>JANFOE010000463.1:0-685878 GCA_025667525.1 Glebionis coronaria
CTAACCACCAAAACACGATTTTTAAAAAAGTCTTCAAAAAATTCTGAAAAAATTCCAAATTGTCGGATTTGTTGGTGCATAAAAAAGTTGTGAATAAACGTTTTTTAATTTTGAGTTTTTTTACGTTTTTCTGATGCACAAAAAAATAAAATTTGATGCACAAACACGTGAATTTTGGTGTACAAAATTTTTTTCATTCAAAAAATTTTCAATTTATTATAGTTTGATACGGAATTCATATTTTAAAGCAAAAAGTCAAAAGAAGTTGGACATAAAAATGAATTCTTGATGCACAAAAAAAACTAAAAAACGTAAAAGGAAACGTTTTTTGTGCATCAAAATTCCGTTTTTGTGCATTAAAAAAGCGTAAAAAACTTCAAATTAGAAAAACTTTTTTCACAAAAGTTTTTTGCACCAACATACTCCGATCTATTGGAATTTTTTCATAATTTTTGAAGAACTTAAAAAAAACACGTTTAGATAGGTTAGTTAGTTAGTTAGTTTGTTTAAGATTGTGATTTAATCTCATCCATTGATTTTTAATCAATGGCTGAAAATCCTTCTTATCCTTCTCACAAAAAAAAGTCTTTTTATTTGATCTCTCCCCTATATATATATATATATATATATATATATAGTTATATATATATATTATATATATATTATATATATATATTATATATATATATATATATATATAATATAGATATATCTATATATATAGTATATATATATATATATATACTAGTTGCAAAACCCGTCCGAATGGACGGAGTATGACGCTTAATTGTTGTTTACCTTTTTTTATTTAGCTAAATGTTAGTTTAAAATTTTTATTGTTATTTTAAGTATAGTATAATTGTTTGTTTATTTTTTTTGTATGTTGAGAGTGAGACAAAAAATTGTTCGTGTGAGAATAACTCACTTGTTAAAAAGGAAATCATTATTAATAATGTTTTATCTTATCTCACACAATGTTATATTTAAAATAATATTTTAAATGGATGATCTCGCCCAATAAACGAACATAAGTCATAATTATTGTTTACATTTTTCAATTTATCTTTATATTTATCTATATATTAGATGCACATAAAATGTATCACAATTATTTATATGACTTTGATATTATTTATTTCAGTTTGTTTCCGTAATTGAAAAGAATTGTAATGTTAGTTACATATATAAAACTTGTACTTCTTATATGTTTATTACTTTCAGTTTGTTTTGTGTAATTGATTTTTTTTGTGTGAAATTAGTTACATATATTTATATGTTTATAATTTTCATCACTATATTATAGTTTCTTATATTTTATTACTTTTAGTAAACTGAGTTATCATTAAAAAAAATCACATTAAATGAAATGGTTGATAGCTCTTCTAATAATATAGTTCTTTTAAACTTCGCACTCAATATGGTTGTTTTTCTCGCATCTTGAACGCCCAATTATAAATAAACTCTTGATAAACAATAACACGTCGCTCATTAGTCATTTGCATAGGGTAGTTTTTTTTACGCAAGTAACTAAAGTTGCACTAATTCATAGTAGAATAATGACCAGACTTCATCACCAATAAGCTTTCACTTCCAAATATTTTCACAAAATATCTAGGAATCCTCGTTCCCTATAAAATGTCAAAATTCATCTCTGTTTATCTTTCCAAGTCAAAGTGTGATATAAAAGCAATGTTTTAAAAAACCGGGTTGACCCGACCGATTGAACCGTGAACCGGCTCGAAGACCAGACCAGATATGACCGAGTTTTTTACTTGTTTGAGAATCGAATTGAACCGTCGGTTTTTCGTTGATCCAGTTTGATAACTCCGTCGAGTCACGAATTTTAATTAAAAACACATAAGCACCATTAGATCCAAGATTAAGTTAACGCATTTAAAATCATTAGCTATTCATACACCAAGCAATAACCTAATATTAAATCACAATTACAACTCCAAAGAAACTCGAGGACAAAAAAAAAATTGGTGCCAAATCAGACAAGCCAAACGAATACATGGATTTTAGGCGTATATTATTCAAGATCGAAAAACTATTTCTAGAAACAAAGTGGCAAATGATCCTAAGAGAGCTGGGAGTCGTTGGCACGAGAAGTTGATGCCAAAGCCGCCACGTAGGATTTTGGGGCTTTGGCACCAGAAATCCGTTGGCACCACATTTATGGGGGAGCGCAGTTGGCACGAGAAAAAGTGGTGCCAATGGGGAGTATACTGAGGCCACAAAAACTCCCCTTTATTACTAAAAAAACAAAAAAAAAAAAACAAAAAAAAATTGAAAAACTCGTTGGCGCTGGCTGGTGGGGTTGGCGCGAGACCCGTTGGCGCGAAGCACCGGTACGGTGCGCCAATGAAAAGTTGGCGCCAACGGCTTAACAGCCAGCCTTGGCTTGACCGTTCCCCCTGTTCTAATTGAAACAATGTTTACTTTTGTTACTCCACACTAAAGACCTTTATAAAATTTGGATAGCAAAAATGTTTTCTAACTTGGTTTTTAAAATTGACTCGGTTGAGTCATCAGGTCCGTGTCAACCTGTGCCGGTTTTCTATTTTTTCTTCTTCATTTTTTTTTTTGGTAACCATGATTTTCGACTCAAAAATTATATATGAATTGTCAATATAATAGTGTCAAAATAAAATTCCGTCGCAAATACGTAAAATTTTAAATTTTAAAAAAAAAAAACTCGAAAAAATCGAAACACGAGCCGGGTCTCGAGAACCGGGTATGACCCGGGTCACCCAAAACCCGACGGGTCTAACCGGGTTTCGAAAATGTAAAACCCGAGTCAATATGACCTATTTTTCAGCCGGAATCGGGTCTACTGGTTGACCCAGCGAGTCAATCGGTTGAGTCCGACCGGGTCGACACGGGTTCTGAGAACATTGGATAGATTGTACCACGCCATATGACTCAACAAAAATATCTTATTATTGGTACTTACATATCTTTGAGCATAAAAGTCTTTCTGTTATTTTACAATGCTTTTTAGAATAGGTTTAGACGCATGAAAAGAAAAGTTAAGAAGACAATTGTGTTGGTTACCTGTTGGTGTTGGTTGCTTCTCCCGTGTTGAGTTTATCTTTACGAAACATTCTGTAGTTTACTGGTTGTACGAAATGAAATTGAAATGATGGTTGGGAAATGCATTTGATGGTAGTATCACAGGCACAGCTGTATCATAATGAAGAATATGTAGAAAATGTAGAGATGCATATCTGCTATTCACAGTGATTCTGTATTCGAGGATCAGTCATTGCAAAAACTGAGCAAGATGTTAAATACTCAAACATGTTACCAATAGCTTTTCACACCAAGCTTCATGTAACAGACCGTTTGCCTTGTTCCAATTTTTCTCTTTCATCTTACAACAGAATATTACTTGTATCAACTTACAAAGCTCTCCAACTCTAATGGAACTTGTAAGTTTTGTAGGCATAAGTTTTTATTTTTATTTTTGTATAACCTGGTTGTGCTTATCAAAGGAGTGCAAGTTCGGTTCAGAAGTTGGCTTAATATGCCTATATGTTACCCCATTTTGAAGAAGGGAGCTAAAGTAAGGGATCTCTTTGACGTGCGTATTTTCTTGAATCGCGTTAGCAGCCTGCAGATATTACACAATAAGAATAGTTGCGGCAAACAGTTTATACACAATCGTAAAATAAACCGAGGTACTGTGTACCTCTCCGTCTACTAAGATGAACTAACAATATGTCGGTCTTGCTTTCGGTGGGTGTCGGTTTAACCATTTTAGGACACCTTTGCTTCAAGAATCTTGTTTTTTTGCGAGATTTAGTTTTGCGTCATGGAAGCTGTAGCAAAACATCTATGAAAGTTGGACATTAAGAGAAATACATACACCTTATATAACAAATACCGATATGCATAATGCCATAAAATATGCGAGTAGAATTGATTAATGCATAATGCATACAACATTCTGATGTAAAATTCATGATACCCTCACAAGATAATTAAGATTCTTACGGTCAAATTTTAAAACAGATCACGTTGGCACACCAACAATATAACGATGTTCTATATATTTAGTCATAAGAGAAGTCCAATAAAGCCAAAACATTTATTTATCTCAAGAATTTTAACAGAATAACATTTCAAGGCAAAATCAAACTACAGTGATCAGGAAGCATAGAAAGCACCTGAGAGTTAATTATGTCTGGGGTTTCGGTCGTCAGGCACACAATTGCATGGTATCAAATCTACCAGCCAGACCATCTACACACTCCTCTGCCTGATGATAGATTATATACACAAACTGATGATAGATTATAGTGCTGCCAATAAATCTGTACATCTAGTGAAGTTTCTACAGTCAGCATGTCTCCTTCTACCTCGAGTATTACTTTTTGGGCTCTTTGACTTATACCTTTTGAGAATATTGCTTACAACTTTTATAAAGATGGGTCAATATAGGGTTTCATGTCAACTTACCACCCGTCACTTAAAGTACCAGCTCTAGTCAATAAATTAGCTTCCAACAGCTTGTTAGCTTCACTACACTCTTTTAGATCACTGTACTCTTTGAAAGACAATGCTTTAATGCTTTAATGGTTTTGGCAATGCGTCAAGGTAATAATATTTTATCAAGGTATATATATACATTAAAGTTTTAGTTCTTTACAACGTTGTATGTCTTCTTTTAAAAAAAACCCACACAGGTACTCACCCTAGTCCTTCCTGCCCATTTGTTGGCAACTTTAATGAAAAACTGACCTATAAGTTTTCAAGATTTACATCTCTCAACTCTTAACGCAAAAGTACCTAAAAAGGACAATTTGGTGATAACCACAATCTAACACAGCAAAATTCAAATGATGAATAATATGTAAAAGACATATACCTCAACTTTGCGCACAACTTCATCCATGAACGTCAATAATCATAGAACTTGGTCCAGGGTATATAGTCGAACTAATGGAAGATGTATTGACAACTAAAAAAATTAGGGCTTTAAAAAAATAATGAAACTTGTAGGTGATTAACAACATACACAATGAACTAATGGAAGATGTATTGTGTTTTGTAGATGGTGGGTTGATTCTAACGTCACATAAACAACAATAGAGTCAGGGTTTCTTTTGACTAAAATATAGATTTACAAAAAAAATAAAATTTTACTGATAATAATCCAAAAATTATAAATTACTACGTAGTATTGAACATATAAAGTTAAAGAAAACCTCATCACATTGAATGAATATACCCAGGAAAACTCCAAAACAATGGTGGAGATCCAATCCATGCAATCAATAACTGAAAATCGGTTGGTTCTATCACGAGCTACACTCGATATAATAACTGAATTGAATTTATATGATTAAGACTCTAAACTAAGTTCTTATATCAATGGTTATTAAAGAAATAGATACCTTTAAAACAAAGCACTAATATTCTTTTACTGGAAAGAATTTGCATGATCGATTGATAAATTGACATGGCTGCACTACTTAACATGAATCGTGTGTGTTTTTAGGGTTTTTTTGGGGTTTGAAGATACGAATGATGATGCATTCTTTGTGTTTCGAAGGTTTTGGATTCGTGTGTGTTTAAATGATGTTGCGGCATAAAGATAGTTTTTTGAATTTGTTTTGTTTCGTAAAAAGTTTAAGCCCAAAATATAAGCCCAAGTGATGACGTGGATATGATGTGGCATACCCCTCCTCTTATATATAATGTAAAGATATATATATATATATATATATATATATATATATATATATATATATATATATATATATATATATATATATATATCTTTATATTATATATAAGAGGAGGGATTTGCCACGTCATCAATCAAGGCACTAATCCCAGTCAGCACATGGGCTTACCTTATGGGCTTACAAATTCCGAACCAAAAAACTTAATCGCACCCGATAAAAACCAGACATAAAACTTTAAATTGAATCTCTAAAAATCGATATCAGTTTAGTCAATCTTCCACTGAACCCTAATATCAGATTAATAAAAATCGATATCAGTTTAATCAATCTTCCACTGAACCCTAATATCAGATTAATAAATTAATATCAGATTCATAAATTTTAAAGGAAGAAAGTACATGAATAACCATGAATTATTGATGCTGAACCCCTTCAAAATTGACTGATCGGATTATCATTGATGTTCACCCATTCATTATTTTAGAGCTACCAAACGGATTAATCAAAGTAAGTTTATACTGAATAACGATTAATTGGTTGATCAGATTATCGTTGATTATTTTTTATGATTATGTTGATTAATTGTGTTGATTATTTTTAATGATTATGTTGATTAATTATGTTGTTTATTTTAAGGTACGTACTGATGGGTAATTGGGTTTTTCTAAATCAGATCAGTGTCGTATATCCGAATATATAACTTTGCACATGTTATCAAGATCTTTATGGCGATGTTACAAAGAGTTGCATTCTTCATATGCCTTGGCAAAGGTTAGTCCTTTTTTGGTATATAGTTTTCTTAATTTACAAAATCCCATCATAATAAATCATAACATTTGTCCGTTTATTTCGGTTTCATCCTGATGACATTTACCTAATAGATGAAGAAAGTGCGTGTCTAGATTCTAGATTCTAAACAGCGTAATAATGTTTCTCAAGTTATAAGAAGATTTATACTACACAGACTTGATTTAGTCTCTTTTTGATAGTCTTGCCTTGAACCCTCCTTCAGCTTGCTTTACAAGGTCATACGACATGTAAGATTTATACGTCTTTTGATAAGTTGTTTTAGCAAAAAATTTGGTGTCGTTTTTGTCAAGCATGTGGTTCTAATTCATAATGTGGTCGATGCTAACACTACCTTCAAGGTTGAACTCTTTATCAAAATACTCAGATATTGTGATGTTTGGTTTTTAGCGTTTGATGACAATCAATGCAATCTTTTACATCTTGCGGGCCCACGATGAAACATGCTAGGATTGAAAAGAAGGCTACCTATGAGCAAATCAAGGCTGCAATCAAGTAAGTTTTTTAGTAACAACAACATATTACACTTATGTCGGCTTACAATGTGTTTACTATGTGCGTTTAAAGTGGATACTTATTAGAGGCTCTGAAAGGGGCCGGTCTAAACTATCATTTGAGGTGTAGGTCAAACGCGCTTTGTTGTGTTAGATTATATGAATCAGTTATTCTCTAAGAGTTAGAACAGATTAATAAATTGATTACGAATTTATTTATAAGAGTGAAGGGTGAATGCACCCTTTATATATAGAGTCTTAGCAGAGAAGTGTGGTAGCATACTGTCTTATGTGTCAATTTGAGGCTACCTTTATGGCCATCAGCACATGCTGCTCGCGAAGGCATAATGAGTATATGGGATCAAGCAGATGTCTTTAAGGTACAATGTGGGTTTTGAGAGCATAAAAAGTAAACAAAAGTTTGATTAAAAAAAAGAATATATAATTGTTTCTTACAACTAAACACAAAAGCACATTTGAAAGGCATTTCCAAACTGCTGCTAAACAGTTTTTAGATCACTTTTTCTACACTCATTTGCTGTCAAAACAATCAGTAAAAGGACGTTACCAAACAGCCCCAAACCAGTTTTAGAACATATCTTGATGCACATTACTGTCCAAACAACCCTTCACAGGGTGTGTACAAGACAGCCCCGAAACCAGATTCTAAGTTGTTATTTTTTTCTATACGTTTACTGTGTAAACAAACCTTTAAAGGGTTCTTTCGAACATCCTTTTTCTGGCCACTTACTGTCAATATAATTCCGAATAGCTAAAGAAGGATTACATCGTTAACAACATTTCATATGCAGGTTTAGAGACTCTCAACTTGCGAAACTACTATATGCAATGATAAAACCAGGACACATGGAAACTTTATGAAATGTTAAGAGAGAAAAAGACACGTTCAAGACCATTGTTCTCGAAGTTCAGATATTTAAAATTCTAGGTAATATTTATTAGTTCATAATGAAAGAATTTGTGTCAGTTTCCTTTTTTTGTTAGTCCAAGATATTTTAAAATTTATTATTATTTGTAATAATAAGATATGATGATGATACGGTTTACTCATAATCATTTTGAATTTGACACTTTTGCTTGAGTTATTATAGTACTTTTTATGTAAATCATACAGTTACGGAGTTGTCTGGTGGTCTTTACGTATCTCAAATAATAGTAGGTAGCTTACCTAAAGGTCTGATTGTAAGAGCTTGGGCAGCTATGCTTTCTATTGACATGAAGGTGACATATTCGATTCTAAACTTATAATAACTACCCCACTTTTTACCACATATTATACATTATAACAGTCATTATTTGTTTGTTTTTTTAAAAGGTTACCTTGAGCACACATGAGATATAATGGAAGCATCAAAGAGGATACACAACAGGTATTTTTCTATCTTCAGTCTCTTCTAAATTTTTAACATAAAACTACCTTTTTTCCCCATTGTCATAATAAAGATCATTACCTATATAAGTATGGAAGAAGAATATGTTTTAACCGTTAAAATAAATTCATTCAAAATGGCGTGACCAGATGTGCATGCGTGGGCTCTTATGTATTTCGGTACTGTTAGCCAGTGACCAAATGACTCTGTCCACTTCTATGAATAATATGGAGACAATGGTTCCTCCTTCAGTAATCGTTTACCGTAACACTATTGTTAATTGGTAAATTTAGAATTTGTTTTTAATACAGGCCCATTGTTGTTTTTACTGTTTCCACCGCTTGAATACAAATATAAGAAGCTGTCATACCTGTCAGCAGTGTGGCGTCCGTTTTTGGTATGAAGAACGTATAAAAGACAATCTGTTAATTGGTAAATTTAGAATTTGTTTTTAATACACGCCCATTGTTGTTGTTACTGTTTCCACCGCTTGAAGATGTTACTGTTTCCACCGCTTGAATACAAATATAAGAAGCTGCCATACCTGTCAGCACTGTGGCGTCCGTTTTTGGCATGAAGAACGTATAAAAGACAATCCCATAAATATGCACGTCCAAGTACATCGATGTTGTATTGTATGGGGGCGTGTTGTTTTACGTACGTATCAATTGTACCCTGAATACATAAAGTTATTACTTAGAGATAGTCACTTTTGAAAGTATAAGGGCCTACAGTCAGATACTCAAATGTTTAGCATGATGTCCCTCGGGGCGTACATTGAGGATTCAGTTAACAACGGATGAGGACCTTACGTATTCAAAATTTTAGGCCACCTATACCATTGGATAGGTTCTCAATGTCCAGCTGAAGGAAAATAGCCGCAGTTCCTAACTTGCAGTTGTATATTTACAATACAGAACAACACTCTACAGGTAAAAATACCCTTATGCGTTGCATCCGTTGACTAAAAATATACCAACTTCTTCATGATAAAAACTACAGTACTTTTTTAAGACTAGCTTTAGTGACAGATCGAAAACTACCTCTATAACCTGTTTTAGTTACCAAACTAATACTTTAACAAGGGACTGCAATGAGGTCATAATCCGTAGACAAAGGCCCCTATCAGCTGCGTTTTGTTTAAAGGAACTTGAAGGCACAACTAGGACCTTCTAATTTCACTTTGACTCTGGAAGCACTACTAATAGACCAGACTTAATTCTCGAAACGGTTTTCAAAACCCCTACATTTACTTTACCTGCACCCGTCCTGAGACAAACATCCCAGTCACAAATTGCAGCTAGATATCACAGCAAGATCCATTTTAGCAAATTTCTGGGTCGTCAAGAAATGAAGTTCAAGTCATTGTGTCTGTTTTCAGTGGCACTTTACCCCCTCACCAATGGGTGAAGTTGGTGGTCCAGAGTTGTGTGCCAAGTATAATAAAGCAATCATGAAAAATGGAGTGACGTTTCTTGGTGTTCCTAAGGCAGTTAGTAGCCTTTTGTCTGCTGAAGACAGAGATATTGCCTTTATCCAGGTTAGTAAAACTAATTTTCAACCCAAAGATCGGGACTTGCAAAAAAAGAATATGTATTTGTTAAAATGGTGTTGTTAAATCTGTAACTTTCAGTTAACCAACATAAGTTTGATCTAAAAGTAAAAAATTTAAGCTTGATCACAAAATTCAAACTTTGTCCAGATGAATTGTAATCATTTGATTGTTCTTGCAGAGCCATGGCTCCTGGTCTTTTTTATTAAGAAATTCCAGGACTACAAAATATGAAACGCATGATGCATACATCTTGAAAATGGGGTTCAGTTATTTCTTTTCTACCTAAAGGTGGAGACGCCATATGGGGAAATTTAGACTTGTCCCCTGAAGAAGGGCACAAGTGTGAGTTGGAAACAGAAGGTTACATTCAAACAACTTCATAGGAAAACAACACCAAACACGAAGACACAAGTCTTACTTGAAAGAGATTATGATGACTTACAGTTATAAGGAGAAGATGTAATTGGCAGGTGACTTACTCATAAAGACGAGAGAGTTCGTACGAGGTTTACAGAGGATTTTGAAGAGATTTGTGGAAAGAACGATAAAAGTTAGAGAAGGAAAAGAACATATGAATTTACTATTGGGCATCAGTTAGCAGGTTAGTCCCATTTCTTTCTGATTATTATTTAAGTTAACAAATTGGTAAATTTTACACCACCAAATCAAGAAAGGCGAGACTGGATCTGATTGAGAACTTGGAATCATACGATCACGATCGCGATCCTCTGCAACACTTACGTCTACAAAGATCCTACCCTAGATCGACAAGTTTTCACTAAAAAAAACTTACAAAATCAAAGTTAATGACCATTATTGAATGTTTGTTATCAACAAGGACTGTGAGGCATCACTAGATGGTGAATTTAGCACAAAACGATTACTCAAATGGTTACATATACATGCATTACAACCCGGTTACCCTAAAAGCGATTTTGATATGGACTTGGGCTGTAGCATGATGTATTGGACAATCAATAACATGAAACTCATGATATAATCTACTAAGGATAGAAATTTCTGACTCCAGTATTTATAGAATCCTGGAATCCAGTCGCGTTTGCCATTAGCATTAATATTATGTCACTTTAAAATATACTTTTAGGAAAAATTATCCAGACATTAGACAGTAAAAGTAGTCTTTTCTCAGCTCATATGTGGATATTGAATAACCGTGTTTGAAAAGCTCCATTTTTATCCGTTCCATTCAGTATCAAACTCACTTGAATTGTCCCTTTGCTGGTTACACAGCCCTATTTCCTAAAAATACCCATCGATGAACTTAAAGTAAAAACTTATTACTCTGACTTCTGAGATATTTATGTATGGAAATCATTGATGCAACATATGCTGCTAGGCAAGCTGAGGTTGATTGGGAAGCTATTAAGAGGTTAGTAGTTGCTTGTGCGGTAAAGGGTGCTTTACATGGCCAAGGGTTGCGTTGTTTAGCTTTAAGTGTTGCGAATTACGAAGAGTTGACTCGTCTTGGTGTATGGTAAAAAATATATTCTTCTATTATACAACAACCTATGCCTCTACTCTGGATCTCACTAAGCTATGTGACTTATTTATTGATAAGGACTGGGGAATAATCCAATATCAGTGGGGTTTGGACGTGAGGCTGCATTAGCAACTGCCTTTTGGGTGACAATACTCTTATAGACAAATCATGGCAGTATATCGGAATGCTAGAAGTTGTACTTCATGGCCATGTATTACTGTGCATAACTCCTGGTCCGTTACCGCCACATTAATAATTGGCTAACAAGTTTCATAACACTGATAATTTTTATCCTTATCTATACACATGCATGTCATTGAGCGAGTCTATTACTTTACTTCGTGTTTAACATTTGGTTTTCAAGTTAAAGCAAAGTCTGTTAGGGAAGTCCGAACGTTAGGTTCATGTGCAGTCAACCCCGCGTCCCCATCCTCACTTATGTCTTGTCTTGATTTCAGTCACCCAAAAAAAATGTACTAAACGATGTTTACATTTATAACAACAATTAACAAACATCAGTACAACAAAAGTTTAATATTAGTCCTATTCTCTTAAAATGTTTTACAATATTCAAATTGTTCTTGCAGGTACGGAGAATGTGTGTATCTTTTAAGATGTTTCTCCTTAACCGAGATTCAGAAGGAGGAGATAGATATACTAAAAAATAAAAAAGCGGAAAGAAACGGGTACTTTAGCTCTCCGAGGTCAATCTTGAATGACTGTTGGAGCGAGTATGAAGATGAAGATCTGATTGGTTTTTTTAACATACTTAAATTTCTATAATCACTTACCATCACTTATTGTTTTTTTTTTGTAACCATGGTTTTTGACCTTATGAATGACTAATCTACGGGGTTTTTGAAACTGTATAAATGTAAATAACATTATGATCCATTTTCAGTTGACTCTTACTACACAAAGATGGTGGTAATTATCAAATGCTTCTATACATGTACAGATGCATTCAACTAAGGCACACCTGTTAAACAACATTGTAACTGAAGCTTTTTATAACTACAAAAATTGCGCAAAGATTTAGTAAACTTTAGATCCTTTATGCTGTTTAATATATATATATATCTCGCCATGATCCTTGAGAGTTGAGAAACTCTCAACGTTCAACTTTCTTACACAAACAACTATGTGTGGCTATTTTCTAAAGTAAAGAGAAAAAAAAATTAAAGATTTATCTATAGAGAAAGTGAAGAAAAATACACAACCGTGCCAAGATGTGGTTTGCAAAATTCTTTGTGGCCTTTGAATTACAACTATCATACCATCATTAAATATTCTATTCCTACAAACTTCGAGTGTATCATGAAACTATGCTCTAAATGTGTGTTTACAAAGTTATATGTATATCTTATTCGAATGTACATCGTTTATTTTATTGTTATTCGAACGTGTATTTGCGTATGGAGGCGAAAACCGCTTAACGACGGATAGTTAATGATATTTGAATCGAACTGATGGTCGAACCGATCACCTGGTGACTCGATTGGGTTGATCTGATAACTCGATCAGGTTCATCTGATGTTCAAACCTCTGACCCGGTGACTCGACCGAATTGACTACTCGATTGAACTCATGACATGTATGTTAAAGTATCATTAATTAGCATTGATATTTTTTTTACAAAATTTTCTTTCTTTACAAATTGTTGAAAAACATACAAATTAATTAGCATAGATAGACCCGTGGTTCATCCCGTAACACAGTGACTCGACCAATATACTTTTATTAGTTCGGATCGAGAATAAATAATTCAATTTATGCCAACTAAAAAAATTTAAGAATCGATATATATATATATAATATATATAACAAATTAAAACTGTAAAAAACAAGTAAAAAATTATTTTAGTAAACAAAAAACTTAAACAACAAATACAGGACATATCAACTAATACTGCTTTAAAATAAAACTATACCAAAAGAAAAATATGAAAACAAATATTTAAAAAGAAAAAAAATAAACAACAATCAGAAGTCATACCCCGTGTAAAAAGAGGCACTCACTGTTAAACATTGCAGTACTGTTGGAAGAGAAGGAGTTCAAGTTCTACAATAAACTAAGACGAACATCTATCTTCGTAAATTACATTGAATTTATAAACTTATGTAAAAAAGTGTTACTTGCTTCTAAGATTGATTACATAGCATAATAATCATGATAAAATAATTGCTTGTTGTGCCAACGCAATTTACAATTTAAAGTTCTCATCCATCAAGTGTTTTGCAAATTCTTATTTACTTATTCAACGTTAAATGATGCTACTTATTTCTATAGGTGTCTAAATTTTACTACCATATTTAGATTATCATCAGGGGCAAACAAAAAATAAGTTAGTACGTCATATAAAGTATTTTGTGTAGTATAACTCTAATTGTCGTGCAACACTCTGACCAATATATTCTTTATTTAATGAAAATATATGTGTAGAATGGTCATATTTTATACTCCTTCCGTCCTATATTAATAGTTTAGGTTACTATTTCTGAACGTCCTAAATTAATAGTTCAGTTCAAAAATACATAAAAAATATATATTAAGTTTACTATATCACCCCCACTTGAAAGTATTATTACAAATAATAAAGAAGTTGTAAATTAATTGGTTAATAGTAAAATTGTCATTGTATAAAAAGTAAGAGAGAAAGCTAAAAAAGTGATATTTTTATTAAATTGCGTGTTTTCGATCGGTTGACTATTAATATGGGACGGAAGGAGTAATACTTTTTTGTGTTTCATTAATATAAAGCCCATTAAGTACGAGATAAAGGTCATCATTTTTTTCTTTTATACTTTCATTCCCTTTGATCAATACATTTTTTTTAAGATAATATTTAGCTAAGTGATTAGTGCAAACGATAATTACAAGTCAAACGACAATCATACCTCATACACTTCAAAACTTTGCTCATGATAAACTATATATTCATTTAACGCATGTGCAATTTAAGTGAAAAGGTAAAAAAAATAAAAGTACACACTCTTTAATTGCCCATTCAATTTTCACAAAACCTCTTATTTACATTTTTGTATTAAAAAAATACCGCCAAAAGTATTAATACAAAAAGGTTTACGAAAAAACAACTTAAATAACTTTTAATTATTTTAGTGTTTGCATATTAAAAAAGTTAAAATGCGAAAATCAGAAGTCATACCCGTCCATCGGACGGGTTTTGACACTAGTATATATATATATATATATATATATATATATATATATATATAGTGTAAGGTTATTTTCAGAACCAAAAAAATGTACAGAACTGCGAGAACTAATCTCAGCCTTCTATTCTTTTGATCAATGGTTACAAATGATGATGGCGGTTTTGTAAATAAACTGAAAACGAAAAAATATTCAATTACAAGAAAAAGGGTATTATAGGGATTTCAAAATTTACATAAGTTAGTGATACTAGATAATAATAATGAAGCAGTTAATACCATAACTTCACAACCACTCACCATATCCACACATCTCTCTTTTCCTCAAGATCTGGCCACCATATCCCTTAACATAAAATAGTCGTCGGCTTCTTTACGGCCACATGTTTTTGTTCATAGTTCGACTGAAAATGAAGAAAGATATTTCGATCTACTTTCTGAATACTACAAAAAGGTATTATCTTAACTTGATTATGATTTGTCAATAAGTCTGTAACTTATGATGACAGTTCGTCAAGATGGGTTTGAAAACACAAAAAAGAATAATTTATGGTAGGTAGGTTCGTCTAGATTGATGTTGAAAAACAAAACGATTTGTTTTAAATTTATGTACACGTGATTTTAGAAACATTAAATTGGTGATCTTTTTGTAATTCATTCACATCGCTTTCTTTCATGGAACTCTCAAGAACAAGAGAAGGAAGACCAGGTTCCATGGTCTTACTATCAATGGCGAATGGGTCGTGGACCCTGGGCGCATCAAAGAAGAAGCTTACAGATTCTTCTCATCTAAATTCTGTGATCGTTGGCCGGTTCGTCCTCCACTCATTAACCCCCTTTTTCGCAGGCTGACCTCTGAACAACAGCAGTCCATTGAAGTCCCTTTCTCTGTATTGGAAATCAAAGAGGCTATATGGGCCTGTGGTGGTGACAAGGCCCCGGGGCCTGACGGGTTTACCTTCAAGTTTCTCAAACATCACTTCGATTGTATTATCGACGATGTTATGAATTTCATCAGATTCTTTGAAGCTACTGGTGTCATTGGCAGGGGGTGCAATTCATCATTCATCACGTTACTCCCCAAGATCAAAGACCCCATTTCTCTCAGCGATTACCGTCCTATATCTCTAATTGGTTGCTTGTATAAAATTGTATCCAAGGCCTTGTCGTTCCGCATTAAAAAGGTTATTGGGACCGTTGTTGGTGATGTACAATCTGCGTACATTAATGGTCGCAATATATTGGAAGGCCCCCTCATTATTAACGAACTTTGCTCGTGGGCGAAAAAGAAGAAGAAGAACATGTTCATTTTCAAAGTCGACTTTGAAAAAGCTTTTGATTCGTTAAATTGGGGATACTTAGATTCTGTTTTGTCACAAATGAATTTCGGGGTCAAATGGCGAAATTGGATTCGAGGCTGCTTATCCTCATCTTATGCTTCGGTTTTAATCAATGGCTCCCCGACAAGCGAATTCCACATCACTAAAGGAGTTAGACAAGGCGATCCACTCTCATCGTTCCTATTCATCATAGCAATGGAGGGTCTTAATGTAGCAATGAAATCGGCTTGTGAAAAAGGGTTGTTTCGCGGTCAACAGGTTGGAAACGGTGGTCCTTCTGTTTCGCACCTTTTTTACGCTGATGACGCAATCTTTGTTGGGGAAGGTTCTGAAACTAACTTGAGAAACCTTGCCAGAATTCTCAAGTGCTTCCATGCTTCGTCAGGTTTGCAAGTTAACTTTCATAAATCGAAAGTTTTCAGCATCGATTCTTCCAATTCGCTCGTTGAAAACTGGGCTGCTCTTCTTGGCTGTCTTCCTGGGAAATTTCCATTCAATTATCTTGGAGTTCCTGTGGGAGCAAACATGAACCTTATTAGACATTGGCAACCGGTTATCGACAGGTTCAATTCTAGGCTATCGGGTTGGAAAGCGAGATACTTATCTTTTGGTGGGCGCTTGACTCTCATTAAATCTGTCTTAAACAGCCTCCCATTGTATTACTTCTCGTTATTTAAGGCTCCGAAGGGTGTGATTGATAAACTTGAGCAGATACGTAGGAGATTCTTATGGGGTGGCGCTCACAACACCAGTAAAATCAATTGGGTCACATGGCCTACTGTTATTGCCTCTAAGGACAATGGTGGACTCGGTATCGGATCGTTGATCGCCCATAACTGTGCACTTCTTTTAAAATGGTGGTGGAAATTATATGATGGAAGCAACAACATCTTATGGAAAGAAGTTATCAAAATGATTCATAGCATCCAACATAGAGCTGCTCATTGTCTTATGAATCCTAACTTGAATGGGACTTGGAACAACATAGCTAAAGTTGAGGTTACTTTGAATGGTTTTGGGTTGATGTTTGCAGATATATTCTCATTGGCAGTTGGAGATGGTGGCACGTTTTTATTTTGGAAAGATCGATGGCTTGGAAATACACCTCTTAAGGACAGATTCCCTTCATTATTCTCTATGGAAGCCAACAGTGACTGCCTCATCAAAGACCGCATCACTCACCACGGCTTCCACTGGAATTGGACCAGCAGTTTCAATAATCCAATCGTGATCAATGAATTCTGTATCTTACTTCACACCCTTGCGGACATTAAACTGCAGCATCATCCGGATAAGCTTATTTGTAACTTGTCCCCAGATGGCAAATATTTGGTGCAGCATGCTAGGAGGCTCATGGACGAGAATAATACATATACGGGGATCTCTCATATGCCTTGGATTAATACCGTACCCCCCAAGGTCAGTTGCTTCGTTTGGCGAGTTGGTTTAGGGCGCATTCCCGTCGCCAAAAACCTCTATGATAGGGGCGTCCATATGGACAATATTCAATGCAAGGTATGTTTGAGTCAAGAGGAGAACGTCAATCATGCGATTGTCTTATGCCCCAAGGCAATCGACACTTGGAGATGGATTTTTAAATGGTGCAAAATTTCGACTCCTATGTTTTCATCTGCAAATGAAATCCTTGATTTTGGAAGCAAATGGGGTAATTGCCCCAAAAAAAGAAAGGTATTATTAACCATAATACTTGGTACCATTTGGAGCATTTGGAAGGCGCGAAACGATCTTATCTTCAACAAGATTCACAAGTCTTATTCGGTTATAGCAGGAGAGATTATATCCACGACATTTCTTTGGATTAAACATAGGAGCAAGTTCTCATGTAATAGGATAGATTGGGAGTGTAATCCTCTTTCATCCGTATTGTAATCTCTCCTTCTCATAGCCCTCCCTTAGTTTCTTGCTAAGGTGTGGCGCTTTTATATCTTAATAATATTTGCCGTTTCCAAAAAAAGAATAGTTTAATGTTGAAAATGAGATACTGGTTTTTACAAAGTGCTTGTCGTATCTCGTATTAGAGCGAATGTAATTGCTTGACATATATTATAATTTATTTCCTCAAGCATGAATGAGTGTTTTTTATTGCTTTGTCTTGACTTTAAGATTTTTTACGGTTGGCAAGGTGTTTATAAGATCATATTTAATGACTTTTAATTAATTTTTTGGGTTAAGATTACAAAAACTATATGCAATCAATACATGTGCACATTTGTTTCAAGGTTCCCATTTCAAAGTTTATGTCGAATCTAATATGGTATGGCTTTGTAAATGATGGGAAAAAATACGTAACAAATTTGTGCTGACCATCTTTATGTTAATTTATTTTGTACAGAGTAGTAAATTAGTCTTTCTTGAAGATAATATATTTTATTTTATTTTAACAAGCTTTTAGTTATTTTAATTTTTGTGTATTAAACTACTATTCTTGAAGCGAAAATAAGACATTTAGCTGTTTTCTTACGAATGGGTTAGGACATCGTATTCTTGTGCCATGCGCTTGTTTTGTATCATATTAATAGTTTTAAATGTTTCTATTTTGCATCATTTTATATAACAAAAAGATTGTGCATATGTGTTTTGGCACTAATTGTTTGTCGTTACAGGTATGAGCGCATGACATGATGCGAAATTGAAGAGTGCACAAGTATTTTGTGTATACTGTTCGGCGAGAAGATAATTATGATAAATTTGTAAATAGAAAGACACAAGTGCACTCAATAGATCTAAGTGCACATAAACTAACTTGAGTGTGTATATACAAGGCATATGGACGAACTCAAATGTATACATACATACCAAGAAATCAAGAATCTATAGGGAAGGAAAATACATATGCATGTATGGCAACACCATTTTGGTTTTGTTATATATTACATGTCTTAATTTTCATGTATTTTTTACATTTGGGATTTTTTTTCATTTGAATTGTATATCGCATCTTCATACATTAAATACTGTTGTTTTGGAATGTATAATATACAAGTATTTATGTTTGTAATTTCATGCACTTGTGACACATTATAGTTTAAGCAATTGACAACTGAAAATATATAAAAAAAATTACACTATCTAGAAAAAACACACATGCAACTTATCGTTTAAAACATATAAATGTTGAAAAATTAGGCAAATTACTAAAGTTAGTAGAAATACATTTTTAATTAAGAATTAATAAAAAATAAAATTAATGTAACTTTACATAAATACCCTTTCGAATTTAATTAAAATAATATACATTAGAAAAAATCTGATTCGTTGAGATTGGTTCTCGCAGTTCTGTACATTTTTTTGTTTCTGAAAATAACCTCACCCTATATATCTATACTACTATATAAAGCATTTGGGACCTTCTTAAAATAGCAAGGCTAAATTCAGACTTTTTTTTCCTACTAAATAAAGCAAGTTGTGATATTTTCATCAGCATTATATACTATAACCCTTTGTAACAATCTTTTTTAACAACCTTTTGTAACAAACTTTTGTAACAACCTACTTAAATAACATTTTTTCTTTTAAATTGAAAAATCTTTTTATTTATTTGTTATCTTTATAATCTAATTTCACCATATTTTCTAAAATTTTATGCTCTTTAATTCAATATCCATTTTGCTATATATTTATTAACTATTATTTTTTTAAAAATTTAGAGTTTTTTTTCAGATTTTTTACAATTTCAACAATACGAACTTAATAATAAGTGATTAATATTTGTTAGTCTAAAAAATGATTATGACTACTCGCCGCCGCATCGCGCGGGTCTAGACTAGTATATATATATATATATATATATATATATATATATATATATATATATATATATATATATATATATATATATATATATCAGAAATCCTTATATAAAAAAGATGGTAAAACATTACCATAAATACAAAATTCTAAAAAAATAACACGTGTAAATCAATAACCAAATTCCATAAATGTCGTACTATCCCTCCAAAACTATAATAATATCATTCGGTCTTTCATTTCAAGAAAAATATAGCAGATCCCTGGATATGAAAAAAAACAGATCCCCAATATGAAAAAAAAACACCTTTAACTTCTTTATCATTTCGATCTCCATGTTTCTTTTATCAAGATTCGTATGTAACTCCTTAAAGAAAAAAAAACGGCAGATCCCCAGTATGAAAAAAAAACCAGATCCCCAATCTCCCACATGAAGATCATGATCTGAATCGCTAGGGTTTTTATGAGAAAATTAACCTTCAATTTTCAATCAAATATGTCGAATATCTGATTCAACTTTAATTTACTGTATAGATGCGATTCAATAATCCTTGAAATATAATTATGGTTTAATTTTTTTATCATAGATGTGTTTGATTGTTGATTTTCGTTTAGGGTATCTTGAAACAAGATTTTATTTGAGCTGAATAGTTTATTCATGATTTATAATAAAAGGTACAATTTTTATTTGTTTTTTAATTATCTTATGGTTATTTGATAAAAAAGCTTTATTAATATGTTAGGTATAGTACATAAGGTGTTTGATGAAATGTTCAAAAAATATTGAAGTTATCTAAATCAGTTGATATGATTCACTTAAATCACATAAGTTATCTAAAGTAGTTGATATATGGTTTCATATAATGCAACTTTCTGAACACGCTGTTGGTACAAATTCTATTAGTACTTAATTATGGTTATGTTTATGTATGTAGGTGAATGGTGGAAATCAGATACTGAAGTTGTTACAAATGAAGTTTTGAGATCAGGTTTCGCCGTAAATGCATCTAATGCGCATAACATAAATTTTGAGATCAGGTTTCGCCGTCATGCAAGACCAATCTCTTATGTTAAGGTATTGGCTTTAGTATCATCTAATCATTTTGAAGTTTAGAGATAAATAATACGTCATAAATAAAAGAAAAAAAATCTAATGTTTACAACTTCCTGTATGGTTCTATTTGGAAAACATGGACTATTATCATGATAGCATTAGTTTGTGATATAGAGGAAGTAAAAACAAATCAATAATTATTCAGCCAGATTGATCTGACCACATAAGTGCGCACTAGAATGACTCATTTTGACCCGAGTCCCATATTCATCTATTATCATGATAGCATTAGTTTGTGATATAGAGGAAGTAAAAACAAATCAATAATTATTCAGCCAGTTTGATCTGACCACATGAGTGCGCACTAGAATGACTCATTTTGACCCGAGTCCCATATTCATCTGTTATCCAATCCCGCCTGAAGTACTCATTTCCCACCTCTAATGCAATTAATATTAATGTTAACGTATCATTTGTTGGTTGTAAATGTGCATAAACTAACTCAAGTACCCATAACCTCTAACACACATTCTAACTAATTGAACCACCACTTGCAGGTGAAAGCCTGCGACATCTTTGCTATCTACTAGGGCGAATCCAAGTTTTGTAACGGACCCCACTTCAGACTCATCATGGAGGTTCCGGATCTGTGGCAATGGATGAAAGTCAAGAAGCGAACAAGGTATGTCTATGGATAACTTCGATGTCAATTTCTTAGAAAAATTTTCGTTCACAATTGAGTGTTTCGTCATATTGGCATCTTGCTGTTGGCTGAGAAGTAAGGATTGACCCCCGTAAAAGAGTGTGTTTGGATTATCAGACAACGCTCTGGCCTTACAAGGAATGTGCAAGACCAGGCTCTGGTGAGTTGATATTTCTCTTTACTTAAAAGTATAGTCATTATATAATCGAACGCCAACAAGAATTTACTAGAAATGTATGTTAATGGAGCATGTGTATATTTTCTTAGCTTTTATGTGCCTTTCAGCTAACTGTAAGTCAGAATGTCCTTTTAATTTTAGATTGTTTGAAGTTTGATGTCTGAAACTCTGAATCGAGCTCTTAACATATGTAGGTACATAAGTGTTGTTTAGTTTTGCATTTGGAACTAATAGATTTTGAGAATCGATGTCATAATATCAGTTTTAATGTTTAGTTAAAGAGCTTCATTAATCTTTATGAACCTAAGTATTACTTGCTTTGAGTTAAGGTTAAATTTAATCTTTTGTAATCGGCTAAGTAATGTTTTGAATTTGTAGTGTTGCCATTTAATTGTATGATCACATTGAAAATAGTTTCATGAAATTATTGTAATGGGTTTTAGAAAGGCTATGACGGGGTATATATAGTACAATGTAGTGTTAAAAAAGTTATTTGGTTTCTTTAAAACACAATTCAAACACCCTGTAATAGCGTATTACAATTTCTACTGATGTTTCTATGTAGTAAATTGTTGTTTTAATTTGGGAGTAACGCTGCAGCCGTCGCACATGTTCTTTCGCCAGTAGTTATTTATATTCTAAACTTAGTAACTTAGCTATTCATGAGTATGTCGGAATACCCTTGTCAGCTGTGACTTACTGCAATATATTATATTGCAAGTACTTAATATCACTCATTATGTTGGTGAGATTGAGACAACAAGTGGACTTACTAACTCCGAGTGATAAAGCTTTGCATTTTAGTCGGTTTCTGAAAAATGGTATACATACTTTAGGAAACAAATGCTTTTGTAATTGGTACGATAATTATGTCGCCAATTTCTAATTTTCATCATCTATATGATGTTTCTCTACATGTTTTCTTTTGTTTTTCAAGGTAATAGCAGTAACTATATATAAATTCAAGCCAATTCTAACCGGCGAAGAGTCTTTTAATCTTGAACCCTTCGAAACGAAAGAAGTCAAACATGAGCCTGAGCCAACGCCTGAGGTTAATTAAGATCGAGAGCAAGTCAAAGCCAAAGGTTTAAATTCAAGCTTTTCTTGGGTTTGATGACAATTCAGATGATGAAGCTTCAGACAATGAAAAGATATTGTTGATGAGATTGATGATTCAGAATAAGTGAAAGTAAGGATCTGAGTGGTATGAAGTTAGTTGAGATACGAGAAATGGCTAAAGCTCACAGCGTAAAGGGGTTTTCAAAGCTAAACAAAGCCGAGTTATTAGAGTTGCTAAGTAGTCAGACGAGAGGTATTTGAGTGGTGTTTTGGTATTCCATTTTGTTATTCTTATGTTATACTGGTATTAAGATTTTGATAGATTGAAAGAAGTCTTGTAAAGTTAAGTTGGGTTTTTGCTTGCACTAAGCGAACCATAACCCATGACCATCCCATCTAATTGTGAATTATTTATAAGTATGCTAAGTATGGTAAATGTTGATAATTGAAATCACATACTAAGTAATAATAAATCTTCACTTTTGTTAATATGTTTCTATAACACATAAAAAGCTACGGTACAAAACGTAAATTCTTGAATTAAGTTTGAAAGTTTTTAAATAGGGGAAAGTCTGAATTTATGTAACTAACTTATCCATATTAACCAATCTACGCAACCTACTAATTTTATTACAAAAATACGCAATATATATTCAAAATTTATCCTATCTACGTAATATGACCTGCTATCACACGGTTTTTTCCAGCGTGGATTTTAGTTTTTTCTTAGTAAATCCACTTGGACAATCCACTTGACCCAACCATTGACCCACCCGTTTTTGACCTATATAAACATGATTTTTCCCCTTTTCATCACAAGAACCCTAATAATCAAGATCCCCCCAATTAAAATATCATCATCTTCTTCTAGTCGTGGCCGTACTTTACCTACTCGTTGCAATTGTGGCCTTCGATTGGCAAAACGTGTTTCTTGGACTCAGAGAAACCCCTGTCGTCGTTTTTTGGTGTGTCCAAAACCATCGGTATGTTCCAATATAGTGTATTAATTCAAAGTTTTAATACAATTGTTTCAGTAATTGAAATAGATTTATTTTGCAGTTTTGTGTTGATAAATGTGATGCTTTCTACTAGATTGATGGTGAGTTACAATCCCATTGGTATAAAAATGCCATGTTTGAGATGTATTTGAGTATGAATGGTGGCCAGAGAGATGTGTTTGTACAAGAGATTAACAGACATGAATTGGGGATGTTAGCTCAAGAGAGACTTGCTTATGTTGAAGCAGATTTTGAGAGTTACAAGGCCAGGATGATGATTGAACTAAAAAGGGAAAAAGCTAAGTATGCAGTGTGGAGGAGGATTACTGGTTTCATGATATGCTTGATGACCGTGATGTTTGTTTTGTTGTTGATTGTCATTTAAGGGTTTGATGCAAGTCTAATTGTAGTATGAAGTAGCAATTTTAAGGCTAGTTAATGTAAGTGTAGTATGAAGAATATGTAAGATCTTATTATCAAATGTATGTTTTCACAACAAGTTTTGTATCAATGAAAGTTGTGTTAATATACTATGTTGTCTGTTTTATATCAGTTAAACATGAAGAATAATTTGACAGAAACAAGAACAATAATTTGACAGAAACAAGAAGAATAATTTGACAGAAACTAGAAGAATATTTAGACTGCATATATTAAAGGCCCATGTTAGCAGACATGTGCAAAGTTTACAAAAGATGTGCCATCTTGGTTACATATATCTAGCAGCCTAAATAGTTAAATGTTTACAGGCAGTGATAGTGTTAGAAAAGGTGTGCCATGGATGGACACATAATACAACACAGTTTTTGCCCAACATACAAAATGTTGACTATTCTAAGTCAACAAGAAAGTTCAACAGCTAAATGGCTTGGATGGAGGACTAGCAGAACCATTTGATGAGAATGCCAACTTCCTCCTCTTGGCAATCCTTGCAGACCTATCTCTTGGTATGATTGGCTTTCTTTGTCTTTGCCGATTAAAAGGTGGTGCTTGACTTTCTTGTGTTGCAGTTGGTCCAATGCTTGGTGTGGAAACAACTTTGTTTGTGTTTGGCCTTGGTTGGGTATCCACAGTTGCTTGCCCAGATTTGAACCAGTTGCAGATATAGATGGTATTTCGTCATTGTGTTGGACATGAGCTTCCTCAAGAGCTTGAATTTCACTGTAAGTAGCAGGTCTGTCCAATTCATTATATGAGAACCTTCCCCATTCCATTTCCTGCCAATACTGGGCATCTCTTTGTTCTTCCTCCATAGCTTGCCTTATCCTCTCTTCATCTTCCATCTCCTGTTGCATAACTTCTCTAAGTGTTTCCTCGTCTCTCATAAGCTCATATTCCTATGTAAGATAGCACAACATACCTTTAATATATACATTTGTGTTCATGCTCATGTAACTAATATATGCTTGTAGTTTAACAGAAAAACATACCTTTGTGTTCATAGTTGGAGTTGCACTCTTTGATTTAGCAGGCACACTCTTTGAGCCCTTAGATTTAAGAGCTACACTCTTTGATTTAGCAGGCACACTCTTTGAGTTAGCAGGCACACTCTTTGATTTAGCAGGCCCACTCTTTGAGTTAGCAGACCCTTTCTTTGAGTTAGCAGGCCCACTCTTTGAGTTAGCAGGCCCTTTCTTTGAGTTAGCCCTACCTGCACCCTGTCTACTTGACTCACCAACAGTATTGGGTGCATTTGCAGCCCTACCTGCACCCTGTCTACTTGACTCACCAACAGTATTGGGTGCATTTGCAGCCCTAGCTGCACCCTGCCTACTTGACTCACCAACCGTATTGTTAGCACCCCTAGCCCTTGGTGGTTTCATAGCAACATTCTTTGCTTTTGTTACTTTAGGGTTCTTACAACTAGCTTTATTATGTCCAGTTTGGTGACAATTCTGGCATGTGATAAGTCTGCCAATCCTGGTGCCATAGTGTTTATTACTTTCTTCAGTTGGATGAGGGATTCTGTTCTTTTGAGGCCTTCCAGGCATCCTTTTCACTTTAGGAGGCAATGGTGGTGGGTTTGAAGTTGGATTCCACATTTTAGAACCAGGTACTGGTTTGATACCAAACTGATATGTGTCATACCAGTTGGATTGACTATACCAACTACTCACACCATCTTCGGGATTCATCTCACAATGCAAGAAGGCTGTCATTGCATGTACACAGGGTACCCCACTAATATCCCACAACCTACAGTCACATGTCCTAGCCATGAGATTAACTCCAAAAGCTTCATCTCTTCTCCTAACCTCAACAACCTGATATCCACTAGGTACAACTTTCCACTTTCTCTGTTTTTCCCTTAAAACATCAAGGTGTTTTTTAATGGAAGGAGTTATGTTGTGATCACATTTAGCAGCTACTTTACTCATATGCCAATACCTTTGCATAATATAAACTCTTATATCCTCTAACATAGTGATTATAGGCTTACCTCTAGCTCCAAGAATCTTAGAATTAAAGCTCTCTGATATTCCATTCTCAAATGCTGCACAACTTCGGTCTCTTTCAAAGAAAGCATTACACCATTTAGCGGGCTCTTTTCCTATCAAATACCTATATGCTTCTGGATCATAGTGTCTGATCTCCTCCATCCTTCTTGTGAAATCCTGTTCAATTGTTGAAGCAGCTGCACTCCAAAACAACCTTTTGTAAAGCAAACCAGACCACTTTCTCTTGAAATTTGCATATATATGTCTTGTGCAGTGTCTGTGTTCAGCTTGTGGTACCCAAGTCCTAACTGCCTCAATTAGACCCTAAAAAGTATCAAAACATATAAACAGTTAGTTATATAAACATAGTGATATCTATAAATAGTATAAGATTGTACCAAAACATACCTTGTGAGAGTCTGATATCATTGTCACACCAAGTCCTTCTTGCAGGTCTAGATCATCAGCCAAAAGAGATAAAAACCAACACCAATTGTTTTTGTTCTCGACATCCACAACTGCCCAGGCTATTGGGTACATTTGGTTATTCGCATCTCGGCCCATTGCAGTCAATATCTCACCCCTGCATGTATGTGTGATAAAACATCCATCAAGCCCTATGACCCTCCTACACCCTGCAATCCATCCATCTTTCACACCCTTGAAGCAAACATAAATCCTCTTAAACATGGTTTCACCATTGTCTAGGACTTCAACATCCAAGTGACAAGTCGAACCAGGATTAGATTCTAGCAGGGCTTGTCTATACTCCCAGAGTCTCCCATAATGTTCTCTAAGCCCCCCCCCCCCCCTCATGCTCAAACAAAGCAAACTGTTTGGCCCTTTTACACTGACCTTGACTCACATCGATCATGAACCTTTCCCTAATTGTGTCCCTCATAAACCTATTAGTCATTGATGGGTTCATGACAATCTCATTGATAAAATGCCGTGCTATCCATCTGAATGTGACCAATGAGCCCATGTTGTAGTTTCTAGTGCATCTATGGTCCGGGTACAAGGTCTTGATTTGGAAGGACCTCTCACTAGACATCCAAGAAGCCCAAAGTCTAAATGGACAAGAATGGCCTTTATGTTCCAGAACCCTCATTCTAGTCCATTTGGCATTAGGGGTTTGGGTTGGTTTTTTAACTTCTACATTTTTTTCATTGTTTTTCTTCCTAAGTATCCTTCTACCTGCACACCTACCCAAATCCACATTTCTACCACAATACACAAGGAGACTTAGTATCACTTCTGTAATACCACAGTTGATAACCATTTACAACCCCATAATCTGCCAAAGCAAGTTTTAATTGTTAGGGGCTCTCAAACTTCATTCCTAAGACAGGTACAAAGTATTTCTAAGGTGATTCAGGGTTGTAGCTAGGATATTGAACACCTGCTGTGTCTTAAACTTAGGGTCTATAAGATCAGCATCAGGGTCATCCTCTTCCACATGATACTGACCAGTTAGAGGTGGAATAGGATTATCTCTTGTTCCTATATAGTTACCCTTACCTACCATCTTAGTTAAAAAGGGATCATCTAATGTCAACTTTTCTATCACAACATTCTCTTCCCCCTCTGTGTGAAAGTCTACATTTTCAGGGTCAGTTTCTTTCTCAATAGCAGTTTCATCTATATTCCCTTCCCCTCCCATTTCTTCTAAATTTTCATCCTCGTTAAACAAGTTATCATCTAAAGTATATGCCATTACATCATAATCAAGGTATTCATGATACAAATCAACCTTAAAACCATTCTCAAATCCTACTTTCACAAAAGCAACCATGTCCTCATCACTAGTAATTTCCCTAATCCCACGAGTAAGTGTTGTACCAGGTACAACATAATACAATCTTTTAGGGGCATTAGCTACCAACCTTTCAATAACTTCAAACAACTCACTTACAGCCATATCTTCAAACTGAATGTCATTAATGTCCAGGGTGACCCCCAACACATACTTTAGTGGATTAGGAACGAAAACCCCATCATGATGTAGGGTGACTGTTAAAAGGGACATCTTCAACTACTCAAATACCTGGAATAAAAAGAGATTTAGTTTAAATTAGGTTTATGAAAATATAAAGATTCAATTAAAGATAACAATCAGGGTAAAATTAACAATTAGGGTTTCAATTTAAAATTAGGGTTTCAATCTAAAATTAGGGTTTCGATTAAAGATTAACAATTAGGGTAAAATTAACAATTAGGGTTTTAATTAACAATTACGGTTTCGATTAAAGATAAGATATGCAGATTCAATTAAAGATTACAATTACTGTTTCGATTAAAGATTAACAATTAGGGTAAAGATAAGAAATTGGGTTTCAATTAAAGATCAAGGATAAGAATTAGATAATATACCTAATCGCATTTTCCAGATGATCAATTGATTAATAGATGGAATTAGGGTTCTTGTTTTGAGAGAAAAAGAGAGTGTGCGTTTTTTGGGGGGAAAGTTATGACGACTTTTGTCAACGGAACACATATAAAACATAACTGAGTTGTCCATTTAAATGACGTGGAATGTACACGTAATATGTCAAAATAAATGAAACTTGCTAAAATATTAACAAAACCGGTGAAACCTGTGATAGCAGGTCATGTTACGTAGATAGGATAAATTTTGAATATATATTGCGTATTTTTGTAATAAAAGTAGTAGGTTGCGTAGATTGGTTAATATGGATAAGTTAGTTACATAAATTCAGACTTTCCCCTTTTAAATATCATTGGAATAGCTCCCGACATGTTAAGATGTAGTAGTTCTTTGTTCTTCCAAAGATAGCCATTGAGCATGTTAATAATATACTACATTAGCTATATAATAAATTTGACTAACTAAAACATGTCTATTTTTTGCTACATACTAAGTAGTACACTCACATTAATTAATAGGGCTGCAAACGAACTGAACGTTTAACGAACTAATCGCCGATCGTTCGACAATAAATTCGTTTATGTTCGTTTATTTAATAAATGAACAAGCATAAACAAGAATTTTTCGTCCGTTTATTTAAATGAACGAACATGAACAACTATTCTGTTCGTTTATTTGTGTTCGTGAACGGTCGATTATGTTCTTTCGATTAAGTTCAATTAGTACATTCGTTTATGCTCAATTATTTTCGTTCGATTAACCTCTCAAAAATTAAAAAGAAGTTGATAAATACTTCATATTGAGTATTTCAAAGATTTTTAACAATAATATAAACTATATACGAAGTATTTCAAATATCATATGGACCGTTTAAAATAAAACCTTAGTTTCATGTTCGTTTATGTCCGTTTATGTTCGTTTAACTTGTTAATAAACGAACATGAACACGTTCAAATCCAAATAAACGTACATGAACAAAAATTTTGGTTCGTTATTTGTCCCGTTAAAATTAAATAAACGAACATGAATATACCTCCGTTTGCGTTCGTTCGTTCATTTACAGCCCTATTAAATAATAAAGTAAAACAATGACTAATTACTTGATGGCCAATCGGTTAAGATAAACATAGAGAAATGTATTTAAAACAATACTTTAAATATTATCGGGTTATTAGGTTGATCCGTGTAATAGAATTATAGTTTGCTTCATAGCACATGTGTATGTATGCCTTTAAGAAATTTGGTTTTTTATGATCTAAATTGTTACAATTTCTTTTTTAAGTGTATAAGCTTCACAAAAATCTCTTCAATATAAATGTCGACTATTCTTAAAAAAGACTTTGTATCATATACATTCTTTAAACACCAATGTTTTACTAAACAAATAAATGTAACCAATTTATATTCGTTTTAACGTGTTTGTATCAAACATTTTACTAATTCTTTTATCTTTCAAAATTTTGTTAAGGCTAGCCCATCCATCGGACGGGCCTTAAGGCTAGTATATCATACTATATTATAAAGCATTTGGGACTATTCCTTAATTAGAAAGTCTGAATTTTCAGAAATTTACACCTGCTTGTTATAGAAAGATTGGTATTGTTGCCGTCTAACCATCGTCGTCCTCACTACCGCCGTTTTCACCGCCGTTTTCACCGCCTCCGTTCTAACCTCCGTCCTGTTTTCCGTTATCCTCCTACAAAATGTCGTCGTTGATGACTCTCGTTGCGATGATCAGTTGCAGCAGATGCGATGAAAAAAATATTAGAAATTTTAGATCTGAACTTTGCAAGGAAGAAGATAATGACTTGGACAGTTGGACTATTGGTGAGAGAAAGTAAATTAGGCCATCCCCAATGCATTGAACTTATTATGGGTATAATAAGATGCCATATCATCAAACATAAATGTTTAAATATCCACATCATCATATACCTAGATTAAGTAAAAGACTTGGCTTATTTTATTATATATAAAAAGCATGCAGTACAAAATCTCCACTCACAACAAGTTTGTTTAATATATGTTTATAATGGAGGACCCACTTCATAGTGTTAAATAACCGTATGTACAGAAACAACTTGGTATTAAATGAACGAGCAAATTGGAATGCCCACAATGGATTGCACGCTGACTAAACACTTTTTTTTGCTATTGCACGATGACATGGTGGAGCATTGGAGATACCCTTAAAGTGTGGTGTTGGGTAGTGTACTGTAGCACACATCACGTGAAATTGTGAAGTATAATTGTGTAGTACGGAGTATAGAAGTACTATAGTGTAGTATAATTGTGTAGTACGGAGTATAGAAGTTTAAAAGAAAAAAAAATCTGTAGTATAGTGTTGCATATCATTATGGGTATGCTTATTTTTTTTTCAAAATATTATGATAGTTTTTGTTTAAGCGATTGTAACTTATTTTATAATAACTGATTTTTTTGAAAGTGCCGTTATTAGGAAAATATCGTTAAAATAGCTCGGCGCTAACTAGATGATTGATTACTGTTTAACAATTAATCGATTTGACGGAGATTAATCGATAATTAATCAGATTAGATTTTTTATATATAAAATTATAACATTTTGTAGTATATGTCTGATTAGGCCGATTTATCCGATTTTTTCTTATTTGATCGATTTATATTCGAAATCGAGTTGACCGACTTATATTCGAAATCGAGTTGACCGATTTATCATCGATTTATCCGATTTGACTAATCGATTAATAAGGTTCATTAGTGAAAATCGTGAAGGTTAATCCCCGCCAAGCGATTTATCCTCGATAATCAACCGCCAAGACTGATTTTTGCAACACTGCTTTATATTATATATGAGAGGAGTCAATATCATTCGTGATCAGTTAATTTGTGAAACCATTTTAGCGTTTCGGTCAAGTTCGTCATTATGGATTTTTGATAGTAATCGACAATACTTAAATGAGACTAAATTTAATATTATAAATTTATAACTTTATTACAATTATTAAATAAATTCATACGTTAATCCGCCACTTATAATTAACGTTAATCTATAACTATTTTATAACGCATTCGAGATGATTTCTAAAAAAATGATGAATTTTCATACTTTTACTTAATAAATAAAGCAAATCGTTGATGTCACTCTCATAGTATATACTCCTTCTGTTCCATATTAATAGTTCATCGATCAAAAACACGCAATTTAATAAAAAACATCATTTTTTTCAGATTTCTCTTGCTTATTTTTTACGCAATGACAATTTTACCATTAAACAATTAATTTACAACTTATTTATTGTTTTTTAATAATACCTTAAAGTGAGGGTGATATGGTAAACTTCATCTACATTTCTTATCTATTTTTGGATTGGACTATTAATTTGTGACGTGCAAAAATAGTAACTTTACTATTAATATGGGACAGAGGGAGTATATATCTTGCCTTTTGTAACAATATTTTTTAAAAACTTTTCTAAATACATATTAAAAAGTTATCTTTAACTTTAAATTGAAATATTTTTATATCTATCTATTTTTTCATAATCTAACTTTATTAAAAACAATTAAAATTTTGTATTCTTTTATTCAACATCTATTTTAATAGTATATTTTTATTTTTTACTTTTTTTTTTGTTTTACTTTGAATCCAATTTCTACAGATTTAACATTTATTCAAATATAAACGTGATGGTAAAAGTGTAACATTTGTTCGTTTGAAAATTCGTCATCAGATCGCTGCATTGCGCGGGTATTATACTAGTATATATATATATACAGTGGCGGAGCCAGAAAATCTAACCAATGGGGGCGACGTCCAATAATAATGAATTAGTCACGGGTTAAGAAATTCAAGTAAAAAAGTTCGAGTCGGGTCATTTTTAACTAAATGCAAAAATCACTTATTCTAGTAAAATTTGGAAAAGTCAGATCGGTTTTGAGCCTAATTAGTAATGTTATTCTATTAAGTTGTTGAACATAACTTAAATAAGCTTTACTGTTTCTAATTTTAAAAGATCAACGAAATCAAGGAAAAAAAGGTCGACAAAATGTATCTAAATATAACAGTAGTAATTTTCTAATAGCACTAAAAATGATTTCTCTAAAAATAACTTGAAAAATAAGATTAAACTTGAAACTACATTACCTACAGAGGGACTAGTATTAAAATATGAGATGTATTCAAACGAAAAAGTACTTTATAACTGTATATTTTAATATTTTACTAACCACTTATATCAAAATTTATTGATATCACCATCTTCCTCCTTTCACAGCTTTACTTTTCCACCATTTTTTCCCATCTTATCTGATCAATGGATTTCATAAACAAAAAGTCGAAGACGCAATTATTGATCTTAGCTTCCTTCATAGAGGGCATTATATAAATTTTGATGAGGGCACTGTCATTTTTCGCAACAAATTTCACTATTTTCTACTATTTTTTCTACTATCCTGGAAGTTTATTGGGGGCCTTTCTCCCCACTATCTACAACATGGCTCCGCCCCTATATATATATATATATATATATATATATATATATATATATATATATATATATATATATATATATATATATAGATTTGCGTTCATGTGCATCACACTCTTAAAATGAGTTACGGTAGGCACCACTAGTATGTTGCCAAGTGGATTTCACTCTTAAATAAAAATTAAAAATTTGAAAAAGAAAATAAAAATTAAAAACACAATTAAAAGGTTAGTTTAGGCATTTAACATAATCTTTCACCTGACATGACCCTATCTGCAATTTCATTTTACCAAAAAAGTAATGCATCTTCTCCCAGTAACAACAACATATCATCCACCACCGACAGATTTAACTTTGAACGAAATTTTATAAAGCATCTTTTTTTATTTTCGGTGCCTTTTTTTTGGATACTAAATCTTTTGATTTGCACCCTTCCCCAAATATCTCTAATCACAAAGTTCATTCCGCCTCTCTTTAAAAAAATCAGATCTACTCACCTTTCTGTTCTTCAATCCGACAACTGATCTTTCCTCACTAATTTCTTTGAACGGAGACTCAAAAAATCTTATTCCATGATTTATCAATTACCCGAATCCTTGATGTCATAACGGTTCCGTTGCTTGTTATTGATTGGTTGTAACAACAGTCGACACCTGCGTGCCTTTTATCAAAAACTTAAAACGCTACCTGATATTTGGTCAGAACCCATGACCGTCGTGACCAATGCCCAACGTGACGAGCGTGGACAGAACTTGGATCAGAATCTCGTGTGTATTAGATATAGAACACGAGTTTGTCGACTATGTTTACAAGTTACCTGCTGCCAAAATTGAGGTAGCCAAAATCATTATGTATAATATTTATGGTATATGTCTGTTTGTGATCCTTTCGTTTTTATATATAAGTGTTTGGTAGTGTTTTATAGTTATTGAAGAAGTGGTCTATAATCGCGAGTTCGAGGATATAGTGGTTCGATGCCCTGTAGATGATTTGGTAGTGGTATTAACTTTGTAGAGTTTTATTTTGCTATAAAAAGAAAAACTTTGTAGATTTTTATGTGTATCAGTGGTCGTGTGATTCATACATTGTCAATTTATGTGCATCTTCAATTGTACCAGTTATGTTTTATTTTCTGATGTGTATTTAGTAATTGATGAACACATAATCATATTTTTGAGTTAGATAGATACTGATGTTCCATGAAGCACAATGCAAATCAGTATTTTATTAATGTTTACCATTAGTCTCAAAAATATTATTTTATCAATGTGTACCATCAGTAAGTTTATTAATGTGTACCATTAGTCTCAAAAATATTATTTTATCAATGTGTACCATTAGTAAGTTTTAACAAGCAAACTATAGATGACATATAGATATTGACAAAAGACGTAAAACAAGCAAACCACGAAAGTGAGGTTGGAATATGTGCTTACATGTGTGGGCAAACGTAATACTTTGATACACGATGTTGTATAGATGATATGGCTACGCTAAATTTTCCAAAGAGGCGTCGAGTAGGTATTTTAAAGATGTATATCATCGAAAATTGGTATTCATCAAGATTTAGAGCACGTACTTTAAAGATGTGTATCATCGAAAATTGGTATTCATCCAGATTTTCCATGTGTGTATCATAAAAAAGCTATGCAATATAAATGATAAATCAATAATAGAAAAAAATGTGTCACTAGCAATGTGCCACTAGTATATAAAAAACAATAATCAAAATATGTCATTATAATGTGTCACTAATAATATCACCAATAAAGTAACATTATAATGTGTTACTAAAAAATTGTGTCATGTAGAAAATAAATAAATAAAATGCATAGGTAAACTTGGTCAGTGCGTATCTTCTTTATCACTTCATGCGTTTTCTTATTTGCACTACATTCATTATATCACGCTTCGAATAAACCATTGTGTTTAACTAATTTACAAAATTACCATTATTAATTACTTTATTAGTTAGAATTAATTATGATTTAGAATATTTAATCTAACGGCTCACAACTATGCTTATTATAACCTATTTTAAGAACGTACACCACAATAACGTCACCCTATATATATATATATATATATGTATATATATTTGCGTTCAAGTGGTGAACACTCTTAAAATGAGCTACGATAGACACCACTTATATGTTGACACGTGAAAAGTAACCATTTAGATTAACTTAATACTGATATTTAGCAAGAAGGGCATTTTCGACATCCTAAATGTACAGATTCCATCTTTTCACTTTTCTCTCGTTAAATACCCGCTCAATCCATTTACCTATTTCATCTCCTAAACAAAATTTACAGATCTAAAAATAAATCCATATCAACCTCCATCTTTTCAATTTTTCTACCTGCTTCTCTCGAAGAAACAACCCCATTCATGAACTTCCGGTGGGTCTCTCGAATTTATCAATCGAACGGTAACCAAATCAAGACACTAAACAACGCACCTCAACTAGCCTTAACCAAAATCCATCACCCATTAGTCCATCACATGAATCCCTCCGATGAAAGAACCAAAGCTGATCTCGTGTTTTATTAGTTTCCCGGTATATGTATCACCGCCGTCATGTGTTTCACCCACCGAAACTCTCGTCACCGCCCCTTAATATATTAAATTGGTTGGTATTACGTGTTAGTTGGGTTGTAGAATTTAAGATTGATCTTTATTTTGTACCATTGTAATGTTTTGTTTCTAAATACACACCCTTTGTAACACAGTTACTTGTATGTACCAGTGAGTTGTATCATGTATGAGTTGGGCTACTAGCAAGATCTGATGGTTGACAAGGTTGGACGACGCCATCAAAGCGTGTAATCTCTTGATGGCATTCGCCAAGTTGTATTGTGTGTCACTTATACGATAAATCAATGGTAAAATAGTTGTGTATCAAATGTTACGTATCATTTTTTATATTTATGAAATAGTTTTGGTTTGTGTGTATAAAGTGGATTTATTTGTTCACAATTCAAATAAGAGAATGCTTACGCTTCATACGTAGAGAGAAAATATATTATCTGTCGTTGAGAAATGGCTATGTTGAGAAATGGCAATGGTAGTCTATCATTCAGGTTGATGTGTATGTCTTTTATTATATTAAAATAATAAGTCTACTATTTTTAATGTATCTCTAAACACATGTACTCGTATTATTACTTTGTACTAGTAGTTTTATGTGAAATAAGTTTGTATGCATTGGTTGATTTTTATTGCATTATCTGTATTTATAACTTTTATATAGGGAAAATTACTAATAAAATAGAATATATCACTAATCAAATAAATAAAGCATCAGCTACTTATTATATATAGACAAATCAAATAAAAAAGTGTGCCATCAAAAATGTGTCACAAAAAAATTATATATATAAATGTGTCACTAATGTCCCATTATAGATAAACGAAAAAAATCATATGTCACGAATATATAAAAAAACAACTAGTGAAAGTGTAGAAATACTTATAGCAATTTCAATTTTTGCTTTCAATAGTTACAAAATATGTATCACTCGAAGCTCGTATAACAACTTGAAAATAGTAAAAATCAATCATGGTTATATATATGAAAGATACATTTAAAATGCCAAAATAGAATTCGTACGTTTTACAAATTCAATGTCATGAATGGTATGCATTAAAATGCAAGGTATATAAAATGCCAACATGTTTAATCTATTAACGAAAATACCATTGTTGATTAATATTCAATAGAAATTTAATCTCCTATCAATAATTATTGATCCGACGGTACACATGTGTACCTACTATAACCTATTTTAAGATGTACATCACGATAACACTTTCCTATATATATATATATATATATATATATATATATAGAGAGAGAGAGAGAGAGAGAGAGAAAGAGAGAGAGAGAGATACAAGGTTTTTTTTAGCAATCAAAAAATCTATTTTTGTTGTACCACCAACTTTTTTTAGACAAGTTTATATAATCAAAATATATAAAGACTAAAAAGAAAGTTGTTAAAAGCCTCTATATTATATTATTTTAACAACAAAACCCTTAAATTAAATATAAACCTAAAAAAAATACAATATTAACATAAAAGTACTAAAATTTATTTAAAAAGTTAGAAATAGTAAATATTATAATTTGTTCAATTACAACAAATATCATGCTTCCAAGTCCATGCCCTCTTAGTGTAACGCACGAGTTCCAGATGTCTCGTAGTATAAAATTATTGAGTTTGATTTGGGAGTTAAAGATATGACAAGTACCAATAACGAATACCAATTATTTAAAGACCCTACTTAAAAAGATCTACGTGCTTAAGCTAAGAAGGAGAATTAGTTACCACTTGTCACCTCAAGTATTTCCGGTCATATATTATCCATCATGCTACAGCCAAATCTCAATTTATTTATTTATTAGATGTAAACTTAGATAAAATTTATCTTACGCAAAAGGAAACAAAAATTGCTACGAGGATTCAGACATCGAATTAGCTGGATGTACGGAGTCATGTGACTCATGTCTCGTAGTGGTATTATATTCCGTACTTTTTTGAGCAAATTATATTCCGTACTAGTTATCAACGTTTTGCAAGAATTTTCAATTTGTGTTGTCAGATCACATGCATATGTATATGTAGTCAAAAAAGAGTTTTTAGTTAAACGGAACCAAAACTGGTTTAAGAGAAAAGCTCTCGCTAAAGTATATCTGGGTATGAACTTAGTAGTTGGTAACATCAAATTCATTGGAAATTTCCCTATTAGAATTATTGGTTGCTAAGCTATGAAATTATTGCCTAAAGACTTTTCTGGTCATCTCTCGCATTCAATCTAATAGTGACAGGATGTCAGATGTCTAATCTCGTTTTCATCGTGCTTGGAAGCTCACGTATAGTTAGGGAGGGAGATTTCTATCAACAAATGTTATATATTACAGTAGTTTGGTTTATGAAAAGATTTTACCCAATAAAGGAGTAGCAAGACATTTCAGGTGGATAAGAAAAAGTAATGTCAAGAAATATGTTGCAAGTTGGTCACATCAACTGTCACACATCTAACTTTTTGATCTAAAAAATAGAGCAAAATATACGCGTACTATCGAAAATAAGAGATGTAGCCAAGTTGAATATATTTTTAAGTGACATGTCTGGGCTTAGTTATGAGGACTAAAGTTTTGGTTACATCAAGTCAAGTGTCACCACCAATCATATTTGGTTGCTTTAACAGAATGCACGTTCAATAGAAAATATTGTAATAGGTAGACAGACATGATCGCACTAGTATGCTTATGCTTGATTTTGTCATTGCAAGTAATTAGTCGTCATACAATCAGAAGAATGAACCATCTACCCAAGAAAAGGAAGCCAAATGAATAATCCATTCTTATCAAGACTATCAATTTTGTTATCCGCATTTTCAAAGATGAAGAATGAAGATGTATATATAAAAGAAAGACGACGACGACGAATGAATAAAAAAGAAAGAAGAATTAGAGAAAATTAAATATAAAAATATTTAGAAATAGTATATAAGTTATATATAAGAAAAGGTCTACATGCATGAGTGACCTAACTTAAAATAAAATCGTTATTAAAACAAGCTTCTGACTTAAATTGGAGGACACGCAATGTTAGGATACAAGTTTCTATCAGTGACATAAGGTGTAGGTTTAATACATAGATTTCAAACTCGCAAAATGGGAATGTATTCCCAAGTAACTTGTTTACAAGCTAGAAATGACATTAGTCTAGCTCTGTAAATTTTTCAAATCAAATTCCAAAGTGTTTTCAGTTCATGGCCTGATCCTTTATGTTTTATGTTTGTGGGTTGGTTTCTTGTTCTAACCCGATACACCCCTTGGCAGGGAGCCAGGGACTGACAAAGACAAGTATACGTTAGGATCAGTTAAAAAAATGCAACTAATCAGTGTGGCAGTGTCCATGTTTACCCTTTTTGAGCATATGTAACCACTACAAGGTTATGAACTTATGTGGATAAGAACCAGTCATTCACCAAGTGAAAATATGTGTTTTTGCAAACATTTACGCATCCATGTCAATACTATTCAAACTTCCTTAAAGTTTCCAGACAATTTAATATTTTTTTCATCTCGAGTTTAAAGACCCAGTGCAGGCAGCAAGTTGTATTACCTCCGATGTTGGATCTTAACTCCAGCATTCTCATGTTTCCTTTTCCCGTCAAAGATCGATTGGTGGTGTCTGATACGAACCTATCCCATACTAGGCTCGTAATCGGTTCATAAGTCCCAAGTGTAGAACTCACTCAAAAAGCTAGCTTGTTTGAGGAGGGGACACCTGGACATTATAAACCATCAACCATTCCCATACTTGGCCGATGTGGGATCATAACACTACCCCACCCTTTGAAGAACCAACGTCCTCGTTGGTCACGGCTATGTTGGTCACGGTTGGCACCCCCTTTGGGTCCAAGCCACCACTCCATAGGCCACCACTCCGAGCTCGTTGGTCACGGCTATGTTGGTCGCGGTTGGCACCCCCTTTGGGTCCAAGCCACCACTCCATAGGCCACCACTCCGAGTGTTGGAACCTCGTAAGGTAAGGCTAGCTCTGATACCAATTGATAAGGTTAGAGCCGTAATCAATTGAATATCCAGGAAACGATTGTATTAATACAGCAGAAGTTCAAGAAAAACAAATAATAAAGGAAAACAGACCTCCTGTTATTAGAGAAAACAGGTAAACTCCCTGGATGTCGACCCACTTAATTCGTACCCTCAATTATGACCCTAAACCCCTATTTATAATAAGAGACTAACTTGGACAACAAGACATTCCATAATAAGTAAAGAAGATAGACTATTAAACCCCTGCTCTTTCATTACTAACAATTCAACCCCTCAACTTATCTTTTATGGCGCCTGCGATAAGTTTCTCTAAACCGGGTCTTATCAATAGTTCCCTCCCAAACAGCCACCTTGTCCTCAAGGTGGAAATCAGGAAATTGCTCGTCGATAATATCGTACTCTTCCCAGGTTGCTTCATATGCTGGTAGATCCTTCCATTTAATTAATACTTCACGATCCTCCCTGCTTCGAGACTTCCCCTCACGAACTCCTTCAACCCGATCCGGCACCAACATTAATTCCATATCTTCTGTCAAACCAGCCGGTATTTCTTGACGTATTATAGTCGGATTCTTCACTTTCTTAAGCTGTGATATATGAAAGACAGAATGTATGCGAGCTGTTTGTGGAAGTTCCAACTTATATGCTACCTTCCCCACCCTTTCTAACACTTGATATGGTCCAAAATATCTTGGAGCCAATTTCTGGTGACGCCTTATTGCCATTGAATGTTGACGATATGGCTGAAGTTTTATATAAACCCAATCACCAACTTCAAATTCAAGATCGGTACGATGTTTATCAGCTTGTTTCTTCATCCGTTCCTGGGCCCTTAATAAATGCTCCCTCAATTCTTTTAATATACAATCTCGTTCTTCTAAATACTTATCTACTTCAAATACGGGAGATGGAACATTACCATAATAAATTAAATGTGGTGGATCTCGTCCGTATAGAACTTTGAAGGGAGTCATGTTCATTGAAGTGTGATAAGATGTGTTATACCAGTACTCAGCCCATGACAGCCACCTTGCCCATTGCTTAGGAGAATCTGAAGCAAAACAACGCAAATAGGTCTCGACACTCCGATTCACTACTTCCGATTGACCATCTGTTTGTGGGTGATAAGCCGAACTCCTCTTCAAGTTGGTTCCTTGCAGCTTGAATAATTCTCTCCAAAAATGACTCAAAAATACCCGGTCTCGATCTGATACAATTGATTCTGGAATCCCATGTAATCGTACCACCTCTCGTAAGAATGCTGCCGCAACTGTCTTGGCTGTATAAGGATGTCGTAATGGTACAAAATGAGCGTACTTACTTAATCTGTCAACAACTACCAAAATAACCGTATAACCTTCAGATTTAGGCAACCCGTCAATGAAATCCATAGTTAATTCAGCCCAAACCCGGGTGGGCAAATTTAGAGGTTGCAATAGTCCATTCGGTGATAATGTTGAATATTTTTGTCGTTGACAAATATCACACTCGGAAACCAACTTTGCTATATCTTTTTTCATGCCAACCCAATAAACCTCTTTTGCCATTCTTTGCTGCGTTTTGAGAGCTCCAGAATGACCACCAATTACACTGTTATGAAACTCATGGAAGAGTTTCGGAATCCAAGGAGAATTTCGAGGTATCACCAGCCTTCCCTTGTATAACAACCGTTGACCATCCAAACTATATCCATTAGGTACGGTCTCCCCACGAATCAATTGGTCTCGTAGAGTACTAAGTTGTGTATCTCTAGATATTTCACGAACCAATTCTTGCCAATCAATAACCCATGGAATGGACAAAGCCGCTAGTGTGGGGTCTTCCCCACGTCGAGACAAAGCATCTGCCACACGGTTTTCAATTCCGGGACGATATTGAATCTCGAAGTCATAACCTACCAATTTTGATAACCATCTTTGATGCTCTTCAGAAACTAACCTTTGCTCCAATAAATATTTTAAACTCCTTTGGTCAGTTCTAACAATAAACTTCCTGCCTAATAAGTAAGGTCGCCATTTCCGAATTGCTAAGACAATTGCCATTAACTCCCTTTCATAAACTGACTTAAGCCGAGCTCGTGGACCTAAAACTTGGCTGAAATAAGCGATTGCTCTTTTATTTTGCAATAAAACAGCCCCTATCCCAAATCCTGACGCATCTGTTTCTACAATAAAAGGCTGTGAGAAATCCGGCAACACTAGCACAGGTAATGTTGACATTGCTGTGCGCAAACTCTCAAAAGCCTGATTTGCGTCCTCATTCCATTTAAAACTATCTTTTTTAAGCTGGTCAGTCAAGGGTGAAGCAATCTTACCGTACCCCTTAACAAATTTCCGGTAATACCCCGTCAATCCAAGAAATCCACGTAATTCACGAATCGATTTTGGAACCGGCCATTCAAGCATTGCTTTAACTTTAGTTGGATCTGCTGCCACCCCGTCACAAGTAACAATATGACCAAGATATTCAATCTGTTCTTGTGCGAAAGAACACTTTTTTCGGTTTGCATACAGCTTATGCTCCCTTAAAATTTGTAAAACAGTGCGCAAGTGAACCTCATGCTCCTCAACAGATCGACTATAAACCAATATATCATCAAAGAATACAAGTATAAATTTACGAAGATATGATTTGAATACCTTGTTCATTAAGGATTGAAACGTTGCGGGAGCGTTAGTGAGTCCGAAAGGCATCACCAAGAATTCATAATGCCCTTCATGAGTTCGAAAAGCAGTCTTTGATACATCGCTACTTTTCATTCTAATTTGATGATAACCCGACTTAAGATCAATTTTAGAGAATACTTTGGCCCCTTGTAATTCATCTAATAACTCATCAATTACCGGAATCGGAAACTTATCTAAAACTGTTGCATTATTTAAAGCTCGGTAATCAACACAAAAACGCCAACTTCCATCTTTTTTCTTAACCAACAAAACGGAACTCGAAAACGGACTTATACTTGGTTGTATTATCCCAGCTTCTAACATTTCTCGTACAAGCTTTTCAATTTCATCTTTTTGCACATGTGGATAACGATACGGTCGTACACTAATGGGTGTTGTTCCTTCTCGTAAGTTGATAGCATGCTCATGTGCACGGTTTGGGGGTAATCCAATCGGCATGTTAAATACATCTTCATATTGAAGTAGTAGTTTTCTAAACGGCTCTGTATTCACCCCCTTATGGCTTGAGTTATGCGTATCCAGCTCCTTCAATTCCACTAGATAGCATTCTGCGTTTGCCTTTATTGATTTCTCCATAGCTTTAAAAGTGAATTTGGATCGACATAAACTCGGATCCCCACATAAAGTTACTTCACCTAACCCGACCATAAACTTCATTGTCAACATCTTCCAATTCATTCTAACATCGCCCAAAGTTTGTAGCCATTTAATTCCTAAAATCGCATCAGTACTGCCAAGTTCCAAAGGTAAAAATTCTTCTATCACTTGTACCTCTGGAAATACTACTACTAAGCCCTTGCAAATTCCTTTACTTCTTGTAATTTCACCATTACCAAGAGTTACACTAAATGTTCCCGACTCACTAACTTTAAGTCCGAGCTCTTCTACTATTTTTGTGGAAACAAAATTGTGGGTTGCTCCGCAATCAATCAAAACCGCTACTTCTCGATCTCCGATCCTCCCACGTAGCTTCATCGTGCGATTTGGAGTAAACCCCATTACAGAATTCAAGGACACCTCAACCATGTCAAGGTGTGCATGATTCGTTGCCATATTCAACTCTTCTTCATCCCCCTCCTCCTCATATTGTTCTTCTTCATCGACCAACAACACTTGTAGCGAACGACTAGCACAAATATGACCAGGCCCGAACTTTTGATCACATTTAAAACACAACCCTTTTGATCTTTTATCAGCTAATTCCGCTTCGGTTAATCTTTTAAACTGACCTACCCGTCCTGTAATGCTATTACCTCCTCTATTACCTGTGGATCCAGTAGATAACAAGGTTCGGGTTGAGCTTGTTGTGTTATTTTTATAACCAGAATAGTTTGTAGTTGTTCCACCTGAACGAAACGACCCTCCACCACGTGCCCCACTATCAGAACCCTTGTTCTCATCAATTGTAACTGCGAGTATCATGGCTTGGTTCAAACTTTGGGGATGCATAACTCTAACTGAAGCTCGTAAATCAGGTTTAAGACCCTTAATAAAAGTTGCTTCGAGTACCTCTTCCGACACCCCTACCAATTGTCCTGCCAACTTCTCAAATAGAGCCACATACGCCCGAGCCGTTCCTTCCTGTGTTATAGCCAAAAACTGCTCGAAAAGATTACCTTGTTGCGTTTGCTGAAATCTATTTAATAACCGCTTCTTGAATGCTTCCCAGGAAGCAAACGGTGACCTCCCTTCACTCCAAGTGTACCATGATAATGCTTCACCTTCTAAACATAATTCAGCGACGTGTAAATGATCTAACGCTTCGACCCCTTGGATTTTGAAAAACCTTTCCATTCTATAAATCCACCCATAAGCATCATCACCATCAAAGATTGGCATCTTTAATTTTTTAAACCTGTAATCATTAGCTTTAAAACCTGTTCCAGTTTGAGCTGTTTGTTGTAACAGTTCATCATCAACACTGAATCCGAAATTCATGTTTCTTCTGTTCCCATGTGAAACCGCACCAGTTTCAAACTCAACTCTCTTTGATCCCAGAAAACCAGTACCCTCCTTCAAGTTCCTTTTTGCCCCTGCAACACTTGTTTCAGACGCCTCGAATAAACCCTTAGGTGATTCAGCTTCAAGAGAATTCTTCTTCATAAGATCTGTCATCATTCTCATCATATCTTGCTGCACCTTTGATGACTGTTCAAGACTTTGGCTTAACTGGTCAAGACGTTGGTTAGCCTCCGATCTCATAGCTACCAATTCATTCTCCAGAGTTGTTAATCGTGCATCTGTGTTTTCCCGATACTGATTGAATTCAAGCTCCAAATCAGCAGCTTTAACCATTATTGCAGTTTTTTTTTTTTTTTTTTTTTTTTTTTAGATTATCGTGGTTGTGGATCGTTTGCTCTGATACCAATTGATACGAACCTATCCCATACTAGGCTCGTAATCGGTTCATAAGTCCCAAGTGTAGAACTCACTCAAAAAGCTAGCTTGTTTGAGGAGGGGACACCTGGACATTATAAACCATCAACCATTCCCATACTTGGCCGATGTGGGATCATAACAGTGTCTCTCCAAGTTCCTTCCTGGCAAACATTAGCATCAACAGTGAGAACTAGTAATCGACATTCATACAAGTATTGGTCAAACTGTATACAGTATACATACAACAACCTACATCCATGATGAACAAATACGTAAGAGTCAAAAATTATATACAATCCTTTTAAGGATATGAGTTGCGTTCTTTTGAGTCCGGTAGCACCAACTATGTCACTATATTCCCAGTAACATATTCTCCAAAGAGTATCAAAATGATAAATTAACGTATATACAAGTGATTTACTCTGAGTATAAAGAAAATCACGACAAGTAAAAATGTGTTTCCCCCCAAAAAGTGGATTATAATGGGTCGATGCGGGTTATAATTCATGTATTCAGGGTCAAACCAATATCCGCTAACTAATGAGCCGGATAAATGCCCATTTACTTGGGTCATCAGTGGACCATATATCTACCAGATCCGGTATGGTCTGCCCTATTAACAGACCTAAATCAAACAAAAGGAGGTTCTAAAGAGAAAAAGTGGAGCTAGGCGATTAAGTAGTTGTGCAAACAGGAGCAATATTTTGTACGTATCAATTATCAAAAGAGTATCTTCTATCTTTAGGTATGCAACGACAAAAAGCATGCATACATTGGTTCAACATGTTTCAGTTAATTATTTTGCCACACCTGCATATGCAACACTCATTCCTTAATAAACACTGGCCTGTAACTAGTGAGTGGAGAACGCAGAAAATAGGTATTTCTAAATAGCAATATAGAAATTGACGCTAAACAGGGAAAAGAAGAAAGGTGAGCTAATAAATTAAAAGAGACCACCATGCAAAGTATGATTTACCTCTTCGGGATGCAGTGATCTTCCAATAATGCCTTTTCTAATCTCTTCTCAAATGGTGTCGCATGCCAACTAACCTTCTGATCCTATCAACTCAAAAGAAATTTATATTTTAGAGTCTTCATAAACAATCAAGAAGCGGACAAAGTAAAAATAAGATTGTGTAAATTTGCCACAGTTTACCTCTTTGTACTTAGTAGTTGTATTAGGGATGCCATTACCACCCCACAACTTGGGTGTTTCATCAGCATTCCAGTGAGCAGCAACTGTCCCCAATATAGGCCGATCCTCAGCGATTTCTCCGAAGTCAAGAGCCCCCTTAAAGATAGCAACTGGGGATTGATCAATACATCCTTCATTTTCTGGCTTTGATTGTAGCCATGATGACAAAGTAGGACACCCATTCGACTCTTTTTCGTTTGAACTGTCTTCTAAGTTTACTTTTGAGTGTGGGGTTTCTTTATCAGTCTCCTCAAGACTCTCATCAGAACCAAACTCTTCTTCTATTGGTGCCTTAAACTGAGATAACTTCTCAGGGTTTAGCCCTGAGTACACATACTGATATCTGATCCTTTTATTATTCCCACTTTCATTGTCGTATACATATGAAGGGAAAACAGTGCCAGGTGTTTGCATATCATCGGTTAATTTGAGAGGAGTTGGGTAAGGTGAAGGCTTTGAAGAATTGTGACTGAATGGTGTTACGGATGGATTTTGGCGTTCATTGGCAGTTTTAGGGGAAGAGCTTCTTGATGAAAATGAGAATGGAACACTCTGGTCTTCGAAATGAACGGATTTGTTTTTAAACTGTGTGGTTGGAACAGTTGGTGTGTGTGATGCAGAGGAATTCAGTGACTTCGCGTCTTCAAAATGTTTTACACTACCTCCATTCGCGTCTTCAAAATGTTTTACACTACCTCCAGAAGAGCTGTTGAAAACACTACTTGTACTTTTCCCAGTTTTGCAGCTATAGATACACAACATATTAGTCAATGCTAGCATACTTTATAAACAAAATGTAAGAGTCCAATGTATCATAAGTACTGTTTAGATGGACTATGTGAAGAAAAGTCACATGTCAGAAACCATTGCGAAACTCAGATACGAACAACATATCTTATGCTACTGATTAACAAGTACAATAAAGTAAAAGAAAATACACCAACTTTTAAGCATTTGTATGAGTATGGATTACCTGCTTGATGAAACTGAAGAAGGTTCAGATCCATTATCCCATTTCTCAAAAAGGTTGACTGGAGACTGCAACTGATCAGGTTCCTTTTCTAATGTCTTTTCGAGAGCAGTGTTTGGAAACCACGAGTGAATTGGCAATTCTGTATCTCCATCACGAGCTTGTGAAACTTTTGATTTATCTGCTTTCCTGATTTCAGCTGGTGTCTGAGGTAAAGTGCCACAGGCTTTGAGAAATTTTGCCTGTAAAGTCATTATTTAGTTTTTATTGTGCACATCAGGTAGCCATTCGACACAAAACATCATACGAGCAGCTAGGGCTCAACCGTTTACTATATCACTTTAGAGTAGTTAAATGACATGAATTTAATACTCAACTTCCCTCTATAGGTGTTTCTGTTACTATTGGTCTTTCACAAAAAAATAGCCCTTTCTATTTCGCTCTAGTACTCTTGTTAACACATGTTAGTGAAAGAATAAGTTAAAGACACAAACTAGCAAGTTTCAAGGCTGAGGTCAAAAGTTAAAGACTGAACTTTGGACTTCATGGTTGAAGTCAAAACAGAACATTGAAAAGGTCAATTCAAGACCAAATCAAGTCAATAGCTATATGCAACTAACAAAGTATTGTCAGTAGTAATATCAAAAAACGCTGAAACACAATCCTATGATAGCAGTGCACACAATTTGGGTCTTTCATGTGATTTTAAATTCTGTAACTACACAAACAGGACGACAGCATGCAAAATAACCAGTACTATACGGCTGCTGCATATTTTATTTAATACGTTACAAAAACAATTACCTCAGCTCTGAGCCCATCCGAGACTGGAGACCCAGCAACACCACATCTCCCATCCTCAATATCCAAGTAATCGCTATTTTCTGCCAAAACAACACACACACGCAATCGGCACAAATTCATCAAAAATGTACGGTAACACGTAATTCTCACAATCACACCACATTGCCCCCGGAATAATCATCACTTGCACAACTAACAACTTAGAGGTTGTTTGTTTCGGTTTATATGAACGGCTTATGGCTTATTTAAGTTTGGTCGTATGTTTCATAAGCTCACTTTTGTGTCTTATTTTGAACTTTTCGGCTTATATAAGTTCATTATTTCATAAAAAACTCATATATGCCGGAAAGTTTGAAAATAAGCCACCAAAAGTGAACTTATGAAACATAAGCCCAATTAAATAAGCCATAAGCCGGCTATATAAGCCGAAACAAACACCCCCTAAAAAAACCTAAATCATTTCTACTTCAAATCACGCATTTCACAACAACAGAACCAATGATCAAAACAATAATCCAACAAAAGCGATTCGAAAGAAGCCGAATAACGACAAATCACCTTCGGAAACGATTACAGACCACAAACAATTCCGATCTTGACAATCAACACTCTCCTGAAACAAATCAAGATCAAAATCAAAACACTAATAATTATTAAAACTAACGATCTCTAATAAATAACCTGAAACCCTAACCTTATGAAGTGCGGTAACCGGCTTCGATCCGTGCGAACGAGTGGTGGCATCGTCTTCTTTGACGCGAAAACAAGAGAATAAACAGCTCATACCGTTAAGAATAAATTGACAAGGAAAGAATGAAAATAGCATTTGGATTAGTAGATTTAAAGAATTGGTTATAACCCTAGCCGGTGGTGTTGAGGACATGTGTTTTGTCTGTCACTTTGGGGTTTATTTGGGGATTTTGAATTGGGGAAAAAACGGACAAGGAGAGAGGGAATTCATCAAATTTTGGAATTATGGTTTTGTTTTTTTTTTTGTCCTTCAACTTTAGATGATGTTTAAATGTTATTGGTTCAAAATTTTAAAATTATCAAATTTTAAATTCTAATCACTTTCATGGCAACCAAGATTATGTATATAGAATAATTTGAAATAGAGCCATGCGTGAGGAGGTTATGTGCCTTTTTACCATTAAGCCGTTTAAGGATAGTTTTGTTTTAAGTTAAACTAGCAGGGTACTCCGCGATGCGGTGGCATTTATTATGTGACTAAATTTTTTCAGCGAAATAATTTGTTTTTCTTGGTTATAACTTTTGAATCGATAGTTTTCATATAAAACATGTCCTAAAAATGTAATTTCAATCGAGAGATATTATTAATTTTGGCGTTATAGTAGGGTACCCGCGCATTGCGGCGGGGGATACCCTGTAATCAAATCTCTTGTCGAGAAATAATTTTTGATCAGATGTTTTCAGCGATAATAGTTTTGCGCATAGAGAGAATTTTAAGAAATAACTTTATCATAGTTGTATATACATGTGCATCAAGATGATATCGAAACGGGTTAGTAGTATTACGCGGTTGTGTTGATTGACGGTGAAATGCACTTGTTAATAAGTAGATGTTGCATAATATGCGTCACATTAAATAAGATATAAACATTTACATGCTTACTATTTTACATGTCTTCATACTTTGTATATTATTAGAAAATGTTCTGTAAAACCCGCTTATAAATGCCATGAACAGAACATTACGTAAACATGATTAATAATTAATTTAATTTAAACATGGACTTAGGTTATATTATTTTTATAAATAATACATGTTTTAGCCTAAGTATTTTTGTCATTTATTTTAGACTATAGTTTATTAATTAATTACTAAAACATGGACTCATAATTAATTTATAATTCATGACTTAGGTTTATTAATTAAAATTAATAATACATCTTAACCTAAGTATTTGATTAAACTTAATTTAATTAAACTATGACTTAATTAAATTTGTATAACTTATAATTTATTAATTAACCATGGTATATTATTAATTAATAAAACATGAACTATTATTATTAATTAATAATCAGTTGTAACATATAGTATTTAATTAATAAACTATACAATTAATTACATGACTTATGACTTTTAACCTGTAAACACTAGCTTATATTATTAGCTTATTAATCCAGGTTATTTCTAAATATAGAAACTTTCTATTTCATGAAACTTACTCTTTTTAGAAACTTTCTATTTTTAGAAACTGATCTATTTTTAGAAACTTTCTATTTTTGGAAACTTTCTATTTTTGAAAACTTTCTATGTTTGGAAACTTTCTATTATTGGAAACTTTCTATTTTTGGGAACCTGCTATTTTTAGGAAGTTACTTATTATTACACAACAACTATAATAATACAAGAATACAAGATAATACTTAATCAGAGTACATGAAATACATGAATAATACAATATATCATTTAAAACAATAAAATAAGACAAAAACATATAAAACAAGCTATAAACTGTAACATACTCATTAATCATACAACTTATACATGTCCATTATTTATGTAGCATTAGTGAGGTCGGAGTAGGACTATTCCTCCTTTCATCTTTCCTCGTTCACTGGACACAAGGTATGGATTTTCCGTCCTTCAGTATGGATATTCTCTCCTTATAAGGATTCCCCGTTTGCAGCCAACTGTTTTCTCAAGTATATGTTTTATATGTTGTGATTACTTATGTTTAGTTTTAAAGCCTAAGCCATATACATGCATGACCAATGTCACCTAGTTATGGATGTACCATAACCATAACACTAGAGGCACCAATGTTATGACTTACCCACGGCGGAGTGATTGCTCGTGGCGTTCTTTTTACAGTTTTGGCCTTATATTTATTTTATCATGTAGGGCGTATGGGTGTGATATGAGTGATTTTACTCATATCATTTATATCTAAAAACATACAATAAATGCAGAAAACCATTGAATATTTCCGTGTATATGTGTTTTTGTTGTTTAATGTGTGTAGGTGCCGAAGTTCGCGAAAACTGGCAAAATCGACACGGGTTTTGATGAAAAGATCAAGAAAGCCAAATCAAGTCCGTTTTTAGTGGATTTAATATTAATAAGGTTGTTTGGGCCTTGTCGGACCCACATTTTGTTAACTGACCCAAAAGCCCATTAGTGGATTCACTTTGTAACTAAATGTCCAACTAAGCCCATTTTGGTTACAATCTATGAGACGTTTTAGTTTTATGGGCTACAAGCCCATATCATTTTCTAAAATATATGAGACGTGTGAATTGTTCTTGGACCTTAAAACCCATTTGGGGCTTTATTGATTCAAAGCGCGTGTATATACATGCGGCTTTAATTAATTTCCATCTTTATCGGAGCTTCGTGATGGACTCAATCAATGACGTGGCAATCTCTCTAGCCTGTGATTGGCTAAAACAGCTCACTCACCTTCAGTTATCCAATCAAAAGAGGACACCTCAGCCATCAAGAAGCACAACTAGCACACTTGATTGCCACATTGGCAATCCGTGTGCTAGTATGTGTATTTTCAGCCGTAGATCAAAAGAGATGAAAGAGAAATGCAAGATCAATGGTCAAGAATGAATGGCTTCTTCAACAACCTTCACCAACAAGCCATGGGGGTTGGCTATAAAAGCCCCTATTTTATATGTAATTTCCATCCCATTTTTTTATCTTTAATGTTATTATGCTAAATTAGGTGTAGGATTTAAATTGTAATTTTATTTTCTGAATATTGTAATTTGCTTTCGATATTAATAAAAAGTAATTTTAAGATTCAATTGTTCGATTTAATTTCTGTTAAAGTTATTTGCAATTTATTCCTGTCGTGACCTTAATTGGTATAATATTAATTATATTTGATTAAACTAAATAATAGTTTGAGTTTAATATATTAAGTAAAAATTGGGGAAAAACTTTCCCCAGTGGATAGTTTTTATCAAAAACTGGTTTGAATAATTGATGATGGTTTGTATGGTGATGATGAATGGTGGTATCGATTTGGTTAGACAAGATTGCTCAGCGCACATCTTCTTCCCAATGGATATCTACAATAAGGTTCACTTCCATTTAATTTACTTTATGTCCGTTTAGATTTAACTGTTTTTAAGGCTTATGTGATTTAGTTGAATGATTTGGTAATATGATTTAGTTTGATAATTTTCGCTATAATTTCTATCTGTTAAAAAGTTTAAATAATGTTACTGTTTGGATTTTAGAGTGAGATTTGATTAATCTGTGTATGTAAAGTTTATTATGCAAGTTTAAGCTATTATAAATCTGATTTGGTCATATGTGGTTATGGATTATAGTTTGTGGATTAATTTAGCTGATATAGATAATCTTAGGCTGCTTTATTATTTTAACTGCAAGTTGTTATCTGCTTAAAATATGTTTGGAGTTTAGGTTTAAGTTGAGAATTTATAGCTAAAGTTTGGATAAGATTAAACTGGAAATATGAATTAAACTGGTGATTATAGTCTGCTATTTGGTTAACTAAACTTGCTAGTATTTTGAGCATTGAGTGTTATATTGTTAAAGCTTTCATCTGATTTTTATCACTAGCTGATTTAGAGTCTTAGTCTGCTAGTTTGTTAGTCTATCAGAATTTACACATCACTTGTGTAACTGATATGAGTTTTCCGTGCACATGACTGCTGAAAGTATCTTGCCTGTTTAAGAATGTATCTTGATTTTGTTTTACTGATTTTGTGTTGGATGCTTTAGTTGCATTCTGAATTCTACTGTTTGTTGTTTATAATTGTTGTTCAAAATTAACCAACAGATCCTCTTGGTCAGTGTGGTTTGGTTGATTTCACTCATCAGACAAATACAATCAAAAATTCTCTCCTGAGACTAACAATCTTATTTTTTTTATCTTTCCATATATTTTCATCAAAAAGTCATACATGTGACTTTGGTTTACAATTTTAACTGTCAAAAATAAATTACCAAAAATAATGTCCTCAATGGGACTCGAACTCTTGACCTCAAGGATAATTACCCAACGTGATAACCAGCTTGACTGGTTTGTTGTTTTGGTTTAATTACAGACTTCGTAATTAATATAGTTTGATAGTGACTGTCAGCTTTTGAATTTGTTTAATTGCATAACTTTAATTTTAGTTAAATTTAAATCATTTAATTTACTTTTATATAGTTTTAAAAATAATAAATAGTTTCAAACCAAAATAAAATATATTTTAGTAATTTTAGAAATTTAATTAGTTATAAAAATTAGTTTTTAAATAAATTAGATTTTAATTAATTTAGTGTTTAACTTAAACTAGTTTAAAAATAGATTTAGTAAAAGTTAATTTTGAATAGATTTAATTAATTTTTAGATTTTAAATAGTTTTTAAATTTGTTTAAATAGATTTTTAATAGTGTAAAAGTATTTTTAATTTTAAATTGATTTTAAATAGATAGTTTTAATTTTAAATAGTTTTAAAGTTTGAATTTTTAAATAATTGTCTTTTAGATTAAATTTGGGATACGATTCATACACTTAGGTTTTAATTTGTAGGATTAATATTAGATTAAAAACCGATAACCAATTCAAATCGATTGTCCAAACTAAAACAAAACGTCTCAATTTCACTTGATCCTCGTGTACAACGAACTTGGATCATCCACGTGTTTAATTAAATTCGTCTTCGACTTATTTATGGCTTATTACCTTTTCCTAAGGGTAATTTCCTAAACTTGTCCTATATCGTATCTAACTAAAATACATCGACATTCCACGACACATCAAAAGTTTTGGCGCCGCTGCCGGGGATCTTGTGTACGATTCATTCGTTGAGATTTGTTGATCATTGATTTGAAGACCCTTTCCGTCATCGGAATGTTTTGTTTATTTTCTATTATTATAGTATATATCGTTTTTCGTGTTTTTTGTGATTACTATATTATATTACGTAGAACAATTAAATTACCTACTTCCAAATAAGACCTTAGTTGGGATTTCATCACCTAGCTATTGTATTCGAATCCAAAACAAAATAAAAGGCAAAATAGATAAATACTAATAAAAAGTTTGAAATCGATTTATACAAACTATAAGGTGGGTATAAGGCGACGATCTATAAAAGGCCGTCTAAGGAAAAAGGTTTTTAAGTGCTTTGTGCCACCTCGTTTCCCCGCTTGCTTGTGCGTATATTGAGAGGGACGACCGATTATTGGTTTGCCGACTCAAGTAGTATTAAATCTTATTTTTGTAGTTTACTTATTGAACCTCGAGACGGTTAGGTTTTCACCTACGTTTCAAAGTCGACCAAGGGTAGATTACTTCCATAGTAATTATCCTTATTCCTTGTTTTTATCAATCTTTTTGATTGAGCAATACCAAATAAAAATACCAAAAATAATCTTCTTAATCCTCTATCATGTTTATTTCTTTCCTCTTCGAGGATGATGTTAGTTCTAAGATCGATAAGGAAATTGATGAATACCTTCGTGCACCATTCAATGCTAGTGAGTTTAATTGTGAGAATTTTGATCCCGAGGGAGATATTGCTTTAATTGAAAAATCGTTGAAAATGGACTCATTTTCATTCTCTTCGAAGGACCAAATTGATGATCCTAAGGCACAATCTTCATTTGAAGAGCCTTTGATTCCTAACTTCACACCGAGTGAGGTTAGTGACTATTCGTTAGATGAGTTCGTCGGTGAACTTGTTGCTCTTATTGATCCACTTCCATGGGGAAGTGAAGACGTTTTCGATCTCGAGATCGAGCGTGATCCTCATGTTTTACCTACCATTCTCGAGGAGTTCTCCGATGAATTTCCTTCTAATGAGAATGATGATCTTGTATCCGAGTGTGACACACTTGATACTTTGTCGGAAATTTCTTGTAATGACAAGATTGATGACACTTATGCGACTTACTCGAATCCGCTCTTTGAAGTTTCAATGAACGATAATCTATTGTTTAAAGAGGATTTTGAGAGCATCATACCTCCTACATCTCATAACCTTTGTGATGATGAGCTCTTCTTTAAGGAGGTTGATGAGTTTCTTTACATAGACATTCCTTCGGAATTTGAGAATGTTTCTAATGACGGTGTTGAAAATCCTCGGTTTGATCACCCGATTTATGATGATGATAATGTTGAACCGGACGGAGAAATTTTCTTTACTCCAATTCTCTTTCCCACTCGCTTTGATCTTAATGTGCGGGTTTTTCATGCGACTCATTTTGAGTACCATGACCCATTTGTTCACATTCATAAGAGTGATAAGGTCAACAAAGTCATGCAAGTTGATACCACTATTGTTGAGACTTTTATCCCACCATTACCATGTGCTTTATATGATTTTGGATTAGCATGGGGAGACGACATCGTGTTGTCTATTCCTTCTCTCCCGAGGACGAGGTATTCGACCTCGGAATCGTTGATTTAGGGAAATCTCGGCCTTTCACCGATGCAATAGTTGTAGGATTGTATTTTCTAAGGATTAAGCATGTTATAGTTAATCTATTGAGATGGATGGAAATGAAGAACTTAGAGAGAGAAAGGTAGAGAGAGAAAGGTAGAGAGAGAAAGGAGAGAAATAAGAAAGATGGAATGTTGAATGGAATGAAAGTGTTCAACCCCTCCTAACATGCTAGGAGGGGGTTTATATAGCCACCCTACATGTGGGCTTTGGTGGGCTATATTGGATCACGAGCCCATTATCATTGGAGTGACCGATCCTTTCTAAATACGTAAAAACGTATTTCCAACAATCTCCCCCAAAGGGAGGTCACTCCAAGTTACAATGTCCTAAATAGTTTATAGCTCGTGATCTATGCTAATAATGATGTGACCGAGACTTTCCTTGGAAAAACGTATTTCCAACAATCTCCCCCAAAGGAAGGTCACACCATTTTACAAAATCTTAAACCTAGCATACTATGCTTGAGTCTTCGATCTTGTTCTTGTGAATATGCTGATGAGATCTTTGACTTTGATCTTGAGCATGTGTCCTTGCTTTGACCTTGTGCATTCATCACTTGTGATATTTGCCTCCTCGTGACTTCATGTTCCACATACTTATACCTTTATAAATTCTTGAAAGCTTCAGAGCTTGATACAGCGGAAGACTTGACTTTCAGACTTTCTTGAATTTGTTGAAGTATTAAGTGTATGTAGTATAAGCATGTGGTGACGACTTCTTCTGGATTGTACACCGCAATGCCACCTTCTTGTTACGCTGCATAAGACAGTTAGCAACAAAACATATACACGGATGAAATGGCTTTGAACATTTCCTTCTAATTCGGTAGCATTTTACCTCCGGTCGGTGAAGACCGTTGGACGATATAAAATATCGTACTTGTGGCAGGTAGTTTCAATTAAGAACCTCCTTGACAATATTTCGCGGGTAAACCCGTTCTCTTTATTCGACCGTCCAAAGCTGACTGCGAACATAAAGAGTGAATTATTTAGATAATAATGTCCGCATGATTTGAAGCCGTCAATTCATGTTCTTGGAACAAGTGAAATTCAATTAAGAATCGCACCATCGTTGCTTTCCAGTTGTCACGAGCTTGATTCGTATAGAATCTTGCAAGTTACCTACCAAGTGCTGTTTAAGGTTAACACTAGAAGGATTTCCACTCATCACTGTGAACACTATAGAGTGTCACTCTGAGTGTTCTGCCAAGATCACTAAGATATTGCGTAGAGGTCTGGAACGTGTTTAAGTTCAGTTAAGAATTAAACAACTGTTGCTTTCCAGTTATCACAAGTTTGATTCATAAAGAATCGCACAAGCCACCTACCATGAGCTTTTTGATATTCGCTCAAGAAGGATTTCCATCTTCATTGTAAATACTTTCATATTACTCGGATGTTCAAGCAAGATCATGAAGATTTTGCGTAGGACTCTTAAGATCTTTCTTACTTTTCACAGTGTGTGAAGAAGCAAGGAATTATGAAAGTGTGTCCTAATGAGATATTTGATGATCTAAAATGGCTCTAACTCAATCGTGCATTTTGGATTTTTAGTGATCGGAGGCTAGAGAGAGTGCCACCATTTCAATACCAATTTATTCGGAGTGAATAAATCAATAGATAATGTGTTGTCTCCGTGTGATTAAAACAAATATCTTTTAAGAGATATCTGAGTTAGCTAGGACGGGTTGTGCCTTGCATCATTGGGTCCATGATGTCTGTCTTCAATATCAAGAATCATTAAACAATGATCTTAATAGCATATGTATTGACCCGGTTATCGCCTAAGGTTGTAAGTAGGGCTTCTTTCTTTACACCCTTTATCTTTACAATTCTTTTTCATTCTTCAACCCCTTCAATGCTTACCAATACGTCATAACTAGCACCTTGTTGTGATTGTTCCAGTGCTAACTTAAGTACTTGGTCGGCATTCAGCTACGTTCACAATCTTTCTCCATCTTTCCTAAGGACTACTATTTCTAGCTATGGAATGCCTTGGGAAGATTCCTCTGGTTCTAGAGGAATCATTGGACTTTAACCTATCCTACCATCTTTATGTCACCACAATCTTCACCATCGTGAATAGAGATGTTTTGGGTAAGTGTATGTCACCATGAAATCCATTTTGAAGTGCAAATCTATTTTGCTCCCCCTTAACATATGCCACGATATCCGAAAACATTTCACACATGTCGGGATGAGCTATCACGTTAAGTCAAACCATTTGTGATTAATCATTTCCCATATTAAATCACATTTTCTCCCCCATATTAAAAATATTAACCCAATCGATGTTTTTAATATCAATTGATTTAATAGCATTTTAAGAAAATTTGGGAAGAAAGATGCAAATCCAATTATCTTCATGAGTTTCACAAGCTCCCCCTCAAAATAATGAGGGTGTACTTGAAACGTAAATTAAATACCTTTTAAACACAAGTGTAAGGTACTTATCACGTGCAAAGATCATATATGATAATGTATTCACAAGATAAGCAATTTATGAGGTTGGACCTGAATGATGGAGAACATCATATGAAAGAAGCACATGGTTCTTGTTCACGAATGTTGGTCGCCTCATCACTTCTGAAGTTATCTCTTGACTCCATGTGTACGATTGATATCGTTGTCTTGACACCAACATGTGAACTTGGCACTTTCAGCGTCAAAGATTCTGAATGTTGGACAATTGCTCCCCCTCAATTGTTGACCCGTGTTCTACTGAAAGAGCTGTAGTCTCCATTTGAGTAGTCGCATCGTCGAGTATGTAGATATCAATTGTAAATTGCTACGGTTGGTGGAGATGATAACTTCACAAAAACAAGATTTCTCTTGTTTTAACAAATAAATGCACTGATACGTACATAAATTTGTGTTAGATTGTGTTATTACGTAAACACAATCCCTTACATGGTTATAAAGTAAACCATGCCCGAGAAAATTAATTCCCGTTGTTGAGTCAAAGCTTTCCGGTGAAAGCTTGACTTGAATAAGGAAATCGGGTTACTATCTAAAATAATAGCAAACCATTTTGAGCATGTTTTTAAAACATTTGAACTTCTGCTCGAACTTTATTTACAACCCCGTGTCATTATTGAATGACATTTCTAGTATCGTAAATATTATCGATTCCAGAAGACATGCTCTTTTTATCAAAAACATTTTTGAACACACAATTTTGAAAGATTTAGAAAAACCTTTTGAGAAATTCTCGAAAAAATTGTGTTCATTGTTTTGTAAACCAATTACTTGAGCTTAAGATGTTGAATATCTTATAAAATGAGCTCAAGTCCGAGAAGTTGTAAACTTCTCGTTGTTAAGGATAAGTTTATCATCGGCGATAAACTTTCCTTTTAACTGAAGAACGAGTCCTAAGTTGACATTTACTTAGAAATCGTTTTCATGAGCTTGAAAAACTTTGAATGTTTTAACGTAAAGCTCATGACCGAGAAAGATGAATTTCTCGTTAAGAAGAAAAGTTCTCTTATTTAAAAGATACTGTTGGAAATACGTTTTTACGTATTTAGAAAGGATCGGTCACTCCAATGATATTGGGCTCGTGATCCAATATAGCCCATATAGCCCACATGTAGGGTGGGCTATATAAACCCCCTCCTAGCATGTTAGGAGGGGTTGTTGGTTCACTTACATTTTCAATAATCACATTTCCATTTTCCTTTCAACTCTCTCCTTTCTCTCTCTTCTTTCTCTCTCTAAGTTTCTTCCATTTATCATCATTCAATAGATAATCCACATAATGACTAATCCTTAGAAAACTTCGATCCTACAATTGGTATCAAGAGCATGGTTGATTCTTTGGATTAGCACGTTTTATTTATTGATTTGGTGGTAATTTTTTCTTCTTTTATTATATTTCTTTCCTTCGTCTATTGTCTCTTAAAAATTTTATCCATTTTCAAATTTTAATCCATTTTTTATATATTTTTCAGTTTTGTCTTTCTGTTTATCCAACTTCATTTTTAAATTTAAAGATATTTTATCACTTTTTATTATCCTATCTTAATCCTTTTTTAAGTAGTTGTTTACGGTTATCAATTTTTTTTGTTCTTTCTGTTTTGTCCTTTTTTTCTCAAAGTTTAAGTATCAGAAAAGGGTTTACATATTCAGTTGGCTATTCCGATACAATTTTTTTTGTCACATTCCGATAGTTTGTTGCCTTATTCCGATCCGATCTCCGATCGTAACGTTCCAGGTTTGTCCATTCCGATCGCAATAACCCTCGGGTTCTACTTTGCGATCAAGTTTTTCTTACACCCTTATTCCGACGTGGGTTGCGATTGCACTTTGCGATCGTGATTGCGACGGGTTTAAGGTAAAGTGAGAACGAAACTCTGCCAAAATTTTTTCCACATTGCGATGGTGAGTTTTTGTGATATTGCGATGAAAATTTTTGAGAATATTGCGATGACTTGACTTTTTATTGCGATTCGACCAAAGTTTTTTGGACTCGACATCTAGACTGACTCGGCTTCATACTCGACTCTCTCGACAAACACTAACCATCACAAACCAACCAACATCAATCAACAAACACTAACCATAGAGACTCAACATCGACCAAAGTTTTTTGGACTCGAAATCAGACTTTCTCGACTCGACATCTACATCATCATAGAGACTCAACATCGACGCCTATATCTCGACTCCAACCAACTGAACAAACCAACCCCCTTGCCAAAACTGGACGCGACATCAACAAGATTTACAGACCACTTGACCAAATATTGCGATGGGTTGTAAGTTTTGAGTATTGCGATGGAATTTGTATATTGCGATGGAAAATATTTCAAATATTGCGATGGTGATGGAAATATAACTTGTCTCATCTGACTTAGACCAAACCAAAAACATAGACTTGACTCAACAAAAACGACTCGACTCGACTCTAAAACCCACACAACCACCCATCCCCGTTTCCAAAACCTGTCTCGACTACCTCATCTCTCGACCAACAACAAAACATCAGACACACAAACCCTCTCGTCTCAAACCCACCCTCGACTCGACCCACAAAACTGACCCTCGAACCCCTCTCACTCTCAACTCTCGCCTGTTCTCAAACCGATGCACATAATCAAGTTTCAAGACTCAAACCCACAAAGCCATTCACAGACTCATACCCACCCTCGACTCCCAAACAACCCACCCAACCCTCGACTCCCAAACAACCCACCCAACCCTCGACTCAACAAGATCTCAGTCATTCAAAAAACTGTCATCAATCCCAAAACCAAAAATAGAAACCAAAACAAAAAGTACCTACCCGAGACCATTTGCATGATCTTGATGACAAAAATCTTGGTTCTTCATTCTTAATAGGTTTCGATTTGTGAGTTTTATCAGCCATCAAGAAACAAAACACTGTGATTCGTGATCCTTTTTCGAGGGGCTACTCAAGCGTATTAAAACCTTTGTTTTATGTGGGGTGTGATAAACAGTTATCATGGTTAAGATTTAGAGTTTTAAGATGTGTTTTCGGTAAAGATAAGGGAGCATTTTTTTTATTTTTTTTCTGTTTCTTTGAGGCGATATGATTTAGGTGAGAGAGGGGCGGTGTTTTTTGAGAATAGTGAATTTAGGGTGACTTAGTATTAGGGTTGATTGGGATTATATAAGATTGGAGTAATTTAGTGGGATACACGTTGTCTCTTAACTGCCACATACACGTGTTTTACTGAGACGGAGAAACCAAAGCCTCGTTCCAATCTTTACTTTAAAAGATTTTTTTTATTTGGAAACAATATAAATTTTCGGCTATTCATCTTTTGGATTAAATGTTTGTATTTTTTCTTATTTTTATTTTTAACAAAAACCACTAAATTTATATTGGATTTTTATTTTGGTTAGCTTGGCCACGTTCCGACTAAATCCTTATTGGAGGATTTGTATTGGGCTATATTGGTTAACGGATTATAATAAATTTTTGGGCGAAGGATTTTATAATAACTTTACACGTTTTATTTATACACGTTAGCTTTACACGTTTTAGAAATATTTCATAATTAAGAGGGCTAGACGTTTTAAAGTTATCGAACTTTTTGGCAAAGTTAATAATGTGTTTTGGATATAAATTGACGGGTCGTTCACTATATTAACCGAAGGTTGGATTACTTACTTTACGGGCTTTATTTTTAAAGTGAGCCAAATTTTACTTGGACTCCGGTTTGTTTTATCTACGTTTGCGCTAATCAAGAATTTATTGAGCAAAGAAAAAGACATACTACAAAACAAGGGCTCAAGAATTTTTCATCGACATCAATGGAATCGTTGAGTTCGACAGTTCACGAGGGAGAACTGCAACACATGCAACTCAAAGAGATCAAATTGCGTCAAAAGACATTGGAAATCTTTCACAAGCTCAAGACACATCTTGCACTTCTTTATCCGCACAACATGCCTGAACTTCCAGCCACGGTTCAAATGTTCTTTGGCAAAATGGATAATTTTAAAGAGAAGATTTTCAATAATTTGGATGAGTTACGGTTGCAACTTGAAAAGGAAAATCTTCATGAGGTTAAAGTAAAGATATGTCTAGAACTCCTTCGCACTCAGTTTAAGGATTTCTTTGCCTCAACAATGGTACCTCCTTATGATTATTCGACTCAAATCCTTCACCAGCTTTTCAACGCGTATACGGGTTGGCAGACTGAAACCTTTAGAAGTGGTTTACTCAATCACATCAATATACTTGAGAAGTGTATTGAGGTCAGGTTAGTTAATTACAACGAGATACGTTTGAAAGAGGGTCAGATTCAAAGCATCAAGGAGTCGTCTAAATCATTGCATGCAACAATACCTCATGAACATGAGAGACGGACACGCTTCACGCTATCGTCAACAGATGATCAGCTCTGCCCGATGAAAGAAATGGGGGCCAATTTGGTCGTCCCGGTAAGCAATGACATGGAATCAGGAGGAACGCATGAAACAAGCAGCAAGTCACAAGCACCAACTGTTCAGGTGCCAAGTTTCAACAATATACATCATGTTGGGCTTTCTGAACCTAATTATGCCAAACATGGGATGGAAAAGAGTGATAGCGATACCACTTCTGATTCATCCGATGTGAGTCATAATGGGGGAGAAAGTGTTCAAAATGCTAAACATCATGATAAGTGCTTTATGACTGCTACGTTAACCAATTCTGCTTCTAGGATTAAAGAGCTCGAAACGATTGTAGCTCAACAATTAAAAGATCTTGAGGATGCCAAACTTGAATTTTCTAAGAAAACGGACAAATTTGAAACATACTTTGAAAAACTTGAAAAGTCAAACGTTGTTCCTGAAAGAAAATTGGATCAAACAGTTCTAGATTCTAAAGCTGAAAAGGATAATCTTTTGAAACAAATTAAGTTGCTTGAATCTAAATTGGCATCCCAAGATGAATTGTTCAAAGAAAATGAGACCTTAAAGGCTCAAGTACAGGAAAAGGTCTTTGCTATAGCAGCCTTGAAAAACGATTTGAGGAAAACTAAAGGACCTAGTGTGGACACTAAGTTTGAAAAACCATCAATCTTGGGGAAACCGCCTACAAATCAGTTCGTCAGACAACCGATTATCAGACAACCTACTGCATTTAGATCCGAGCGACCACAATCCTCGAGACCGCGGTTTGCCTCCCAAGTTGATATGGTTCATCTTTCTAGAACAGTCACTCCACCATCTAGGCCCAATGTGACTAAAACAGCTTTTGCAAGACCTAATCACATGATTGCCTCTAATTTCCCTAGACATAGTCCAAAGAATACGTCTGGAACTAGTTCAAATGACGTTCGCCATACTTTTGGTCTAAGGGAAGCTAAGCAAAAGACACAAGTAAGAGATAGGAATTTCAAACCTAGTCAGATGCCTTCTAGTTTACCCAACATTGCTAACCGTAGCATGTCACATCCTAGGAGCATCAATCAATCATCTAGGAATTCTAGATCTTACTCGGACATTAAATATGCTACTTGTAAAACATGTAGAAAATGTGTCTTTACGGCAAATCATGATTCTTGTATCAAGAAACTACTTAATGAGGTGAACTCCCGTGCTAGACTTAAATCCCAGTGGGTTGCCAAAATCAAACCCATTGGTAAAATGTGGCGCCCCACTGGTAGAACTTTCACCCTTGTAGAAAACGAGTGCCCTTTAACTAGGATAGTCTCCGATTCTATTAAGACTACTAGGGAGGAAATTGAAAAGAAGGATGCATCACCTAAGCCTGAACTTAAGGTTTTCTATAAAAGGAAACGCTTACCAGCTAAGACAAGTGAATCATCTCCTCAGGTCACCTCTAGCACAAGAAAAGAAAAATGTGAACCCCCACTTGCTTCTAAGATAGATATCGCTAACCCATATCAAAGCATGCAAATTCCAAATGAAAATGCAGGTACCAAAGAGGATGTTCCAAAAGAACGAAGCGGTCCAATCATTGTATACCATTCAATTAAGGACACTCTCAGAGTTTGGTTGCTAAAGAAGCTGATATCTAAGAAACAAGTGTCTCAGGGGATTTCCAGTTAAGCTTACAGTGCATAAAGGACTTATAGTCACATCACAGACTATAACCCGATCTTCAAAGAAAGGAAAGTTTATCGCCGATGGTAAACTTATCCTAACAACGAGAAATTAATTTTTCTCGGGCATGAGCTTATATAAAAAACATTCCAAGTTTTTAAGCTCATGCACAATGGCTCCTCGTTAAATGACAGACGATGACCCGGACTTCAGAGACAGGGAAGTTTATCTACGCAACGATAACTTACCCTTTTAACGAGAAATTAAGTTTTCTTGGACACGAGCTTATCCTAAAACCATTCAACGGTTTTAAGCTCGTGTATAAGGCTCTTCATTAAATGTCAGATGATGACCCGATCTTCAAATTAAGGAAAGTTTATCACCGATGATAAACTTATCCTCACAACGAGAAATTAATTTTTCTCGGGCATGAGCTTATATTAAAAACATTCGAAGTTTTTAAGCTCATGCACAATGACTTACAGTTAAATATCAGACTGTAACTCGGACTTCAATTTTAGGAAAGCTTATCTTTAAAGATAGCTTATCCTCGTAACGGGAAATTAAATTTTCTCGGTCATGAGCTTGTATTAAAACATTCCAGGTTTTAAGCTCAGAAAGGAAAGTGAATCTTTTAAATAAGAGAACTTTTCCTCATAGCGAGAAATTCACCTTTCTCGGTCATGAGCTTTACGTTAAAACATTCAAAGTTTTTCAAGCTCATGAAAACGACTTCTAAGTAAATGTCAGCTTAGAACTCGTTCTTCAATTAAAAGGAAAGTTTATCGCCGATGGTAACTTATCCTTAACAACGGGAAGTTTACAACTTCTCGGACTTGAGCTCGTTTTGTAAGATATTCAACATCTTAAGCTCAAGTAATTGGTTTTCAAAACGTTGAACACAATTTTTCGAGAATTTCTCAAAAATGTTTTCTAAATCTTTCAAAATTGTGTGTTCAAAAAATGTTTTGATAAAAAGAGCATGTCTTCTGGAATCGATAATATTTACGATACTAGAAATGTCATTCAATAATGACACGGGGTTGTAAATAAAGTTCGAGCAGAAGTTCAAATGTTTTAAAACATGCTCAAAATGGTTTGCTATTATTTCAGATAGTAACCCGCTTTTCATAATCAAGTCAAGCATTTCACCGGAAAGCTTTGACTCAACAACGGGAATTCATTTTCTCGGGCATGGTTTACTTTACAACCATGTAAGGGATTGTGTTTACTTTATAACACAATCTAACACGGATATATGTACGTGTCAGTGCATTTATTTGTTAAAACAAGAGAAATCTTGTTTTTATGACGTTATCATCTCTACCAACCGTAGCAATTTACAATTGATATCTACATACTCGACTTTGCGACTACTCAAACGGCGACTACAGCTCTTTCAATAGAACACGGGTCAGCAATTGAGGGGGAGCAATTGTCCAGCAATCAGAATCTTTGACGCTAAAAGTGCCAAGTTCACATGTTGGTGTCAAGACAAAGATATCAATCGTACACATGGAGTAAAGAGATAACTTCAGACATTATGAGGCGACCAACATTCGTGAACAAGAACCATGTGCTTCTTTCATATGATGTTCTCCATTATTCAGGTCCAACCTCATAAATTGCTAATCTTGTGAATACATTATCATATATGATCTTTGCACGTGATAAATACCTTACACTTGTGTTTAAAAGGTATTTAATTTACGTTTCAAGTACACCCTCATTAATTTGAGGGGGAGCTTGTGTAATTCATGAAGATAATTGGCTTTGCATTTTTCTTCCCAAAATTTTCTTAAAATGCTATTAAATCAATTGATATTAAAAACATCGAGTGGGTTAATATTTTTAATATGGGGGAGAAAATGTGATTTAATATGGGAAATGATTAATTACAAATGGTTTGACTTAACGTGCTAGCTCATCCCGACATGTGCGAAATGGTTTCGGATATCGTGGCATATGTTAAGGGGGAGAAAAATGGATTTGCACTATCAAAATAGATTTCATGGTGACATACACTTACCCAAAATATCTCTATTCACGACGGTGAAGATTGTGGTGACATAAGGATGGTAGGATAGGTTAAAGTCCAATGATTCCTCTAGAACCGGAGGAATCTTCCCAAGGACATTCCATAGCTAGAAATAGTAGTCCTTAGGAAAGATGGAGAAAGATTGTGAATGTAGCTGAATGCCGACCAAGTACTTAAGTTAGCACTGGAACAAACACAACAAGGTGCTAGTGATGACGTATTGGTAAGCATTGAAGGGGTTGAAGAATGAAAAGGAATTGTAAAGATAAAGGGTGTAAAGAAAGAAGCCCTCCTTACAACTTAGGCAGAAACCGGGTCAATACATATGCTATTAAGATCATTGTTTAATGATTCTTGATATTGAAGACAGACATCATGGACCCAGTGATGCAAAGCACAACCCATCCCAGCTAACTCAGATATCTCTTAAAAGATATTTGTTTTAATCGCACGGAGACAACACGTTATCTATTGATTTATTCACTCCGAATAAATTGGTATTGAAAAGGTGGTACTCCTCTCCAGCCTCCGATCACTAAAATCCAAAGTAAACGATCGAGTCTAGAGCCATTTGAGATCATTAAATATCTCATTAGGACACACTTTCGTAATTCCTTGCTTCTTCATACACTGTGAAAAGTAAGAAAGATCTTAAGAGTCCTACGCAAAATCTTCATGATCTTGCCTGAACATCCGAGTAATACGAAAGTATTTATAATGAAGATGGAAATCCTTCTTGAGCGAATATCAAAAAGCTCATGGTAGGTGACTTGTGCGATTCTTTATGAATCAAACTTGTGATAACTAGAAAGCAACGGCTGTTTAATTCTTAACTGAATTTAAACACGTTCCAGGCCTCTACGCAATATCTCAGTGATCTTGCCAGAACACTCAGAGTGATACCTTTGTGTTCACGGTGATGAGTGGAAATCCTTCTAGTGTTAACCTCAAACAACACTTGGTAGGTAACTTGCAAGATTCTATACGAATCAAGCTCGTGACAACTAGAAAGCAACGATGGTGCGGTTCTTAATTGATGTTCACTTGTTCCAGGAACATGAATTGACGGCTTCAAATCATGCGGATATTATTATCCAAATGATTCACTCTTATGTTCGCAGTCAGCTTTGGACGGTCGAATAAAGAGAACGGGTTTACCCGCGAAATCCTGTCAGGAAGTTACTTAATTGAAACTATCCGTCACGGGTACGATATCTAATATCGTCCAACGGTCTTCACCGACCGGAGGTAAAATGCTACCGATTTAGAATGAAATGTTCAAAGCCATTTCTTTCGTGTCTACTTATGTTGCGGCATTTGAAGACGATGGCGTTGCGGAATCCAAGAAGAAGTCGTCCCCACATGCTTATACTGCATACACTCAGAACTTCAACGAATTCAAGAAAGTCTGAAGGTCAAGTCTTCCGCTGTATCAAACTCTGAAGCTTTCAAGAATTATAAAGGTATAAGTGTGTGGAACATGAAGTCACGAAGAGGCGAATATCACAAGTGATGAATGCACAAGGTCAAGGCAAGAGAACATGCTCAAGACTAAAGTAAAAGATCTCATCAGCATATTCACAAGAACAAGATCGAAGACTAAAGCATAGTATGCTAGGTTTAAGATTTTGTAAAATGGTGTGACCTCCCTTTGGGGGAGATTGTTGAAAATACGTTTTTCAAAGGAAAGTCTCGGTCACATCATTATTAGCATAGATCACGAGCTTTAGACTATTTAGGACATTGTAACTTGGAGTGACCTCCCTTTGGGGGAGATTGTTGGAAATACGTTTTTACGTATTTAGAAAGGATCGGTCACTCCAATGATATTGGGCTCGTGATCCAATATAGCCCATATAGCCCACATGTAGGGTGGGCTATATAAACCCCCTCCTAGCATGTTAGGAGGGGTTGTTGGTTCACTTACATTTTCAATAATCACATTTCCATTTTCCTTTCAACTCTCTCCTTTCTCTCTCTTCTTTCTCTCTCTAAGTTTCTTCCATTTATCATCATTCAATAACTATTTAAAAATAACTTGGAATATAACTTCCCTAAAACATAGACCCTTCTAAGATCTGTCACGAAATTAAAGATATCATCATAGATCGGAATGTAAAGTTATAACTTGGAATATAACTTTACTTTATGAGCTTAAAACTTGGAATGTTTTAATACAAGCTCATGACCGAGAAAAATTAATTTCCCGTTACGAGGATAAGCTATCTTTAAAGATAAGCTTTCCTAAAATTAAAGTCTGAGTTACAGTCTGATATTTAACTGTAAGTCATTGTGCATGAGCTTAAAAAACTTCGAATGTTTTTATTATTAGTTCATGCACGAGAAAAATTAATTTCTCGTTGTAAGGATAAGTTTATCATTGGCGATAAACTTTCCTTTTAAATGAAGAACGAGTTCTAAGTTGACATTTACTTAGAAGTCGTTTTCATGAGCTTGAAAAACTTTGAATGTTTTAACATAAAGCTCATGACCGAGAAAGATGAATTTCTCGTTAAGAAGAAAAGTTCTCTTATTTAAAAGATACACTTTTCTTTATGAGCTTAAGACTTGGAATGTTTTAATACAAGCTCATGACCGAGAAAAAATAATTTCTCGTTACAAGGATAAGCTATCTTTAAAGATAAGCTTTCCTTTAATTGAAGTCCGGGGCATAATCTGAAATATAATTATACACCATTTACATGAGCTTAAAACTTTTGAATAGTTTTAATGTAAGCTCGTGTCCGAGAAAATTTAATTTCTCGTTAATGAGGATAAGTTTATCATCGGCGATAAACTTTCCTTTATTTGAAGATCGGGTCATCATCTGATATTTAATTATGAGCCTTTATACACGAGCTTAAAACCTTTGAATGGTTTTAGGATAAGCTCGTGTCCAAGAAAACTTAATTTCTCGTTAAGAGGGTAAGTTATCGTTGCGTAGATAAACTTCCCTATCTCTGAAGTCCGGGTCATCGTCTGTCATTTAGCGAAGAGCCATTTTACACGAGCTTGAAACTGTTGAATAGTTTTAATGTAAGCTCGTGTCCGAGAAAATTTAATTTCTCGTTTTTAGGGTAAGTTATCATTGACGAGATAAACTTCCCTTTCTCTGAAGTTCGGGTCACAAACTGTGATTTGAATGTGAGCCATAGTGCACGCGCTTAAAAACTTGGAATGTTTTTGATATAAGCTCATGCCCGAGAAAAATTAATTTCTCGTTGTTAGGATAAATTTATCATCGGCGATAAACTTTCCTTTTATTTGAAGTCCGGGTCATTGTCTGACATTTAACAATGAACCATATACACGAGCTAGAAACTTTTGAATGGTTTTAATGTAAGCTCGTGTCCGAGAAAAATTAATTTCTCGTTTTGAGGGTAAGCTATCGCTGCGTAGATAAACTTTCGTGTCTCTGAAGAACGGGTTACAGACTGTGATTTATCTATAAGCCTTATACACGAGCTTAAAACCTTTGAATTGTTTTAGGATAAGCTCGTTTCCGAGAAAACTTAATTTCTCGTTTTGAGGATAAGTTTATCATCGGCGATAAACTTTCCTTTCTTTGATGAACGAGTTACAGTCTGTTATGTGACTGTAAGTCCTTGTGCATGAGCTTGAAAACTTGGAATGTTTTTTATATAAGCTCATGCCCGAGAAAAATTAATTTCTCGTTGTAAGGATAAGTTTATCATCGGTGATAAACTTTCCTTTCTTTGAAGCACGGGTTACAATCTGTGATCCGACTGTAAGCCTTTTGTTAAGCTTTACCATGAATCCCCTGAGACACTTGTTTCTCCGATATCTGCTTCTTCATCAACCAAACTCTAAGAGTGTCCTTAATTGAATGGTATATAATGATTGGACCGCTTCGTTCTTTTGGAACATCCTCTTTGGTACCTGCATTCTCATTAGGAATTTACATGCTTTGATATGGGTTAGCGATATCTATCTTAGAAGCAAGTGGGGGTTCACAATTTTCTTTTCTTGTGCTAGAGGTGACCTGAGGAGATGATTCACTTGTCTTAGCTGGCAAACGTTTCCTTTTATAGAAAACTTTAAGTTCAGGCTTAAGTGATGTATCCTCCTTTTCAATTTCCTCCCTAGTAGTCTTAGTAGAATCAGAGACTATCCTAGTTAAAGGGCACTCGCTTCCTACAAGAGTGAAATTTCTACCAGTGCGGCACCACATTTTACCAATGGGTTTGATTTTAGCGACCCACTGGGATTTAAGTCTAGCACGGGAGTTTACCTCATTAAATAATTTTTTGATACAGGAATCATGATTGGCTTTAAAGACACATTTCCTACATGTTTTATAAGTAGCATATTTAATGTCCGACTAAGATCTAGAATTTCTAGATGATTGATTGATGCTCCTAGGATGTGACATGCTACGGTTAGCAGTGTTGGGTAAACTAGAAGGCATCTGACTAGGTTTGAAAATCATATCTCTTACTTGTATCTTTTGCTTAGTTTCCCTTAGACCAAATGTATGTCAAACGTCATTGAACTAGTTCGAGACGTGTTCTTTGGATTATGTCTAGGGAGACTAGATGCAATCATGTGATTAGGTCTAGCAAAAGCTGTTTTAGTCACATTGGCCCTAGTTGGTGGAGTGACTGTTCTAAAAATATGAGCCATATCAACTTGGGAGGCAAACCGCGGTCTCGAGGATTGTGGTCGCTCAGATCTAAATGCAGTTGGTTGTCTAACGGACTGTATTTGAGGAGGTTTCCCCAATATTGATGGTTTCTCAAGCTTAGTGTCCACACTAGTTCCTTTGGTTTTCCTCAGCTCGTTTTTCAGAGCCGCTATTGCAAACACCTTTTCCTGAACTTGAGCCTTTAAAGTCTCATTCTCTTTGAGCAATTCATCTTGGGATGCCAACTTAGATTCAAGCAACTGAATTTGTTTCAAAAGATTATCCTTTTCAGCTTTAGAATCTAGAAGTGTTTGATCTAATTTTCGTTTAAGAACAACGTTTGACTTTTCAAGTTTTTCAAAATATGTTTCAAATTTCTCCGTTTTCTTCGAAAATTCAATTTTGGCATCCTCTAGCTCTTTTGATTGCTGAGCTAAAATCATTTCAAGCTCTTCAATCCTAGAAGCAGAATTGGTTAACCTAGCAGTCATAAAGCACATATCATGATCTTTAACATTCTGATCATTTTCTCCCTCATTATGATTCACATCGGATGAATCAGAAGTGGTATTGCTATCACTCTTTTCCATCCCATGTTCGGCATAGATAGGGTCGGAATGCTCAACATGCTGTAAATCATTGTTAGATATAGTATTCAATTGTACCCCAACTATTGGCTCTTCGTCATGCATGCTTGAATCATGTTGGCGTGATGCAATGACGCTGCTATCAGTGTTAACCGAGGTGGTCTCCTTTGAATCATCCGTAAGACCATTTGTTTTCTCTGGAATCTGCATCAGATTTTCTTGTATTCCACTATCATGCTCTAGTTGAAGTTGTGAACTTTCATAAATCAAAAGTGCAATAGATTTCATGAAATTGAGCAATCTATCACTGAAGTCTTTAACCTCGATTTGTGTGTCTTCAAAGAATGACTGGCAGATCGTTGAAGCTTCAACCTTGGCAGGATCAAATTGAAAGAAACTCGAAAAATGTTGCTCTAGAACTTGAAGTGAATGTGAGGATTCAATTTGATTAATGTCTTCTTTGTTGATCTGCTCTAGTAGTTGGTTAAATTTGAGGAGCATTTGGTGGACGAAAATGGTACGATCTTGACCGAAGAGTGTCACAAAACCGCTTCCTTCTTTAAGTAGAGAAATGTTCGACAGATGGGACCGCAGTAGTCGAAATAAAGTCATTCTACTTTCTCTAGCTTTAACTTTCATTTGATGCGAATCTCCCTCTTTAGATGGCAAATTCAACGATCCATTGAATGTCGATGAAAGAAAAAGTGTTAGTTGTCGAAGAACTAATAGTGGTTTGACAATTCGTGGAGAATTCGTGAAGACAAGTTTGAGAGATTTTACACACCAACCAACTAATAAACCGTAAAACTTCGTCACAATCCTTGATGATATAAGTTTCTTTTCGCGGCTCAATAATTTCTTGGACGGCTTAAACTTTGATAAATTAAAACGGAGTCCAATTCAACCACGACTCACTCCAAAGAGAAAGCCCGTAAACTAATTAAACCAACCTTCGGTTAAACTAGTAAACGGCCCGACAATTAATTTAACTAGATTACTTTGACACGACTCGATTTAACTTAGCAAAACACAAATAACTTAAAAGTTGAGGCCAATTGTTAAAACGTAAAAGTTAAGGCCCAATTAAATAACTTAAAAGTTGAGGCCAATTGACAAATAAGTTAGTAAACTAGTAAACGACTCGATTTTACGTAGCCCAATTGTCAAAAAACGATTCCAAATAACCCAATCTACATACCCGGTCCAAGCATTGGGATATAAATCCTACAAATCCCTAATTTTCCTCACACAACTACCCTAATCACTCACCTAGAAGCGTCCGCCTCCTAAATCTATCTCTTTCATACCGTCTTCAACCTTTTCTATACAAATCTCAAAAGTTAACTCACAACTAAATCCTCCAAACCTAGTCGCCTAATCACATTTGATATTCACAGCCACACAAACTCAAAATCCTCATCTCATCTTTCAGACAGTCACCCATAAATCATTCTAATCACAATACAGTTCAACCCAATTGAAAGAAAAATCAAGATGAAGAAAAAACGGCTTCAAGATCACGTATGTGGTCTCAGGTAGGGTTGAAAGGTTTTATGTTTGCAAGTGATTTGCGATTAAACGAAACTAAATCATGATGATAACATGATCGTTATACATCATTCTTTGAATTTCGAATAGTAAACAGTTGGATAATCTCACGGATATATGATGATATACTGATTTGGAAAAGATCTTTCAAGATCTTGACATGCATGTCAACAGCGAACAAAATCTGAGATCAATCGATTTTTCTGTTTGAAAAACAAGTCTAGTTGGGTTTAGGAGTGAGGAGTGGAGTTTGGTTTGAGTCGAGGGTGGGTGAGTCTTGTGGTTTTTCGAGTGTTTGTGATAAGGCTGTTATTGTCGTGAGGTTTCTGAGAGAGTCGAGAGTCGAGAGTCGGTTTTGTGTTCGAGTCAATGGTTTTTTGAGTTTTGAAAGAAAGTTGTGGGAGTCGAGGGTCTTGGTGAAGTTAAATGTCGAAATCTTCTGTTTTGGTCAGTCTGATAGAGTAGTGAGTTGAGAGTCACGTCGAAGACAATAGGTCTAATTTGTTGAGAGTCGTTGGGTGAGATGAAGTCAGATCGAGTCCTGTTGTTGTCGAGTCTTTGAGTCAAAACTTGGTCAATCGTAGTCTAAAAGTTTAAGTCCATCGCAGTCATATCAACACACCATTGCAGTCACAACCACTCCATCACTGTCATACATCGCAACTAGTCATCGTACTCATAAACAGATCGTACTCAGATCTCACTCCGATCGCACTCGTGATCGCAGCTTCGATCGCACTCGTGATCGCAGCTTCGATCGCACTCGTGATCGTAGTGGAGATCGCAGAAAGTGATCATGACTTTGGATCGCAAGTAGAAACCCCCGGGGTTTATGCGATCACAAAAATCAGATCGTAGCCAAAAAATTATATGTTGCCAGATTCTTGATGAACACGATACAAACGATGATGAAACTGATGCTATTTGTGACAAACAAAAAATATTATATAGATATAAGTTAGACAACTAAAGAAAAAGTATAGATCGGGACAAACTAAATGTAGCAAGGATCAAGACAAACAGTAGGTGTAGAAAGTATGTAGAAACTGATGAGAGACATCTGAGACAGCACTCCAAAATCGAGACAATAAATGACAGATTGATATAAAAAAGGAATAAAAACTAATATTTGTAATTCAAAAAGAGAGTATTCAAAATCAAGGAAAAAGAAAAAATTTAAGACCGTAATTGCAAAACTTATTCAAGAATCAAGCTACATAGAATCAAAACCCACGAAATTTTTTTTATAAAAGATTTAAGATTGTTACTTTATAAAAAAATATTTGACCACCAAATCTATAGATAAAGAACATGCAAATCCGAAGAATCAACCTAAGCTCTTGATACCAATTGTAGATTTTCTTTTTACTAATCCGGTGGTCTAGGTGGGTGGTGGAAGGTGTTGGAAGCCATGGATGAAGTTGAGAGAGAAGGTTGTGTTTGAAAGTTAAGAAAATGTATTAAAATGAAAAGAAACACAAATGAAACACAAGCAACACCCCTCATTGGAAGCCTTGGAGGGGTATATATAGTCACACACGACACTTAAACTATACAACGTTTGTAAAACCCGTATTTAAAATCCTCAGATATTAAATACGCGTTGTCTCAGCTTTAACTTTAATTAAACGTAAACAGTAAATACACAGTCTCAGTTTTATTTAAATATTACAAAAAGTAATTATTCAGAAATAATTATTAAGTGTCAAAAAAAAATATGGCGTATGTATTACGCGAACATCATTATACATAAAGAGTTATTAAGTTTCAGAAATTAAAACACGATAAATAAATACGAGTTGGCATGATAATTAAAAGTCGAAAAAACAAACTAAACCCACAAGGCTTTGGGCTGCCAACTTGTAGGAAGAAAAGAAGGAAGGAGAATGGGCTGGAGGCCCATTTATTTTGTCTAGAGCGGGTAAAAAAAAGGACGGAGGAAGGTTTTTAGTTTAGACAACACACAAGATAAAAACCCTAATCCAAAAGAAAAAAAAGGGGAGCCGTCATCTTCTTTTTCTTCCTCTGTCTCCTCCCTGCCGACGAAAAAAAACAACAAGAAACATACGTGGGTTTGGGTTAATGTCGTTTGTTTTTTCTGTCACGCAAACCAAGGTAAACGCCATCACGTTCTTTTCTTCTTTCTGTTTGATTTAGTCACGAACCATATGGGTATAATAAGAACATGCAGCGTTTGGATTTAATAATGTTTAGTTACTGAAACAGTGTGGGGGTCTTGATAGTTGCACGGAAACCGAGAGCATAGAGCTCTTGGTGGGTTTTTGATCTTCACAGCCGAGACCTTTAAGGTCTCGATGGTCCCTTTTTGTTGCCCAACTTCGAATCACGAGCCATCAGGGGGTTTCAGTTCTAAAACAGTAAGAAACAGGGGGCGTTTGGGATTACTGGGCAGTTAGGGGGTGTTTGGATCTGTATAAAAAAAATATAACTAACAGTGGGAACATTAGTAATAGCAGTGGGAACTTATATAAATTGTAGTCATTATTTTATAAGTAAGCTTTAAAAATAAAGTTAAATAAAATTGTTATTTTATTTTATTTTATTTATTTAATTAGTAAGACAAATTTATTTTAATGTTGTTCTTTTAATTAATTAAAGGTCGGATTTAACTATGATTCAATTAATAATTATTTCAGAAAAACTAAATTGGGAATCTTTCTAAATTTGGAAACTTTCTGTTTACAACAGGTTACTATTTATAGTAATATCGGGATTATTAGAACACGGTATAATACACAGTAACCATAAATAAGTATATATTAATCAGTAAACATTTAAAGATCAGTCGGGTTATCAGAATTACACCAGACAAACAGATTAATCAGATTATACATAAACAGTAGTAAGAATAAAATAAATTAAACTAAGAACAGATGAAAATCGATAATAGTAAACAGTAATCAGTTAACTTATTTTCGCGTACGTTATTTATGTAGTAACCATGAAGTTGGAGTAGATCTTTCAGCTTTCGTTTCTATTTCATTACTGGACACGAGGTACGGATTTTCCGTCCTTTCAGTAAGGACTTCTTTTTATGCATGATTAGGATTCCCTGTCTGCAGCCAAATGTTTTTTCCCAGTATATGTTTAAGCTTATCAGTAATCATGTTAATAACTAAATAAATTGCCTGAGCATTATATACAAGCATGACCAAGTTTATGTACTAGTTACGGAGGTACCGTAACCATGGCACTAGAGGCACCGGTGTCGTGACTCACATGCAGGAGAGTGATATCCTGCATCGTCCCACTCATGTTCAGTTTGGCCATTTTTATATGTATGTTTAGTGGGGCGTATGGATGCATCCTAGGCTTATCAGTTTACAAGTTATCAGGGTGAATGTGGTGTGTGCTCTTCATCCTTCACATTGGAGCTGCTCCCTCCACCCAACACAGTATTTAGAGGTCACCCCTCTACAGTTATTTAGAGGTCACCCCTCTACAGCATGACGAGGTCACCCCTCCAGTTACTCATGCACCGTTGTTACAGCACATGACCTATATAAGCTCTGGCAATTAAAATACAGTAAATTCATGTTTTCAGATTTAACAGATAACTGTTTCAGCTTTATTATTTAAAAATCAGACTTTACAGATTATACACAGGTTTCCGCTGCAACTTTACTTATCAGACTTACAACTCCAGTATTTCATCATCTGTTTCATTTCTGTATTTCCCTATCATGCTTTATATCCGTTCACTGAGCGTTATGCTCAGCCGTAGTTCCTTTTCATGTTCTAACGGCAGGTACACCAGGACGCTCTTAGGATTCTGAGAGCATGTGCATTTGGATGGAAGCTATCCAGACTTCTTACTTTATGTACTTACATTATTCTGCTTTTGGACATTGTTTAGTCCTTTTCTTCAGTATTTTACTTTTCATGTTTTGGGCTTATGTTTGGATTGCCGATGTTTGATTCTGGTATTTCCTTTATGGTCAGTTAATATTTTAGGACATTTACCTAATGCTTTGATGACACGCCATAAATACACGTAACGGTCCACTTATCCAAGTGGGGTGTTACAATTATGGTATCAGAGCTATAGGTTCGACCTGTAGGCTCTAAAACTTGACATGTGGCTAGTGAGTAGTCACCAGGAACTTCCCAGATTTTGGCGTTGTTATCTTTCATGTTTTTATGCAATTGTCAGTCACTTTTCTTCGTTAATCAGTCAGTTTTCTTAAAGTTTTGACTAAATAAAAGGTTAGTACAGGACTGGCCATATTTAGTCACATGTGCTTTTCTACGAATTTTTGTATTGGTAAACCGACCCATAGGCGTTTATCCTTACTCAGGTCAGATTCATGTTTTCAGTCGAATATTACTTGGTGAACCAGCCCATATACATTCACCAATGTTCAGATCAAATTTTCATGCCTTACAGTCGAATGTTGTTTTGTGAACCGATCCATAGTTGTTCACCTTTGTCATATCATGACATTTAGAAATTTTGACAAGTATGGATTGGACTACAACCATCCATATTTAGTCCCAGATTGTAAATTTCTACACATGACAGTTCTCAGAAAATTTTGACAAGTATGAATCGAACCAGAATCGCCCATACTTAATCACAGGTTTTGTTCCTTGAAATTTTGTGAAGTGAACCATAGCCATCCACATCAGTTGATGCTAAACCTAAATTTTGTGGAGTGAACCATAACCATCCACATCAGTTGATGCTAAACCTTAGTTGATCATACTCTTATAGTCCTTGTAATAATCTAGTTCTCACAATCTCAAGCTGATGTCGTTTTCACACTGATTCAGATTCATGTCTCCCTACGAGGGTTTTATGTTCAGCAGAGTGATAATGTTTTCATACTAAAATACAGAAGGGGTTACAGTAAAATCATATTTTCATAATAATCATGTTGATCTTCATCAGTCATGTCTTCATGCTGACCACTGTTGGGACTTCGACTATATCATACTTTTCAGCCTCAATACAACTAGCGGTAACTCGATGCAGGAATTGTCAGCCTATCATGTTACTTATTTCAGATCAGTTTACTACCCTTTAAATCAAATTATTTGCTTGATCATGTCAGACAAGCGACACCAGTATCGATCATCCCATAAAATTCCCACCAGTGCCATGTATAGTATTCCATTTGTACCCCATGTACAGTGTCTCAGTTATACTCCATGTACAGTATTTCATGTGTACTCCACGTACAGTGTCTCAGATATACTCCATGTGTATTATTCATTTTGTACTTCATGTACAGTAGTCCAGGTGTACACCAGGTACCCTACCACATGGATATTGCTAATCAATCCTCAATCATCTCAGGCGTTTCCACTTGTCGATATTCTACCAGGTGCTGATGCTGCTCGTGAGTTGAAGATTTTACCAGATGCTGATGTTGCTAACACTTTGAAGACCTCACAAATGCTGATGCCGCTGATACTTTGGAGATCTCTCAAGATGCTGATGTCGTTCATACTATGAATACTCTGCAGAACAAGGATGAAAACTATAAATTTGAAATTTCTGACAAGAATAAATTTCAACCATCAGACACTACCATTCCATTCCATACTTTTACCTTCTCAGTTAGATGTCACGCTTCACTCAGCTAACCGTTTATTCAGAAGAGTGGGAACCAGAACTCAGCCGGTCACTCAGCAGAATAGTTACATGAATCACGGTCATGATAATGACCGTCATAAATTGACAGACAAAGCAGTAGTGACAACCACCGTGATTATAATTAACCAGTCAGTAACCATCGAAACTCCAGAACGGACGTGACCAGAAATACAAAGGTCAGTAGTCTAATCGGTCCGCCAATCCTAGTAGTTACCAAAATTTTCAGCCTTGTCCAGATTCAACCACTAGAACCTATATCAAAACATCAGTCAAGACATGGGTCTCAGGTATTATTTCGGAAGACACACATCATGACACCAGTCATGGTACATGTCATACGAATATCTTCTCAAAGTACGAGTCAGAACTCATAACTCCGTATGTTTGCTAAACCATGCCCCCAGAAATTCAGTGTATCCTCCAAGGGAGTTTACCCATTTTGTCATGACATGCATAAATCAGACCATTAAAAATTCAGCTACCACCACTGGAGTATTATTCAGGTTAGACACGTAGTATTCATTCTGTGAGGTTACAGAAGAACACATTCCGTAAAAGTCGCCACAGTACCACCCGTGTTTATTAAGTTCTCATTTCAGTTAACGACGAGATCCGTCTTACTAAATCCCATATATATTCATTATATTTTGCCAGAAAAATCAGTAAAAATTGTTTCTGCCTTACAAGCGAGTGACTTATCAGTCCATAGCTACGAAGAATTTCTAGCCACTAGTTATAATCCACCTCTGAAGTTCCTTGAATTTATGATCAGCAGATTTTATTCTATAGTTCCAGAAATTCCTTCCTAACCACAAGACAGGGTTTAACATAGGGCTTGTCTCAAGTACAGTGTTTTCAAACTCCTTATTTTAGGGCTTCAGTGGAGTTAAAAGAGTTACAGCATTTGCCGCAAGAATTACCGACACGAGGCTTTATTCGCCCTAGCGCACCACCAGGAAGTGCATCGTTTCCGTCTATCAGGAAGAAAGCTGGTAACATGAGATCATATATCGATCACCGAAAATTTTACAAGATCACTATTCATAATCGATGTTCATCTCATGTATGGAACGTTTCTCTGATCTGCTATGATGTCTTAAACATTTCTAGAACAATTCCTGATTATGCCACCAGCAATGGTGCGAGAAAGAACATGAGAATTTTTCCAGACTACTGTTGCACACGTTATAGTCTCCCTAATACTCCAGCTATAGTATGAAATTATGAGTAATTTTTTTTTTCTTCATGGGTTCTCAGACAAAATCGTCAGTATATTCATTGATAACATTCTGATCTGTTAAATTCTAAGAGAAGTACATGAGGATCATCTTTTCACGATCCTGCAGATTCTCCGATAGGAGAAAATTATATAAGCAGCTTTCCAAATGTGAATTTCAGTTGAACGAAGTGGCATTTCTGAACCACCCTATTTCAACAGAAAGAAATTTCAGACAATCATGCGAAGGTGAAGGCCATCACCTGATGGTCCCGACCGACGCCTGTGAACGAAGTACGAAAATTTTCTAGAACTCAATTGACTGCTACCACAGAAATTGCTGACACTTCTCACTAAAAAATTCTTCCATGACTATCCAACCAGATTTTCACCAGAATATCCCATAATCCCAGGTAGAATTTTTAATAGAAGCATTATCACACATGATGCAGCCATGTTCATATCTAGATGCCTGACATGCCGCATGTTCAAGATAGGACACCGTCATGTTAGTGAGTTACTACAATCCTTATGAATTTCTGAGCATAAATGAGACGAAATTCCATGAAATTATTACCAGTTACCCCTGACTCAGAAAAAGTATGATACTATCTAATTCATCATCAACCATGTAATCAACCTGCGTTTTTATTTTCTTTCATCCGGGAGGATTACGTAGTAGCAAACCTACAGAAAATTTAGCAGTAAATCGTGCGATTTCAAGATATTCAATCAGCCATATATCAGATAAAGATTTCACGTTCTCGAATCACGCGCACGTTCAGGTTCACGACCACGTGTATGCTTACGTTCACATTCATTTTCACTTTCACGTTTACATCTCATTCACAATAGGATGCTGCTTCAGTTCATGTCTATGATTTCTCATGATTTAAATTCACGCTTCGCATTTATGAAGTTCTTCACGTTCAGGTTCGTGTTCCATCTCACGACACGCGTTTCACAGTTTATTACCGAATACGGTTACAGGCAGCTTGAGAACCAGACCCAAGTTTAGCACAACTTTTCCATAACCAGGCAGACATTTCACATCTCAGGCCGTATCGTTTGGCATTCCCTTCTCAGTCAGCATACGATTATGACATGTTCTAGTATCACGTTCACAATATGTTTCACGTATCTCATTCATGATATATATTACATGCCCAACGTTCATCATCAGATGATCGCAAACCAAGTTCACAATTGCTCACGTAGCACGTTCACAATTGTTCACGTAGTTCGTCCCTATACGTTTCCAACATCTTGCACAAAGATATAAATGTTATCTTTCAGGATAATTGTACGTACCGTTTCATGTACCTTACATGCTATAACTTATCCATTCTATCAGATTCAGAAAATCCATTTTAAGTATGGAACCAGAAACTATTCAGCATCATCAGGACAATGTCATCAGGAACAAGATTTCTTTTATTATGTTTAGACCTTTGAAGGAATCGTTTCGAGCGGGAGGCCACTTGAAGCGGAGGAGTCCATCCGGACCTCTCATTCCTTTCCTTTAATAAATCCAGTTAAATCCTTTCAGTCATGTCACGTTTCATGTCCTCTTCAGCCATGTCACGTTACATGATCATTCAATCATGTCAGGTTCATACCTACCAGCAGCATTGTGTCTTAATTAGAAGACAAATTATCCTTCAGCTTATTTTTCTTTTAGTTTACGTGTTCTTTCAGTTCTTATAACTTCATCAGCTTATTACCTTTAATTCGAGGACGAATTTCTCCTTTTTAGAGGGGAGGAATTGTAAAACCACGGCATAATCGCATCCTTAATTCGAGGACGAATTATTTTTTTTAGAGGGGAAGAATTGTAAAACCCGTATTTAAAATCCTCAGATTTTAGATACGCGTTGTCTCAGCTTTAACTTTAATTAAACGTAAACAGTAAATACACCGTCTCAGTTTTATTTAAATATTACAAAAAGTAATTATTCAGAAATAATTATTAAGTGTCAAAAAAAAATATGGCGTATGTATTACGCGAACATCATTATACATAAAGAGTTATTAAGTTTCGGAAATTAAAACACGATAAATAAATACGAGTTGGCATGATAATTAAAAGTCGAAAAAACAAACTAAACCCACAAGGCTTTGGGCCGCCAGCTTGTAGGAAGAAAAGAAGGAAGGAGAATGGGCTGGAGGCCCATTTCTTTTGTCTAGAGCGGGTAAAAAAAGGACGGAGGAAGGTTTTTAGTTTAGACAACACACAAGATAAAAACCCTAATCCAAAAGAAAAAAAAAGGGAGCCGTCATCTTCTTTTTCTTCCTCTGTCTCCTCCCTCCCGACGAAAAAAAAACAACAAGAAACATACGTGGGTTTGGGTTAATGTCGTTTGTTTTTTCTGTCACGCAAACCAAGGTAAACGCCATCACGTTCTTTTCTTCTTTCTGTTTGATTTAGTCTTGAACCATATGGGTATAATAAGAACATGCAGAGTTTGGATTTAATAATGTTTAGTTACTGAAACAGTGTGGGGGTCTTGATAGTTGCACGGAAACCGAGAGCATAGAGCTCTCGGTGGGTTTTTGATCTTCACAGCCGAGACCTTTAAGGTCTCGGTGGTCCCTTTTTGTTGCCCAACTTCGAATCACGAGCCATCAGGGGGTTTCAGTTCTAAAACAGTAAGAAACAGGGGGCGTTTGGGATTACTGGGCAGTTAGGGGGTGTTTGGATCTGTATAAAAAAATATAACTAGCAGTGGGAACATTAGTAATAGCAGTGGGAACTTATATAAATTGTAGTCATTATTTTATAAGTAAGCTTTAAAAATAAAGTTAAATAAAATTGTTATTTTATTTTATTTTATTTATTTAATTAGTAAGACAAATTTATTTTAATGTTGTTCTTTTAATTAATTAAAGGTCGGATTTAACTATGATTCAATTAATAATTATTTCAGAAAAACTAAATTGGGAATCTTTCTAAATTTGGAAACTTTCTGTTTACAACAGGTTACTATTTATAGTAATATCGGGATTATTAGAACACGGTATAATACACAGTAACCATAAATAAGTATATATTAATCAGTAAACATTTAAAGATCAGTCGGGTTATCAGAAATACACCAGACAAACAGATTAATCAGATTATACATAAACAGTAGTAAGAATAAAATAAATTAAACTAAGAATAGATGAAAATCGATAATAGTAAACAATAATCAGTTAACATATTTTCGCGTACGTTATTTATGTAGTAACCATGAAGTTGGAGTAGATCTTTCAGCTTTCGTTTCTATTTCATTACTGGACACGAGGTACGGATTTTCCGTCCTTTCAGTAAGGACTTCTTTTTATGCATGATTAGGATTCCCCGTCTGCAGCCAAATGTTTTTCCCCAGTATATGTTTAAGCTTATCAGTAATCATGTTAATAACTAAATAAATTGCCTGAGCATTATATACAAGCATGACCAAGTTTATGTACTAGTTACGGAGGTACCGTAACCATGGCACTAGAGGCACCGGTGTCGTGACTCACATGCAGGAGAGTGATATCCTGCATCGTCCCACTCATGTTTAGTTTGGCCATTTTTATATGTATGTTTAGTGGGGCGTATGGATGCATCCTAGGCTTATCAGTTTACAAGTTATCAGAGTGAATGTGGTGTGTGCTCTACATCCTTCACATTGGAGCTGATCCCTCTACCCAGCACAGTATTTAGAGGTCACCCCTCTACAGTTATTTAGAGGTCACCCCTCTATAGCATGACGAGGTCACCCCTCCAGTTATTCATGCACCGTTGTTACAGCACATGACCTATATAAGCTCTGGCAATTAAAATACAGTAAATTCATGTTTTCAGATTTAACAGATAACTGTTTCAGCTTTATTATTTAAAAAATCAGACTTTATAGATTATACACAGGTTTCCGCTGCAACTTTACTTATCAGACTTACAGCTCCAGTATTTCATCATCTGTTTCATTTCTGTATTTCCCTATCATGCTTTATATCCGTTCACTGAGCGTTATGCTCAGTCGTAGTTCCCTTTCATGTTCTAACGACAGGTACACCAGGACGCTCTTAGGATTCTGAGAGCATGTGCATTTGGATGGAAGCTATCCAGACTTCTTACTTTATGTACTTACATTATTCTGCTTTTGGACATTGTTTAGTCCTTTTCTTCAGTATTTTACTTTTCATGTTTTGAGCTTATGTTTGGATTGCCGATGTTTGATTCTGGTATTTCCTTTATGGTCAGTTAATGTTTTAGGACATTTACCTTATGCTTTGATGACACACCATAAATACACATAACGGTCCACTTATCCAAGTGGGGTGTTACAGTGTTTCCTGTGGAAACCTTGTTGTGTGCAATTCAAGAGTTGTTACATGCAATTTAAGAGTTGACAGAATTGTAGACAAGAAGCTTTTAGAAGATTCTATTTAGATATATATGCAGGAGATATTCTGTATATAGTTATTTAAATAGAAGATTCACATGTTTATTTAATCTTATCTCGTGTAAAACCCTAATCCTTACACTATAAAAGGAACCAAGGGTTATTAGGTTTTTCATATTATTCATTCACAATGTAAACCTAAAGCGTGTGTCGACTAGACGTGGGATTCAATGTATACACGTCTAGTAGTTGTTAATTATTAATATAGTTAACAATCCAATTGTGTTTTAATTTATGTTTTGTGCCTAAACACCTTGTTAATGGTTGTTGTTGTAATTCCGCTTTGATTATGTTAATCATATGAACAATGATCATTCCTAGTAGCTTAAAAGATCTGGAAAACAAGGTTTCCACAATTGGTATCAGAGCCTCGTGGCTCGTGATGCTAGGACCAACAAGGTGTTCGTGTTTCGAGAAGAAAAGAAAAATCCGTCTAGGGTTTTTCTGGACGTTTTTGTGTGCGCAGCAGTATTCAAAAGGTCATAACTTTTGATTGAATCGTTGGATCGTCACGAAATTTTATATGTGTGTTCTACATACATAGATCTAAACATCCACCGGAGGGATTGTCCTGTTTTGTCCCCAATCAAAAGTTATTAAGCGTCAAAGTAGGCAGCAGAGATAATTTTCAGTTTTTCAAGCTTTTACATAAAATCATGATTAGGGTTTCTTTAAACCCTAAATCAATTTAAAAGCAGAAAAATTTACGATTTGAGGGATATGGCAGCATGGTTGAAACGTGATATATACAAACTCTAGCAACATATTGGATAGTAGGGTTTATACAAACCCTAGATCCATGACTTTGATGATATGTTGCTGGACGGTTTTTGAATCAGATCTGCTATTTATTGTGCATAGCGTGGATATGCTACTTCTTGTTTGTTTCATGGGATCCCAAAGCAGAATAGACAAAGCAATAAGCAAGAGAGTAATATGGGCTACTCGTGTGTTGTGTTCCTCAAAGATGATTGGTCTAATATGTTCACACGAAGAATTGCAGAAACATTATTAACTTGACCCAGATTCTGTTCACACGATGAGTATCTTTCTATTGGTGGAAATATGCTGGTGTTCACACGAAGCAAGGTTTTTTATTGGAGAGTTTGTGTGTTCACACGGTTGAAAGCTTCCTATTGGTCAATTTTTGGTTAGTCAAGCTTGTGTTCAACGACCAACAAGGTTTGCTGTTACGTGAATTAAGGAAAAGATTGGAAGGATGCCAAAGAAAAGGTATTATATTGTTTAAATCTTTCACATGGGCTTATGTTGTGGATATGGCTGCAAGTTTGGTCACAGGTTATATTTTTGCCATGATTAACGAATGATGAAGAAAAAGCGTGTGATTCAAATAAGCTATAAGAAGTGATTTTGGGAAGGAGATTTTAATTTAATTAAAAATCCCGTATTTTGTGGGATTGCATAAATTCTCATGTTACTGTTTGTTCCATACACGTAATACGTTTTGCTATAATCATGGGATAGAATGGAAGTTTAAGAAGGTTTCATGCGTGAGGTTTGAAGGATCAGAGTAAATTCCTACTTTGTAGGAATTGGTTATAAATGTCAAGGATATGCAACCAAATATGTAATGCGTGATTTTTGGAAGTTAATCACATGTTTACAAGTACTATACGCATTTTATATTGGATTGTGATGATTCATTATGGGAAACAAAGTGGTTCTGATTGATACGGCCCAAGAAGAAGGTTAGACGCTGACAAAGTATGGAGTTGACGCTGACAAGAAGAAACGTAACGCTGACAGAACAGGCATTGTTACGTGTTGTCCGAGATATATAAATCCAAACGCTGATAGGTGTTGTTCGATATCGGATAAAGCATCTGATAATGATATTGGATAAGAGAGGTTATTGGACAACAAAAGGTTTGCTGCTGTTTGAGAAAATTGGTACGTTTTTAGCACACAAAAAGGAGGATTATACACACGAAGGTACATGGAATCTCCGTTTTAATTTAGAATATCATGATGATATTTATGGCTCGGATATTTTGAAAGGGATTAATGATTTTAATGCGAGTTAGCAACAATTCGTGAAGTAATTTATTGGATTTGATTATGTAATCGGGGTAGCCTTGTAAAAGAGTTATCCGTCTTAATGCTTTTACATATGATATGAAGATTAAGATTCTTCATGAAGAGGTGTTAGCTTAAGGGGAAGAATTCTTATGGTAAGTTTGATGATTAAAGAAGATTTTCGCGAGTTTGTGTTTTATCATATCTTTAAATCATGGAGGGATACCATTGGTTTGAAGGTAACTTGTTCGTGCTTTACATGGTTGGTGATGAAGGCTTGTCATAACACTTGAAGGAGTTACATTATCGTGCTCAGTGTCTCACAAAGGATGAGAATATTGACAAGGGATCGAGGTCTACTTATATTTAGTCATTGTTATAAGTTTTTCATAACATGGATAGTACAAGACATGGAACACAAGGTTGGGTTATTCTACTTCTACATCAAAAATATTATATTAATTGTTCTTCAAGATCATTACATAGAGCTACATTTGGAGAATCTTCGAAGATTGCATACATTGTTTACTTCCTTGTTGATGTGACAAAAAGGGGAAGAAATACATGCTACACTTGAGGGGAAGCAATTTGAAGATCATGTACAACTTACAAGAGATACACATAGAGTTTTGCCACTATCAACTTTTTGACCCAACATTTCCTAGTCTAGTCTATGCGTGTGTGACTATGATAACTAATGGGAATTCTTAAATGTCGTCACATAAAGTGAATTTCCAACAATCTTCCCCCATGGGACGACGTGTAGAATTCCTTACAATATTTTCCTAACAAGTACATAATGATTAATAACAAAAGCTTCCATGAAGCGTCTAATGCTGATGAAGTCTTCTGAGGTCTTTGACTTTAAGTCTTCTCTTCAAAACGACTCATCTTTAAAGTAACTTGTAGTAGAAATACTGTAACGGCACGAGCTAAGTAATCTATATACTTCTGGTTAAGGAGAAGCTTCTGAATTAACTTCCCCCTACTTCATGCCACGTAAACTTGATGTAGAAGCCTTTAAATAGCTTCCCCCTAAATCGACAATCCTCATAAGCAACTTCAAAGCTTTCAATAAAGCTTAGAATGATTAAGCGCACAACGGAATTTAAAAAGCAAACCCCATCATATAACATGATAATGTTGCTATGAGGATTGAAAGTAAGGGGCACACCAAGTAGATCAACAACGTCTCTTCTCACTCTTGAATAATTCTTCTGAATTTTTCTTCCCCCTGAGAGTTCAAGTTATGCATACTAGAAAGAATCAAGACATTTCTTCCCCCACATATTTGAAGGACGTAAACCAATCCAAAGTATGAAGCTCAAATACTAAAGTGGACACTTTATCCCATTCATGAAGTTGACATCGTAACACCAGAGTCAATTAAGTCCCGGAAATGCACATATCTTCTTCCGGAGATGCACCAGAGTCAATTAAGTCCCGGAAGTGCATATCTCTCCATATATGATAATGATGATGAATAATTGCAACATCAAAACAATTAAACATCGAACAGTAGTGTACCATTTAGATATTGATAACGCCACGAGTTAAAACACTGATTTTCTCTGCGGCTATGACAAATGTCATCCCGGAATGTCTTCAAATCAAAAGAAGGTATGAAGTTCATCACATGTACTCGTTGTGCGTTTAAGGTGTCTTCTTCTCCCACCTTGATGGTTTCGAAACTCGGAACCAGCAATAAATCGTACACACATATACCTGAAATCTCGTGAGAATAAGATGAATTATATATTTTGTGAGAATCAACTACTGATCGAAATTCTCTACTCATAAACTCTCCATGGCCATCTTTACCAACCCACTTGTGAGCAATTTGAAGTGACCACTGATAGAATGAACCAGATACATCAAACGTGAAACTGAATAAGAATCCTTCGATCTTGTGACTTAAGCTTGCACAATTGCTGAATGAGGAACGGTGAAGAAATCTCTAAGTACCCAATGCATCACTGAAGAATTCTATAAGCACAACACCTCTTGAAATTATCCACGTCGACTAAGCGTGTGACACTGAGTACAACAATGTAACTCCTTTAAGTGATAGTTATCCGAGTCATCAACCAACCACCCCGAACCCGGAAACCAGATAAACAAGTCTTTATTCTAAGCTTAAGCACGAGCAAGTTATCTTTGAAGATAAAATAAATACACGCCTTCGAAAAATCCGTCTTCAACTTCACATAATTAATACCCGATCAAACGAATCCGTAGTCACTAAAAAATCGCCAATTTTTTTCTTCGGTCTCGTCAAATAATTTTGTCACATAGTCTCATCTCTTTGTCACGTTACTTAGTCATTGTGTCACGTCCCGATGATGACCGAAGTATAACTTAATACACACAAATTTTATACAAAAATAAAAATTTTAGATAAAAAATCGTGTGTATAGAATAAAGTCACACGGCACATCTTAAAATTATATCATCCGAGCCTATCATCAAACATTCACAAGGCCCAAGTATAACTTGTTATACGGGGTCCACCACCTCATTTTCCAAGCGACTTATCATTGCATATCGTCCCACATTCCCATCAACATATATCATGGGTTATAACTTAAGACCCGGTCCAAGAGTGAGTGGTATATAACACCTAACCCTAAACACACTCACCATTTAAACCTAATCCTCATCACATAGAATCCTCCGCCCCCTTTTCTCCATTTTCTTTCTCCCATCCATCGTAGCCACCAAAACTCATTCTATCCATATCATCAATCTCAGCCAACAACACGCATCTCAAAACATCAACTGCTTTAAACTCATCTCAAAACCGAGTGTAAAACCATCTCTAAATCATTTGAACCCCATCATTATTTTGAATCACAAGACCACGTGATTGGCTGCCATAACCGACTAACAACAGTTACTCGTAGCAACTTGTGTAGGCCAAATGACAAAGACAAACGACATCAAGATCTTTAAACAAGATCTCGGGTAGGTTTGTATTTAATTCGTTGTGATTTATCGAAACAAAGCTTGATTAATTACATAATTGTTATTAGTCTTGCTTTATCTTCGAAAAATGATAAGAGGGTTTTGTGCCTCAAAAAACTGAGATGATGATCGAAGTCGTGTGATGAGATCTCTAAAGATCTTACATGCATGTTTAGATTAATCGAATTAGTGAGATGATTGTAACAAAAAAATGTTATAAATCATTCACACAATTCGTAAATTAATTTTTGGGGTATACCCAACAAAGTAGATCTGTGATGTAAGTTTTCATTCGTGTTTTGATCTTTGATGATCTTTGAAACGAAAACATAAACTGAGATCTTGATATATATTTGATGTTTGATTTAACTAGATGGAGTTAGGTGTCGATGGGAATAGGATTAGACGTGGAGTTGGGGAGTAATAAGGTTGGATGTGTTATGTTGGTACTGGTCTCGGGAATGTTTAAACAGCATGGTCAGGTTTTTGTCAAAACTGCATCAAATACATGTTGCCATCACAGTCATAATTTTAGACCCATCGCAGTCTAAAAAAATATGTCCATCGCAGTCCTTTAAAATACATGCCATCATAACATGATGTCCTATCGAAACAGAAGTTAGTGGTCATCGCAGTCTAGTTTTTTTAAACCCATCGCAGTCTAAAAAGTATAGCCATCGCAGTCTAGATGGACACCATCGCAATGGACACCATCGCAATGGACATCATCGCAATGGTTCCATCGGAATGGTTCCATCGCAGTGGTACCATCGCAGTACACCCATCGCACTCAATGCAATTGTTGCCATCGTAATGATGACCAGCAGAAAATCTTATCCAAGAGATGTCCTTTTTTCTGTTTTTCCAGGAACTTGTTTCTTGGTCTGATTTTTCTGGCAAATCTGAGTTTCTGGGCTCAACTTCATGTTCATAACATAAAGAAACCCAAAAAAAAACTTGAAACCACATCTTAAAGACTAGATTTTGAAAAGGAATAAACCAAAAAAAATATTAGACCAAAAACCAATGCAATGGGAAACCAACCCATGTGTCTGATGAGTACAAAGGATAAGAGTGACAAACCCAATAACTGTTTTAAGACACACAAAATGATGCCGTAAGGATTGTGATACATAATATTAAGACAAGAAACCAAGTAAGACAACAATGATAGTAGCACATGACAAGAACAATTGTGACACAGAAAAGGGTATATTAGATTCGGACCAAATAACCCATGACAAGACAAATTGTGACACACAAAAATTATATTAGATTCAGACCATAAAAAGTTTTACCACCAAAATCAATGACAAAAACACGATCCAAGGATTGAACCGAAGCTCTGATGCTAATTGTGGGATCGTATTTTCTAAGGATTAAGCATGTTATAGTTAATCTATTGAGATGGATGGAAATGAAGAACTTAGAGAGAGAAAGGTAGAGAGAGAAAGGAGAGAAATAAGAAAGATGGAATGTTGAATGGAATGAAAGTGTTCAACCCCTCCTAACATGCTAGAAGGGGGTTTATATAGCCACCCTACATGTGGGCTTTGGTGGGCTATATTGGATCACGAGCCCAATATCATTGGAGTGACCGATCCTTTCTAAATACGTAAAAACGTATTTCCAACAATAGTTGAAAGACTTTTCGATCATCTTGGTGCGAGTTTATCTCGGGGAGCATACTATATCCATTTCATGATTTGTGACCACCATCTCTTTTTAGAGATTTGTGTTAGAGTTTCATCCTTTCGTTTGTCATCCGAAAACAAGGATGTAATCTTTGACCCCGGCATTATGCTTTATTATGGATTCTATTCCATTATGCCGGTTTTCACCATTTTCCCTAAGGACCAATGAATGCGGGGATCGAGTCGAGCTCATGACTCGGTTAACAAAAACGAGGTGCCTTGTGGGGGAGTCCCATACATTCTATCTTCTTTCTATTTTCTGACACTAATAAGGCTTGATCTTTCAAGCTCGTGCTCGTGTTTTGTTGTGTTGTGAATCTTAGGTATGACCTTAATCATTGAAGACTCTCGTGTTCGGTTTTTTCTGGTCCACTTGATCTTCCATACTTTGATTGTCAAAAGGGGCACACTCTATCCTTTGATTTTTATCGACTAACGTTTTATCTTGAAGCATAATTAGTAAACGGCTTATAGATTTACGTGCTCTTTCCATGTTAGGACTTTTGCATTAAACTCTTCGTGTTTTAGCAAGGGGGTGTTATTCTTGAGCTAAGAAACATGGAGGTCAATGTTTGGTTTTAGCATGGGGGAGCCAATCGATATAATCGCTCGCAATTGCTTTTTTGTGTCTAAACGTAATCGTTTTTCATAAACATTTTAAATTTTTAGTGTTATTTTGTGTTTAATAATAAAGAAAATAAGTGCTTTTGACACAAATGTAGGCTTTCCGTTGGTGAAAATAAAAATAGTTTTTGACTCGACTTGGTTTTTACCTTAGCTTTTTCCTTAACGTGTTTAAAATCAAGTTTTGCTAGGCTTTTATATAGGGTACTTTAAAACGCGAAAGTCTTAACTCATACGGGTTTAAGAACGATAACTTTTCGCAAGTTCCTATAATTGATCCTAGAAAGTCGTTTATCAAGGGAACTTTAAAACGCAAATTCTAAAACTTGAAAAAGTCTAAGAAGATGCAAGATCCTATAGATGACTTGAAAACCCAAAACTTTGATTTAATAGGCTAAGTATCCATTATTCTTACATTTTTGAAATTTTACAATATGGAGAACAAGAGATGATATAGTTTAATCATAAGTTTTTAAAGTTAATTATTCCTTGTGTAAGTATTTTTGTGTTTGATTTAATCTCCTCGTATTTATTTTTCACGCTTGAATAATAATTGTTAATAAATGAAGTTTTTAGCCGTTTAGGCTTAATATCTTAACTCGTAAATCCTTCTTTTTCTTCCCTTATAATTAAAGTGAGAACACATTAAGGGTTTCAGCGTCATGGACTTTTGATTATGGGATTGCGGAAATTTGGCTTACTATAAATATCATAATAATAAGAAGAATAAATAAAAACATGTTTTCTATGAGCCTTCGGGTGGGAGTCATGTAGCACTAACCTTGTCATTTGAGCCTTAGGGTGTATGGCAAGGGGACGTGTTTAATAAAAATTGCTTCATCATCAAGAGCCATAAGGTGGGATGGTGAATGTCAATTCCCTTATTTTTGTCCAAGGAGCCTTCGGTGTGGATTATAAATAAGGAGCATGATTACATCTTAAAGAGCCACAAGGTGATATGATGTAATTATTGCTAACTCCATTAATAAAGTCATAATTGACTTTGGAGGATTTATTGTTGCTTTAAGTAGACCTATTAGTCAAATTTCGGATCCGGGGATTTATCCCTCAAATCGTGTTAAGTTATCCTTGATGTGGGCTTTCTTTAGTGACAACGGTTTTTGAAGTCCAGGTTAGGTTTTGAGTGTTGAGTTTACACCGTTTTTGCCTTCATTTTTGGATTAATAAATATCAAATAAGTCAAATGAGCCTTTGGGTGAATGACAATTAAATCTAGAGATACAATTAGGAATAAAAGGAGATTGAGTTTAACACAAATTACTTGTATGAGTTGTTTTAATTTTTGGGCTTATGATTGACAATGATCTTGTTTTTAAACTTGGCATGGAAAAGTGAAAAGTCGAGGACGATGAATCTATTTGAGTTTTATGATCCTAAAGGTTATTTTTCAAATAATGAAAGCTTTACATTATGTCTTTATAAAATAAAGTTTCATAAGTCGAATAAAAGTGTAGTTAGTAGTTTTATTTTATCATTGCGTGAGGACACGGCAATTGCTTAGCAAGGGGGAGTTTGATATGAGTGATTTTACTCATATCATTTATATCTAAAAACATACAATAAATGCATAAAACCATTGAATATTGCCGTGTATATGTGTTTTTGTTGTTTAATGTGTGTAGGTACCGAAGTTCGCAAAAACCAGCAAAATCCACACGGTTTTTGATGAAAAGATCAAGGAAGCCAAATCAAGTCCATTTTTAGTGGATTTAATATTAATAAGATTATTTGGGCCTTGGGGGACCCACATTTTGTTAATGGGCCCAAAAGCCCATTAGTGGATTCACTTTGTAACCAAATGTCCAACTAAGCCCATTTTGGTTACAATCTATGAGACGTTTTAGTATTATGGGCTACAAGCCCATATCATTTTCTAAAATATATGAGACGTGTGAATTGTTCGTGGACCTCAAAACCCATCAGGGTTAGTCATTTTATAACCGGTTAAAAAGATATAAACGCTTTGTTTATTCAGTCAAAATCATTTACCCACTTTTCACTCATTCACCACACACACAACTCTTTTCGTTACTATCTATGCCTCCCATCTCTCTCATCCCTCACCAAATAAATCAGACAACACCATTAACCCTAGAACTAAATCCATTTGGGGCTTTATTGATTCAAAGAGCGTGTACATACACGCGACTTTAATTAATTGCCATCTTTATCGGAGCTTCGTGATGGAATCAATCAATGACGTGGCAATCTCTCTAGCCTGTGATTGGCCAAAACAGCTCACTCATTCAGTTATCCAATCAAAAGAGGGCACCTCAGCCATCAAGAAGCACAACTAGCACACTTGATTGCTACGTTGTCAATCCGTGTGCTAGTATGTGTATTTTCAGCCGTAGATAAAAAGAGATGAAAGAGAAATGCAAGATCAATGGTAAAGAATGAATGGCTTCTTCAACAAGCTTCACCAACAAGCCATGGGGGTTGGCTATAAAAACCCCCATTTTATATGTAATTTCCATCCCATTTTTTTATCTTTAATATTATTATACTAAATTAGGTGTAGGATTTAAATTGTAATTTTCTTTTCAGAATATTGTAATTTGCTTTCGATATTAATAAAAAGTAATTTTAAGATTCAATTGTTCGATTTAATTTCTATTAAAGTTATTTGCAGTTTATTCCTGTCGTGACCTTAATTGGTATAATATCAATTATATTTGATCAAACTAAATAATAGTTCGAGTTTAATATATTAAGTAAAAATTAGGGAAAAACTTTCCCCACTGGAAAGTTTTCATCAAAAACTGGTTTGAATAATTGATGATGGTTCGTATGGTGATGATGAATGGTGGTATCGATTTGGTTAGACAAGATTGCTCAGCGCACATCTTCTTTCCAATGGATATCTAGAATAAGGTTCACTTCCATTTAATTTACTTTATGTCCATTTATATTTAACTGTTTTAAGGCTTATGTGATTTAGTTGAATGATTTGGTAATATGATTTAGTTTGATAATTTTCGCTATAATTTCTATCTGTTAAAAAGTTTAAATAATGTTACTGTTTGGATCTTAGAGTGAGATTTGATTAATTTGTGTATGTGAAGTTTATTATGCAAGTTTAAGCTGTTATAAATCTGATTTGGTCATATGTGGTTATAGATCATAGTTTATGGATTAATTTAGCTGATATAGATAATCTTAGTCTGCTTTATTATTTTAACTGCAAGTTTTTATCTGCTTAAAATATGTTTGGAGTTTAGGTTTAAGTTGAGAATTTATAGCTAAAGTTTCTATAAGGTTAAACTGGAAATATGAATTAAACTGGTGATTATAGTCTCCTATTTGGTGAACTAAACCTGCTAGTATTTTGAGCATTGAGTGTTATATTGTTAAAGCTATCATCTGATTTTTATCACTAGCTGATTTAGAGTCTTAGTCTGCTAGTTTGTTAGTCTATCAGAATTTACACATCACTTGTGTAACTGATATGAGTTTTCTGTGCACATGACTGCTGAAAGTATCTTGATTTTGTTTTACTGATTTTGTGCTGGATGCTTTAGTTGCATTCTGAATTCTGCTGTTTATTGTTTATAATTGCTGTTCAAAATTAACCAACAGATCCTCTTGGTCTGTGTGGTTTGGTTGATTTCACTCTTCAGACAAATACAGTCAAAAAGTCTCTCCTGAGACTAGCAATCTTATTTTTTTTTATCTTTCCATATATTTTCATCAAAAAGTCACACCCGTGACTTTGGTTTACAATTTTAACTATCAAAAATAAATTACCAAAAATAATGTCCTCAACGGGACTCGAACCCTTGCCCTCAAGGATAATTACCCAACGTGATAACCATCTTGACTGGTTTGTTGTTTTGGTTTAATTACAGACTTTGTAATTAATATAGTTTGATAGTGACTGTTAGCTTTTGAATTTGTTTAATCGCATAGTTTTAATTTTAGTTAAATTTAAATCATTTAATTTACTTTTATATAGTTTTAAAAATAATACGTAGTTTCAAAACAAAATAAAATATATTTTAGTAATTTTAGAAATTTAATTAGTTATAAAAATTAGATTTTATTTAATTTAGTGTTTAACTTAAACTAGTTTAAAAATAGATTTAGAAAAGTTAATTTTAAATAGATTTAATTAATTTTTAGATTTTAAATAGTTTTTAAATTTGTTTAAATAGATTTTTAATAGTGTAAAAGTATTTTTAATTTTAAACTGATTTTAAATAGATAGTTTTAATTTTAAATAGTTTTAATGTTTGAATTTTTAAATAATTGTCTTTTAGATTAAATTTGGGATACGATTCATACAGTTAGGTTTTAATTTGTAGGATTAATATTAGATTAAAAACCGATAACCAATTCAAATCGATTGTCCAAATTGAAACAAAACGTCTCAAATTCACTTGATTCTCGTGTACAACGAACTTGGATCATCCACGTGTTTAATTAAATTCGTCTTCGACTTATTTATGGCTTATTACCTTTTCTTAAGGGTAATTTCCTAAATTTGTCCTATATTGTATCTAATTAAAATACATCGACATTCCACGATACACCAGGGTGCATCCTAGTTACATGTTTTACAGGATTTGCATGGTGAATGCGATGTGTGCCTTGCATCTTTCACAAGGAGTTGACCCCTCCTACCCAGACTAATTAATTAGAGGTAACCCCTCTGATTGCATGATGAGGTCTCCCCTCCAAGTATTCATGCACGGTGGAACCTCATGACCTATATGGGCTATTGGCTAATTAATATAGTTTTCATATAAAAACATAAGTCTTTTCAAACTATAAAACTATTTTTATGAACATGTCCCAGGTTATTTAGGACTTATACATTTCAACTGTTATTAGTCTTTTATGCCTATGTCATTTCATGCTATACTTGTATATCCGTTCATTGGGCGTTATGCTCAGCCGTATTCCTTTCATGTTCCCAAACGGTAGGTACTCAAGGACGCTCGTAGAATCTGAGAGTATGTGCATACGGATGGAAGTGATCTAGCCTTCATTACTTTATGCATTTCCATACGTTACATTGCTTTATTTCTTTGGACATTGTTTAGTCCTTTTCCATTTCAGTACTTATATTCATGTGTGTGAGCTTATACTTAGACTACCGATGTTTGTTTTCGGTATTTCCATTCATGGTCATTTAATGTTTTTGGACATTTACCTTGCATGCTTTGATGACACGCCATAATTATCTATGATATTCCATTTACCAAAATGGGGTGTTACAATTATGGTATTAGAGCCAAGGCTTCGACCTGTAGGCTCTTAAAACATGACCTGTGATTAGTGGGTAATCACCATGGTCTTCCTAGAACTGACTGTCGTTTTCATGCATTTGTTCATGTATCATTGTTGTAGGAATTTTGACTAAGTAATGGTTGGTACAGGACTGGCCATATTTAGTCGCACGTGCTTTTAATCAAATAATTTTGTTTTGATGAACCGACCTATAGGCGTTCATCCTCGTCATGTCATTTTGTTTAGGTGAACGGACCCATAGGCGTTCACCCAAACCCGTGTCATTTTCATTTTCATGCATTCATACACTGTTTTCATGCATAAAAGTTTTTGCATGTTTATATGCATAAAATTTTTCATGTTTATATATTATGCTTTAATCAGCTTAATCATTGCATTTTGTTTTATACTGTTATATGGTTCTCACACGTGAACAAGAGCAACTGAATGCATCAGTTCAAGCTGCTATGCAGGCTATGCTTCGTCAATCGAGGAATGAAATTCGGGCTGAGGTGCAAGCTGCCAACAATCAGCACCAACATCAAAATCCTCCTCCTCCACCTCTAGCTACCCTGATCACATGGCTGGAGCGATTCAATAAGCAGCGTCCGAAATCTTTCGAACAGACTGACAGCCCCGCTGAGGCTGAGAGTTGGATAGCTCACATCGAGAAGATCTTTGACGCAATGGGATGCGACCATGTCTTTAAGGCAAGGTTAGTTTGTTACAAGTTTGAAGGGAACGTGATTTCATGGTGGAAGGTACTGAAGTTGTCGAATAGAGGCGACGACTGGGTGACTGGTTGACTTGAGCAGAGTTTAAGGAGTTGGTTATGGGGCAGTTCTTCCCGAAGGCTGAGCATGATAAGCTAAAGAGGGAGTATCATGGGATTAGGCAGAGAGTTGCGGAAAACAGCAATGAGTTCATGCAGAGGTTTCTTTGACTGGCTGGATTCCTTGGCGCAGCAGCTGGGACTGCAGAGGAGCAGGCGTATCACTTTCGCTGGGCTCTTCGCACATATGTCGCCAATAACTTGGTGTGTGCTACATTCAATACCGTGGTACAAGTAGCAGATGCAGCCCGCAAGTTAGAGATGTTGCAAGAAAGGGATGAGTTTGGAGAGGCAGAAAGACCCGACAAGAGGTATATTTCGTCATCAGCGGTGATCATTTCATTTCATTCAGTACTATCCAAATATTTATCTTTCTCTATGCAATTGCATCTTTCAGACAGAAGACTGGGGTCCGGTCCCAACCGGGCACTCAACAACAAAGTCAGCACAAGGGTAACGATCAGACCCAAGACCATTCTGCTTCGGATAGGCGTTTCGGTAATGACAATTACCGTAACAACGCCAACAACTCCAACAGCAGCAGGTCCCTAAACTTACTCATTTCTTATGTTATATGCTTTATGATTCATAATTCTGACACTTTACCATCTACTACCAGGAATAATGGCAACGGACGGGAGTAGGACCGCAGAGGTTCACAGCCCAACCGTGCAGCTACATCTAGTATTACGTCTTATGATTTTCTGCATTGTCTTGTTTGTACCCATTAATCATGTATCACGTATACATTTCTGAACAGGCTCCCAGCCAGCTAGGGCACCTGTTGGAGGGTATACTCACCCTCTCTGCACTAGGTGCAACCATAGGAACCCAGGGCTGTGTCGCCATGATAGCGATGCTTGCTTCAAGTGTGGCCAGCAAGGCCATCGCATGAAGGATTACCGTAAGGGTGAGTGTTAGCCTTAAAATGTGTGCGACTAACGAAATTACATTAGTTTCATAGCCGGGACTTGCAGGGACTAATATTGTCATATGTAAACTCCAAGTCCCGGGCTATATAAACCCCTCCATACTTCCATGGAGGGGTGAGGATTTTCATTTCTTACTTGTCTTTCTCGCACTAGAATAAAACACACTTTTATTCTCTCTTGTTTCTCTCACTAAAATGGTTAAACAACACTTCTATCCTCCCCGACCTCCGGATCATAAACCCGTGTATTAGTGAAACCATGTTTAACAATTGGCATCAGAGCTAACCGGGGGTGTTTCGTGTTTTTGATTCGTGATCTTGTTCGTGTTTGTGTTTGATTTGTTCACGGTTTGAATTTCTTTCTCATTCTATAAATATGTCAAAATATCTCGTGTCTATTGTCCTATCTGTTTCTCTCATTTATCAGTTATCACCTTTAATCCCATTTACAGTTTCCTTTATTATCATTTTTTAAGTTGCCTTGTCAATTTCTCCATCTCGTTTACTGTTCTCTTTACCATTTTATTGGTCAAAGGACAAGAAACATTAGCAGATTAGCTTTATTGGGAAAAGGACTGTTAAAAACAAAAGATAACAGTTCCATGTTTTTCTGTGTCTAAACCACTTTCCGATGGTCACTTTCCGATGCCTTTTCAGATGGATATTGCGACAGCTTCTTCTATGGATTTATTCCGATGGGGTCTTTTTTACACATGCGATGGTTAGGGCTGTCATCATTGCGATGGATGGCTTGATCCATCGCAATGGTAGTCATGTCGTTATGCTGCCAGATTTTTTAAAAAACATTCCGATGGGGTGTATCGAAGTATTGCGATGGATTTCAGCTTAGGATTACGATGAGGTGTTGACTGAACATTGCGATGGACAGATGACTGAACATATTGCGATGATTTTTTTTTAAAGAAAACATTGCTATCAAAACATTCAGAGACCCTAAAATCATGACAACACCAATCATCAAAACCAACTCTTATCTAATCCCTTGTCCCAACCATTATCCAACAAATCCAGGTATAACCTATCCCATCGACACCTAGGCTCCATCACTTCTAGACTCGACCTTTAATTGAATTAAAATGATCTCAGTTCGTCTTTCGTGTTATACATAAAAGTTCTAACCTTTAAAAGACCATTAACCACGAAAACGAATTTTCATCATTGATCTGTGAGATTAAAAGTCCGTATTTTGATTTTCGAATCTTAATTAATTAGAACTTAAACATGTCAGTTTAGTTCCTATTTGATTCGATTTAATCACATGCATGAACAAAATCAAATTTTGATGTTTCGATCTGGACTCAAACAACATGCATCAACAATAAGTAACCTACCCGAGACCCGTTTACGGATCTTGAAGACGGAAATCTTTATTTTCTTCATTGAAAGAGGATGATTCTTTTGATATCGGATTGATTCAGACGGGGATTTAATTCATTTGAGGATATGAACTATAAAGGGTGGGAGTTGATTGTGTTTGGAAATGATTGCGATCTGCTCATTTTCATTAGGCAAGATGAGATGGAGCTTCAGAGATGTTGATGAGAGAGAGTAAAAAGAGGCGATGTTTACTATGTGTGGGGATTAGGTTATCTGGCCTAATTTTTAGGTATTAAGGATATTTCTATCCCATTGGTTTCATATCGGGTTATGGTTTCATGATCGGGTATTAAGTATTGCAAACTAATTGGGCCGAGATTATTGGAACTAATGCTCGATTTGGACTGAGTTGGTAATTTGGTAGGCTGGGGTATATAAATTCTGGGCTGCAAACATTGTTTAAATGGTATTGGCCGAATGTATAGGTTTGTGTTAAAAAAAAAATAAAAAAATTAGGGCTATGATGACGCTATTCTCGATGCCGGGTATCCGTTATGTTTCGATCGAAAGTGCTCAAACGACAAAGAAAAGTTTAGGTTTTAAACCTAATATTTTGTCATATGTAAAGTCTTAAAATGTGTGCGACTAACGAAATTACATTAGTTTCATAGCCGGGACTTGCAGGGACTAATATTGTCATATGTAAAGTCCAAGTCCCGGGCTATATAAACCCCTCCATACTTCCATGGAGGGGTGAGGATTTTCATTTCTTACTTGTCTTTCTCTCACTAGAATAAAACACACTTTTATTCTCTCTTGTTTCTCTCACTAAAATGGTTAAACAACACTTCTATCCTCCCCGACCTCCGGATCATAAACCCGTGTATTAGTGAAACCATGTTTAACAGTGAGATCGAGGGCACTTCTAGACATGTCGACTCCAAGCCACCTCTCTCTACTGGACGGGTGTACACGACCTCGCGTGATCAGGCCAACAAGTCAACAGGTACCATCACTGGGATATTGTATATGTATGGTCAAGCTGCATGCGTATTATTTGACACGGGTTCTACTCATTCGTTCATATCTACTGTTTATGCCAAGAGTGTTAGGATATCCCCTGTGCTATTAGAAAATGTCTTAAACATTTCCACGCCCTTATGAGACTCTGTACACATCATACATGGGTACAAGAGTCTTCCCCTTGAGTTTGACGACAAAATTCGTCCAGTTGAGGCACTTCCATTCGACATGATATTAGGCATGCACTGGCTATCCAAACACCACGCCACCATAGAATGCCACTCATATCGGGTCATTTTTAGTGATGTAAACGCACCAGAGTACATTCACAACAGTTTTATACCAAGAAGGTCTGTACAAATAATTTCAACCTTACAAGCACGCGCATTACTGTCACATGGTTGCGAGGGCTACTTAGCTACTGTTCATGATATGGAGGCTGAATCTCCATTCATCCAGAATCAGCCTATCGTGTCAGAATTTCCTGACGTGTTTCCTGAAGAACTTTCGGGCATACCACTTGCTCGTGAGGTAGAGTTTAATATTGAGCTCATCCCAGGAGCTAAGCCAATTTCCAAGGCTCCTTATCGCATGGCTCTAATAGAGCTTAAGGAGTTAAAGGAACAACTATAGGAACTTTTGGAATGAGATTTCATCCGCCCTAGTGCATCTTAATGGGGTGCACCGGTTCTATTCGTGAAGTAGAAGGACGACAGTATGCGTCTTTGCATTGATTATCGTGAGCATAATAAGATCACCATCAGGAATCGATATCCTTTGCCACGTATTGACGATCTGTTTGACCAACTCCAAGGGGCCAAACATTTCTCCAAGATCGATCTGAGGTCTGGATATCATCAACTACGGGTGAAAGAGCAGGATATCGCCAAGACTGCTTTCCGTACACGATATGCACACTACAAATTTGTAGTCATGCCATTTGGCCTTACCAATGCTCCACCAGTTTTCATGGACTTGATGAACCGGATCTTCCATGAGTTTTTGTACAAGTTCGTCATTGTTTTCATTGACGATATTATGATTTTCTATAAGTCAAAGGAGGAACATGAAGACCATCTTCGTACAGTATTACAGATACTTCGCCAAAAGCAGCTGTATGCCAAGTTCTCCAAATGCAAATTCTGGTTGAGTAAGGTGTCGTTTCTAGGCCACATAGTATCCGTAGAAGGAATAACCATGGATCCTGCGAAGGTTGAGGCTATTACCAAGTGGCCAAGACCGACGTCAACAACTGAAGTTCGCATCTTTCTAGGCTTAGCTGGTTACTTGATGTAGACTAAAAAATAAAGTAAGAAAGATAAGTAATTGGATCTGTTGATTCAACAAGAATGCCAGAAATAATTCTGCTAATAATCGTTGATTCTGAAAAATGCCCGAAAATTAGGGTAAAACACGGCAACACAACGGCCAGTGGTTTAACTTTTATTAAACTGATAACTGTCTTGCTAGTGTTACAGCAGATTCATTAAATAATGACTGCAAACAAAGAAAAACCCTAAAAATCCAACGGGCTGGACCGTAGCCCAATGACAAAGTCCAACTGAAAGTGAAAAACATAAATATGCAAAAAACTGATAGTAAAAAGGCTTTTCGAGCCTTGGAAAATCCACAACCAGCTAAAATATGGTTACAACGTCGTCGGCCTCCTTTTTACGCACGTTTTAACAGGTCACGGGCTGAAAACGGACTTAGGATGCAAAAGTTATGCCCGTTTTACTAAACCCCTCTTCGTCACGCGATCTCGACCTCCAGAAACAAGCCAGTCCATTCTTCAATACTTGGGCCTCCATCATTCCCCCTGGATAGGAAAAATTCACCCTCGAATCCCCAACTGTATCATCATCTAAAGAATCACCATGGAAGGCAACAAGTGCTTCACATTAAAAACATCAAAACAACGAATATGACTTGGCAACTTCAAACGATAAGCATTTGAATTCATCTTATCCACAATTTCCACTGGACCAATCTTCTTAGCAGACAACTTATTATATTCACCAACTGGAAAACGATCCTTAGTCAAAACAGCCCACACAAAGTCTCCTACTTCAAAGTCAACATGTCTCCTCTTTTGATCTGCATCCTGCTTGTACTTCGAATTATTGCGAACCAAGTTGTCACGAACAGATTTATGAACATCATGCAACCCCTCAACAAAATCCTGCACTTTCTTCGGAACAGACCTAGAAATCTGAGGAGTCATAAGATCAAGAGGGCCACGTGGCTGAGCAGAATAAACCACCTGGAAAGGACTAAACCCAGTGCTCCGATTAACAACATGATTATGAGAAAACTCAGCTTGATACAACTTCTGATCCCATGCCTTCACATGATCACCCACCAAACACCTTAACAGGTTACCAAGGGACCTGTTAACAACTTCAGTTTGCCCATCAGTTTGAGGATGATAAGACACTACTAAAATTGAGTTGAGTATTCACCATCTTCCACAAACTACGCCAAAAATGACTCAAAAACCTGGTGTCCCGATCAGAAACAATGGAGGAAGGTAAACCATGTAAACGGTAGACATCCCTAAAGAAAAGTTAGGCTACATTAACTGCATCTGTTGTCTTCTTGCAAGGAATAAAATGAACCATCTTAGAAAAACGATCAACAACAACAAATATTGAATCATTACCCCTTTGAGTACGAGGTAGCCCCAACACAAAATCCATGTTAATATCAACCCAGGGCTGCAAAGGAACTGGCAAAGGCATATAAAGTCCTGCATTAGTAGCCGTCCCCTTTGAAACTTGACAAATACGACACCTCTTGACGTAACGATCCACTTCCTTCCTCATAGTAGGCCAGAAATAAGAAGCTTGAACCAACTGTAAAGTGCGATCACGACCAACATGTCCTTCACCACGCAACTCCTTAATAATTTGCAAGCGAAGACTTGAATCAGGAATACAAAGTTGATTCCCTTTTAATAGGAACCCATCATGCACTACAAAATCTGTTTTCTCTCCGGATTGTAAATCCTGCAGAACAACTGAAAAGTATGGATCACAATCACCATGTCACGAATGACATCCAGTCCTGGAACATCAACCTGCATGGTTACAAGTAAACTACTTCTCCTGCTTAAGGCATCATCAACATGATTGGAAGCACCCGTTTTGTGTTTCACCACAAAAGTAAAATTCTCAATAAAAGCCAACCACTACATAAAACTCCAAGTCATAAGTAGAGTACCTCGACTTCGGCCCCGTCAACTTCTCGCTAAAATAGGCAACACGCCGCCCACCCTGACTAAGAACTCCACCAATTGCAACCTTAGAAGCATCAGTATAAAGCTCAAAAACTTTAGAAAAGTCAGGCAATACCATGATTGGCGCTGTAGTAAGCTTTTCCTTGACAACTTGAAAAGCCATCTCTGCATCCTCCGTCCACACAAATGACTTATCCTTCATACAGTCTGTCAAAGGGGCCATAATGGAACTGAAATTAGGGATAAACTGCCTATAGAAAGAAGCAAGACCATGGAAACTCCGAACTTCAGTAATGGTAGTTGGAGTTGGCCACTTTTGAACAGCTGCTACCTTAGACTCATCCACCTGTATGCCATCACCAGAAACAACATACCCTAAAAACAAAACTTTAGGGGTCATGAACACACACTTTTCGTGGCTGCATAAAAATTGGCCTTCCGAAGCAAGGTCAAGATCTGCCTCACATGATTGACATGCTCATTATAAGAAGCACATAAATAAGAATGTCATCAAAATAAACAACCACAAACTTGCCAATAAAAGGCCTGAGCAGTTGATTCATCACACACATAAATGTGCTTGGTGCGTTTGATAAACCAAAAGGCATGACCAACCACTCATACAACCCTTCACGGGTCTTGAAAGCGGTTTTCCACTCATCACCAGGTCTAAGACGAATCTGGTAATACCCACTCTTCAAATCCAGCTTCGTGAAAATGGTAGCACCACTAATCTGGTCAAGCAAATCATCAAGGCGAGGAATAGGAAACCTGTACCTCACAATAATCTTGTTGATGGCTCGACTATCAACACACATACGCCATGTACCATCCTTCTTTGGAGTCAATTGGGCAGGAACAGCACACGGGCTCATACTCTCACGAACATGACCCTTGGAAACCAGCTCCTCAACCTGCCTGCGCAACTCCTCATGTTCTCCCGGGCTCATCCTATAATGTGGCCTGTTAGGCAACTATGAACCAGGCTCTAGATCAATATGATGTTGTAGGTCACGCAATGGTGGCAAACCATCAGGTAATTCATCAGGGAAAACATCAGAGAATTCCTCAAGTAAAGGGATCATGGCTTTAGGAACTTCACCGTCTTTAGAAACCTCCTTCCCTATTAATACAAAAACATCACCTCCCACCTCCAGCTCGTCTTCGAATTACAAAAGAGTTAGTAAAGTACAAGTGGTTTTATTAACTACTTCCTTAGGTTTATTTGGCATCAAAGTAATCTTCACACCCCCAAACAGGAAACTATAAGTATTAGTTCTCCCATGGTGAGTTACATCACGGTCATACTCCCAAGGTCTACCCAACAACAAGTGACAAGCATCCATAGGTATCACATCACACCAAAGATTATCCTTATAAGTTGTTCCTACAGAAAACGGAACTTGGACACGCTTGGAAACTGTTATCTCCCCACCCTTTTTAAGCCACTATAACTTATAAGGTTTGAGACGATCTTCAGTTTTCAACCCTAATTTCTGGACTGCTCCTTCAGCTATCAAATTATCACAACTACCTGAATCGCATACAAAAGTGCAAACCTTACCCATAATGGTACAAGTTGACTGAAAGATGTTGTGTTTGAGCCAATCATCACCATCAGCTTTAGGTGTTAAGCAGGAGCGCCTTACCACCAAATTCACCCCCACATCTCCAAACACATACTCCTCCTCATACTCAGGTTCTGCATCATAAACTGCGTCTCCCACGTAGTCATCATAAGCCACATCATCATCATCTTTCTCAGGTTCAATAAATAACTGCCTCTTCCCAGCCTTCTTACACTCCGACTGTCGGTGACCAGGTTCACCACATTTAAAGCACTTGAACCCACCACTACCGGCCGCTTTAGGAACTGGTCCAGTATTCTCACCAAATGCTTTAGCCTAACTTGGGGCAAAACGGGATGCCGCATTACCCGAACTAGAAGCACTTGTTATTGCAGGAGAAGAAGAACTCCCCACTCACCGGTTCTGCTTCTCAAAAGTCAGTGCACGTTGATACGCTTCAGAAAGTGTCATCAGATCAAACATGTTAACATAATCCATGATCTGGACTCTTAAACCACCAATGTATCGAGAGACAAGCTGATCTTCTGTCTCTTGAACGTCATTCCTTGCAATTAGTTGGTAAAATTCGGTCGTGTAATCTTCAGTAAACTTGGCCCCCTGTTTCAGATTCTGTAACCGCTGGTACATCATTCGCTGGTAGTTATGAGGAATAAAATTATCCCTCATGACTTTCTTCATCTTCTGCCAACTCGTGATCTTTGACTTCCCAACTCTGTTCCTCGTCAGTTTCAATTGTTGCCACCATGCGGATGCCCGGCCACGTAACTTGGTAGCGATCAATGAAACCCTTTTGTTTTCTGGAACTTCTTTGAATTCAAATACTTCTTCAACAGCAACAAGCCAATCAATAAACTCATCAGGCTTTAAAGTGTCCCCATTAAACTCGGGAATATTAACCCTCATTCCAGTCTCCCAACGCCTATCGTTATTCCCACTGCGATCTCTTATCCGTCGCCCTACTGATTGTTGATCATAAGAAAAACCATCACCAAACGGATTTTCTTCCAGATCTGCATCTTCGTCCTCATGAGGCGATTATGAGGCCTCATATTTCTCATCAAAGTGTTCATCTAGTGGGTCAATTGATCAAACATCTGATCGAATCGCTCCTCCATTATGTCCATCATACGCTGCTCAAATTCATGTTCATTCACATCATGAATAGGCCTAGTTCTCCTTGGAGGCATCTTGATCAGGACAACTGATGTAGCGGAAAACAAGGATAAATAATTGAATTTTTTGATTCCTGTGGAATACCAGAAACAATCAAAGATAGATAAATTGGATCTATTGATTCCAATGAATACTAGAAACAATTCCTACTAACTATCGTTGATTCAAAAGAATACCGATAATCAGCCAAACTCAACAATCGTTGATTCAATGAATATCCGATCATTAAGAGAAAATTGAACAATAAACCCTAACATGGATTTAAGTCAATCAACAAAGACTAAAAGTCTGGTTTTTTTATTCATAACTCTATATTCCATACAATAAACTCAAGTCCTAATTTTATTGGAAAACTAAACTTGGGGAAAAAGATAACAATATTTTCCCAAAAACATAAAATAAGAAAACTAAATAAAAGATACCACAAAATATGAAAACCAAATAAAAGATACCACAAATAAACTAAATAACCAGTTTATTTTTATGATCCTCCATCATTTGGTATCAAGAGCCGAAGTTCCTGATTAAGATGTTAGAATATTCGTTTTTTGAGGTTGATGGTTCATCTTGTGATAAATGGGAAGATTATGGTGCGGCTAGTGATGATTATGATGGACCTCCCATATTTAATGAATATGAAGAAGAACCGATGCTAGTTTACGAAGATGTCATTGAGGAAAAAGAAGGATTTACAGGGAAAAAAGAATTTGGTGGGGAAAAAGACAACATTGAAGACACTGTAGTTGTGGCTAATAATCTTTGTTCTACAATGATCCAAACTATCATGGTCAATACATTGGGTTTGAAGACAATCAAGACTCGAGGTCGAGTCTTTTCAAAGAAGGGGAGAATGATGTAGGAGTATTATTTGTCTGGTGATCTATGTATTTTATTTAGTTTTTTTTAAATAATGCATGGGCATTATTTTTATGTCTGCTGGAGATTATTTTTATGTCTACATTTTCTTTACTTTTCTTATTTTAATTTTCTAGAATAATTTGTTAAATTATTCTCCAAGTTAAGTTTATCCTATAAAAATAGGGCTTGAGGTTTATTGTATTCAGTTATGAAGTTATGAATAAAAAAAATAGACTTTTAGTCTTTGTTGATTGACTTGAATCCAAGTTAGGGTTTATTTTTCAATTTTCTCTTAATAATCGGGTATTCGTTGAATCAACGATTGTTGGAGTTTTCCTGATTATCGATATTCTTTTGAATCAACGATAGTTGGAAGGAATTGTTTCTAGTATTCATTGGAATCAATAGATCCAATTTATCTATATTTGATTGTTTCTGGTATTCCCTAGGAATCAACAAATTTAATTAATTATCCTTGTTTTCACTACATCATTACTATCGTAGGTTCGTAGAGAACTTTTCCTGATTAGCACTGCCATTGACCAAACTGATGCGGAAAGGGGAGAAATTCGTCTGGACTGAAGAAAGAGAGAAGAGCTTTGAAGACCTTAAGCAGAGGCTGGTATCTGCACCGATTCTTACTCTCCCATCTGGTACAGGTGGATTTCAAATCTACAGTGATGCTTTAGGGAAGGGACTTGGCTGTGTTCTCATGCAACATGGTAAAGTGATTGCTTACGCATCACAGCAGCTTAAGCCATATGAGGAGAACTACCCTACGCATGACTTGGAACTTGCAGTAGTCGTATTTGCATTGAAGTTATGGAGGCACTACTTGTATGGCGGATCATGTGATATCTTCACAGATCACAAGAGCCTGAAATACATCTTCACTCAGTGTGAACTGAATATGAGGCAAAGAAGGTGGTTAGAGATGTGAAGGATTATGACATTAATCTACAGTATCATCCCGGCAAGGCGAATGTAGTGGCAGATGCTCTTAGTAGGAAGCCGGGTATGATCAACGACATTAAGATAGAGGAAGAGATTATACGAGACTTGGAGCCACTAGATATTGAGATCATGGTACGTGGACAACATGGCTACTAGGCTAATCGTAGGGTGGAGCCTGACTTACTCTCTAAGATCAAGGAAGCTTGATATGAGTGTAATTACTCATATAATTTTTATCATTAAACAAACCTAAAATGCATATTTCATATAAATATGGTATTGTATTTGCATGTTTTCTTGTTTCATGTGTGTCGGTACCAAGTTCACAAGAACCAACAAAAAAGAAACACGAGTTTGAAGATTTTATCAAAAGCCAAAAGACGGGATCGTTATATAAGATATTGGGACTTGGTGGGGCCTACTTAAGCTTAATAGTCCTGGAAGCGCATTTATGAAGTAATGTTATTACTTTGGGAAAGATTCACTTAAAAAGCCCAAGTAAAGCCCACAAAAAATGAGACGGATGAAAGTTTTACAACTTTTTGGGTCCAAGCCCAACAAAATAAAAGAGAGACATATGGATGTTCACATTATGGATCAAAAGCCCATCAAGGAAAATGAGACGGATGAAAGTTTTATATAAACTTTCTATGGTCAATGCTTCGGTCAAATAAACAAAGTAAAAGAAGAAAAGAAATAAGAGACGAGAGGAAGAGTAAATTGGGGAAGAACACAACAGACTTAAGAACCCTAGAAATTAGGGGTTTCCAATTAATGAATGATTGGAGGTCACACGCTTGTAATCAGAATAATAGGGAAAGATTGGAGCGTCTATGTCACCAAGATACCAAGTACCAAGTGTCAGCCTGACACTTGGTTGCATCACATCTTCAAAGCTGATTGGTTGATTCTCTGCTATTCAGTCAAGGGCCAATGATATCCTTCCAACTCAGCACTAAACTAGCACACAATTGTCCACCTTGGCAATCTGTGTGAGGGTGATTGATCCCCAACCCTTGGATCAAAACAGAGAAGAAAGAGAGTATGGAGATGCTAAATCAAAGGTTAAAAACGAGTCTCTTTCAACAACCAACACCTCGGGTTCACCTATAAAAACCCCATTCATTTTCCTGTGTAATCATCCCTTCTTTTACTTAATGTTATAATGTTAGATTAGTTTTAGAAATTATATTTTCATCTTTTATAAAAGTATTGTAATGATTGTTTTGAATAATTAAAAGTTTGATTTTCAGTCTCATTGTCTTTAATTCCCACGTTTGATTTTTTAAGAGTTGTTTGCAAACTAATCTATAAACATATGTTATAACTGAGAATCACTCGAATAAGCTTAATTAATAGTTTATGTGAGTGATTATGATTGAATTAGGGATATATGCTTAATCCCACTGATTAAGCTAAAACATTCTGCTGGTTCGAGAATATGATGGTGTTTCGATGATTTTGTTCTTGTAAATATTGATATGGTTTGATAGTTTGGAGTTGTGATTCGATAAACCAGCTCAGCGCTGCGTTTCTTCGTCAATGAATACTTTTATTCAAAGGTTAAGCTCATTTTATGAATTTCTTTCTGTTTTTTTATTTGCTGCTTGTTTGATTGAATAATCTGAATGTTTATGATTTGATGGATTTGCTTTAATTTTAAGTCTGTTGCGAGTTGGTAATCTTTGTGTTTGAACTTATGCTGCCACGTGTGATCGTTTGTTTTAGGCTGTTATACTTTGTTTGCGATTTGTTGACGAATCTGATTTTGTTTGCTGCGTGCGTTGAAGTTTCTAGTTTTCTGCTTAGTGACTGTATTTGCTAATGGTATTGACTTTGTTTAATAAGTTTGCTATTCGGTTTTTGATTTATTTTGAACGTGAATCTTTTATTGCAGCTAAGTTAGTTGAATTATATGCTTTTGAACTAATCTGTTAACAAATTTGAGTTTAATTTGTTTTGTTTAATTGAAACATAAATCTGAGATGTTGCTTTTGATTATGGGTGAGTTGTTTATGTTAAGTGAATCTAATGAATATGCTGATATAGGAGTTGTGCATTATTGGTTTGTTGATTCGATCTTATTTGCTTATTGTGTTAATTGGTTTAGTCTGCTAAGATTGATTTTGGTTTGCTGACATGATTTATTTTGTGATTGCTGATTTTGTAACTTCATATCTGTATCTATTTAATATTTGATGCTTGCTTTTTTATCTGCTTCTTCTGATTATAGTTGTGTTTTAAAAGTATAATTCGTTATTGCACCTGGTTGCTTTAATTTTACTTTTCAAAAATTATTGCAAAAATAATCTGCCACCCCTGTGGCTCGAACCTGTGACCTCACAGTTAAATACCCAACGCCCCAACCAACTGGGCTAGGCTCACTATTTGGTTTATATCTGAGTCTAGAGTTTTATATTACATAATTTTGAGCTGTCATCTTTATAAATAAAAGTTTTACATAAATTTTTAGTTTAAAAGTTAAAAAAAATATATTATTACTTTTTATAATTAATTTTTCAATTAAAATTGGCAAAATTTATTAGTTTAATATAAATAAAAAAGTAAAAAAAACAAAAAAATAATAATATAGATTTTGTCTTTTTGATTAAATTTGGGAACGGTTCATGCACTTTTAATTAAAAAGGTAGGATTTTTAGATAAAAACCGAAACCATTCAAATCGATTGTCCAAATTAAAATGAAAGTCTCAAATTCACAATTTCTTCGTGTACAACGAACCTGGATCACTCTCGTGTTTAACTAATCCGTCTTTAGCGAATTTTAGACTATTACTTTTTCCTAAAGTTAATTTTCTTAATTTCCTCTATAACGTATTACATTAAAATACACCGTCACTTTTCCCACACATCAAAAACTTTGGCGCCGCTGCCGGGGAAATTATGTACGATTCTTTCGTGGCGATTTGTGTATCGTTGATTTTAAGACCCTTTCCATCCTTGAAAGGTTTTGTTATTTTTATATAAATAATATAAATATCGTTTTTCGTGTTTTTTGTTGCTAATATATTATATTACGTAGAACAATAAATTCACCTACTTCCAAAAGCGTGAAAACGGAAACCTTAGTTGGGATTTCATCACCTAGCTATTGTATTCGAATCCATTGTTGGAAATACGTTTTTACGTATTTAGAAAGGATCGGTCACTCCAACGATATATCCAAGTATTGGGCTCGTGATCCAATATGTAAACATATAGCCCACCAAAGCCCACATGTAGGGTGGCTATATAAACCCCCTCCTAGCATGTTAGGAGGGGTTGAACACTTAATCATATTTCTCATTTCCATCTTTCTCCTTTTTCTCTCCTTTCTCTCTCTACCTTTCTCTCTCTAGTTCTTCCTTTTCATCCATCTCATTAGATGAATCAAACATTGCTAAATCCTAAGAAACTATGGACCTACAATTGGTATCAAGAGCTTTGGTTGATTCTTCGGGTTGACGTGTTTTTATCTATGGATTTGGTGGTAAAATTTTATGCTTTCACAATTTTTTCTCTCGTCTATCTTTTTCTTTAAGTTTAAAATATTAAGGGCAAATTGGTTTCTATATTCTAAATTTTTTTCCTTAAAGTTCTAAAATTTCTCTTTTTAAAGTTATCAGTTTTGTCAAATTTTTGTTCTCTATCATCTTATTTTGTCTCGATCAACTTTTGTCAACTTTTCTGTTTCAAAAGTTGACTACTTTTGAATCTTTTATTTGGCATATCATTTTTTTCTATCATTTTTATATAAACTGTGGTCATATCTACATAACCTCTTGTCTTATTTGAGTATCAGTTTCAGTCAACTTGATCTAGCATATCAGTTTTCTCGTGTTCATCCAGAATCCAGATTTGTACTTTGCGTTTTACACATCCATCGGAAAGAACCAGGTTTGTTCATTACGATCACATAAACCCTAGGGGTTGTAAACTACGATTGCCATCTTACGATAAAAGTTACGATCGAAGTTAAGATCGAAGTTACGATCGAAGTTGCGATCACGACTTGTGATCACGAACTGCGATCGTGAACTTCGATCGTCTCACTACGATCATGTGACTGCGATGTGTGACTGCGATGTGTGACTACGATGTGTGACTGCGATCGTGTGACTGCGATGGAGGTTTGTTATGACTGCGATGGAGTTTGTTATGACTGCGATGGAGTTGGTTTGAATATTGTGATGAGAAATATTGTTATTGCGAAGACTTAATTTACATATTGCGATACAAACAAGGTTTTGAATCGTCTCAACCATTTGACCAAACCAACAGGACTCATTCACTCGACACTTGACTCAAAACAAACCAAGACTCAAACATTTGTCCAAATACAACTATACTCGAACTCAACAGACCCACGACTAACCCACACTCCACAACACACTTGACTCTCGACTCAACATAACCTCGACATAACCTCACGTCTGACACAAAAGACCTCACAACCTAGACTCGACCAACAAACACTCGCAACACAACCAACTTAATCACCAACACATCCTCACACCCTTGACTCATCGACTCAAACATCGACCCACACAAACAGAATGATCTCCGTCAAACCATCATTGATCTAAATCATTTCAAGACTCAAACCAACAATCAAACATAATTAAATACCTACCCGAGACCAACTGTTTGATCTTGAAGCCAAAACTTATTGCGTGTTATTCGTGGGTTTCCATCGAATAAAGACTGATGTGCTTGTCTATCGACTTGCAATAGAATCGAGATCTAAGTTTATGGTTGTAATGGATGGAAAATTAGATTGAGATTTATATTTGTTTTGGTTGTGATTGTGTATGATGGGAGGAAGGAGGCGGAGTATTTGAGAGAGGTGAGATTTTTTTTGGGGTTAGAAAAAGTTATGGCTAAAAATTAGGGTAAGATTAGTTTTATATACATCCCAAGTGGGATACACGTTTAAGTTCCCAAAATGTGGACAGTATAGACGTATTTTGGGCAAAACGTGGCAATATAGTGAATATTTTTGGGTCACGTTAGGTGATTGGTTGTGCTCTATATCTCACAATTCAAAGTTCTAAATGTTTTAATTATACACGAGTAATTTATTGTGGACAAAAATTATTCTTGAGTAAGTTATTACGATTTTGGCTAAGTTAAATCGGGTCGTGTCAAAGTAATTTAGTCAATTGGTTGTCGGGCCGTTCACTAGATTAACCGAAGGTTGGTTTAATTAGTTTACGGGCTTTATTTTTTGGAGTGAGTCGAGTTTAAATTGGACTCTGGTTTGTTTTATCAACGTTTGAGCTGATCACGGAATTATTGAGCCGAGTAAAAGATATTTTACCAAACAAGGATTTAAGAATTTTTTTTCCTCGAACTAGCAATGGAACTATTGAATTCAACGTTTCAAGAGGGAGAATTGTATCTAATGCAAGACATAGATAGAGAAAGTGGTATCATTTCATTTCGACTTCTCCAGTCTCATCTAATGACCATTTCACGGCTTCACGGAGGAAGAGAATTTGTGACACTCTTTGATCAAGATCGTAATATATTCATCGGTTCACTATTCATCATCTTGAACCAACTAACAGAGCAACTCCACAATGAAGACTTTAATCACTCTGCATCGGTACTTGCATATAAGGCTCTTGTGACACAACTCACGCCTTTCCTCCATTTCAATATCGTCAAGTCTGAAAGTTCAGTGATTTGCTAGTCATTTCTTCGAGATACACATACCGAGCTTCAAGTTTTCCGTGGTACACTATTGAAACTCATGGCATCGGTATCGTCTTCAATTTATGAAAGATCTCGACTTCAACAAACGTATGATAATGGAGTGCAAGCATCTACGATACAAGAGGAATATGATCATACGGTTGAGAACTTGGAGCCTAAAGATGGCAAGAGCATGTAATCGGGAGGAAAGCATGATACAAGAAGCATGTAAGGTACAGATAATATTCTTCATGTGTTGTCTGAAATGAATGCGCTAATTAACAATCCTGCTAATCGTTTTACGACTGATTCTTTAACAAATTCTGTTTCTAGGACTTAGGAGCTTGAAACAATTCTAGCTCAGCAATCCAAAGAGCTTGAGGATGCCAAAATTGATTTTTCAAAGAAAACGGACAAATTTGAAAAGTATTTTGAAAAACTTGAAAAGTCAAATGTTGTTCTTGAACAAAAATTGGATCAAACAATTCTGGATTCTAAAGCTGAAAAGGATAATCTTTTGAAACAAATTAAGTTGCTTGAATCTAAGTTGGCATCCCAAGATGAATTGCTCAAAGAGAATGAGACTTTAAAGGCTCAAGTACAGGAAAAGGTCTTTGCTATAGCTGTGTTGAAAAACGAATTGAGAAAAACTAAAGGATCTAGTGTGGATACTAAGCTTGAAAAACCATCAATCTTGGGGAAACCGCCTCAAATTCAGTCTGTTAGACAACCGACTGCATTTAGATCCGAGCGACCAAAATCCTCGAGACCGCGGTTTGCCTCCCAAGTTGATATGGTTCATCTTTCTAGACCAGTCACTCCACTATCTAGGCCCAATGTGACTAAAACAACTTCTGCAAGACCTAATCACATGATTGCCTCTAGTCTCCCTAGACATAGTCCAAAGAACATGTCTCAAACTAGTTCAAATGACGTTCGCCATACATTTGGTCCGAGGGAAGCTAAGCTAAAGACACAAGTAAGAGATAGGAATTTCAAACCTAGTCAGATGCCTTATAGTTTACCCAAAACTGCTAACCGTAGCATGTCACTTCCTAGGAGCATCAATCAATCATCTAGGAATTTTAGATCTTACTCGGACATTAAATATGCTACTTGTAAAACGTGTAGGAAATGTGTCTTTAAAGCCAATAATGATTCTTGTATCAAGAAATTACTTAATGAGGTGAACTCCCGTGCTAGACTTAAATCCAAGTGGGTAGCTAAAATCAAGCCCATTGGTAAAATGTGGCGCCCCACTGGTAGAACTTTCATTCTTGTAGGAAACGAGTGCCCTTTTACTAGGATAGTCTCCGATTCTACTAAGACTACTAGGGAGGAAATTGAAGAGGATGACACATCACTTAAGCCTGAACTTAAGGTTTTCAATAAAAGGAAACGTTTGCCAACTAAGACAAGTGAATCATCTCCTCAGGTCACCTCTGGCACAAGTAAGGCCAACTGTGAACCCCCACATGGTTCTAAAATAGATATCGCTAACCTACATAAAAGCATCCAACTTTCTAATGAGAATGCAGGTACCACAGTTAACATCCAACAAGCACACAACGCTCCAATCGTTGTATACCATTCAATTAAGGACACTCTAGTTGCTGAAGAAGCTGATATCTAAGAAACAAGTGTCTCAGGGGTAGGGGTGTCCATAATTCGGGTTTGACCCACAAAAACCGAAAACCGAACCGAACCGAACCCGAACTAGAACCGAACCGAAAATAGAATTCAGGTTTTGGGTCATAACCGAACCGAACCGAACTACAAATACGGTTTTCGGGTTGGGTATGGGTTTGGCCGTCGGACCCGAGAACCGAACCGAAAACCGAAATTTTATAAATATATATATTTTTTTTAATAAATTTATATATATATAATAGTTATTAAAATTTAATTTAATCCTAATATATGCAAACTAGTTATTAAAACATAATTTTAATATAAAAATATCATTTTATACTTGAAATAACTTTTTTTTTCTAAATATTTATATAATTATATATTTTTTTTGAAAAATTCAGAAAATTCGGGTTATTCGGGTCAACCTGAAAACCGAACCGAATTCAAATTCGGTTTTCGGTTCGGTTCGGTTGAAATCTATTTCGGTTCGGTTCGGTTTTCGGGTTGACTCAGAAAAAAAAATTAACCGAATAACCCAAACCGAATAAACCGAACAACCCGATAACCGAACCGAATGACACCCCTACTCAGGGGATTTGTAGTTAAGCTTACAGTGTATTAGGACTTACAGTCGCATCACAGACTGTAACTCGTTCATCAAAGAAAGGAAAGTTTATCGCCGATGATAAACTTATCCTTACAATGAGAAATTAATTTTTCTCGGGCATGAGCTTATATAAAAAAGATTCAAAGTTTTTAAGCTCATACACAAAGGACTTATAGTCGCATCACAGACTGTAACTCGTTCATCAAAGAAAGGAAAGTTTATCGCCGATGATAAACTTATCCTTACAACGAGAACTTAATTTTTCTCGGGCATGAGCTTATATAAAAAACATTCAAAGTTTTTAAGCTCATGCACAAAGGACTTATAGTCACATCACATACTGTAACTCGATCTTCAAATAAAGGAAAGTTTATCGCCGATGATAAACTTATCCTCAAAAACAAGAAATTAACTTTTCTCGGACACGAGCTTACATTTAAACTATTCAAAGGTTTTAAGCTCGTGTAAATGGTTCATTGTTAAATTTCAGACTATGACCCGATCTTCAAAAAAGGAAAGTTTATCGCCGATGATAAACTTATCCTCATTAACGAGAAATTATATTTTCTCGGACGCGAGTTTACATTAAAACTATTCAAAAGTATTAAGCTCGTGTAAATGGCGTATAATTATATTTCAGATTATGCCCCGGACCTCAACGAAAGGAAAGTTTATCGCCGATGATAAACTTATCCTAACAACGAGAAATTAATTTTTCTCGGGCATGAGCTTATATTAAAAACATTCGAAGTTTTTTAAGCTCATGCACTATGACTTACAGTTAAATATCAGACTGTAACTCGGACTTCAATTTTAGGAAAGTTTTTCTTTAAAGATAGCTTACCCTCGTAACGGGAAATTAAATTTTCTCGGTCATGAGCTTGTATTAAAACATTCCAAGTTTTAAGCTCATAAAGTTAAGTGTATCTTTTAAATAAGAGAACTTTTCTTCTTAACGAGAAATTCATCTTTCTCAGTCATGAGCTTTACGTTAAAAACATTCAAAGTTTTCAAGCTCATGAAAACGACTTCTAAGTAAATGTCATCTTCGAACTCGCTCTTCAGTTAAAAGGAAAGTTTATCGTCGATGATAAACTTATCCTCACAACGGGAAGTTTACAACTTCTCGGACTTGAGCTCATTTTGTAAGATATTCAACATCTTAAGCTCAAGCAATTGGTTTTCAAAACTTTGAACACAATTTTTCGAGAATTTCTCTAATACGAGGCTTTTGGCCAGTATAAAAAGTTAAATTTCGTTGTGGTGGTCTTTTCAAATTGAGAAAGGGAAGAATGTGCGACTCAATTGTTTTTGGTTAAGAAAAATATATGTCGTTGTAGTGAAAAATAAAAGTGCGAGACTTGAAAGTAAATCTAAATCTAATTGAAAATAAATGACGAGAAATTAAAAGCGTGACGAGAAGTTAAAAGGCACTTAAAGTAAATAACGCAAACTTAAAACTATCCTAAAGGCAAACTTAAAACGCAACTAAAACTTAAACTAAGGCAAGGCTTAAAATAAATCTAAGGCAAGTAAACTTAAAGTGCAACTAAGGAAAAAGGCGGGAAAAGTAAAGCTTAAAAATTCAAACTTAAAAACAGAAACTTTAAATAACCTAAAAACAGCTGATTCGGAATAAATGGCTTTCGTTCGGGATGTCACCTTCGTTCGGAATAACTTTTCTTCACTCGGAATATTTACCAAAAACCTTCATTCGGAATAATCAAACAAGCACTCATCCGGAATAATTGTCTTATTCGGAATACGTGTTTATTCGGAATATGTAGTTCATCCGGAATAAACAAAAGAAACAACCTTCGTTCGGAATGTACACTGATTCGGAATAATCACTCAAAAACCTTCATCCGGAATATTCCGAATGAACACCCTTATCCGGAATATAAATTATTCCGAATGAATTCCCTTGATTCGGAATATTCGTTTGATCCGGAATAAATCCTTTCGTTTGGAATATCCACTGATCCGGAATGATTGCTTGGTTCGGAATGACCACTTGATCCGGAATAAACTAGAATAAACCCTTCATTCGGAATGTTTGTCTTATCCTTGATTCGGAATAACCTGGGGAACAAACAGACAGCGAAGAACAAGGAAACAAAAATAACACGAATCTAATCCAAAACTAATCAAAATCAACCAAAAGATTAAACAAGACTAACCAAAAATGATCAACTAATGAATACCAATCAACCAAATCAAAAACAATAACAATAATAATCAAAATAATCAAAACCCACTTAATCAATTTAATAAAAACTCAAGAACATGAACATAAACAATAAAGCATAAAGATTAAAGATTAATCAAGAAAGGTAGATAGGAGATTAACAAGAAAAAGTAAATATTAACAATAATAAAAAGGAAACTTACTTGAATTAAAGGTATTAAAAGTGCAAGACAATGTATTTAAATTGACATAAAAATTAAATGTGCAAAATTTAAAGTGGAAGACTAATTGTCACACTCAGCCAACAAAATGAAATGAAATAAAATGAAATCTATTTATAGGGGATTAGGAAGGTGCTTAGTGGAAGCTTCCTCCCCTCTTTCTTCTTTCTTTAATTATCATTAAGTCCTTGTCTTCTTAGTTCTTCGACTTTTGTCTCGGGATTAATAAACTCGTCTTGTAATTTCTTCAATAAATTAGACTTGAGTTCTTCGGCTTTTAGTAAACTTCCGTCTTTTGACTTTTTCTTCGATAAATCTTCAAAATTGGTCTTGGACTTCCGTTCTTTTTGCACTCTTGATTTCTTGACTTCGTCTTTTGTCTTTTTCTTCGATAAAAGCCCGTATTTTCTCCCCTTTTCACATTTTCGTCCTAAATCACAACAAAAACACAAACCACGCATAATTCCGACATTTACGACATAAAATACACGTTTTGGCTTGGTTATTATTGTAGTTAAGTGGTAAAAAGGATGGGTGTTTACACACCTATCAAATCCCCTACACTTGACCATTGCAATGTCCTCATGCAATGCATTAGTTACAAAGCATGTTTTATATTTTCCATCATAATCAATCCATATTGGCCTTTATTAAAGAGATAGAAAATTATAAACATTCAAAGGAAGAAATTAAGTAAAGAAATCAAAGACATACCTTAGAGTTTTGGAAATGTCATGAATGATCATCATCCTCAAGTTTTCACATTCTCCAAACCAAGCTTAAAAACGAGATCATTGTTACTATAAGTTAGCAAACTAACACGAACTCATGTGGGCCAATTATTTACTTAGACTCCCTTATTCCTAGGTGTATCTCTTATATTTTATTGTTGTCTTGAATGATCACGAGGATGCATTGTTGACTTATTTCGATAGTTATTAAGGCTGAAAATAAAGTGGGACGATTTAATCAATAGTTAACTAAAGGACAAAATCTTTTAAAACTGCTTATCGGGACCTCATAAAGTTCATATCTTGGCATAACTCGCTTCGCGATTTGAGACCTTTCTCGGACCGATATTTGGCAGCGACTTCATACTTCAAATCTTGAGAGACGTTCATGAAATAATTGTCTTCTCTTCATAATAGGAATTTCTTCACTTGAAGTTTTGAGAGATTCTTCATACTTGGACCACGACTTCTTCATTTTTCTCCAATCTTTATTTGGGATTTTGATATACAACGATCCGCCTCCTTTTAGGACTTGGGTCTATTTATCCTCATACCTTGTTAGGGCCTTTTTGGATAGACTTCTCCATGATCTTTACGGGAGTATTTGCTTTTCGTCGTGTGTCTCGATCCTTCATATTGATTTTTGATAAATGATTCTTCACATCACTTTTGGATCTTTAGCAACAAATTGTAGCCCTCATGCCTTGTTAGGACCTTTTTGGACTCGCCAATCTTCGCATCCCGCTTCAATAAGTTATGCCTTGGCTATGAACTCTAATCCATACCGAGTAACTTTTAAACGATCTTGGGCTAGAAGCTAAGCAACTTTTCAAATCGTACAACCTTATTTATTGCAGATAAATTTATTAGCAAGCGATGGGAGAATATGCTTATAATTAACTCACATAAATTCACGAAAGAATGCCAAACTTATAATTGACTCTATCATCTCTCGTTCTCCACAATTTATAATCTCAAGGAATGAGACTCGTGGATGCTTAGCCTATTAAATCAAAGTTTTGGGTTTTCGAGTCGTCTATAGGATCTTGCAAACTCTTAGACTTTTTCAAGTTTAGAAATAGCATTTTAAAGTTCCCTTGATAAACAACTCTCTAGGATCAATTATAGGAACTTGCGAAAAGTTATTGTTCTTAACCCGTGAGAGTTAAGACTTTCGCGTTTTATAGCTCCCTATATAAAAGCCTAGCAAAACTTGACTTAAACACATTAAGGATACTAGCTAGAGTAAACTTAGATAAGTAAACTCGGGTTGAGTCAAAAGATTCACAACGTTTGAAAATTAAAAACACTTTATTAAAATTTATTCTAGTAAAGAAAGAAAATAACTATACAAAGGGGAAAACTAATAGGCCAAAATAGATCAAAAATTTTGAAAAATGTCGAAAAATTGATTTTCCGGTTAAAATGAGGACAAATACAAGTAAAAGACCACTTAACTTCGATAGAAGTCCCCCTACACTTGATATAAACATTGTTCTCAATGTTTAAGCATGTGGGAGTAAACTCCCCTACACTTAGGACATTGTGCACGTTGTTTAAATCTCGCTAAGGAAAAGACAACTAACGAGATTCCTATTTTAATATTGGAAAATATAAAATATTGAATCGAAAAGAGTTTAGGATAGAACCGGGAATACGAAAACACGGAATCACGGTTCGTCAAAAATCATCAAGAGTGGATCATTGAACGCTCGAATCCCTGAATATGAGAAGAGAGGAAATAGCAAACACTAACGGGTCTCCCCTACACTTAGGATAAAGATAGCTAAAATATAGATACTTGGGTTGCCTCCCAAGAAGCGCTTGACTTTTGTTCACCGAGTCGTAAGCCTGACTCGACCTTGATTAGCATAGGAAGAAGCATGAAACATATCCACCGGGATCAAATACATAGTTTTCGTCCATCAAATAGCACAAGCATAAGGCGAACAAGGCAAGCCAAAGAAGAATAGGCAAGGTTCCCTTAAGCAAAGATGGAGCACGGTGGTAGCAAGGGTGAAGAGGTGCAAGAATATCTCCAATAGTTCCAAAGATTTTTCCTTTTATTTCATTATATGGATACTGAGATGGCTGAAGAATATCGATACCGGGGTCGAACACCTTTTTCTTTAGGGGAAAATAGCACTCAGACTCAACAGAATTTGAAGAAGATCCGCTAAGAAAATGCACAACCTCGTCCTCAGAAGGTGGACAAAGAGGTGTCAAAACATACGTACTGCGGATGTTGGTGTCCTCCGGTTGCTTCTCCTTTGAAAGAATTTTCTTCAAATCCGTGGAAGGATGAAGACCATAATTATCAAAGTCTAAAGGAGGAGCATCACTCTCATGAGGGAAGTATGTATTGAGAAAAGTAGAAAAGTCTTCCTCAAATGAGTAGTCATCCAAAGTAGGATCAAGTGATGTAGGCAGAGGATCTTCATCATGAGAAGAATCACTCGAAAGAGTATCGGCCTCATCAAAATCATCATAAGTGGTCATGTCGGGATACTCAGAAGTAAAATCATCATAATCATCCCCATCGGAGCTAGAATCATCATCATAAGCATCATAGATCGGTGGAGAATCATATATGGGTGAAGGTTCCAAATTGGAGAGAGAATCATCCACATCATCTTGAAATAGTGGATTATCATTGCAAGAATCGAATAGAGGATTGTTGTAGACGACAAAATCATCGAGCACATTAATCATATTCATTGATTCTCTTCCATAGGATTTGCTTGTAAGCTTCCCCATTTCAAAAACTTGTGCATCATCCCCGACTCTTAAGATGAGTTCACACTTATCCACATCAATTAAAGCTCTACCGGTTCTCAAAAATGGGCGTCCAAGTATTAACGGAATACGAGGGTCCATTTCATAATCAACAACGACGAAGTCGACCAGAAAAGTGAATGTGCCAACTTTGATGAACACATCTTCGGCAATACCAACGAGGTAAGAGAGTGTGCGATTGGCTAGCTCAAGAGTTATCTTGGTGGGTGTAAGGTCGGGCAATGATAAATTTTTCCAAACACTTAAAGGCATCAAATTTATACTGGCCCCTAGATCGGCTAAGGCAGTAAATTTGTCGGTTTGGTTAAAAGTACAAGGTAGCACAAAACGACCGGGATCTCCAAGTTTCTCCGGACCATCACTTTTAGCCTTATTGAAGCTCTAACACAAATGCCTAAATTTGTTAAGATGTTTAAGGAATTGCTTAGCAAGAAGGAGAAGATGGCCGAGTTTGTTAATACTCGATTGAATGAAAATTGCTCTGCAATCCTTCTTAACCAAACCGACACTTTCTTCAAGTAGTCTGACACTTGAATGTCATCCTTGGTGTGCAGTTTGGCCTTGTCTAAGCGAGATGGATAAGGAATATTGGGTTTGGGTGGTGGAGGTGTAGAAGGTGAAGGTTGAGATGTTGAAGGGTTAAAGGTGGAAGGTGGGGTTGGTGGAGGATTCGTCTTGGGTACTTCTTCACGACGAGGCGGAGACGGTAATGGTGTACTAATACTAGGTGTGGGAGTAGTAGGGATAAATGGTGGTGGAGGAGGTGTAGATGGTGTAACTTGGGGTGGGATAGATGGTCCTACTAAAGTAGCTCCACTACGGGTAGTAATAGCACTCACATTCGCTCGCGGGTTGGTGACGGTGTTTGAAGGTAGAGAGCCCGAAGTAGAGGGTTGAGTGGTGGGTAAGAAACTAGCCAGCATATTCTTCAAATCATTCGTTTGATTGCTGAAGGAGGATTGTATATCATTTCGAAGCTCGGATCTAATTTCATTCCCTTGCTTAGTGATATCCCCTTTCAAATTGATAATTTGGCTTTGTAGATTCTTAATTTGCTCTCCTTGGGTTCTCATTAAAGCTTCAACATCTTGATTAATGGGTGGGGCTAGTTGAGCGGGTGGGTGATAAGGATTAGAAGCTCTAGGTGGGATTTGGTTGCTTCTATTGTAGTTGTTGTTGGGGTTTTGGTTTTGAGGAGAAAAACCGGGTGACAGGTAGTTGTTCGACCGATAACTTAGCAAATTTCGATCCCCTTGAGGTCGGGCTTGGTAATTTTCCGGTGAATAATTACCATAAGCCGCATACACATTTTCCGGATTGCCTTGAGTAGAAGGACAATCAGTGTATGAGTGAGGACCACCGCATGTCTCACAAGGATTGGCTACCGCTTTAACTTGATGTTGTTGGTTTCAAGCGATGAGCAAGATATTTTTGTTTATTTCGGCCATCATGCGGGTGAATTCGGTCATATCGGGGTTTGCTGAAGTAGCAGAAACATTGACTCTCGGGTTGTTCCTTGAAGAAGCGGAGGAATCCCAGTTTTTGTGATGGGTAGTCATGTTTTCAATAAGCTCTCTACACTCCTCGGGTCTTCTTTTCATAAATGTGCCACCGGCGGCTGCATTAATCGTATCACGATCACGAAAAGTCAAACCGTTGTAGAAAGTATCAATTAAGGTCACGGGAAGCATGTTGTGGTTTGGACAACGATCGATCAAAACATTATATCTTTCCCAAGCATCAAAGAGAGATTCATCGGGTTCTTGCATGAAACCGCTGATTTGATTTCGAAGGCTCGTGACCATGGATGGTGGAAAGTAGCGCGACAAAAATCGTTGAGTCATGTCATCCCAAGTATGAATGGAATTCTTCGGGAGACGATCAAACCATTTCTCGGCGTGGTGTGATAAAGTATGTGGGAAGAGTTGAAGGCGAAGAACATCCATAGTAGCACCGGGCAACTTCATGCTTTGAGTAATAGTAATGAATTTGTCGAGGTGCTTGTTGGCATCATCATCAGGCAATCCACGGAATGGGTTAGTTTGCACTTGCTGTATCATGTGATGCTTCAATGAAAACTCCGGAGCCGTGATTTGCATCGGCGCAATCGGTCCTCCTCATCTAAACATGGTGGGTTGACAAAGCTCCTCCATTGTCCGAAGATCGGGCTGTGGAAGAACATTGTTGTTGTTATTATTGAGGTGCGGTGGATTATTGTTGTTGTTCACACCTGCCATAGCTAAATCTTCACGAGTCTCGGGCTCTTGATAATTTGAAGATCTAGTACGCATACACCTGCGAAAGCAAAAGAAAACAATACCAAACACAAAGAGAATATATATACACTATAAAGAAAATAAAATCTTTTTGGATTTTTGAAATTTTTTAATTTTTATGTATTTTTAACAATTTTTAATTTTTTGGTTTTTTTGGAAATTTTTAAGCAAGAAAATAACGCTCACGAATGAACGGATCCCAAAAAGCAATGCGTCTCTCACAGAAAACCGTTAATATTTACGAAAAGAGCCGGCAACGGCGCCATTTAATACGAGGCTTTTGGCCAGTATAAAAAGTTAAAGTACGTTGTGGTGGTCTTTTCGAATTCAGAAAGGGAAGAATGTGCGACTCAATTGTTTTTAGTTAAGAAAAATATATGTCGTTGTAGTGAAAAATAAAAGTGCGAGACTTGAAAGTAAATCAAAATCTAATTAAAAATAAATGACAAGAAATTAAAAGTGTGATGAGAAGTTAAAAGGCACTTAAAGTAAATAACGCAAACTTAAAACTATCCTAAAGGCAAACTTAAAACGCAACTAAAACTTAAACTAAGGCAAGGCTTAAAATAAATCTAAGGCAAGTAAACTTAAAGTGAAACTAAGGAAAAAGGCGGGAAAAGTAAAGCTTAAAAATTCAAACTTAAAAACAGAAACTTTAAATAACCTGAAAACAACTGATTCGGAATAAATGGCTTTCGTTCGGAATAATCATTCGTTCGGAATGTCACCTTCGTTCGGAATAATTTTTCTTCACTCGGAATATTTACCAAAACCTTCATCCGGAATAATCAAACAAGCACTCATCCGGAATAATTGTCTTATTCAGAATATGTGTTTATTCGGAATATGTAGTTCATCCGGAATAATCAAAAGAAACAACCTTCGTTCGGAATGTACACTGATTCGGAATAATCACTCAAAAACCTTCATCCGGAATATTCTGAATGAACACCCTTATCCGGAATATAAATTATTCCGAATGAATTCCCTTGATTCGGAATATTCGTTTGATCCGGAATAAATCATTTCGTTCGGAATATCCACTGATCCGGAATGATTGCTTGGTTCGGAATGACCACTTGATCCGGAATAAACTAGAATAAACCCTTCATTCGGAATGTTTGTCTGATCCTTGATTCGGAATAACCTGGGGAACAAACAGACAACGAAGAACAAGGAAACAAAAATAACACGAATCTAATCCAAAACTAATCAAAATCAATCAAAAGATTAAACAAGACTAACCAAAAATGATCAACTAATGAATACCAACCAAACCAAATAAAAAACAATAACAATAATAATCAAAATAATCAAAACCCACTTAATCAATTTAATAAAAACTCAAGAACATGAACATAAACAATAAAGCATAAAGATTAAAGATTAATCAAGAAAGGTAGATAGGAGATTAACAAGAAAAAGTAAAGATTAACAATAATAAAAAGGAAACTTACTTGAATTAAAGGTATTAAAAGTGCAAGACAATGTATTTAAATTGACATGAAAATTAAATGTGCAAAATTTAAAGTGGAAGACTAATTGTCACACTTAGCCAACAAAATGAAATGAAATGAAATGAAATCTATTTATAGGAGATTAGGGAGGTGCTTAGTGGAAGCTTCCTCCCCTCTTTCTTCTTTCTTTAATTATCATTAAGTCCTTGTCTTCTTAATTCTTCGACTTTTGTCTCGGGATTAATAAACTCGTCTTGTAATTTCTTCAATAAATTAGACTTGAGTTCTTCGGCTTTTAGTAAACTCCCGTCTTTTGACTTTTTCTTCGATAAATCTTCAGAATTGGTCTTGGACTTCCGTTGTTTTTGCACTCTTGATTTCTTGACTTCGTCTTTTGTCTTTATCTTCGATAAAAGCCCGTGAAAGCCCGTGTTTTCTCCCCTTTTCACATTTTCATCCTAAATCACAACAAAAACACAAACCACGCATAAATCTGACATTTACGACATAAAATACACGTTTTGGCTTGGTTATTATTGTAGTTAAGTGGTAAAAAGGATGGGTGTTTACACACCTATCATTCTCAAAAGGTTTTTTCTAAATCTTTCAAAATTGTTCAAAAATGTTTTGATAAAAAGAACATGTCTTCTGCAATCGATAATATTTACGAACCTAGAAATGTCGTTAAATAATCACACGGGGTTGTAAATAAAGTTTGAGCAGAAGTTTAAATGATTTAAAACATGTTCAAAATGGCTTGCTATTATTTTAGATAGTAACCCGTTTTTCATACTCAAGTCAAGCATTTCACCGGAAAGCTTTGACTCAGCAACGGGAATTAATTTTCTCAGGCATGGTTTACTTTATAACCATGTAAGGGATTGTGTTTACGCAATAACACAATCTAACACGAATATATGTACGTGTCAGTGCATTTATTTGTTAAAACAAGAGAAATCTTGTTTTTATGAAGTTATTATCTCCACCAATCATAGCAATTTACAATTGATATCTACATACTCGACGACGCGACTACTCAAACGGCGACTACAACTCTTTCAATAGAACACGGGTCAACAATTGAGGGGGAGCAATTGTTCAGCACTCAGAATCTTTGACGCTGAAAGTGCCAAGTTCACATATTAGTGTCAAGACAACGATATCAATCACACATGGAGTCAAGAGATAACTTCAGATGTGACGAGGCGACCAACATTCGTGAACAAGACCATGTGATTCTATCATATCATGTTCTCCATCATTCAGGTCCAACCTCGTATATTGCTAATCTTGTGAATACATTATCATATATGATCTTTGCACGTGATAAATACCTTACATTTGTGTTTAAAAGGTATTTAATTTATGTTTCAAGTACACCCTCATTAATTTGAGGGGGAGCTTGTGTAAATCATGGAGATAATTGGATTTACATTTTTCTTCCCAAATTTTCTTAAAACTTTATTAAATCAATTGATATTAAAAACATCGATTGGGTTAATATTTTTAATATGGGGGAGAAAATGTGATTTAATAATGAGATCAATCAATTTAATGGTTTGACTTAATGTGCTGGCTCATCCCGACATGTGCGAAATGTTTTCGAATATCGTGGCATATGTTAAGGGGGAGCAAAATGGATTTGGATATCCAAATGGATTTCGTGGTGACATATACTTACCCACACCATCTCTATTCACAACGGTGACCATTTTGGTGACATAAGGATGGTAGGATAGGTAAAGTCTAATGATTCTTCTAAAACCGGAGGAATCTTCCCAAGGACATTCCATAGCTAGAAATAGTAGTCCTTAGGAAATATGGAGAGAGATTGTGAACGTAGCTGAATGCCGACCAAGTACTTAAGTTAGCACTGGAACAATCACAACAAGGTGCTAGTTATGACGTATTGGTAAGCATTGAAGGGGTTGAAGAATGAAAAAGCATTATAAAGATAAAGGGTGAAAAGAAAGAAGCCCTCCTTACAACTTAGGCAGAAACCGGGTCAACACATATGCTATTGAGATCATTTTTAATGATGCTCGATATTGAAGATAGACATCATAGACCCAGTGATGCAATGCACAACCCAACCCAGCTAACTCAGATATCTCTCAAAAGGTATTTGTTTTAATCACACGGAGATCAACATGTCTTCTATCGATTTATTCACTCCGAATAAGTTGGTATTGAAATGGTGGCACTCCTCTCCAGCCTCCGATCACTAAAATCCAAAATGCATGATCGAGTCTAGAGCCATTTGAGATCATCAAATATCTCATTAGGACACACTTTCATAATTCCATGCTTCTTCACACATTGTGAAAAGTAAGAAAGATCTTAAGAGTCTTACGCAAAATCTTCATGATCTTGCCTGAACATCCGAGTAATACGAAAGTATTTACAATGAAGATGGAAATCCTTCTTGAGCGAATATCAAAAAGCTCATGGTAGGTGACTTGTGTGATTCTTTATGAATAAAACTTGTGATAAATGGAAAGCAACAGTGGTTTAATTCTTAACTGAATTTAAACACGTTCCAGGCATCTACGCAATATCTTAGTGGTCTTGCTAGAACACTCAGAGTGATACCTTAGTGTTCACAATGATGAGTGGAAATCCTTCTAGTGTTAACCTCAAACAGCACTTGGTTGGTAACTTGTAAGATTCTATACGAATCAAGCTCGTGACAACTGGAAAGCAACGATGGTGCGGTTCTTAATTGAATTTCACTTGTTACAGGAACATGAATTGACGGCTTCAAATCATGTGGATAATATTATCCAAATGATTCACTCTTTATGTTCGCAGTCAGCTTTGGACGGTCGAATAAAGAAAACAGGTTTACCCGCGAAATCTTGTCAAGGAGGTTCTTAATTGAAACTACCTGCCACAAGTACGATATTTAATATCGTCCAACGGTCTTCACCGACTGGAGGTAAAATGCTACCGAATTAGAATGAAATGTTCAAGGCCATTTCATCCGTGTATATGTTTTGTTGCTAACTGTCTTATGCAGCGTAACAAGAAGGTGGCATTGTGGTGTACAATCCAGAAGAAGTCGTCACCACATGCTTATACTGCATACACTTAATACTTCAACAAATTCAAGAAAGTCTGAAAGTCAAGTCTTCCGCTGTATCAAATTCTGAAGCCTTCAAGAATTTAAAAGGTATAAGTATGTGGAACATGAAGTCACGAAGAGGAAAATATCACAAGTGATGAATGCACAAGGTCAAGGCAAGGAAACATGCTCAAGACTGAAGTCAAAGATCACATCAAGCATATTCACAAGAACAAGATCGAAGACTCAAGCACAGTATGCTAGGTTTAAGATTTTGTAAAATGGTGTGACCTCCCTTAGGGGGAGATTGTTGGAAATACGTTTTTCCAAAGAAAGTCTCAGTCACATCATTGTTAGCATAGATCACGAGCTATAGACTATTTAGGACATTGTAACTTGGAGTGACCTCCCTTAGGGGGAGATTGTTGGAAATACGTTTTTACGTATTTAGAAAGGATCAGTCACTCCAATGATATATCCAAGTATTGGGCTCGTGATCCAATATGTAAACATATATCCTACCAAAGCCCACATGTAGGGTGGCTATATAAACACCCTCCTAGCATGTTAGGAGGGGTTGAACACTTAATCATATTTCTCATTTACATCTTTCTCCTTTTTCTCTTCTTTCTCTCTCTACCTTTCTCTCTCTACTTCTTCCTTTTCATCCATCTCATTAGATAAATCAAACATTGCTAAATCCTAAGAAACTATGGACCTACATCCATAACAAAGAATAAAGGCAAAATAGATAAATACTAATAAAAAGTTTGAACTTGATTTATTCAAACTATAAGGTGGGTATAAGGTGACGAGCTATAAAATGCCGTCTAAGGAAAAAGGTTTTTAAGTGCTTTGTGCCGCCTCGTTTCCCCGCTTGCTTGTGCGTATATTGAGAGGGAGAACCCATTATTGGTTTGCGAACTCAAGTAGTAATAAACTTATTTTTGTCGTTGTTTACTTATTGAACCTCGAGACGTTTAGGTTTTCACCTACGTTTAAGGGTAGTTTACTTCTATAGTATTTATCCTTACTCATTGTTTTTATCAATCTTTGATTGATTTGAAAAATAAAAATACCAAAAATAATCTTCTTCTAATCTATTTTCTTTTCTTCAACCCTCTAAATTCTCGTCATTTTGGTTTATGCAATTACGTTCTATTCGCCTTTTGATTGATCACGATAGACTTGAAAACATTCCTCGTAGGAATAGGAATCGTCAACAACGAGTAGTGGAACCCGAGCTTCCAACTATTGTTTTAGAGATGGCCGATAACCGAACAATGGAGGAATTGCTCCGTGCACCCACCAAAGGGTACGAGGAAGCAATCGTTGTGCTGGCTATTTTGGCGGATCATTATGAGATTAAGACGGGTCTTTTACCACTCATTCGTGCCGACCAATTTCGAGGCAATGAGAAGGATAACCCGAATTCTCACATTCGGAATTTTCTTCGTATCACCTCGACTCTCAAGTTTAGAGATGTGCTGAATGACACGATTAAGCTCATGCTTTTTCTGTACTCGCTCGAGGGAAACACTAAGCGTTGCTATGAAAAGGAACCACCGGGTTCGATTTTGACATGGGACGATCTAGTATCTAAGTTTATGAATTATTTCTTTCCACCATCTAAAACAACTCACTTTAAGAATGAAATAACTAGATTTGAACAAAAAGTGCATGAATCGTTTGGAGATGCTTGAGAAAGGTTTAAGGATTTGTTGAGACAATGTCCACATCACGGTTTCACGGAGTTACACCAAATAAATACTTTTCATAATGGACTTAATATGGTTGAACAAGATTCTTTAAATGCCGTCGCGGGTGGTAATCTTTTAAGAAAAACTCCGAGAGACGCGTGGGGTATCATTGAGAATAAATCTAGAGTTCAATATTCACGGAACACACCGGTTGTTTCTCATGTGAATTCATCTAATCCCGATATTGCTAGATTGGACTCTAAGATTGACACAATTTTGAATGAGATTAGGAAGAATCCTCATGGTTCAATTAATACGGTTGAGAATTTTTGTGTATTGTGTGGTGGAGCACATCCGAATTATGCTTGTTCAACCACGGGGTTTGATCAAGCTAGTGCTTTTGCGGCGACGAGAACTAATGGCCTAACGGTCAAGCTCCTCGTCAAAACCATGTTGCTCCACCGGTTCAAAATAGACACAACAATGGAAATAATGGGAATAATTTTAACCGTGGTAACCAAGGGAATTTTAATCAAGGAAATGGATTTCATGGCAATCAAAACAATCAAGGTTTTCAAAACAATAATCAAAATGATTTGTCAAGCTATATCAAAACAAATGAGGCAAATTTGAAAGCTTTTCAAAATAATCTTCAAGGACAAATGAACACTTTGAAACTCGATTTTCAAAATACGATAAAGGGGCAAAATAACAAGATTGAGCTTAATCAAACTCGATTAGAGCAAAACAAAAACCGTATTAAGGTAAATCAAGCTAAATTTGAGAACAAAATACTTTCGATGTTTGAAGCAATAATGAACAAACCTTCATCTTCTTCGGGTGGCTTACCTAGCAACACCATTCCAAACCCGAAGGGTGAGATGAAAGCTATTACCACACGTAGTGGGAAGGCTTTAGACGGACCTTTGCTTCCACATGTTAGTACCTCGCCGGTGAGGGAAGTGGAGCAAGAACCCGAGGTGGTTAAAGAAAAGGAAATTACTAATCCACCAAAGGTAGACCAATTGCCTATTCCGGAACCCGAGCTTCCAAATACTAAACCCACACTACCCTACCCTTAGAGACTTAACCAAGAGAAGCTCCGCGAAAGATCAAATGATCAAATGTCCACGTTTCTTAAGATGTTTAAGCAACTTCATTTTAATGTTAGTTTCGCGGATGCATTGCTTTATATGCCTAAGGTTGCTTCGACTTTCAAGAAATTTATTAGCGATAAAGGGAAGCTTGAAGAGCTTAATCATTCTCTTGATGCTAATTGTTTGGCGGTTCTCACGAAAAAGATACCTGAAAAGCTTGGAGACCCCGAAAGATTTCTTATCCCTTGTGAATTTCCAGAAATGAAGGAATGTTTAGCATTAGCCGATCTTGGCGCTAGCATTAATTTGATGCCTCTTTCCGTGTGGAAAAGGTTATCACTTCCCGAGCTCACACCTACTAGGATGACTCTTGAGCTTGCAGATCGATCGACCGCCCTTCCGGTAGGTATAGCCGAGGATGTCTTTGTTAAGGTAGGGAAGCTTCATTTTCCGGCGGATTTTGTAGTTGTGGATTACCCCATAGATTCACATGTGCCTTTGATTTTAGGAAGACCATTTTTCAGTACAGCTAGTGCCTTAATTAACATGAAAAGTGGAAAAATGACTTTAAGTTTTGATGATGAGACTGTTACTTTTGATATCGGGTACGCTTCTAAGTATTCTTCTGAGCATTTTGGGGAGTCAATCAAGCGAGTTGATATGATTGATGTTGCTTGTAAGGAATATTCTCAAGAAGTGCTTGGACTCTCGGCTAATTCCGAAAGTGGAAATCCTTCTTTATCGGATCCTATTATTGCCCTTTCTTCTCCACCCTTACTCCATTGGGGGCTAGTGATTTTATCTTGGAGGAGGTTGATGATTTTCTTAGCACACCGGATTTGCCATCGACGTATGATGAGGATTATCATGATACGGATGGAGATATCGAATTGCTTCAAGTATTTTTGGATGAAGATCCTTTTCAATCACCTCATATGGAAATTAAAGTTGTGAACAAAAATGAAACAAAAGTGAAAACTTCTCTTGAAGAAGCACCCGAACTAGAACTAAAGGATCTTCCCACTCATTTAGATTATGCTTTTCTTGAGGGAACAGATAAATTACCGGTGATTATTGCTAAAGGATTGAAGGATACTGAAAAGGAGGAACTTATTAAGGTTTTAAAGAAACATAAACGGGCCATTGCATGGAAAATCTCTGACATCAAGGGTATTGACCCAAAATTTTGTACTCTTAAAATTTTGATGGAGGAAGATTATAAACCCGCTATCCAAAATCAAAGAAGGGTTAACCCAAAGATTCACGAGGTGATCAAAAAGGAAGTTATGAAACTTCTAGACGCCGGAATGATCTACTCTATCTCTGATAGCCCATGGGTTAGTCCCGTGCATTGTGTTCTAAAGAAAGGAGGAATGACGGTAGTGACTAATGAGGATAATGAATTGATTCCTACTAGACTCGTGACCGGATGGCGTGTTTGTATTGACTATAGAAAGCTTAATGATGCCACTAGGAAGGATCGTTTTCCATTACCTTTTATGGATCAAATGTTAGAGAGACTAGTGGGAAATGAATTCTATTGCTTTTTGGATGGATTTTCCGGCTATTTCCAAATTCCTATAGACCCTCGTGATAAAAAAAAAACCACATTCACTTGTACTTATGGAACATTTGCTTATCGTAGAATGCCTTTTGGGTTATGCAATGCTCCGGGGACGTTCCAAAGGTGTATGATGGCCATTGTTCATGATATGATTGAGAAAACCATGGGAGACTTCATGGATGATTTCTCGGTTTTTAGGGAGTCTTTCAATTCATGTCTCTCTAACTTGGAAAGAATGTTACAATGTTGTGAGGAAACAAATCTCGTGCTTAACTATGAAAAATGCCATTTCATGTGCAAAGAAGGCATTGTTTTAGGACATAAGATCTCTAAGGCCGGTATTGAGGTAGATAGGGCCAAAATCGACGTGATTGCCAAATTACCTCCACCCACCACCGTTAAGGGAGTTAGGAGTTTTCTCGGCCATGCCGGCTTCTATAGACGTTTTATCCAAGACTTCTCTAAGATAGCTCCGCCTATGACCCATCTTTTGGAAAAAGAGACTCCATTCTTCTTTTTGGATGAGTGCATCAAAGCCTTTGAGATGCTTAAAAATAAATTAACTGAATCACCAATTTTAGTTGCCCCGGATTGGGATCTACCTTTTGAAATAATGTGTGATGCTAGTGATTACACGGTAGGTGCAATTTTGTGGCAACGTAAGACCAAACATTTCTTGCCTATACACTATGCAAGTAAGACTATGAAGGATGCTCAAACTAAGTATACTACAACGGAAAAGGAGTTACTTGCCGTTGTATATGCTTTTGAAAAGTTTAGACCATAACTCATCTTGTCTAAAACCATAGTGTATACGGACCACTCGGCTATCAAATATCTTCTTAATAAAAAAGATGCTAAGCCGAGGTTGCTCCGGTGGATTCTCCTCCTTCAAGAATTTAATGTCAAAATTCTTGACAAAAAAGGAGCTGAGAATCTCGCGGCCGATCATCTATCTCGACTTGAGAATCCTTACCAAAGCGATTGAGAGAACAAGGAAATTAATGAAACATTTCATCTCGAGACGCTTGGTATGATTGCTTTTCGTGGTGATGATAGTACCACATGGTTTGCGGACATCACAAATTACCATGCGGGGAAGTTCGTGATTAAGGGTATGTCGTCCGAACAAAAACGGAAATTTTTCAAGGACATATCTTACTATTTTTGGGAGGACCCCTATTTGTTTCGAGTGTGCGCGGATCAAGTGATTCGTAGGTGTGTGTTCGGCAAAGAAGCTAAAGAAATTCTTAAAGCTTGTCATGAAGGACCCACCGGGGGACATCATGGTGCCAACTCAACCGCAAAAAAAGTCTTTGATGCCGGTTTCTTTTGGCCTTCCATATATCGAGATGCCCAAGACTTGTGATGCTTGTCAGCGTCATGGAAAGAATTCACAAAGGGATGAAATGCCCCAACACATAATACAAGTTTGTGAAATCTTTGACGTATGGGGAATCGATTTTATGAGGCCATTTCCATCATCAAAAGGAAATAAGCATATTCTCGTAGCCGTGGACTATTTGTCAAAATGGGTTGAAGCTAAGGCTTTGCCTACTAATGATGCTCGAGTTGTGGTGAAATTTTTGAAACAACTCTTTGCTAGGTTTGGAACTCCGCGGGCTATAATAAGTGATGGAGGGATGATAGGTGTGAAAACACCCATCCTTTTTACCACTTAATTACAATAATAACCGAGCCAAAACGTGTATTTTATGTCATTTATGTCGGAATTATGCGTGGTTTGTGTTTTTGTTGTGATTTAGGGCGAAAAGGTGAAAAGTGGAGAAAACACGGGATTTTACGGGCTTTTATCGAAGAAAAAGACGAAAGATGAAGTCGAAAGATCAAGAGTGGAAAAAGAACGGAAGTCCAAGACCAATTCTGAAGATTTATCGAAGAAAAAGTCAAAAGACGGAAGTTTACTTAAAAGCCGAAGAACTCAAGTCTAATTTATTGAAGAATATAAGACGAGTTTGAAGAAATCCTAAGAAAAAGTCCAAGTATTAAGAAGATTAACAAAAGATTAAGAAGATCAAGGACCTAAGCTTGCAAATAAGAGAAAGAAGGAGAAGCTTCCACCTTAAGCTTTCCCCTCCTATAAATAGCTTAGGATCTCATTTTGTAAAAGTTGTTGGAGGCCTGACAAGCCTCCCTTCCACCATTTTTTTTTCATTCCATGTTCTTTACTTTTATGCACCTTAATCTTCATGTATCACACCTTTAATTTCCTTTTAATTCCAAGTAAGTTTACATTTAATTGTTGTTAATCTTTACTTTATTGTTAATCTCCTTCTTCCTTTCTTGCTTAACTTGTTCTTAATCTTTGTGTTCATGTTCTTGAGTTTTCTTATTTTCAATCAAGTGGGTTTTGATTGATTTGGCTTTATTTGTTAGTTTTGATGATTTATTTTGATTGATTATTGTTAATTGATGTTTGTTGGTTGTTTTGGTTTAATCTTTTGGTTTGTTTTGATTAGATTCGCTCAAATTCGTGCTTTATTCTTCATTCCCTGAATCTCGTTACTGTTACTGTTCTTTCCTAAACTTTCTGAATAAGCTTCTTAGTTTTCCCCCTATGCGGAATATCTCTTTTATTCCGAATAGCATGTTTTAATTCTTTCTTATGCGGAATATCAGTTATTCCGAATAGGAGTTCTATGCGGAATATTTATTTATTCCGAATAGGGCTTCCTATGCGGAATGATTGATTATTCCGTATAAGAGCTATTTTCTGCATAGGGTCTATCTTTCCGCATAGAACCAGATTTTCCGCATAGATGTGTTTTTCCGAATAGGCATGTTTTTTTCCGAATAGAGTGTTTTTCCATTTTTTATTCCGCATAGGCACTTTTATTCCGAGTAACCAATTTATTCCGCATAGCTTTTAATTATTCCGCATAGAGTCATTTTCCTTATATTCCCATAGTGTTACTTTTTCCGAATAGAGTTTTTATTCCGTATAGCACATTTTATTCCGCGTAGACATCCTTATTCGGAATATTTACTTTATTCCGAATAGAGCTTTTATTTTTCAGTTTTAAGATTTATTTTTCCCCGCCTTTTCCCTTACTTGCACTTTTACTTGCTTTCCTTTTATTTCAAGTTTTAATTGGCACCATTTACTTTATTTGTCTTTTAAATTTCTCGTCCTTTATTTCCCGTCAAGTTTTAATCTTTCATTATTGTCTCCTTTTACCGTCTTTACTTTATCTTTAATTGTTTAAATCTTTATTTTTCTCTAGTTTTAGACAACGACCTTTCCCTTTTTATTTCACCAAGAACAACTAATTTCACACAATTAACCCGAGATCAATTCGAAGAGACACCGAGAAAACGAACTTTAATTGATACAAAAATTCAGTTATTAAAATGGCGCCGCTGCCGGCTCTTTTCGTGAAGATTGAAGGTTTTTTGTGAGTGACGCGTTGGATTTTGGGACCCGTTCACTTGTGAACGTTATTTTTCTTGTCAAAAATTTTCAAAAATCCAAAAAAACATTTGAAAAATTATTAAAAGCATTTATTTTTCAAAAGTTTTGCACCAAAAATATTCTTCTTGCTCATCTATCTTTCTCTATGGATTTTTACGTCAATTGCGTCGGCTGTGGGAGGCAATTATCTGGGAACAACTCTTGCCAATGGTGTACATGTGAGCGATGCGGAAACGATATCGACTACACACAATCCGGATTTTGTCCCTTGTGCAACTCGACTAATTCATTCTTTTTGAACCCACCTCCTGTTCCCACGTGCAGCTATTGTGGAAGCGATTCTCATTGGCATATTTCGTGCCCGGTTCCATACCCGTATGATCACGGGCAAGAACCGGGGTACAATTATGACAATGAAAATAACTATCCACAAGACGCACCCGACTTTTCTCCTTACCCTTCTTGCCAAACTTGTGGGGGTCCTCATGATTCTTCTTATTGTCAACCAATGAATTATTATGAGCAAAATCCGTGTCCTCAATTTTCTTCACCAATGGATTATTATGAACCAAACCCGGTTTCTAATTCTTCTCCACCGATGAACTACTATGAGCCACAATCATGCTATAATTCAGGTTTTCAACATTTTGAATCCCTACAACACATCCTCGATCCTCAACCCTCCTTCGAACAATTGAGCTCCAATGAACAACAGGACAATATGGTTAAGCAGCTTCAACAAATTCAAGAATCTTGGATCACGTTCATCGAAAAATATCAAGAGGATCAACGACAGGAGCAAATATCGAATATCGAGACTTATACTCCTCCTCCGGTGTCTCCATACTATTACGATGATGATGACGATGAGCCTACTATTTCTTGGAATGATCTTACTGCTCAATGTCCTAGTGCTATTGTCATCCCTCCTCTAAATATCCCAATCGTGTCTAAGGAGTGTGATACATTGAATGAGCTTAGTGATGTTTAACGTGTTTGATGATGAGGTTTGTGACATACCGACTGCTATGGAGCCTAAGGACGACGTGGCTCTTACAGAAGAGGTCGATCCTAATGATGACGATTCTTCTCTCTGCTATGAGAATTTCACTTTTGAAGTTTCTCAATCTCCACCGGGAGATGCGGGTGATGACGATTTATTTTCTCCGGTTTACGAGACGTTCATCGATGAACATGATCGTGTGGATGAGGTGGAAGACGTACTTCTTCGCGATAGATTACGGAAAGTGCACCTTCTTATTGCTCAAATCGAAGAGTTGAATTCTCCTTCTCTTTCCAAGTCTTTACCTCCATCTATTCCTCCCGTTGAAGACAATGACCCATTGCTGGAAGAAATCGATATCCACTCCATTCCTCCAGGTATTGATGATTATGATATGGAGGGGGACATTATTTTCGATAATTTACTGCAGGAAAGTATTGACCCAAGTCCCCCTCCCGAGCACCTTTCATCCACTCCGTTAGAAACCATCACGGAGGATGAGTGCTTTGACCCGGGAGGTGATATTGATTATGCTATCATTGATGACATCACGGCTTTGCCGAATGCTCAGCCTCCATTGTCTTTGGGGGATGACAATGTGCTTACTTTACCCAACCCACCTCCCGTGGATCTTGAATTCACATACTTCTCGTATGTTGAAAGGACTTTTCTCCCATTCAAGACTTATTCCCCCGCCTCTCCTTTGTTGATGTCAACCGGGAACGAGGACAAGGTCTTTGATCCCGGTATCTCATTCGAGGCTTCCCCATGGACCATTTAATTCGGGGACGAGTCAGGCTCGTGAATCGGTCAACAAAAACAAGCGCTTTTTGGGAGGCAACCCAATTATCTATCTATTTTCACCATAAGTGTAGGGGGGAGCCCCGTGGTGTTTCTTGCTTTCTTTCTTATCATGTGCAGGGATTAGAGCTTCAAAGACACACTCTTGGTGACTTTTGACGAACCGTGACTCCGTGTTCCCTTCTTCCCGGTTCTATCCTAAACTCTTTTCGATTCACTATTTTATATTTCTCAATATTAAAATAGGAATCTCTTTAGTTGTCCTTCCCTTAACGAGATTTAAACAAAGTGCACAATGTCCTAAGTGTAGGGGAGTTTACTCCTACATGCTTAAACATTGAGGACAATGTTTATATTAAGTGTAGGGGGACTTCTATCGAAGTTAAGTGGCCTTTTCCTTGTATTTGTCCTCATTTTAACCAGAAAATCAATTTTTCGACATTTTTCAAAATTTTTAATCTATTTTGGCCTAGTTGTAGTCTCCTTTATTTTTGTTATTTTAATAAAATGGTTGTAGCAAGTTTAGATATCTTAGATATATTAGGCCCGTTGTGAATATTTTGACTCAACCCGAGTTTACTTATCCAAGTTCACTCTAGCTAGTATCCTTAACCATGTAGACCTTAATTGGTTTATAAGGCTAAGCATCCACGAGTCTCATTATTTGAGATTTTAAATTGTGGAGAACGAGAAATGATAGAGTTGGTTACAAGTTTGGTATTCTCTCATTAACTTATGTGAGTTAATTATGATCTTTTTCTCCCATCACTTGCTAATAAATTATCTGCAATAAGTAAGGTCGTACGATTTGAAAAGTTACTTAGCTTCTAGCCCAAGATCGTTTAAAAGTTGCTCGGTAATGATAAGAGTTCATAGCCAAGGCATAACTTATGAAGCGGGGCGCGAAGATTGGCGAGTCCGAAAAGGCCCTAACAAGGCATGAGGATTCAATTTTATTGCTGAAGATCCAAAGTGATGTGAAAAGCATTATTCCTAAAGTCAATATGAAGGATCAAGACTCACGACGAAAAGCAATCAACTCCCATAAAGATCATGGAGAAGTCTATCCGAAAAGACCCTAACAAGGTATGAGGATAAATAGATCCAAGTCCGAAAAGGAGGCGGATCGTTGTATCTCAAAATCCCAATTAGAGATTGAAGAAATAATCATGAAGTCGTGGTCAACAAAGTTTGAGTACCTCTCAAAAGTCTCCAAGTGAAGAAACTCTATGAACGATGAGAAGACCATTATCTCATGCACATCTCTCAAGATATGAAGTATGAAGTACATGCCAAATATCGGCCCGAGAAAGGTCTCAAATCGCGAACTAAGTTATGCCAAGATATGAACTTTTTGATATCCCGAGAAGCAGTTTTAAGAGATTTTGTCATTTAGCTAACTATTGATCAAGTCGTCCTACTTTGCTTTCAGCCTAAATAAACTATCGAAATAAGTCCAAAAATGCATCTTCATGATCATTCTAAGACAAAAATAAAATATAAGAGATACCCGTAGGAATAAGGGAGTTTAAGTGATTAATTGAACCACATGAGTAAATGTTTGTTATGCTAACTTGTACTAATAATGATCTTGTTTTTAAGCTTGGCATGGGGAACGTGAAACTTGAGGGTGATAAACATTCACGACACCAAAGCCCTAATGTAAGTCTTAGATTTCTTTACAAGTTTCTTCCTTGTTGCATCTTGTTACTTTCTACCTTTTTGATTCTCCTTAGTTGTTTAATAAAGGCCAAGGTAGGTTGATTATGATGGAAAGTGTAAACCTTGCTTTACTGCTAAGCATTGCATGAGGACATTGCAATGGTTAAGTGTAGGGGATTTGATAGGTGTGAAAACACCCATCCTTTTTACCACTTAATTACAATAATAACCGAGCCAAAACGTGTATTTTATGTCATTTATGTCGGAATTATGCGCGGTTTGTGTTTTTGTTGTGATTTAGGACGAAAAGGTGAAAAGTGGAGAAAACACGGGATTTTACGGGCTTTTATCGAAGAAAAAGACGAAAGATGAAGTCGAAAGATCAAGAGTGGAAAAAGAACGGAAGTCCAAGACCAATTCTGAAGATTTATCGAAGAAAAAGTCAAAAGACGGAAGTTTACTTAAAAGCCGAAGAACTCAAGTCTAATTTATTGAAGAATATAAGACGAGTTTGAAGAAATCCTAAGAAAAAGTCCAAGTATTAAGAAGATTAACAAAAGATTAAGAAGATCAAGGACCTAAGCTTGCAAATAAGAGAAAGAAGGAGAAGCTTCCACCTTAAGCTTTCCCCTCCTATAAATAGCTTAGGATCTCATTTTGTAAAAGTTGTTGGAGGCCTGACAAGCCTCCCTTCCACAATTTTTTTTTCATTCCATGTTCTTTACTTTTATGCACCTTAATCTTCATGTATCACACCTTTAATTTCCTTTTAATTCCAAGTAAGTTTACATTTAATTGTTGTTAATCTTTACTTTATTGTTAATCTCCTTCTTCCTTTCTTGCTTAACTTGTTCTTAGTCTTTGTGTTCATGTTCTTGAGTTTTCTTATTTTCAATCAAGTGGGTTTTGATTGATTTGGCTTTATTTGTTAGTTTTGATGATTTATTTTGATTGATTATTGTTAACTGATGTTTGTTGGTTGTTTTGGTTTAATCTTTTGGTTTGTTTTGATTAGATTCGCTCAAATTCGTGCTTTATTCTTCATTCCCTGAATCTCGTTATTGTTACTGTTCTTTCCCAGACTTTCCGAATAAGCTTCTTAGTTTTCCCCCAATGCGGAATATCTCTTTTATTCCGAATAGCATGTTTTAATTCTTTCTTATGCGGAATATCAGTTATTCCGAATAGGAGTTCTATGCGGAATGTTTATTTATTCCGAATAGGGCTTCCTATGCGGAATGATTGATTATTCCGTATAAGAGCTATTTTCCGCATAGGGTCTATCTTTCCGCTTAGAACCAGATTTTCCGCATAGATGTGTTTTTCCGAATAGGCATGTTTTTTTCCGAATAGAGTGTTTTTCTATTTTTTATTCCGCATAGGCACTTTTATTCCGAGTAACCAATTTATTCCGCATAGCTTTTAATTATTCCGCATAGAGTCATTTTCCTTATATTCCGCATAGTGTTACTTTTTCCGAATAGAGTTTTTATTCCGTATAGCACATTTTATTCCGCGTAGACATCCTTATTCGAAATATTTACTTTATTCCGAATAGAGCTTTTAGTTTTCAGTTTTAAGATTTATTTTTCCCCGCCTTTTCCCTTACTTGCACTTTTACTTGCTTTCCTTTTATTTCAAGTTTTAATTGGCACCATTTACTTTATTTGTCTTTTAAATTTCGCGTCCTTTATTTCCCGTCAAGTTTTAATCTTTCATTATTGTCTCCTTTTACCGTCTTTACTTTATCTTTAATTGTTTAAATCTTTATTTTTCTCTAGTTTTAGACAACGACCTTTCCCTTTTTATTTCACCAAGAACAACTAATTTCACACAATTAACCCGAGATCAATTCGAAGAGACACCGAGAAAACGAACTTTAATTGATACAAAAATTCAGTTATTAAGGGACCTATTTTTGTAATGAACAATTTGATAAAGTTCTAAAGAAATATGGTGTCACTCATCGACTTTCGACGGCTTATCACCCTCAAACGAGTGGTAAAATGGAGGTTTCAAACCGAGCTCTTAAGAGAATTTGTGAGCGTTCTATTGGAGTAAATAGCACTTCATGGTCGGAAAATTGGATGATGCATCGTGGGCTTTCCGTACGGATTATAAGACACCTATTGGTTGTACACCATTTAGGTTAGTCTACAGAAAGGCATGCCACTTGCCAATTGAACTCGAACATAAGGCGTATTGGGCTCTTAAACATTGTAACTTCTATTTAAGGACCGCGGGTGATCATCGCAAGGTTCACTTGAATGAACTAAGTGAAATAAGAGATCAAGCTTATGAGAACTCTTTGATCTATAAAGAGAAGACTAAGAGGATTCATGACTCTAAGATCAAAAACCACATTTTTAATGTTGATGATCAAGTCCTCTTATTCAACTCTAGACTTAAGATTTTCTCGGGCAAGCTTAAGTCCCATTGGTCCGGACCGTTCACCATTTCACAAGTATTCCCTTATGGCACCGTTGAGCTAGCTCAAAAAGTTGGGCCTAACTTTAAGGTGAATGGTCATCGAGTTAAGCACTATTTCGGAGGGGACATACCTATGGAGGTTGTTCCGGATCTCCAAAATTTCCCTAAGGACCAATGAATTTAGGGATCGAGTCGAGCTCATGACTCGGTTAACAAAAACGAGGTACCTTGTGGGGGAGTCCCATACATTCTATTTTTTTTGCTTTCTAACACTAATAATGGCTTGATCTTTTCAAGCTCGTGCTCGTGTTTTTGTTGTGATGTGAATCTTAGGTATGACCCTAATCATTGAAGACTCTCGTGTTCGGTTTTTGCTCGGTCCACTCGAGCTTCCATACTTTGATTGTCAAATGGGGAATTTGTTATCCTTTGATTTTTATCGACTAACGTTTTATCTTAAAGCATAACTGATAAACGGCTTCTTGATTTGCGTACTCTTACCATTTTAGGACTTTTGCATTCAACTCTTCGTGTTCTAGCAAGGGGTGTTACTCTTAAGCTAGGAAACATTGAGGACAATGTTTGGTTTTAGCATGGGGGAGTCAATTGATATAATCGCGTGTAATTGCTTTTGTCGTGTTCAAACGTAATCGTTTTTCTCATTTTTCATAAAAATTTTAAATTTTTAGTGCAATTTTGTGTTTATTAATAAAGAAAATAAGTGTTTTTGACACAAATGTAGGCTTTCCGTTGGTGAAAATAGGAATAGTTTTTGACTCGATTGGTTTTTACCTTAGCTCATTCCTTAACCGTTTAAATCAAGTTTTGCTAGACTTATATATAGGGAACTTTAAAATGCGAAAGTCTTAACTCGAAAGGGTTTAAGAACAAGAACTTTTCGCAAGTTCCTATAATTGATCCTAGAAAGTCATTTATCAAGGGAACTTTAAAACGCAAATTCTAAACTTGAAAAAGTCCAAGAAGAGGCAAGATCCTATAGATGACTTGAAAACCCAAAACTTTGATTTAATATGGTCTTAGTCTAGACTTTCAAGGCTAAGTGTCCATTAGTATCACATCTTTGAGATTTTACAATATGAAGAAGAGAGATGATAGAGTTGATCATAAGTTTTGAGGCTAAGTCTTCCTTATATAAGTTTTCTGTGTTGCTCTTTCTCCTCGTATTTATTTTCATGCTTGATTATTTAATTGATTAATAAATGAAGTTTTTACCGGTTTGGGTTCAATATCTTAGCTCTTAACTCCTTCTTTTTCTTCCCTTGTAATTAAAATAAGAACACATTGAGGGTGTCAGTGGTATGGACTTTTTGATCATGGGATTGCGGAATTTGGCTTACTATATGTATCATAAATAAAGAAGAATAAATAAAAACATGTTCTCTATGAGCCTTCGGGTGGGAGTCATGTAGCACTAGCCTTTTCATTAGAGCCTTAGGATGTATGGCATGGTGAAGTGTTTAATAAAAATTGCTTCATCATTATGAGCCTTAGGGTGTATGGTGAATGTCAATTCCCTTGTTTATGTCCAAGGAGCCTTAGGGTGTAGATCATAGATAAGGAGCACTTTTACATCTTAAAGAGCCTCAAGGTATATGATGTAAATGTTGCTAACTCCATTAATAAAGTCAATTCGACTTTGGAGGAATTATTTTTGCTTAAGTAGTCTTATTAGCCAAATTTCGGATTCGGGAATTCATTCCTAAAATCGTGTTAAGTTATCCTTGATGTGGGCTTTCTTTAGTGACAACGGTTTTTGAGGATGAGGTTAGGTTTTAAGTGTTGGGTTTACACCATTTTTGCCTTCATTTTTGGACTAATAGTTATTAAATAAGTCAAATGATCCTTTGGGTGAATGAAAAAATTTAAAATCTAGAGATACAACTAGGAATAAAGGAGATTGAGTTTAACACATATTACTTGTATAAGTGGTCTTAACATTAGAACTTATGATTGACAATGATCTTGTTTTTAAACCTGGCATGGAAAGGGTGAAAAGTCGAGGACGATGAATCTATTCAAGTTTTATGATCCTAAAAGTTATTTCTCAAATAATGAAAGCAACACATTATGTTTGAAAAATAAAAAAGTTGAATAAAAGTGTAGTTAGTAGCTTTATTTTATCATTGCGTAAGGACACATCAATTGCTTACCAAGGGGGAGTTTGATATGAGTGTAATTACTCATATCATTTATATCATTAAACAAACCTAAAATGCATATTTCATATAACTATGGTATTGTATTTGCATGTTTTCTTGTTTCATGTGTGTAGGTACCAAGTTCACAAGAACCGGCAAAAAATCGACACGAGTTTGAAGATTTTATCAAAAGCCAAAAGATGTGATCATTTTATGAGATATTGGGCCTTGGTGGGGCCCACTTAAGCTTAATGGTTCTGGAAGCCCATTTAAGAAGTAATGTTATTACTTTGGGAAAGATTCACTTAAAAAGCCCAAGTAAAACCCACAAAAAATGAGACGGATGAAAGTATTACAACTTTTTGGGTCCAAGCCCACAAAATAAAAGAGAGACGGATGGATGTTCACATTATGGATCAAAAGCCCATCAAGGAAAATGAGACGGATGAAAGTTTTACATAAACTTTCTATGGTCAATGCTTCGGTCAAATAAATAAAGTAAAAGAAGAAAATAAATAAGAGACGAGAGGAAGAGTAATTTGGGGAAGAGCACAGCAGACTCAAGAACCCTAGAAATTAGGGGTTTCCAATTAATCAACGATTGGAGGTCACGCGCTTGTAATCAGAATAATAGGGAAAGATTGGAGCGTGTATATCACTAAGATACCAAGTACCAAGTGCCAGCCTGGCACTTGGTTGCGTCACATCTTCAAAGCTGATTGGTTGATTCTATGCTATTCAATCAAGGGCCAATGATATCCTTCCAACTCAGTACTAAACTAGCACACAATTGTCCACCTTGGCAATCTATGTGAGGGTGATTGATCCTCAGCCCTTGGATTAAAACAAAGAAGAAAGAGAGTATGGAGATGCTAAATCAAGGGTAAAAAACGAGTCTCCTTCAACAACCAACACCTTGGGTTCGCCTATAAAACCCCCTTCATTTTCCTATGTAATCATCCCTTATTTTACTTAATGTTATAATGTTAGATTAGTTTTAGAAATTGTATTTTCCTCTTTTATAAAAGTATTGTAATGATTGTTTTGAATAAATAAAGTTTGATTTTCAGTCTCATTGTCTTTAATTCCCACATTTTATTTTTTTAGAGTTGTTTGCAAATCTAATCTATAAACATATGTTATAACTGAGAAGCACTCAAATAAGCTTAAATAATACTTTATGTGAGTGATTATGAGTGAATTAGGGATATATGCTTAATTGATTAAGCTAAAACATGCTGCTGGTTCGAGAATATGATGGTGTTTTGATGATTTTGTTCTTGTAAAATATTGATATGGTTTGATAGTTTGGAGTTGTGATTCGATAAACCAACTCAGTGCTGCGTTTCTTCGTCAATGGATACTTCTATTCAAAGGTTAAGCTCATTTTATGAATTTCTTTCTGTTTTTTATTTGCTTTTTGTTTGATTGAATAATCTGAATGTTTATGATTTGATGGATTTGTTTTAATTTTAAGTCTGCTGCGAGTTGAAGTTTCTAGTTTTTTGCTTAATGACTTTATCTGCTAATGGTTTTGACTTTGTTTGATAAGTTTGCTATTTTGTTTTTGATTTATTTTGAACGTGAATCTGTTATTGCGGCTAAGTTAGTTGTTATATGCTTTTGAACTGATCTGTTAACAAATCTGAGTTTAATTTGTTTTGTTTAATTGAAACATAAATCTGAGATGTTGCTTTTGATTATGGGTGAGTTGTTTATGTTAAGTGAATCTGATGAATATGCTGATACATTGTTTTCAGTTTATTATTATTGCTATCGAGTTTAATTTATGCTGTTATAGGAGTTGTGCATTATTGGTTTGTTGATTCGATCTTATATGCTGATTCTGTTAATTGGTTTAGTTTGCTAAGATTGATTTTGGTTTGCTGACATGATTTATTTTGTGATTGCTGATTTTGTACTTCATATCTGTAGCTATTTAATATTTGATGCTTGCTTTTTTTATCTGCTTCTTCTGATTATAGTTGTGTTTTAAAAGTATAATTCGTTATTGTACCTGGTTGCTTTAATTTTACTTTTCAAAAAATTATTGCAAAAATAATCTGCCACCCCTGTGGCTCTAACCTGTGGCCTCACAGTTAAATACCCAACGCCCCAACCAACTAGGCTAGGCTCACTATTTGGTTTATATCTGTGTCTAGAGTTTTATATTACATAATTCTGAGCTGTCATCTTTATAAATAAACGTTTTACATAAATTTTTAGTTTAAAAGTTAAAAAAATAATATTATTACTTTTTATAATAAATGGTTTAATTAAAATTGGAAAAATTTATTAGTTTAATATAAATAAAAAAAGTAAAAAAAATAAAATAAAAAATAATAATATAGATTTAATTTGTCTTTTAGTTTAATGTTGGGAACGGTTCATGCACTTTTAATTAAAAAAGTTAGGATTTTTAGATAAAAACGAAACCATTCAAATCTATTGTCCAAATTAAAACGAAAGTCTCAAATTCACAATTTCTTCGTGTACAATGAACCGGGATCACTCTCGTGTTTAATTAATCCGTCTTTACCGAATTTTAGACTATTACTTTTACCTAAAGGTAATTTTCTTAATTTGCTCTATAACGTATTACATTAAAATACACCGACACTTTTCCCACACATCAAAGCTTAGAAGGATGATGGTGAAATTTAGGCAATCATACAGATTTTGGAGCAGCAGACGGAATTTTGGTAAGATGACGACGACATCTTATGGCAGGGCACTAGACTTTGTGTTCCTGATGATCTTACACTCAGGGAAGCGTTATTGGCTGAAGCTCATAGCTCCCCATTCTCTATTCATCCTGGTTCAACCTAGATGTACCATGACATCAAGCAGTATTTCTGGTGGAGTGGTATGAAACAAGATGTTGCTACCTATGTCTCCAAATGTCTTACCTGCTAGCAGGTTAATATCGAGCATCAACGGTCTAGTGGTCTACTACAACCATTAGACATTCTAGAGTGGAAGTGGGACAAGATCACCATGGATTTTGTCACTGGAATTTCGCAGACCAAGAGGAAGCATGATGCAATTTGGGTAATCGTTGATCGATTTTCCAAGTTGGCTCATTTCTTACTGATCCGCAAGGACGATCCAGTTAGGAAATTAGCTGACACATATAAGAAGGAGATCATGAGACTTCATGGTGCTCCATCCAGTATCATCTCGGACAGATATCCTCGGTTTACTTCGCGATTTTGGAGGAGTCTGCAGAAAGCTTGGGGGTACCAAAAGCTTAGCACGACTTTTCATCCTCAAACAGACCGGCAGTCGGAGCGAACCATTCAGACATTAGAAGACATGCTTCGATCATGTGCTTTAGAATGGACAGGATGTTGGGACGAGTAAATCTGTTTGGTAGAGTTTGCATACAACAACAGTTGGCACGCCAGCATCAAGTATGCACCGTTTGAGATGTTGTATGGCAGGAAGTGTCGCGACCTAATCTGCTTGGATTAGGTTGGTGAGCGAACACTTTAAGGTCCGGAGATGATATAGTTGACCAACGAGAAAGTCACTGTAGCTAGGGCGAAACTGCAAGAAGCTCATGCACGTCAAAAGAGTTATGCCGACAAGCATCGTAGGGATTTGCATTTCAACGTAGGAGATCATGTTTTTCTTAATGTATCACCGGCACATGGTGTTAGACGTTTTGGAATCAAAGGAAAACCCAGTCCTCGATTCATTGGACCGTTTGATATCATCGATCAAGTCGGTGAAGTATCGTATCGTTTAGCGTTACCTCTGCAGTTTTCTCACGTTCATGACGTTTTCCACGTGTCCTTACTTAGAGGGTACAAGTATCATCTCCTTCACATGGTTCAGTATCCACTTGAACAGATTCGTGAAGATCTTACCTTCATCGAGGAACCTGAACGAGTTCTAGATCGATAGGAACGAGTCATGAGGAAGAAGACGATTCCATTCGTCAAAATCGTTTGGAGGGATCATACCGAGCGGGAAGCCACTTGGGAAACAGAGGAGTATATCCGGACTTCCTACCCTCATTTCAAGTTTTGATTCGGGTATGTTCCTCTTTCAGTTTACGTTATCTATAATTCGGGGACGAATTATTCTTTTTAGGGGGGAAGAGTTGTAAAACCCGCATACAAATGCCATGAACAGTACACTACGTAAACATACGAACCAATTAAAACTTTCCATTTATGTCATGTACATGTGCTAAGGACATTAAATTCAGAAACTACTTACGTGTTAGTGCACGATAATTATTAAGTACGTGATAATACATGATAATTATTAAGTATAATAATTATAGTCACGAACATATGATCACAAACATTTACGAACTTGATAATTATTACATATAATAATTATATCACGACTATTAGAACACGATATATGTATGTAGTATTTATAACACGAACATTAAGCACAAACTTGAACGAATATTAAACACGAACGAACACGTAAATTAATTAAACATGAAAATAGCCCAGTTTGCCTTGTGGGCTTTTGGTGGCCGCAGACAAGGAGGCAAGAGAGGGCCCAAGCCCATTTTATTTTTGGTTAACTAAAGAAAACTAAACACAGGTTTTTCATAATACAATTTCATAGAGAAAAAGTAAAAACCCTAGCCCTCTCCTTCTTTGTTGTCGCCGACTACCACCACACCAAGAGGGTGTTTGTTTGATTTTGATCTTTAATTTTGGGAGAATCGTGTTCGTGTTCTTAGTTCTTTTCCCATCACGCATTCTGTATCACCACAACCTTCATCTTTTATTTTTATTTTCCTTTTAATTATGTTCATGTTATTTACAAAATAAAAACACAATTAAACATGTAGATCAATACAAGAAAACATGGAAAATGGTTTGGTTTGGTGGGTTTTGGTTCGGCCAACACACAACCGAGAGCACCAAGCTCTCGCCTTGGTTTGTTTCACACCAACAGCCAAGACCAAGAGGTCTCGGTGTGGTCTTGGTGGTTCAGCAGTAAAGACAAGGGACCCCGATGCATGTCGGGGTGTTGTTTGGTTTGTGTTGGGTCTCGGCGCAGCAACAGCAAGCACCACCGGCCTCAGCCGGTGGCTGTTGTGGTTCGAGCAGGGGGAAATGCAGCCCAGCAGTGGCAACCACCGGCTTCAACCGGTGGTGTGTTTGGTTCGACAGCGGCAAGCCGAGCCACGACAATGGCAACCGGCTAGACCGGGTTAGCCACTGTCGGGCTGTTTTGGTCCGGTTTAAGTTTTGGTTTATATTAAAACACAGGTTCGGGCACGGGATTATTTTACAAGTTACATTTTTACAAGAATTATTAAATTAATTAAACATGACTAATAATTAATTTAATTTAATCATGGACTTAGGTTATATTTATTTTTAATAAATAATACATGTTTTAACCTAAGTATTTTGTTATTTAATTTAGACTATATTTATTAATTAATTATTAAAACATGGACTTATAATTAATTAATAAATTATGACTTAGGCTATAATTAATAAATTATTAATTCATGATTAACCTAAGTATTTTATATGTCTTAATATAATTAAATAATGCCTTTATTTAATTAAATCATATAACCTATAGTTTATTAAATCACCATGACATTTAATTAATAAACTATACTATTAACTACATGACTTATGACTTTTAACCAATAAGCTTAAACTTATATTATTAGCTTATTAATCTAGCATATTTCTAAATATGGAAACTTTCTATTTCAAGAAACTTACTATTTTTCGAAACTTTCTATTTTTAGAAACTGACCTATTTTTAAAAACTAATCTATTTTTCGGAACTTTCTATTTTTGAAAACTTTCTATGTTTGGAAACTTTCTATTTTTGGAAACCTGCTATTTTTAGAAAGTTACTTATTATTACACAACAAGTATAATAATACCAGAATACAAGATAATACTTAATCAGAATACATGAAATTCATGAGTAATACAGTACATCATTTAAAACAGTAAACAAGACAAGAACATATAAAACAAGCTAAGAACATACTATAACCAGTAACGTACTCAGTAATCAGAAGACTTATACATGTCCCTTATTTATGTAGCATTAGTGAGGTCGGAGTAGGACTATTCATCCTTTCGTCTTTCCTCGTTCACTAGACACAAGGTACGGATTTTCCGTCCTTCAGTATGGACATTCTTTCCTTATTAGGATTTCCCCGTTTGCAGCCAATTGTTTTCCCAAGTATATGTTTTATATGTTTGATTACTTATGTTAGTTTTAAATGCCTAAGCCATATACATGCATGACCAGTGTCACCTAGTTATGGAGGTACCATAACCATAACACTGGAGGCACCAGTGTTATGACTTCCCCACGGCGGAGTGATTGCTCGTGGCGTCCCTTTTAGTTTTGGCCATATATTTATATTATCATGTGGGGTGTATGGGTGCATCCTAGCTACATGTTTTATAGGATTTTATGGTGAATGCGATGTGTGCCTTGCATCCTTCACAAGGATTTGATTCCTCCTACCCAGACTAATTAATTAGAGGCAACCCCTCTAATTGCATTATGAGGTCTCCCCTCCAATTATTCATGCATGGTGGAACCTCATGACCTATATGGGCTATTGGCTAATTAATACAGTTTTCTTATAAAACATAAGTCTTTTCAAACTATAAAACTAGTTTTATTAACATGTTCCAGGTTATCTAGGACTTATACATTTCCGTTGCTATTAGTATTATTATGCTTATGTCATTTCATGCTATACTTGTATATCCGTTCACTGGGTGTTATGGTCATCCGTTTTCCTTTCATGTTCCCAAACAGCAGGTACTCAAGGGCGCTCGTAGATTATAAGAGTATGTGCATACAGATGAAGCTATCTAGCATTCATTACTTTATGCATTTTCATACATTACGCTACTTTATTTCTTTGGACATTGTTTAGTCCTTTTCTATTTTAGTACTTATATTCATGTGTGTGAGCTTATACTTGGACTACCGATGTTTGTTTCCGGTATTTCCATTCATGGTCATTTAATGTTTTTGGACATTTACCTTGCATGCTTTGATGACACGCCATATTACATGTGATATTCCATTTACCAAAATGAGGTGTTACACTTCCGCAGACCAAGAAGAAGCATGATGAAATTTAGGTCATTGTTGACCGACTTACAAAATCGGCTTATTTTTTACCAATCCGGAAAGATGATCTAGTTAGCAAATTGGCTGACATATATAAGAAGGAGATCATGAGACTTCATGGTGCTCCATCTAGTATCAACTTGGATAGAGATCCTCGGTTTACTTCGCGATTTTGGAGGAGTTTGCAGAAATCTTGGGGTACCAAACTTAAGCTTAGCACGACTTTTCATCCTCAAACAGACGGGCAGTCAGAGCGTACCATTCAAACATTAGAGGACATGCTTCGAGCGTGTACTTTAGAATGGACAGGATTTTGGGACGACTACATCTGCTTGGTAGAATTTACATACAACAACAGTTGGCATGCCAGCATCAAGTGTGCACCGTTTGAGATGTTGTATGGCAGGAAGTGTCGCGCCCCAATCTGATGGGATCATATTGGTGAGCAAACACTTGAAGGTCTGGAGATGATAGAGTTGACCAACGAGAAAGTCGTTGTAGCTAGGACAAAATTACAAGAAGCTCGTGCACGTCAAAAGAGTTATGCCGACAAGCATCGTAGGGATTTTCATTTCAGCATAGGAGATCATGTTTTTCTTAAGGCATCACCAGCACATGGTGTTAGACGTTTTGGAATCAAAGGAAAACTCAATCCTCGATTCATCGGACCGTTTGATATCATCGAGCGAGTCGGTGAATAATCATATCGTTTAGTGTTACCTCCACAGCTTTCTCACTTCATGACGTTTTCCATGTGTCCTTAATCAGAGGGTACAAGTATCATCCCTTTCACATGGATCAGTATCTACTTGAACAGATTCGTGAAGATCCTACCTTCATTGAGGAGCCCGAACGAGTTCTTGATCGTCAGGAACGAGTCATGAAGAAGAAGACGATTCCATTCGTCAAAATCCTTTAAAGGGACCATACCGAACGGGAAGCCACTTGGGAAACAGAGGAGTCTATCTAGATTTCTTACCCTCATTTCAAGTTTTGATTCGGGTATGTTCCTCTTTCAGTTTACGTTATCTATAATTTGGGGACGAATTTTTCTTTTTTGGGGGGAAGAGTTGTAAAACCCGCATATAAATGCCATGAACAGTACATTACGTATACATACGAACCAATTAAAACTTTCCATTTATATCATGTACACATGTCACGAACATTAAATTCAGAAATTACGTACGTGTTAATACACGATAATTATTAAGTATAATAATTATAATCATGAACACATGATTACGAACATTTATGAACATGATAATTATTACGTATAATAATTATAACACGACTACCAGAACACGGTATGTATACGTAGTACATATAACACGAACATTAAGCACGAACCAGAACGAATAATTAAAACGAACGAACACGTAAATTACTTAAACATGAAAAAGGAACGGCTTTCCCTTTGGGCCTTATGGTTTTCGCAGACAAGGGAGACAAGGAAGGGGCCCAAGCCCATTTTTGGTTTAACTAAAGGAAACTAAAAACACAGAGTTTTTCATCATATAACTTTTACCGAAAAATTAAAAACCCTAGCTCTTCTCCTCCTTGTTGCCGCCGACCATCAAAGAACACCAACGGTGTTGTGGGTTTTGATCTTTGATTTTAATAGATTCGTGTTCGTGTTCATTAACCTCATTCATTCACGCATTCGGTAATACCTTAACCTTAATCTTTTTATTCCTTTTATTTAAATCATGATCACATGTTATTAAATCTTTAAAAACATGGAACAAGAACATGTAGGAATAATTAATAAACAAGAAAAGGTGGGTTTTTGGTGTGGTCTTGGTTTTCGGCCGCAAGGAAAAAGGAACCCCGACTCGAGTCGGTGTAACGTTTGGTTTTGATTTGGTGTCAACCGAGACCCTACAAGGTCTCGGTGTGGGTCTCGGTGCAACAGCAGGCACCACCGGCTTAAGCCGGTGGCTGTTTTGGTTCGAGCAGGGGGAAACACGAGCGAGCAGGAGGAACCACCGACCTACTACCGGTGGGGATTTTGTTAGGCCAGTGGGTAGCCACGGCGCAACAGCGGCAACAACCTCCGCTGTTGGCAGCGCAGCCACCAGCCGCCACCGCATCCGCGTCTGTGGGTGGTGGTTGGTGTCGGGTTTTTGGTTTTATCTCGGGATTCGGGCTCGACATTATTTACAAGTTATATTTTTTTACAAGAATAATTAAATTAATTAAACACGATTAATAATTAATTTTATTTAAACATGAAATTAGGTTAAATAATACATGTTTTAGCCTAAGTATTTTTGTCATTTATTTTAGACTATAATTTATTAATTAATTATTAAAACATGGACTCATAATTAATTAATAATTCATGACTTAGGTTTAATAATTAAAATTAATAATACTTGTTAACCTAAGTATTTGATTAGAGTTAGTTTAATTAAACCATGACTTAACTAAATTTATATATATCCTACAGTTTATTTATTAACTATGGTATATTATTAATTAATAAAATATGAACTATTATTATTAATTAATAATCAGTTATAACCTATAGTATTTAATTAATAAACTATACTATTAATTATATGACTTATGACTTTTAACCAGTAAATACTAGCTTATATTATTAGCTTACTAATCCAGCTTATTTCTAAATATGGAAACTTTATATTTCAGGAAACTTACTATTTTTGAAAACTTTCTATTTTTAAAAACTGATCTATTTTTGGAAACTTTCTATTTTTGGAAACTTTCTATTTTTGGAAACTTTCTATTTTTAGGAACCTGCTATTTTTCGGAAGTTACTTATTATTACATAACAAGTATAATAATACAAAAATACAAGATAATACTTAATCAACGTACATGAAATACATGAATAATACAGTATATCACTTAAAACAGTAAAATAAGACAAGAACATATAAAACAAGCTAAGAACATGCTATAACCAGTAAGGTACTCAGTAACCAGACAACTTATACATGTCCCTTATTTATGTAGCATTAGTGAGGTCGTAGTAGGACTATTCCTCCTTTCATCTTTCCTTGTTCAATGGACACAAGGTACGGATTTTCCGTCCTTCAGTATGGATATTCTTTCCTTATTAGGATTCCCCGTTTGCAGCCAACTGTTTTCCCAAGTATGTTTTATATGTTGTGATTACTTATGCTTAGTTTAAAATGCCTAAGCCATATACATGCATGACTAGTGTCACCTAGTTATGGAGGTACCATAACCATAACACTGGAGGCACCAGTGTTATGACTTCCCCACGGAGGAGTGATTGCTCGTGGCGTCCCTTTTACAGTTTTGGCCTTATATTTATATTATCATGTGGGACGTATGGGTGGATCCTAGTTACATGTTTTATAGGATTTTCATGGTGAATGTGATGTGTGCCTTGCATCCTTCGCAAGGAGTTGATCCCTCCTACCCAGACTAATTAATTAGAGGCAACCCCTCTAATTGCATGATGAGGTCTCCCCTCTAAGTATTCATGTACGATGGAACCTCATGACCTATATGGGTGTTGTCCCATATTTATGATGATTAAACAAGAAAGAAAGGTAGATAAAAGATATATTCTAGAGAGAGAAAGTAGTGAGAGAAAGTAGAGAGAAAGATGGTTGGAACTTTTGGAGGATTAGATTAGAGAGTGAAAATGAAAATGACCAACACCCTTCCTAACATACTAGGATGGGTATATATAGTCCACCCACATGCGGGCTTGTTTATGGACTATAGTCTAATGGGTCGGGCTTTCCTTTTGGGATTTAGTTACTTATCAATGAACATTACCCTAAAGTTAAGCTCGTATAACACGACTAATCTACTACCTATTACAACGTTCTAAAATAGGATACATAATAAACATATGACCGAGCATTCTTGTTTAACTCAATATTTTGAGGCTAACAATCTCCCCCAATGAGAGGTCATTACCCTTTATGAGAGGTCATTTCCCTTTGTCATTTGGAGATTTGTAGAGATTACTAATCTCGCCATAAATGAGTCTTGAACATGCAATAGTAGTCTTTTTTATGCTGTGATTTTTGAGCCTTTGTCGTTGTCTTTCGACTTTGTCTTTAAATCTTGAGATCTTAAAATCATCCTTGACTAGACTTTGCCATCTTGCGATCTTGTGTCTTCATCCACATGCTCACACTATTGATTGTTGAATATGTCTTTAGGCATGAGCATGTGGTTTTTGAATCTTTGACTTTGCTGAGTACACCGTGACGCCACCTTCTCGAGACAATACATAGACACGGACTGAATGGCTTTGACATTCGTCCTAAGTCGGTAGCGTTTTACCTCCGGTCGGTGAAGACCGTTATACGATATTAAATATCGTACCTGTGATAGGTAGATTCAGTTAAGAATCCCCTTAACAGGGTTTCGCGGCTGTACTAGCCGTTCTCATTACTCGACTGTCTCAAAGCAAGACTGCGAACATAAAGGGTGAATCAATTGGATAAATATTTGCTTGATTAAAGTCATCAATTCAAATTCTTGGAACAAGTGTGATTCATAAAGAATCTTACCATTTTTGCTTTCTAGTTGACACAAGCTTGATTCATAGAATCTCGCAAGTCACCTACCATAGCGCTGTTTGAGGTTGACGCTAGAAGGATTTCCATTCGTCACTGTGAATATTAGTGAATATCACTCTGAATGTTCTGGCAAGACCATAAAGATATTGCGTAGAAACCTGAAACGAGTTTGAATCAATTCAGAATCAAACCACTGTTGCTTTTCAGTTCTACATATGTTTAATTCATAAAGAATCTTACATATGACCTACTACAGTGCTGTTTGATGTTTACACTGGAAGGATTTCCACACATCATCGTGAATACTAAGTAGTATCACTCTGAGTGTTCTAGCAATATCACAAGGATATAACGTAGGACTCTCTTGTTCGTCATCCGTGTGTCCTAACGAGATTTGATTTATCTCTTGGCTCTAGACTCGATTTGTGCACTTTTAGTGATCGGAGGCTGGAGCAGATGCCACCTATTCAATATCAACTATCTCGGAATGAGAAAGCTAACAGAAGTCATGTTGTTCTCCATGACAATAAAACAAACTTCTTTTAAGAGAAGCCTGAGTAGCTAGGGAAAGGGTTGTGCATACATCACTGGGTCCATGATGAGTTATCTTCATGATGTGTTGACCCGGTTTCTGCCTAAGTTGTAGCGAGGGCTAATTTCTTTACACCCTTTATCCTTACATTTCTTTTTCATTCTTCAACTCCTTCAATGCTTACCAAGACATCATTACTAGCACCTTGTTATGATTGTTCCAGTGCTAGCATCAGTACTTAGTCGGCATTCTGCTACGTTCACATTCTACTCCATCTTTCCTTAGGACTTCTAATAATCTATTGGATTTACCCTGGGAAGATCCCTCCGGTTCTGGTTGGATCATAAGACGTAAACCTAACCACCCTTTTGACACCAATAACGTCGTGGATTAAAGATGTTGTGGGTATTTTATCGTAACCATAAAAACCACTTCAAATGTCTAACAAGATGTTTGAAAAACATTTAACACCTTGATAGTTTTGTCGTTTCAGAAATGCTCCCCCTTCACATGTGCATCGATAATCGGAAGTGTTTTGCACATGTAGGAAACAGTTAAAGTGCTTGAGTCTTATATAAGATCACATTTTAATCACATTTTCTCCCCTATATCTAATATATAAAATCTTTTGATATTAGAGATACCAGATTTGATTAAAATATATTTTGAAAGAATAGTATTGAAAATCTTTCGGGAGAAAAAAAATGTGTCAAAGTTAGCATGAATTTGGAACGCTCCCCCTCAAAAATTGATCCAATGTAATTGTCATTACGAGGATATGATTCACATTAAACTTTTGAGGATAGGAGTTGTTGAACACACAATTTTTGAAAGATTTTGAATATCATTGAGAAATTCTTGAAAAAATTGTGTTCAACGCTTTTTGAAAAATCAATTCTTTTTGGCGAAAAGGTTTTTCTAAAGCATAAACTTGGGTTCATAGACTTTGAATGTCTTGACAAATCCACTCAAGTGTAAGAAGATTTCTCTTCTTTTGCTGAGGGTAAGGGCACTAAAGCGTAGACTCCCACGTGAATATAGATCCGGGTTGCAATCTGAAAGTGATTACAAGCCATTGTGTTGAGCTCAAAACATTGAATGTTTTGTGACAAGCTCAACCCAAGAAATATTGCTCTACCCGTTGTTGGAAAAATTGTCCAAAACAGACATTTTCCTTCATTAAAAGAAGAAATGACATGTTTTGAAAAATATTTACAACTTTCATTCGAGCTTTATGTACACACCCGTGTCGTTATTGAGCGACATTTCTAGGCACGTCCATATTATAGATACTGAAGACATGTCGAGAATAATATTTTTGAATTTTGAAAGATTTTTAATTTTGTGTTTTGTTTTTATATGTTTTATATTTTTGTATTTTGCTTTTTCAAAGATATTAACAGGTTGATGTTTGATAGATAAATCAAGCAGGCACCTTTTCCAGAATCTCCAGGTCTGCTGGAGTCAAACATCTCATACCATTTTTCCTAACGAGGTACTCAAACCTATCTTTCGATAGAGCTTTCGTAAACAAGTCGGCTAATTGGTAATCAGTTCCAATAAAGTATAGTTCAACGATACCCCTTTCAACTTGTTCCTTCATGAAGTGATATCTGACATCGATGTGCTTCGTGCGGGAAAGCTGTACTGGATTGTAGGAGATGGCTATGGCGGACTTTGAGTCACAGTACATAGGTACTTTATCAAAGTGGAAGCCATAATCCGTGAGTTGTGTTCTCATCCAAAGAATTTGAGCATAACACGCAGATAGAGACACATACTTCACTTCGGCTGATGACAGTGACGTACAATCCTGCTTCTTGGAAGACCATCCCACAAGCTTATCTTGACCTAGAAATTGTGCTCCACCAGAAGTACTTTTTCGTGTATCAAGACACCCTGCATGATCAGAATCTGAATACGCCGTTAGAAAGAAACCGGTTTCCCTTGGATACCAGAGTCCCAAATGAATGGTATTCTTAAGGTACCAAAAGATCCGTTTAACCCCCTTGAGGTGCTTTTCAGTAGGTCGTGCTTGATACCATGCACAATAACATGTAGGATGTGAAATATCAGGTCTGCTTGCTGTCAAGTACATGAGGGAACCGATCATGGAACAATATCTCATTTGATCTATGGCATTTCCCTCCAAGTCAGCATCAAGCGATGTGGTTGATAATGGTGTCCCAACGGGGTCACATGAAGTCATACCATGCTTTTTGATTATCTCTTGACAATACTTAGCTTGGTTAATAAAGATAACACTTGGGGATTGGTGAACTTGAATTCCTAGAAAGAATTTTAGTTCTCCCATCATAGACATTTCAAATTTGCTATGCATTACTTTTTCAAACCATTTCGAAAGTTTTGGGTTTGTAGACCCGAAAATAATATCATCAACATAAATCTACACAAGCAAAATGTCATCCCCATATTTATAAGTGAACAAAGTTAGATCAATGGAACCTTTTGAGAAACATTTGGAGACCAAAAATTTCGAGAGCTCGTCGTACCACGCCCTTGAAGCTTGCTTGAGTCCATAAAGTGCTTTATGGAGACGATACACCTTGTCAGGATAATGAGGATTGACGAATCCTTCCGGCTGTGTGACATAGACTTCTTCCTTCAAAGGACCGTTAATAAACGCCGTCTATACGTCCATTTGATAAACGATGAATCCCTTATGTGTAGCATAAGCAAGGAAAATCCTGACCGCTTCCATACGAGCTACTGGTGCAAATGATTCTTCAAAATCAATACCCTCTTTCTGTCCATACCCTTTTGCCACTAGCCTAGATTTATTCTTGATAATTGTGTTCTATTCATCCATCTTGTTTTTCCAGATCCATCAAAGGTTTAATGGTATTACATCGTATGGTCTGTCAACAAGTTCCCAGACTTTAAGTCTTTCAAATTGTTAAAGTTCATCCGTCATCGATTCAATCCAAGCATGATCAGCCATGGCTTCTTTGATGTTTTTCGGTTCAGTTGTACTCACGGCGAGTGCGAATATACAAACATCGCCATCGGTTTCAAGCTGTCGTCTTGTACGAACGGGTTGTGAAGGGTTTCTAATTACTTGAACCAAAGGATGTTCTCGGGTCCAATGATGTGTTGAAGGATGTCACTGGTAGAACGTATGCATATTTGACGGATCAACATGGCGAGTAGAAGACTCTCCAATTTCATGTACCGGTGTACCGAATGGGTTGATAAATTCGTCTTCGTCAGATAATGCATTGTCTGCTTGATTTGTGTTCTCTGGAGCAATGACAGTAGTTGTGGATGTTGTAGGATCGATTGTTGAAGTGATATTCTGAGGAGGTAAATCTGCAGCAACCCGTGTTGAAGTAGATGAAGTTGTATCCTTTTGTTGACGATGATCGGTATCATCATTCTTATCATGAGTGAAAGCGGAAGACTTCGATACAACATGTTTCTCCCCTGTGAAATATTCATCAAACATTTGTCCATATAACATTAACAACTCTTCAAGTGTCGTGTCCACTGTCATATCTGCTCTAGGAACATGTTCAGGAACCAGCTTTGAACTTGACGGTTCATTGCTGTGGTCTTGAGTTCCGAGTTCCATGCGGTTGTACACATAAGTCTTCTGTCGTTGTGGATCGGGACTTAAACTGTTTTGTTCAAGTGCCGTTTCTTGAAATTCATCGAATCTGATATGAATAGTCTCGACTATCAATTTTGTTCTCTTGTTGTAAACTCTATATCCCTTAGACTGAGTTGCACATCCCACAAGAATGCATGCATCACCTTTCTCTTTCATCTTGTCCAGATTTTCACCATCTCGAATAATGTAACACGTACATCCAAAAACGTGAAGGAGTTTGAGTGAAGGTTTTCGATCATGAATTATGTGATATGGTGTCTTTTCGTGTCTAGGAATAATTAAGGATCGGCTTTGTGTGTAGCATGCGGTTGACACGGCTTCGGCCCAAAAGTATAATGGTAGTTTTGAAGCGGATAATAGTGTTCGAGCAGCCTCAACTAAAGTACGGTTTCGTCTTTCAACAACACCGTTTTGTTCGGGTGTTCGAGCAATAGATGTTTCATGTTCAATCCCTTCAGCTTCAAAATAATTCTTCAGAGTTGAATTCATGAATTCTGTGCCTCTGTCAGTACGTACCACTTTTACTTGAGCTTGAAGACCACGTTGTATCAACTTAAGGAAGTTAATGAGAACATCAGGTGTTTCATCCTTGGACCTCAAGAAGTGAGTCCATGTGTACCTTGAGTAGTCATCAACAATTACCATAACGTATTTCTTCCCATTGATGCTTTGAACACGCATGGGTCCACACAAATCGATATGAAGAAGATCTAACCGTACTTTTGAGCTTGGTGTAGTCTTTGTCTTGAAACTACTCTGTTTAGCTTTGCAAAGCTCACAAGAAGAACAAAGATGATCCTTGATGAATTTCAAGCTTGGAAGGCCTCTCACAATATTTTTTTTGGAAAGCAAGTTGATGGTATCAAAATTGAGATGAGATAAACGTTGATGCCATAACCATGCCTGAGTCATTGAAGCTTTAGCCATGAAGCAAATTGGAGTTGAGGAAGTTGTGTCTTGAAGTGAAATTGTGTAAAGATCAGTACCCCGTGAACCGGTAAGTAAGTCATTCCCATTATAATCACGAACAAAACATGTCTTCTTTCTGAAAGCAACCTCCAAATCTGCATCACAGAATTGACCAACCGAGAAAAGATCGTGATTGAGCCCTTCGACCTAGTAGACCCTTTTTATCGTGATATTCCCCTGAACCAAATCTCCATATCCTAGGATCGGTGCAAATTGATAATTTCCGAATCGGTCCGTACCTAGGAAATTCTCCACGAAGTTAATTAGAAGTTTGAGATTCCCCGTCATGTGCTTCGTGCGTCCGGAGTCCAGTATGAAGATAATTATTTGTATCACCTGCAGAAGAGTTAGAACACGATGGAGCATTTGCTAAATTGGATACCACATTAGTTGTGATTTCAGAATCATTAGTGTCCTTAGCAACATTTAAAGGCATACTAACACTCGTTGTCACATTTTCTGTTCTAATTTTAAGCATCCATTTATATCGTGGAGGAAATTGATTAGCAAACCACCATTTCCACGACTTGCTAGCAGACTCATATAATTCCCTAACTTTGCTTCTAGGTTTCTTAGTGGTGGAGTCTGATGCAATACTTTTCTTAATGGGGGTTGCACCAGAATGGTTCACTTTGCGTTTGGGTTTACTAGCCCTAATAGGCATCACAACTTGCTTCTTAGTTCTAGTATCTACGCCTTTGACATTATTCATAGCACACATAGAATGATTAACATTAGCATATTTTCCACATTTGACACAAATAAACTTAACATTTAAAGCATTCAAAGCAGTCGAATCATTCAAATCGTCATTACATGCGATTATAGACTTTTTATTCTTTAAAACATTCAAATTCCTAGGGTGTTCTTCTACTTGCTTCATCTTCCCTTGACTCTTGTGTTTCCAAACCTTATCATTCACTTGATTGCGCTTAAGTTGAGGCCTGCTAACACTAGTAGTGGAGACTACTCCTGTAGTAGAAGACACATGAGTATTAGTGTTTCTAGAAGTCTGAGGCAATTGACTAGCTTTGTTTGTGGGTTTAGTGGTCATTCTATACATCTCTGGTTTAACCACGTTATTGTGCTTAACGCTTGGTGCTTAAGTATTCCTTATGGGTTGATTCTATGGTAACCTTTCCTTTCCATCCATCTTGGGGGCAAACACAGGTTTTGCAAACGAGGAATTTGAGAAGGTAGATGATTTTCCCAAGATAAAGGATCTATTCACTTTATAGGCATTGGGTTGCCTAACAAAAAATTCCTTAACACTTGGTTCCACAACTTTCCCACCCATCTTAGCAACGAGTTTCTTCAACTCTGGAATCGCTATTTCCCTGTCTTGTAACTCAGCTTTCAACTCTTTAATTTCTAAACTTTTTTCATTCATTTCACGACACATTTGGGAAAGTTTTTCTTGCAATTTATTGTCAGTTGGACCTTTTCCGATGTCTTTTTGCAAAGCAAGTTCAAGAGAATGACAATGTTTTTGAAGGAAATCAGTTTTGTGTTGAAGTAACTCAAAAGCCTTTTTATCAACATTTTCTTTACGTTTCGAAAGCTCAATTTCAAGACGCTCACACTCTTTGATCATATTAAGATATTTGCATGCAACATCAGAATATTCATCAATATCAGCACAAGATTGAATAGTAACACACAAAATATCTTTGGAGAGACATTCTTCTAAGAGTAAATCATATTCATCTGAAAAAACGGACTTGTCCATTTGAAGATCGTCAATTTCTTACTCAATAGACTCACCATATTTTAAATCATCAAACATTTCAGACCGAATTAATCTCTCAAATTCAAGAATATTTTCTTTTAATGTGGTCGTGTTCGGTATTAAGATTTGTTTGATAAGCACAGTTATATCTTGAGGAATTGGTTTTTTCCACTCGTCATTTCCTCGTTGTTTCTATTTATTGTCAACAATGGATTTAATATTATCAATGTAATGTTGTAGAAACCCAAATGTCTGCCTACTCTTGCTTTTAGAAGCATCAAGAGGCAAGTAGTTGATGAACTTAGAAACGTTTGTTTTCTTAGTGGCAAAAACTTTCTTCCATTGAATTCTTCTTTGTTTGCTTTCGAGAAAAAATTGCTCACGAGACTTTTGTTTTTATGGAGTGAAAAGACCATAAAGACTGTTTTTATACGCATAATTATATGGTTTCACAAACTCTTTATTGACTGGTAATCTACTCTCCTTTTCCCAAAGGGATGTCTCATCATTACCAAGAGGATATTCAGGATCGGTCCATTCGGACTTATCCATATAAAGGTGCGGGTTCGCAGCTTGAGCTTGGGCAAGATAGTCAGGACTTGCAAAGCTAGCTTGACCCTTAAACATAGACGGAGGTGCTATCATTCTCACAGTTTGAATAGAGTCATGCGTTTTATAAACAACTTTCTTCAAAAATTCGACTTGTGCCTCTAGTTCCGTTACTTTTTCAGTATCTTTTTCATGTCGACTTTTGTAATCTTGTTTTAACGTTTCAACCTGTTGTTTCTTAACCTCAAGAATTTTAGTAGACTCGGTGTTATCCATCGAAAGCCGTTGTTCAAGTGCGTTAACTTTGGTGGTAGCAAGGTACGTTTATTGACGTTCATCCATTAATAGAACATTAAATTGACGTTTCTCTTTGGTTAATAACTCAAGAGTTTCGTTGTATTTCTTTTCAAGATCGTCCTTTTGACTTTTTAACGCACTACCCTTGTAACCCTCAAGCTCTTTAGTCTTTTGAAGAAGCTCAGCTCTATAACTTTCAAGGGTCTCATTAGATTTAGTTAGAGCGGCTTTGAATTCATCAAAGTTTTGAGTGAGCGCTGCGTTTGCCTTCTTTAATTGCTTTTGACTCTTTCTAGTTTCATTGACATCTTTTTGCAAACTAGCAATTAAATTAGCAAGCGCGACACACTCCTCATCATCATACTGATTTGCATGTTTATCATCCTCAAACTCATTATTGCACATGTCTGATGAATCAGGTGTGGTATTACTATCAACCATTTCCATCATACATGTGTCATTAATGGCATTGGGTAGCTCACTATGCTCATGAATATCACCAAACACATTATATTCGTCAGTGGTGTGTACCTTATCGAGTGGCTCAGTGTCAAAGATAGGGCCATTGTCATCTTCAGTGACTTTGAGAACTTCTTCAACCTTTGCCATGTACGAGTAATGTGCTTCTAATTCTTGGTCGGAGGTGATGTGGTAAAAATACACCTTTTAGGAAAAAAACGTAAAAGCGGTAAGCATTAAACAAATGATTTAGGGAAATCAAGTGTTAATGACCCAAATAAGTTCGTTTCCCAAGGAGGTATATGTGTGTGTGACTAAAATGTAATGATATTTTGAGATTAATATTTGAAAGAAGGGGATGAGAAAATAGAATGACGAAGACGTGAAAATTATTACTACGACGACTAAAATTAAAACCGTAAAAAGAGCTAAAATAAAAATAAATTCTAAAAATTCCCAAAAAATTGCCAAAAATCAAATTAAATAAACTAAGAGTTTACAAATGATCAAAACTTTTTCAAACCTTTTAATTAGTTAAATATTAATTTTTAAATGCTTGTTAAAGCCCTAAAAATCAAACTAATTATTAAAAAGCCCAAATAAAGATTTTTCATCTTGTAAACCTTTAAAATGACTAAATAAGAATAAAAACTATTTTTATGAATTTTTAAACTAATTAAAACTATTTAAAATAATTAAAAACTATTAAAAATTTAGAATAATTCTTGAAATTAGAAAAATAATGATAAAATTAATCTAAGAGTTGCAAAAATCCTATTTTAATATAATTAACCTAAGAAAAATATAAAAAGTGCAAAAATGTGAAATTTGAAATTTAATAATAAAATAATATTAAAATAATATTAAAAATACAAAAATAATAAAAAATTCTAAAAACCTGCAAACTAGTTTATTTTAACCTAAATAATCAGAAAATGAAAGTGAAATTACCAAAATACCCCTAATGGGCCCCCAAATGGGCTAAAATAGAAAACAGTCCAAACTAATGGGTTTTTTGGCCCAAAAACTTCATTAAGCCCAAATGACATGAAAAAGCCCTATCTGACTCAGATTTAATTCTAAACACAAAAGTCTGAAGGCCCAAAAGCTGGTTTTGAGCTTATCACATCTTAAAAGGTCAACAACTTATCCTTATTGGGCCAATAAGCCCATTAAGCAATAAGTCAATGCCATAAGCTCAGATTAGACACACAAACTTCTTTTGAGATGCCTAAGAGATATGTGAAAATAAATTTTGAAAAATCAAACCAAATAAGCCAGAAATAAGCAAAGCAAAATTTCAGTAAAGGACAAAATAGTCGGGTTAGAGTTCTAGAATGTTTCAGAAGCTGATTCTTTTTGCAAAAGCTCACAAATAGCTTAACTAAGAATAATCAATCATAAAATTCACAAAAAGCCAAGTAGAATAACTTGTATGAGCAAATAAGCTGGCTGAAAAAGCAAAATAAGCTAGTGTTCTAGCAAAAGCTTAACCAAATGACTTGTAACTTTCCAGATTTGATATTAAGCTGAGAAAAATGACACCAATTACAAAAGCCAAGTTGTTGCATGTACCAATAAGCAGTTCTAAAAAATAAGCCAAATTGTGCTTATTTGACCAAAAGTCAAAGTCCTCTAAAATTCACCAAAAGTTTAGGGATTGTTTGTAGGCTTGTTTTAAGCAATTTTTGTGAAGAACTCAAGGTGGAGTCCTTGTGAATCAAGTGGTCAGTTGACCAAATGATAACAGATTTTGGACAAATTAGGCTAATAAGCCAGTTAGCTTATAAGCACTCAAATAAGCAAACCAAATAGCCAAATTGTCTCACAAGCAGCACAAAAACAAGTTTCAAGCAACAAACAAGCAGGGCATACACTAGATAACAAAATGCAAGGAAAAATTGAGGTGGGCACTTTGCTGATGCAAATGGCCACTTCATCCAACTTTGATAAGCTCTAGCACCCACAATAAGCCACCAAATTCAACAAACAGATACTGCACAGATTGCTTATCACCTAAACTCTTCACAAACCAGATTTCAGACCTTAGATCCAACAAACAAAGATTTTATTGGATCTGATGTGTTTGACCAAATTCAAACCAATTTTATCAAATTTTTCTGAAACTTTGAAAACCTTAACCAAAGCACTTGAGCCTTAACCAATGACCAAAACTTGTTGCACATGACTTGTTTAGACTCCCCAAGCCCTAAGAACTAAGGGCACAAGGCCACAAGGCCTTATGGTCCCAAAAATCCAAACAACCCTGTTTTAATCCTTTTTCAAACAAACTTTTTATTCAATCAAACAACCTACTGATTTTAAGGTTCAATTACCTCAACTAGGTGACAACTAACAAATAACAACTATAAAACACAAAGCACAAACACCAGAGCACCAAATCACATGGCAAACTTCATATCAGACATAAACATAAAATTTTCTAGAGGAAACTTAAAAAGAGCTTATACCTATCCCCCACAACTTCCTAGAGGGATCATCTATGCTCCTTGGACCACTCTCAACAACTAGAGAGTGACTAAGGTCCTTGAACAAAGGAGATGGTATGTGCCTTGGTTGATGGTTCAAAGCAGAACCTCAAGGGCTTGATTTCTTCAACACAAGCAGCAAACAACCTATCCAAAGGTTGATAAACCTTCACTAGCTTAGTGTCAACAAGCTTGCAAGGGCTTATAGCTTTTGGATAGGGGTTAGTACAAGATAAATATAAAAAATAGATGACTGATTTCAAGGTTTTTTCAAACTTGAAATCCTTACCAAACATAAACGTGCTTTAACCAAAAGATCAAAGCACCTTTATAACAATAAATGGAACTCAGAATCACTCTTAAACAACACCAACTTTCAAAAACATAAAAAGGAATTACAATTTTCTTAAAATACCAACTTTTATAAATTTTAAAAAGGAATTACAATGTTTAAAGAGTAAAACTGGAACAAGGGACTCTCACAAGTTGAGGTCTCCTTATATAGGACTAATGGACTATTATAAAATGCTAAAATACATGAAACCCTAGCTAAGAATTCTCAAAAATGCCCTTGACGCGCTTGTTGATGAGCTGTCTAAAATAATCTTAAGCGTTCCTTTTTGCCTTTGGGAGCAAGTATGAGCTGAGGGTTGTTGATCTTGCCACATAGGATTACTTGGAGGCTAAGTCGTGTGATGATTGGCTGAGAGGGAATTGGGGGTGGGGTCCATGGTGAGTGGGATTGAGTGTTTTTGGTATGGGATGGGTTTTAGAGTGTGTGAATCAAGTGTGTGCCAAGGTAATTGGGATTAACCCTTTGTTTAAGTGAAGTAAAATCTGGGGGTGAAGAAGGGTGAATAGTGGTACGTTTGATCCGAAAAAGAGGGGTGTTTAGTGTTTGGCGCGTGTTTGTATATTCAAACTTTGGGAATGGCAGAAAGGGTCCTTGTATTTTGGGAAAACATGTATATAAGGTTTTTCAGTCACCAAACTCACTTTCCTTTGTTAATAAACTTTTCCTTTTTATACTTTTGCCCCAAAACTTTGGTAAAAGGGTTTCAAAGGTTGTTTTTGCCCCTTTTGCATAGTTTGAGGACTGATCTTGGACATTCTTGATCTTCAAAGGTCTTCAATGTATCTTTGACTTCATGAGGGACCATTATTGACAATTTAGAATTGGTGAGGGACTAAACTTGCCAATTCTTCAAAGTTGAAGGAACTTTGTGTAATTTTGACAAACTTAAGGGACCAAACTTGTAATTATGAATATACAAGGGTATTAAGTTTCATTTCTTCATAAATGAGGGATCAATCTTGTACATCTTCAAGTCTTCAAGGGTTTCTTTGAGAAATTCATAACTAGGGCCCGGTTCTTTGTACGGCTTTGTTTCTCGTGTCCGTTTTTCCTTGTTTCTTGTGATCTTTTGTCTTTTTCACGATATTCATACCTAAAACACACAAGTAAACAAATACAAGCATATATATGGTATACTTATGACATTTTATACATTTAAAGCCTGAAAAGAACGATGAGATCATGTATAAATGCCATCTCATCACTCCCCCATACTAAGCCATTGCCGTGCCCTCACGTGATGCTAGAATAAAGTATCTAAGCATCACCAAAATTCAATTTTATTACCCTTTATTGAAAAGTAAAAGACTTGCAACAATTTTTCGAAGATGTGTAAAGACATAATGTATGATTTTCATCACGTGTGTGACTTTTAGGGTCAATGAAAAGAAACAAGTAAATGTACCATAGAGTAAAGTTCGTCATCCTTGATTGTCATAAATTCCATGCTAAGTGCAAAAATGAGATCATTGTTGGTACAAGTCACAATGCTAACACTTCTCATACGTCCAAATTGTGTAATACTTTTTCTCCCCGTAATCCTAGTTATTATGAAAGGAAATGGGTTTCTAGAATTTTTTAACTATTCGTCATGGATCACAAGTGATTCATATTGATTTATTTGAGTATTTATTAGTCCGAAAGTAAAGTAGCACGATTTAATTGATAGTTAGCCGAAGGACAAAATCTTTTTAAACGGCTTCTCGATTATCTCCTTAAGTTCATATCTTGGCATAACTCGTTTCACGATTTGAGACCTTTCTCGGACCGATATTTGGCGTGTACTTCAAATCTTGGGAAGACGTTATTGAAATTATGGTCTTCTCTTCATATTTTGGAATTTATTCACTTGACGTTTTTGAGAGATTCTTCATACTGGGACCACGACTTCATCATTTTTCTTCAATCTTTATTTTGGACTTTGATATACAACGATCCGCCTCCTTTTCGGACTTGGATATATTTATCCTCATACCTTGTAAGGGTCTTTTTGGATAGACTTTCTCCATGATCTTTAGGGGAGTAATTGCTTTTCGTCGTGTGTCTCGATCCTTCATATTGATTTTGGAATAATGATACTTCACATCATCTTGGATCTTTAGCAACAAAATAGAGCTCCTCATGCCTTGTTAGGGCCTTTTTGGATCTTCACCAATCTTCGCATCCCGCTTCAATAAGTTATGCCTTGGCTATGAACTCTATTCAACCCCGAACAACTTTTAAACGATCTTGTGCTAGAAGCTAAGTAACCTTTCAAATCGTACGACCTTACTTATTGCAATTATTTTTATTCCTAATGCATCGATCTTATGGGAGAAAAAGCCACAATTAAAAACATATGAGTTTTTGAAAGAACATTTTCATGTTCTACGTTTAGCATGATCACTTGTCTAACTCTATCATTTCTCGTTCTTCACTATTTAAAGACCTCGAATTAAAGAGACTCGTGAATACTTAGCCATGCAAGTCAAAATTAAGCCAAATTTGGATTAGCTTTCATTAAGACTATATCGAATCGAAGTTTTGGGTTTTCAAGCCACCTATAGGATCTTGCACTTTCTTGGACTTTTTCAATTTTAGAGAATGCATTTTATAGTTCCCTTGATAAGTGACTTGCTAGGATCAATTATAGGAACTTGCGAAAAGTTCTTGTTCTTAACCCGAATGAGCTAAGACTTTCGTGTTTTAAAGTTCCCTATATAAAAGTCTAGCAAACCTTGAATTGAGCGGGTTAAGGAATGTAAAGGGCTCCAAATGCCCATCAAGTCAAAAATTAGCTCTTATTCTACCCATCGGAAAATATACATTCGTGTCTTAAAAACACTTACTAAAACTAAGAAAAAATTTAAAATTTTGCCATTTTTAGCCTTATTAGCAACAAAACAAAACAAAAGGTTGAAAGTTGGAAAACGTGAGGGCGTAGCAAAGCAAGTATCTATTCACCTCCATAATAAAATTAAACATTGTCCTCAATGTTTCGAGTCTAAAGGTGGAGCACCCCCATACTAGAGACGAAGAATCGAATGCTTAGGATCTAGCATGGAAAGGGTGATCAACAATATATCTAAAGCCGTTTATTAATTATGCTAAAAGATAATTGTTAGAACAATAAAGGATATGTCATGGATTCGTGAAAAACTTCTTCAAGCAAACGATGGAGGCTCACGTAAATGAACACAAGAGTCTTCAATCGTTGTGATGATGATGATGATCTAGATAACACATTCACAAACAACCACGAGACAACGAGTTGGAAGGGCACAAATCCCCTCTCATTATTTATTAGAAAAGCATAAAAAGGATAAGCATGGGATCTCCCCCACGAGGCACCTCATTTTTGATTACCGAGTCATGAGCTCGACTCGATACCCTCATAAATATGAACATTTAGGGAAAATCTTGGTATGGTAAATTTTTGATGGGGCTTACATGATAAACAAGGCCCAAAAAGCAACCGGTATTAAGGACTAAGTTCTTTGATGATGCAAAATACCAGGTTCGAAGATGGCGTCCTTGTTTTCATTAGATAAACAAATCAACGCCACTTCAAAACGTGCCATAAACTCAAAGAGTTTGAAGAAAATAGATGCAAAGTAGAATGGCGGGACAAATGGTAAGACAAAATTTTGAGCTACTCGAGGTAGACTCGCACCAAGCAAATAGATATAGTTTCCATTTATTGCATCATTGGAAGACCGAGATTTCCCTTTACATGAAATTCCGGGATCGAATATCTCGTCCTCAGTGGACAAGGATGAGGGAACATAAGGGGCTTCCCCCATACAAATACCACACAAAGCATCGTCAAAAGGAGTAGACGAGCTTGTAGCACTCAAAACACGTGGTGAAGACGGAGTTAGATTTGTAGAAAAATCTTTTAAATCAACTTTAAAATCTTTTCCTTTTTTTATCTTTTAAACTCTCCTTATGAAAACCCGTTTTGATTATGTCGAAAATATTTGGTGTTTCTAAGACGATGTTAGGCACACTAATAATTCTCACATTTGAAAACCGTTTTGGTTTTGGTGGTGGTAAGTTTTCAAAACGTTTGTCGACAAAGAAAACCTCCCCATCGGGATCAACATATTCGTCATCCGAAAGATCTTCCGTAGAAGCCGGTAACTTATTAACATTTTTCAAGAATGAATGTTCGAGGTGAGGCGGAGGATTTTTCATTTCAAGTATTGACGGTTTCTTCTTTGTAGGTTTCATACTCATAACCTCCACCGGTGGAGGAAATGGTAAATTGTTTTTGGTGACATTTCCTAAAACTCTTGGTGAAAATTCTTTGCAAACTACATTGGTTGAATCACCATGGTTTAAAGTTACAATAGAATATACATGAGAAAGTTTGGAGTTTTGTGTTGCATTGATGACAAGTTCTTCCTCATTGAAACGAAGGGCGATTTTTCGAGCATGAACATCAATAAGTGCTCTTGATGTATCCAAAAATGAACGACCCAAAATGAGAGGAACTTTTTGATCGATAGGAATGTCTACAACGATAAAGTCAACGGGATAGTAAAACTTTCCAACTTTGACGAAGACGTCCTCGGCTACTCCACATGCTAAAATCGTAGAATGATCGGCCATCTCGATAGACATGTTCGAAGGAGTAAGATCCGGATGCGAAAGCGATTTGAAAATCTCAAGAGGCATTAAATTAATACTAGCACCTAGATCGGCCAAGGCGTAGCATTCCCCCATATCTTGTATTGCAAACAGAATCAAAAATTGACCAGGGTCACCGACTTTTTGTGGTATGCGGCTAAGAAAAACCGATGAACAACTAGACGATTGTTGTAACTTCTCTTTGTTGTTTAGCATACTTTTAAAGTTTGCGGCGAATCGAGGCATCATGATTAAAGCATCAGCAAAACTTATGTTAAAATGTATATCACGAAACATTTTCATAAATAGCTCAAATTGATAATTACCCCGTTCTTGTGCCTTTTCCTTGTCACGTCTCGAAGGGTAAGGTAAGGGTGTTGTGGGTTGGACATTAGGCGACAACCTTGGAATCTCGGGTTCCATAATTGGTATTGGTTCAACAGTATGTGTGGTATGAGCGGTACTTCGTGGGCTTGTGATATGCTCCTTTTCGACCATCACCTCGGGCTCTTTCTCGATTTCCTTCTCCGTAGAAGTACTTGGACGAGAGATTGGTTCATTGAAAGTTTTACCACTACGTGTAGTAATAACCTTCATTTCTCCCTTCGGGTTTGCAATGGTATCACTAGGAAGACCACCCGAGGAAGAGGGTTTACACATGATTGCTTCAAACATTTTTGCCATCCGGTCTTCAATTTTTGATTGCCTAACATCCGATTTTAACAAGTCTTTCTTAATCTCATGTTGTCCTTGTTCCATCTTTTGTTGATTTTGTTGAACACGTTGAACGTTTCCTTCCATTTTATTAGCATGAGTCTTAATTTCATTAGCAAGTTCGTTTTTAAGCTCGTTTTTCAACTCGGATCTTAAGCTAATCATTTCATGTTGCATGTTATCAAACTTAGCATCATTTGCCTTAGCATAATTAAAAAATTCTCCTTGAAGATTTTTGGTGTGATCATTTTGAAAACCTTGAGTAGTAGTTTGAAAATCACGGTTTTGGTTTTGATTTGCAACTTGTCCACTCCCACTTTGATAATTCCCTTTGTTGTAATTATGTGAATTGCCTTGATAACCACAATTTTGATTGTTGTTTCGATAGTTGTTAGCATTTTGATTCGGTGGAGCTTGATTTGGGCGGGAACCTTGGTCGTTTTGGTTGTAAGTTCCCGTTGCTACGTAAGCACTCGAAGTGTTACCACCGGCGGTAATGCACTCGGAAAGATCATGAGCTCCACCACAAGATAAACAACTCTTATCAACCGCTTTAACCGATGCGGAATTAAAAGCATCTTGTGCTTTCCAATGAGTCATAAGATTTACAAACCTATCAAAAAACTGATTTTCCTCATTTGCTTCATCATGTAAGGTATTCATGTTACGAGACGATGACGACGAAGACGAACCCATATTGGCAACACTCGGTGTGTTATGAGGGTTGTAAACCTTAGATCTATTCTTGATAATCTTTAAAGCCTCATCGGTCGTTTTGCACAAAAAATTACTACCCGCGGCGGCATTCAAATAATCTCGTTCATGATCATTAAGCCCATTATATAAAGTATCTATTTGATGCAGTTTCGAAAAATCATGGTGTGGACATTCATGTAACATTTCCTTAAATCGTTCCCATGCCATTAAAAAACTTTCATTACTACGTTGTGTAAACCTTGAAATCTCATTTTTCAGATGTGTTGTTTTAGATGGTGGAAAAAATTGGTTCACAAACTTAGAAACGAGATCACCCCATGTCAAAATCGAATTTGGCGGTTCTTTCTCGAGCCAAATTTTAGCGGGTCCATCTAACGAGTATGGAAACAACATCATCTTAATGGCGTCGTGTGGAACATCCTTAAACTTGCTTGTTGCGGTGAGAAGATTGAATTGCCTAATGTGATAATGTGGGTTGTCTTTTTCGTGTCCTCGAAACTTGTTGGCTTGAAGCATAGACATTAAACCCGTCTTGATCTCGAAATTCTCCGCAAGGATGGCGGGAATCACAATGGCCTCTCCAAAACCCTCGGTGGGTGCTTGAAGTAACTCCATCATAGTACGATTAGCCATGACGACTATTGGTTCTACAACGGGTTCGACAATTGGAGTTTGTTCTTCAATCAAAGGACTTTGGTTTCCTTGACTTTGACGACGTTTACAAGCTCGTTTTGCTTGATTACGAGTTAGCATAAACTTGACGAAGAATGAGAGGTGAGCAAAGAAGATTCTTTTTGGTGTTTTGTGGATTTTTAATTTTTTTGTGTTTTTGATCGTTTTTTTTTTGGATTTTGTGTATCTTCGTAGACAACAATCTACCAAATCTCTCCTCGAATCAAACTCTTGATTAAAGAAGCCTCAAAATAATGAAAACGATCACGTGGAGTGAAAGCCTTCGAATGACTTTAGAACTTTGGTGAAAACCAAATTGTTCAAGAGGGTTTAGTCACAAAGAAACCAAGCAAATATATATGATACGTAATAATACTTTGGGCGGCAAAACCCTCGATTAGCCTTCAATCTCAAAATACTCACAAGCAAGCGGGGAAACAAGGCGGCGCGAAACACTTAAGAGCCTTTTTTCTTAGGGTATATTTTATAACACCCGCCTTATACCCACCTTATAGTTTGTATTTTTCAAAATCGAGCTTCACGAAAGTATTTATCTATTTTTGCCTTTTTTTTGTTTGAGATTCGAATACAATAATTAGGAGATCAAATCCCAATTAAGGTTGTGTTTGCACACTTTGGGAGATATTTTGATTTTGTTGTGATACTTAATACAATATAGTAATAATAATTTCACAAGAAAAACGAAAAAAAACCGATAATACGTATTAGTAGAGTTCTACTAATACAAATAATATTTATGGTTAATATTAAAAACAAAATGACAAATTAATCACGACACACCTTCCCGGCAGCGGCGCCAAAATGATTGTGGTAAAAATACACCTTTTAGGAAAAAGGCGTAAAAGCGGTAAGCATTAAACAAATGATTTAGGGAAATCAAGAGTTAATGACCCAAATAAGTTCGTTTCCCAAGGAGGTATATGTGTGTGACTAAAATGTAATGATATTTGAGATTAATATTTGAAAGAAGGGGATGAGAAAATAGAATTACAAAGACGTGAAAATTATTACTACAACGACTAAAATTAAAACTGTAAAAAGAGATAAAATAAAAATATATTCTAAAAATTCCTAAAAAATTACCAAAAATCAAATTACATAAACTAAGAGTTTACAAATGATCAAAACTTTTTCAAACTTTTTAATTAATTAAATATTAATTTTTAAATGCTAATTAAAGCCCTAAAAATCAAACTAATTATTATAAAGCCCAAATAAAGATTTTTAACTTTGTAAACCTCTAAAATGACTAAATAAGAATAAAAACTATTTTTATGAATTTTTAAACTAATTAAAACTATTTAAAATGATTAAAAACTATTAAAAACTTAGAATAATTCTAGAAATTAGAAAAATGAAGATAAAATTAATATAAGAGTTGCGAAAATCCTATTTTAATATATTTAACCTAAGAAAAATATAAAAAGTGCCAAAATGTGAAATTTGGAATTTAATAATAAAATAATATTAAAATAATATTAAAAATCCAAAAATTATTAAAAATTCTAAAAACTTACAAACTAGTTTATTTTAACCTAAATAATCAGAAATGAAAGTGAAATTACCAAAATACCCCTAACGGGCCCCCAAATGGGCTAAAATAGAAAACAGTCCAAACTAATGGGCTTTTTGGCCCAAAAACTTCAACTAAGCCCAAATGACCTGAAAAAGCCCTATCTGACTCAAAATTTAATTCTAAACACAAAAGTCTGAAGGCCCAAAAGCTGGTTTGAGCTTATCACAGCTTAAAAGGTTAACAACTTATCCTTATTGGGCCAATAAGCCCATTAAGCAATAAGCCAATGCCATAAGCTCAGATTAGACATACAACCTTCTTTTGAGATGCCTAAGAGATATGTGAAAAGAAATTTTGAAAAAGCAAACCAAATAAGCCAGAAATAAGCAAAGCAAAATTTCACTAAAGGACAAAATAGTCGGGTTAGAGTTCTAGGATGTTTCAGAAGCTGATTCTTTTTGCAAAAGCTCACAAATAGCTTAACTAAGAATAATCAATCATAAAATTCACAAAAAGCCAAGTAGAATGAGCTTTATGAGTAAATAAGCCGGCTAAAAAAGCAAAATAAGCTAGTTTTCTAGCAAAAGCTTAACCAAATGACTTGTAACTTTCCAGATTTGATATTAAGCTGAGAATAATGACACCTATTACAAAAGCCAAGTTGTTGCATGTAGCAATAAGCAGTTCTAAAAAATAAGCCAAATTATGCTTATGTGACCAAAAGTCAAAGTCCTCCAAAATTCACCATAAGTTCAGGGATTGTTTGTAGGCTTGTTTTAAGCAATTTTTGTGAAGAACTCAAGGTGGAGTCCTTGTGAATCAAGTGGTCAGTTGACCAAATGACAACAGATTTTGGACAAATTAGGCTAATAAGCCAGTTAGCTTATAAGCACTCAAATAAGCAAACCAAATAGCCAAATTGTCTCACAAGCAGCACAAAAACAAGTTCCAAGCAACAAACAAGCAGGGTATACACTAGATAACAAAATGCAAGGCAAAATTGAGGTGGGCACTTTGCTGATGCAAATGGCCACTTCAGCCAATTTTGATTAGCTCTAGCACCCACAATAAGCCACCAAATTTAATAAACAGATACTACACAGATTGCTTATCACCTAAACTCTTCACAAACCAGATTTCAGACCTTAGATCCAACAAACAAAGATTTTATTAGATCTGATGTGCTTGACCAAATTCAAACCAATTTTATCAGATTTTTCCAAAACTTTGAAAACCTTAACCAAACCACTTGAGCCTTAACCAGTGACAAAAACTTGTTGCACATGACGTGTTTAGACTCCCAAGACCTAAGAACCAAGGGCACAAGGCCACAAGGCCTTATGATCCCAAAAATCCAAACAACCTTGTTTTAGTCCTTTTTCAAACAAACTTTTTATTCAATCAAACAACCTACTGATTTTAAGGTTCAATTACCTGAACTAGGTGACAACAAACAGATAACAACTATAAAATACAAAGCACAAACACCAGAACACCAAATCACATGGCAAACTTCATATCAGACATAAACATAAAAATTTTAGAGGAAACTTAAAAAGAGCTTATACCTATCCCCCACAACTTCTTAGAGGGATCATCTATGCTCCTTGGACTACTCTCAACAACTAGAGAATGACCAAGGTACTTGAACAAAGGAGATGGTATGTGCCTTAGTTGATGGTTCAAAGCAGAACCTCAATGGCTTGATTTCTTCAACACAAGCATCAAACAACCTATCCAAAGGTTGATAAACCTTCACTAGCTTGGTGTCAACAAGCTTGCAAGGGCTTATAGCTTTTGGATAAGTGTTAGTATGAGATAAATATCAAAAAACAGATGACTGATTTCAAGGTTTTTTCAAACTTGAAATCCTTAGCAAACATAAACGTGCTTTGACCAAAATATCAAAGCCCGTTTATAACATCAAATGGAACTCAGAATCACTCTTAAACAACACCAACGTTCAAAAACATAAAAAGGAATTACAATTTTCTTAAAATACCAACTTTTATAAATTTTAAAAAGGAATTACAATGTTTAACGAGTAAAACTGGAACAAGGGACTCTCACAAGTTGAGGTCTCCTTATATAGGACTAATGGACTATTCTAGAATGCTGAAATACATGAAATCCTAGCTAAGAATTCTCAAAAATGCCCTTGACGCGTTTGTTGTTGATGAGCTGTCCAAAAGGATCTTGAGCGTTCCTTTTTTCCTTTAGGAGCAAGTATGAGTTGAGGGTTATTGATCTTGCCACATAGGATTACTTGGAGGCTAAGTCGTGTGATGAGTGGCTGAGAGGGAATTGGGGGTGGGGTCCATGGTGAGTGGGATTGAGTGTTTTTTGTGTGGGATGGGTTTTAGAGTGTATGAATCAAACGTGTGCAAGGGTAATTGGGATTAACCCTTTGTTTAAGTGAAGTAAAATCTGGGGGTGAAGAAGGGTGAATAGTGGTAAGTTTGATCCGAAAAAGAGGGGTGTTTAGTGTTTGGCGCGTGTTTGTATATTCAAACTTTGGGAATGGCAGAAAGGGTCCTTGTATTTTGGGAAAACATGTATATAAGGTTTTTCAGCCACCAAACTCACTTTCCTTTGTTAATAAACTTTTCCTTTTCATACTTTTGCCCCAAAACTTTGGTAAAAGGGTTTCAAGGGTTGTTTTTGCCATTTTTGCATAGTCTGAGGAGTGATCTTGGACATTCTTGATCTTCAAAGGTCTTCAATGTATCTTTGACTTCATGAGGGACCATTATTGACAATTTAGAATTGTTGAGGGACTAAACTTGCCAATTCTTCAAAGTTAAAGGACCTTTTTGTAATTTTGACAAACTTAAGGGACCAAACTTATAATTATGAATATACAAGGGTATTAAGTGTCATTTCTTCATAAATGAGGGATCAATCTTGTACATCTTCAAGTCTTCAAGGGTTTCTTTGAGAAATCCTTAACTAGGGCCCGGTTCTTTGTACGGCTTCGTTTCTCGTGTCCGTTTTTCCTTGTTTCTTGTGATCTTTTGTCTTTTTTCACGATATCCATACCTAAAACACACAAGTAAACAAATACAAGCATATATATGGTATATTTATGACATTTTATGCATTTAAAGCCCGAAAAGAACGATGAGATCATGTATAAATGCTATCTCATCAGGAGGCTTCATTATCAGTGTCATCAAGCATTGCTCCTTCCTCGGCCGACAATTTGACCCTTGCTTCCATCTTCTTGCGTAACAACATCTTCTCTTTATGATAGCTGGAGTCCATAACCCGTTTCAGCTTTCTGCATTCCTTTGGCATATGCCCATAACCTTGGTAGTTATAACACTGAATCCCACTTTGTTGAACCACTTGTGCTTCAACAGATTCCCTATTCCCAGTATCACAGCAATCCTCTGAGTATCATACTTGGCAGTTTGTCGATCATACCTTGCAGCACCCTCCACATGTGTTGGATTACGTCGATCATACCTAGAAGGACTTTCACCACGTCGACGTGTGTCATACCTTGGAGGACTCTCAACATATTGGTTCTTTGTGTTAGATGATGTTCGAAGATTGTTGTTGGTGGGTTGGAAGATTTTCTGGTAGGTCTTCATAATGAAAGCAATTTGTTGTTTCATCTCCCAATTTTTATGAGCTTGATCTTCATCACTATCCTCTTCCGATGATGACTCTGATGGTGGTGATGGTGCTCTTGGTTCTTTGCCGTGTGATCTTGTGGATGATGAAGACTTGGATGATGTGAAATATCATGGTGAGGATGATTGAATGGAGTATGACTTTGGAGTACGAGATCGATGATCTTGAGTGGTAGACACTAGAGCAAGTGGATTAGCCGTCTTTGCAACTCGTTCAGCTCGAATTTCATTTGCCTCATGTTGAAATTGTTTCAAGATATCAAATAGAGTGTGATAGTTTACCTTGTCTAACTGCTTCTGTTGTTTCACTAAAGTAACAAAACATGTCCACTCTGGTTGAAGTTGCTGAAGAAATTGCACATTGACTTGCATGGTGGAGACCTCCAAGTTGTTTCTTGTCATATCGTTCATCATCTTGTAGAATCGTGAATAATAAGACTCAATTGATTCTCCATCCAATGCAGTAAACTTACCAAAATTCCAAAACAAGTTTGTTTTAATATCTTGCTTGTTGAGTGATTCTCCTTGTTGCAAGCATTCAATGCCGTCCACATTTCTTGTGCCGTAGGACATGCATCAACCGTGGAATAAATATCATCTCCAATTCCACTTAGAATCATATAGATCGCTTCTTTTTCTGCATCATACCAAGCACGCTTCTCTGGTGTAAGATCAGATAAAGTTTCTTTTCTTGTGGTTGCGGGTACTTCTGTAGTAGTGTCTGTGGCTGGTGTATGAGGAACAGTGATATCGGAGAAAACATATGGTCCATTGTGAATACATCGCCTCAATGCATCACCATTAGGTCTTGTATCAAGATAGCGAAGAAAATGTGATTGCCATTGAGCATATCGACCGACCACAAGAATTGGTGGTCTCTCTTTGTTACCCGCAACCATTATGTTGTTGTTCGTCACACGATATTCTGTAGTATAATCCATCTCAATATTCTCTGAAATGATGAAGTGAATATGGAATCTTAAGTAGATATGATGTGATTAAGTTGTTGTTGGAATTCTGAAAATTGCTATTTTTCTTAGTCTGACAATAAATTCCTCAGTCCGACAAAACGGTAGACCAAAAAATTTTGTATCGCCAAATTTTGAAATTGAGCTAGAAATGTCCTAAAACTAGTATGGAAAAAATTTGAATTTACTTGACGGGAAAATTTTAACTCTTTTTATTTTGTTTTTATTTTTTTTATTTTTTAATCTTCGTGTAAATGATATTCCGAAACTAGTCTAGATGGTGGCTAAGTCTAAAAAATACTCGAACAAAATTTAGCTAAACATGGTGTCGGAATGTCCATCAGAATGTGCTATCGGAATGTCCATCGGAATGTAGTATCGGAATACTGTCGGAATGTAGTATCGGAATACTGTCGGAATGTAGTATCGAAATGTCTGTCGGAATGTAGTATTGGAATGTCTGTCGGAATGTGAGCTGTCGGAATCCCTGTCAGAATCACTGTCGGAATAACCTATCGGAATACACAATCGGAATATTCTATCGGAATACACAATCGGAATAACGATCGGAATATTAAAACCCTTTTCCGATGGAATTCTATCGGAATAACGGTCGGAATATTATACTCTTTTCCGATGGAATTCTGGCGGAATACCTTTCTGAAACTTTTGGTAAAAAGTGAGATTTTTGACAAGAATCCGTAATTTTAACCAACCAAAAGCATTCAAATCCCTACCACAACTATGTAAGAGATGTAAATCAAGATGTAGAGCACGAAAAAACACAAAAAGATTTGAATTCGAGATGATGTATGGATTAAATCATACAAATCAAATGATATAACAACAATCAATCACAAAACTACCCCATGGCGATTGATACCAATTGTTGTCCCATATTTGTGATGATTAAACAAGAAATAAAGGTAGATAAAAGATGAATTCTAGAGAGAGAAAGTAGTGAGAGAAAGTAGAGAGAAAGATGGTTGGAACTTTTGGAGGATTAGATTAGAGAGTGAAAATGAAAATGACCAACACCCTTCCTAACATGCTAGGAAGGGTATATATAGTCCACCCACATGCGGGCTTGTTTATGGACTATAATCTAATGGGCCGGGCTTTACTTTTGGGCTTTAGTTACTTATGAATGAACTTTACCCTAAAGTTAAGCCAGTATAACACGACTAATCTACTACCTATTACAACGTTCTAAAATACGATACATAATAAACGTATGACCGAACATTCTTGTTTAACTGGATATTTTGAGGCTAACAATGGGCTATTGGTTAATTAATACAGTTTTCATATTAAAACATAAGTCTTTTTAAACTATTAAACCGGTTTCATGAATATGTTCCAGGTTATTTAGGACTTATACATTTCCTCTGTTATTAGTCTTTTATGCTTATGTCATTTCATGCTATACTTGTATATCCGTTCACGTGGCGTTATGCTCAGCCATTTTCCTTTCATGTTCCCAAACGGTAGGTACTAAAGGACGCTCGTAGACTCTGAGAGTATGTGCATACGGATGGAAGCTATCTAGCCTTCATTACTTTATGCATTTTCATACATTACGTTACTTTATTTCTTTGGACATTGTTGAGTCTTTTTCCATTTCAGTACTTATATTCATGTGTGTGAGCTTATACTTGGACTACAGATGTTTGTTTCTGGTATTTCCATTCATGGTCATTTAATGTTTTTAGACATTTACCTTGCATGCTTTGATGACACGCCATAATTATTATGTGATATTCCATTTACCAAAATAGGGTGTTACATGTTCGTACATTGACGTGGACAATTCTTTTCAGTCGAATTATTTAGCAAAATGATTACAATTTTACTAAGCTTTTACTAATATACATACACAAATGATAGATATTTTATGATATGTAATTTTCAAAAACTTTAAATATGCATAAACAAATTTTTTGTTGACATATATTAATCAAAAATGTTAAAAGGCTAAAATTTTAAAACATATACTGTTTAAGAAAAGTTTATAACATACTTGTAGACTTGCAGTATCTAACGGCGTGGACCAACGTTTTTAACTATAATTTAATTAAAACCAAATATCATGTTAATAAAAAACATCAAAAACTTCAAAAAACCCATTCATAATTGATGTTCAAAAAAATTTGTATAAACACTAACAAACCCTAGATCACTCTCTACCACAACCGTAACACTGTCTTAAGTTCTTAACTAACAGTCATACAATTAGTCGTCGTCTAAACTCTATACCTTTTCATCCGACATAAAAATAGTCTAACCAATAAAAACCTCACTCCCACGCGTTATGAAAGCCTCCATCCCACCAAACATCGTCAATTGTGTCCTCTTCAATATTCTAACAAACTCACGGCAGCCCTACGTTGTGAGCCACAAAGCAGGCAACCAAAACCAGATGAGTTATAGGTATTCAGGGGTTGTTTCTCGTATCCCATGTGTGCTTTTTGGGACCCACACGGCTGATCATGATGATTTTTTGTGTATGTTGTGTGTTCGCTTGTTTGATTCTACCCGTTATGTGATTGTTGTTGCTTCACTTGTCATGACGTGTGGGCCTAAGTTGTCGTTGTTGTTAGCGATTCTGTTGATGCAACTGAGAAAACTATTAATGTTAATATGCTTAATGTGATCTTAATTATAATAACTATTTTAAAAACATTACAGGCAAGTGAAAAAGTTGTTGTGGTTGTTGTAATTTTGATAAAGATTGAAGAGGAAGGATTGAAAAGAAGCATATTATAGGCAACTGAATGTGTACTTTTGTGTTATGTATGTTTATAGTCGAGTGTTTTATCTCAAATAAGTTTGTGATGTTACAAATATGGTTTAAATGGGTTACGAATTGTAAGGCTGTTACAAATAAGGATGTAAACGCATTTAAATTGCATAGTTACAAATTGCAGGGCTCTTACAAATAAGGATGTAAAACATTTAAATTTTTTAACGTAACTGTTGTACCATATTTGTGATGATTAAGCAAGGAAGAAAGAAAGAAAATAAATGAAGTAGATGAATTCTAGAGAGAGAAAGTAGTGAGAGAAAGTAGAGAGAAGTGTGTGAAACTATGGGAAGATTAGATTAAGAAAAATGACAATCAACACCCTTCCTAACATGCTAGGAAGGGTATTTATAGCCTTGCCTACATGTGGCATAATGGGCTATATGTTTGATTGAGCCGGGCTTGAATAAAATGCTTAGTACCTTGAAAGAGGCCTTTTAAGCTAGCCATCAAGCTCGTAATGTCACTACTATTTTAACTAATTATTACAACGTTCTAATAAATGTTACAATATAAACCTATGACCGAACATTCTTGTTTGACTCAATATTTTGAGGCTAACAATCTCCCCCAATGTGAGGTCATTCCTCTTTTATATTTAGAGTTCAATGGAGATTATGAATTTCGTCATAAATGAATCTTGAATGTGTAATAGTAGTCTTTGTTCCTTCATGTTGTGATCTTTGAGCCTTTGTCGTTGTCTTTCGACTTTGTCTTTAAACTTGAGATCTTCAAATCGTACTTGACTTGTCTTTGCCATCTTGCGATCTTGTGTCTTTATCCACATGCTCATACTTTGCACTATATTGAAAGCTTGCTAACAATATCCTTTGAATAGAGGTCATTCCTCTACATTAGTTGTTAAGGAAGATTTTGATCATCAGAATTGCGGAAGTCTTTAGCTTTCTTGATTGTTGAATGTCTTTGGGCATGAGTATGTGGTTTTGAATCTTTGACTTTTCTGAGTACACCGTAACACCACCTTCTTGAGACAAAACGTAGACACGGAATGAATGGCTTTGACATTCGTCCTAAATCGGTAGCGTTTTACCTCCGGTCGGTGAAGACCATTAGACGATATTAAATATCGTACCTGTGATTAGGTAGATTCAATTAAGAACCTCCTTGACAGGGTTTCGCGGCTGTACTAGCCGTTCTCTTTACTCGACCGTCTCAAAGCAAGACTGCGAACATAAAGAGAATCAATTGGATAGATATCCGCTTGATCAAAGTCATCAATTCAAGTTCATGGAACAAGTTTGATTCATTAAGAATCTTACCATTGTTGCTTTCCAGTTGACACAAGCTTGATTCATAAGAATCTAGCAAGTTACCTACCGTAGCGCTGTTTGATGTTGACGCTAGAAGGATTTCCATTCGTCACTGTGAATATTAATGAATATCACTCTGAATGTTCTGGCAAGACCATAAAAATATTGCGTAGAAACCTGAAACGAGTTTGAATCAATTCAGAATCAAACAACTGTTGCTTTTTAGTTTACACATGTTCAATTGTTGTCCCTAAAAAAATAATGATAGATTAAAGAAATGAGATGAAAAGATATGAATTTTAGAGAGAGAAAGTAGTGAGAGAAATAGAGAGAGAGAGATGATTAACTTGGTGAATATTAGATTAGAAGAATTAGAGTTACAAATTATCATCCACCCTTCCTAACATGCTAGGAAGGGCCTTATATAGCCGGGCTTACATGTAACCATAATGGGCTATATTGTTTGGACCGGGCTTGTCTTTTGGGCTTTAAGTAGCTTAAATCCAAGCCCGTGAACCACGACTATTTAACTATCTATTACAACGTTCTAATAAATATTACAATAGAAACCTATGACCGAACATTCTTGTTTGACTCAATATTTTGAGGCTAACAATCTCCCCCATTGTGAGGTCATTCCTCTTCGATATTTGGAGTCCAATGGAGATTTATGAATTTCGTCATAAATGAGTCTTGAACGTGTAACAGTAGTCTTGTTCCTTCATGCTGTGATCTTTGAGCCTTTGTCATTGTCTTTCGACTTAGTCTTCTATCTTGAGATCTTCAAATCATGCTTGACTTGTCTTTGCCATCTTGCGATCTTGTGTCTTTATCCACATGCTCACACTATTAATTGTTGAATAAGTCTTTAGGCATGAATATGTGGTTTTGAATCTTTGACTTTACTGAGTACACCGTGACGCCACCTTCTCGAGACAAAACATAGACACGGACTAAATGGATTTGACATTCGTCCTAAATCGGTAGCGTTTTACCTCCGGTCGGTGAAGACCGTTATACGATATTAAATACCGTACCTGTGATTAGGTAGATTCAATTAAGAATCTCCTTGACAGGGTTTCGTGGTTGTACTAGCCGTTCTCTTTACTCGGCCGTCTTAGAGCAAGACTGCGAACATAAAGAGTGAATCAATTGGATAAATATCCGCTTGATTAAATTCGTCAATTCAAATTCCTGGAACAAGTTTGATTCAATAAGAATCTTACCATTGTTGCTTTTCTAGTTGACACAAGCTTGATTCATAAGAATCTCACAAGTCACCTACCGTAACACTGTTTGATGTTGACGCTAGAAGGATTTCCATTCGTCACTGTGAATATTAATAAATCTCACTTTGAATGTTCTGGCAAGACCATAAAGATATTGCGTAGAAACCTGAAACGAGTTTGAATCAATTCAGAATCAAACCACTGTTGCTTTTCTGTTTTACATATATTCAATTTATAAAGAATCTTACACATGACCTACCGCAGTGCTGTTTGTTGTTAACACTGGAAGGATTTCCAATCATCATTGTGAATACTAAGTAGTATCACTCTGAGTGTTCTAGCAATATCACAAGGATATAACGTAGGACTCTCTTGATCTTCATCCGTGTGTCCTAACGAGATTTGATTGATCTCTTGGCTCTAGACTCGATTTGTGCACTTTAGTGATCGGAGGCTAAAGCAGATGCCACCTATTCAATATCAACTATCTCGAAGTGAGAAAGTCAATAGAAGTCATGTTGATCTCCGTGACAATAAAACAAACTTCTTTTGAGAGAAGCCTGAGTTAGCTGGGAAAGGGTTGTGCATTACATCACTGGGTCCATGATGAGTTGTCTTCATGATGTGTTGACCCGGTTTCTGCCTAAGTTGTATGGAGGGCTTCTTTGTTTACACCCTTTATCCTTACATTTCTTTTTCATTCTTCATCCCCTTCAATGCTTACCAAGACATCATTACTAGCACCTTGTTGTGATTATTCCAGTGCTAGCATCAGTACTTAGTCGGCATTCAGCTACGTTCATATTCTACTCCATCTTTCCTAAGGACTTCTAATATTATATTGGATTGTTGATGTTGTGGTTTTTACCACTCTTTAGGAAAAGAGGGCAAATTAGGGTAAGCACGACGGTTTAGGAAAACCGTGTACAAATGACCCTAAAATGAGTTCGTTCTCAAGGAGGCTTGGTGTGTGTGTAATAAAATGATTAACTTTGTGATTATATGATTATGAGAAAGAAAATAGAAATGGGATAAGAAGAGAAAGACGGTTACGAAGACGGATTACACTAAGACGATAAAGGCGTACACGTAAAACCGTAAAAAGCACCAAAATTAAAATTTTACTCTAAAAATTCCTAAAAATCACTAAAAATCCACTAAAATATTCTAAGGGTTTACAAAAAATCCAAACTTGCTAAAACCTTTTAATTACATAAATATTAACTTTTTAATGCTAATTAATGCCCTAAAAATCAATATTAACTAATAAAAAGTCCAAATCAAGATCTTAAAGTTTGTAAACCTTTAAAGTAACCTAATTAAGCTAAAAAGTATTTTTCAAAATTTTAAAACCACTAAAAACTATTTTTAAACAATTAAAAACTATTAAAAGCTATAAAAACTTAAAATAATTCTAGAAAATAATTTGAAAAACCCTAAAAATGTTTGGAAAGTTGTAAAATTCCTAATTAAGTGTCTAGAATCTAGAAAAAATATAAAAACTCAGAAAATCAGACTTCTAATTATTAATAATAAAATAATATTAAAATATTAATAAAAATCCAAAAATCCTAAAAAATTCTAAAAAGTTGCAAACTAGCTTAATTTAACCTAAATAATACAGAAATGAACTTGAAATTACCTAAATGCCCTTAATGGGCCTAGAAAATGGGCTAAACCCAAAACAGACTCCTTATTGGGCCAAAATGAGCCCAAAATGAAAAATTGGCCCAAATAAGCCCAAAAAGAACTACTTGACTCAAAATTTGATTTTAAACAACTTTTCCAAAGGCCCAAAAGCTGAAAGTGTGAAATAAGCAAAGCTTATACCAAACAGCTTATTCTTAATGGGCTTTTTGGCCCATTAAGCTATAAGCTAATGCCATAAGCTCAAATTAGACACACAAGCTTCTTTTTAGCTAACTAAGACTTCTGTAAAAAGAAATTTGAAATATGCCAAAGGAATAAGCCTGACAATGCAAAAAGCAATCTACAGAAAATGATGAAATAGTCGTTTTTGAGTTCTAGGCCACCCCAAGAGCTGATTCAAATAAGCTGACTCCAGTCTAATTAAATGGGTCAAATAATGAAGATCTATCACAAAAAATAAGTTGTTGTAGGTCTGGATAAGCACTTATAGCTTATTGATAAGCTGAGAACAAATTAACACTAGCAGGGGCTAGTTTTGGGTGTTGAGCAGTGGGAACTTTTCCCACTGCTTGACTTGTAGACTTTTTTGTCTTTAGTGACTTTTTTGGAGATTCAGGTTTCAACAAGGCACCCAAATGATCATTGGATCATAAGGAGTCAATACAAACAAAGAAATCAACAATCCAACAAGCCAATTTGTACAGTTTAATCAATAAAGCACCAGATCTAGCCCAGACATGAACAAATAAGCAGATTAGGTTCAACAAGCACTTTTAGCAATATTCAGCCAGCCAAACTCAACCAAATGCATACACAAGCTATTATAAACTCAAATGAACAAGTCTCAACAGGTTTCATGCAATGATTAAAAGTTTTAAGCAAGATTCAAGCACCTTAAGTTACTGATGAACAATAACACATGCAGTTTTCACTTTTGCTGATGCACTTGACCAACAAGCCAGATTCAACCCTCCAAATCTCTCAAACAGGTTACAATGACTTTGTTTAAACCACTTTTAGCCTTAAGCATGCATACACCCTAAGTGTTCCCAAAATCCTAGGTCAAAACAGTCAATAACAAAGATTTTATAGCAGATTGTTTGATTTCAAGGTTTAAGTCCAATAACTTGCAGCAAAATACTCTCAAACAAGTGTATGACAGATAACAAACACAAACACAAACTTCCAATAACACAATAACACACAATGATTTCAAACAGGTAATCCCAAACACCCCTTTAACTTTTCAAAATCAAAATTTTCAAATCAAAAGTGAGTTTTATAACCACCCAAGCCCAAATTAACACAATAACAACTAAGATAAGCAGATTCAAGCAATTTTATGCCCCAAAATTCACAAGAACATAAATCACAAACAAATATAACCAAAAATCAAGATTTAAGCATATTTTGGGATTAAGTATGCAAACCTCATGGATGTACATCCACACCCACGAATTTTGAGCTTATGTACAAGAAAGAACAAGTACAAGCTTCCTTAAACAACCCTGCTAAGAATCAACAAAGTTAGAAGCACAATTATCTAAACAGAAATTTGAAAACTTCTTGATTAATGCAACTCTTGTCCTCCACACTTGATTATCCCCTAGTTATAAGCTTCACCATACCTTGATAACACAATATCAGGATGCTATGATCAGCCCTATAGCCCAAGAATTCCAAGATAGACTAAGAACTTAGCAAAATATCAAGAAAATGTGGAAAATGTGCAAACTTTTGCCCACTCCTCTTTTGAAAACAGGTTTTTGATTCAAGAATAATGAACAAAGAACAATAATAAACAGATTATAACAATGGCACTTGGTCTTTCTTCAACAAACTTAACACAATTTCATTAACAGAAAAATGGATTTACAAGTTTGTGAACAAGGAAAAACCAAAAGCAGCTGAAATGTAAAGAGCTAAGGCCTTTATATAGGCATAAAATGAACTACTAAGTGCATAAAAAAACGTAAACCCTAGCTTGGAGAATCCCTGAAATGCCCGTGTAGCTTTTTGAACTCTTGAAGAATCATGTGTCAGAATTTGTTTTTTTGTGGAGGTGGCATGTGTGAAAAGTGATCAAAGGGCTTGTAACAAGCTTAGGATGTAAGCACAATCCTTGGACGTTGGATGGCTGTCACCATTTTGACGTCTTCCTCATCTTTGTAGCAGGGGAATCTTGTGTGGGACAAGGGAGTGAGGTGGCAAGCATTTTTGAGGTTGGGAAGTGATTAAGACATCATTAATCACTAATATGGAAGAGGTGATGGTTTAATTTTTGCTAAAACAAAAACTCCCAATTTTGTGTATGAACATGAAGAACAGCTCATTTGATCTTGGTTGTGGGTTTAAGAGGTGTTTAGCGCCTTGTTTTAATATTAATTAACTTTTTTGAAAAGTTAGTTAACAACAAACGGGTAAGTGGGATCTGATGTGGAGGAGTGGAGTGTTTTGATTGGTTGTGGAGTGGTAGTGGGGCACGTTTCACTGTTGGAAACTCACTTTATGTGACGACATTTAAGAATTCCCATTAGTTATCATAGTCACACATGTTTAGACTAGACTAGGTTCATGTATAGTTAAGCGTATCGTGTGTGACTATATATACCCCTCCTTAGCTTCCAAGGAGGGGTGTCGCTTGTGTCACTTTCCTAGTTTAATACATTTTATTCATTTTCACACACATTCAACCTCTCCTCTCTCTCTAAGCCAACAATGGCTTCCACCACCATATACCACCACATTAGACCACCGGATCCGATTTAGCATTTCTACATTTGGCATCAGAGCCTCGGTTCTATCCTTGGATCGTGTTCGTATATTCGATTTGGTGGTCTAATTTTTCTTGTGTCTCGTTCTATAATCTGTTTTGTCCAATCAGTCACAAAATTTTTTTTGGTCACGTCTTCTTTTTTTGTCCAATCTGTCTAAAAAGTCACATACCATGTCTCGAAGTTATGTATTTGGTGAAGTTTATCATTTCTGTGTCCTTTATTCCAATCATGTCTCGAAATTCATTGTTTTTGTCCAAGTTGTATACCTGTTTTCTTTTGTTGTTTTTTATCCTGGTATTCATCTAATCTGCTTTTCTTTATGGGGATAAAGACAAAATTTTCATGGTCCAACCATTTTTTTCGGTATATTCAAAGCTGGTCAAAAAACCTTTTACGATGGGGTTTTGAGCTCGATATTCAGATGGCCACTTTCAGATGTACACATTGCGATGGTTTCTTCTTTTTCGGATGTATTCCGATGGGTTTTCTTTTCATTCCGATGGGTAGGGCCGTCCTCATTGCGATGGATGGTTTGATCCCATCGCAATGGTAGTCATGTCGTCATGCTGCCCAATTTTCTTCATGACATTGCGATGGAGTATGGGTTATTGCGATGGATGAAGTTTGTCATTTCGATAGACTAGAAATTGAAGTAACTATTGCGATGGGTTCTTGTTCCATTGCGATGGGTACCACTGCGATGGGTACCATCGCAATGGGTACCATCGTAATAAGACATCATGTTTCGATGGACTACTTGTTGACTTTGACTATGATGGGTTATAATTTTTGACTCCGATGGGTTAAAATTTTTTGACGATGATACAGTTTAAATCTTTCATGACCATGACTATGCTGTTTAGACTTAACACTTGACTGAATCCCTCTCAACCGAGTCAACTCGGTTATTACCGAGTTGACTCAGTTAAATCACTGAGTCGAACATAATTTAACAGACCAACCTTTTATCTCCACAACTCCAAAACTAACCTACTCCCATCGTCACCTAAACCCTCTATTTATCAGCACATGACTCATATCATTTAAAACAGAAAATTGAATATGATCTCAGCTTTTGTTTCGGTGACATTTTTTTAAGATGTATCAAGATCTTCATTGATCTATCCACTCGAAACAGCATGCATCACAGATCTATGTAATGGCTTTAACCAATCTTAATTTTCGAATACATGTTTAGATTAATAACATGCAAGTTATCATCTTATTCCATGTTTCGATTCTGCTAAACGAAAACAGAAAGGATCTTAACAAATTTGTTAAATCCAATCTATGTCTCGTTTCAATCATTAACACAACATGCAATGAACACCTACCCGAGACCATATGAAATGATCTTCGTGTCTTCTCATGGGTTTCTGGTCAACATAGAAGCTTCGTGAGATTGTTTTGTGTAAGATTGGGGATATCAGCTGAGTTTGAGATTGTGAAAGCTGAGATTAGATTTATTTTTTGATAAGAAATAAATAAAGATGGGGCGGAGAGAACAAGAGGAGATGGGGGCGGATGAAATGAGGTTGATAAGTGATTAGGGTTAAATGATGTGAGTGATTAGGAGTGGTGTGTTTTATACCTAATTTTTAGGTATAGAAAACCAATGGATCGGGTATTTTTTAATCTTCATGGGCCGTATGATACGCATGTCCAAATGGGATACCAAAGGCAAATACATATACAAATGATATACGAATGGGCCAAATGTCTAATTATGTGAGATTGGATTTGGTATTGTGAAAAATAGGCCAAGGGTTTTGTGTGACGAATTGCATATTGTTTGTAAAAGCTGTTATATCAAATTTTTATTTATCATTTTACTTCATATGATAAATATTAAATATTTTGATTAACGTTTTTAGAAGTGACAAAATGACGAGACAAGATGACGAGATAATGTGACAAAATTTATTTTGACGAGACCAAGAAAAAATGGGCGATTTTTTAGTGACTACAGATTTTTTTTGGATCGGATATTAATTATTTGAAGACGGGGAAGAATTTCTTCGAAGGCGTGTACTTATTTTATCCTTGAACAGATAACATGCTCGTGCTTAATCTCAGAATGAAGACTTGTTTATCTGGTTTCCGGGTTCGGGGTGGATGGTTGATGAGTCGGATAACTATCACTCAAAGGGGTTACTTTGTTGTACTCAGTGTCACGCGCATAGTCGACGTGGATAATTTCAAGAGGGGTTGTGCTTATAGACATCTTTAGTGATGCATTGGGTACTTAAAATTTTATCCACCGTTCTTCATTCAACAATAGTGCAAGCTTAAGTCACAAGATCGAAGGATTCTTATTCAGTTTCATATTTGATGTATCTGGTTCATTCCATCAGTGGTCACTTCAAATTGCCTTCAAGTGGGTTGGTAAAGGTGGCCATGGCGAGTTTATGAGAAGAGATTTTCAATCAACAGCTGATTCTCACCGAATATAATTAAGCTTATTTATTATTCTCTCGAGATTTTCAGGTTTATGTGCTTACGATTTATTGATGGTTCCGGGTTTCGAAACCATCAAGGGGGAACAAGAAGACACATCGAACGCACAACGAGTACACGTGATGAACTTCATACCTTCTTTTGATTTGAAGACATTCCGGGATGACATTTGTCATAGCCGCAGAGAAAATCAGTGTTTTAACTCGTAGCGTTATCAATCTCAAAACGGTACACTACTGATTCGATGATTAATTGTTTGGTTGTTGCAATTATTCATCATCATTATCCTATATGCATTCCCGGGACTTAATTGACTCTGGTGCATTTCTGGAAGAAGATATGTGCATTTCCAGGACTTAATTGACTCTGGTGTTACGATGTCAACTTCATGAATGGGATAAAGTGACTTCAGTATTTGAGCTTCATAATGGGGATTGATTTACTTTCTTCAACCATGTGGGCGAAGAAATGTCTTGATTCTTTCTCGTATGCATAACTTGAACTCTCAGGGGGAAGAAAAATTCAGAAGAATTATTCAAGCGTGAGAAGAAAAGTTGTTGATCTACTTGGTGTACCCCTTACTTTCAATCCCTCTTAGCAACGTTATCATGTTATATGATGGGATTTGCTCGTTAGATTCCGCTGTGCGCTTAATCATTCTAAGCTTTATTGAAAGCTTTGAAGTTGCTTACGAGGATTGTCGATTTAGGGGGAAGCTACTTAAAAGCTTCTACATCAAGTTTATGTGGCATGAATTAGGGGGAAGCTAATTCAGAAGCTTCTCCTTAACCAGAAGTGTATGGGTTACTTAGCTCGTGCCGTTACAGTATTTCTACTACAAGTTAAAGATGAGTCATTTTGAAGTCAAAGGCCTCAGAAGACATCATCAGCATTGGACGCTTCATGAAAGCTCTTGTTCTTATCATTATGTACTTGTTAGGAAAAAATATTGTAAGTAATTCTACACGTCGTCCCATGGGGGAAGATTGTTGGAAACTCACTTTATGTGACGACATTTAAGAATTCCCATTAGTTATCATAGTCACACACGTTTAGACTAGACTAGGTTCATGTATAGTTAAGCGTATCGTGTGTGACTATATATACCCCTCCTTAGCTTCCAAGGAGGGGTGTCGCTTGTGTCACTTTCCTAGTTTAATACATTTTATTCATTTTCACACACATTCAACCTCTCCTCTCTCTCTCTAAGCCAACAATGGCTTCCACCACCATATACCACCACATTAGACCACCGGATCCGATTTAGCATTTCTACAGTCACCCTACTACTGGTCTAGGTAACAATTGTGTCTGCCAGGTTTAGCCCCCTCTCTTTCTTTTCCTTGTCATTTCAGTTTAAAAAGCTGTCAATGCCTAAATCCTTTGTATCAACTTTTGCTTTTTCACACTTTTGCCCCAAATGGTTTTGTAAAATGAATTCAGGGGTAATTCTTGCCATTTTGTGATTCTTGAAGGACTGGTTTGGTATTTTCTTCAAGGATAATGGTCTAAACTTGTATGATTGACATTTTGGAGGACTAAAATTGTCAAATCATGTTTGATGAGGGACCATTTTTGCCAAATCTTCAAAGTCAAGGGTCCTTTTGGTAATTTTGAGATTTTCAAAGGACCAAATTTGTAATTCTTGTAACTTGGAGTTCTTCTTGGTATTTTTGACTTTGAGGAGGATAAATATTGACATTTTAGCTTTGTTGAGGGGCTAAAATTGCCAATTCTTCAAAGTGGAGGGCCCTTTTTGCAATTTTGACAAACTTTAGGGACCAATCTTGTAATTATGAGGATACAAGGGTATAAAGTGTCAGTTATTCTATATTGGAGGACCCTTCTTCATAATTCTTCAAATCTTCAAGGGTTTTTCTTGGGAAAACTTCATTAGGGCTTTGTTCATTGTGCGGCTTCGTTTCCCGTGTTCGTTTTTGCATGATCCTTGTGATCTTTTGTCATTTTCTCAATATCCGTACCTAAAATACACAAGCAACAAACACAAGCATATATGGGTATTTTGATGATATTTAATGCATTTAAAGCCCTTTTTGGACGCTGAGACTATGTATAAAAGCAGTCTCATCACTCCCCCATACTAAACCATTATCGTGCCCTCACGCAATGCTAGAATAAAGTATCGTAGCACCTCCAAAATTCATTTTTATTCACTTTATTAAATGATAAACTAGCTACACTTACTACTATTGCTACTACTACTTGCGCTTTAGACATAATGTATGATTTTCATCGCAAAATGGGACGTTTAGGTTCATAGAATAAGAACACGTGAATGCTTCGTTAGAAATAATTTCATCGTCCTCGATTTTCACCCCAATTCCATGCCAAGCGTGCAATTAGATCATTGTCATTATAAGTTAGTAATGCTAACACTACTCATATGCCCTAATCACGTACTTATCCTCCGATTTTCCTAAGTTGTATCTCTTATATTTTATTATGTCTTGAATGTTTCACGAGGATACATTGTTTGACTTATGCGATAATAGAGATTTAGGTCTAAAAATAGAGTCCTAACGGTGTAACCAAGACCATCAAATCAATAACCCCTCCTAATAGACAACGATGTCAAAAAATTAAGTCAACAAGAAGGATCGATAAACACGGTTTTATAACGGTTTCGAACATGAGACTTATTACCAAGACTTTTATACGCCCCCTAACGGAAGGGCCTTATTATCTTTGGTTTACCTCCATCTTTTATTCAACTTCGCCATGAAGCTTTTATTATGACTTCGATCTTGCCTTGCCTTTTTTTATCCACCTCATCGGTAGTTTTATTAGCCAAAGACGTATATCCTCACGCTAAGGCGAATTTTGGATCTTTAAAGCTTCAAAGATTAAGGCTTGATTCACTTTCAATTTTGCATAGATTTTTCGGCCTTGTGGGGCTTCAAATTGTTTCCTTGATTTATGTGAGCACTTGAAATCTTATTATTGGGTGAAGCTTTTGATTATTCGGGTGCCAATCCTTCAAAACCGTGACGCTGGCGATACCTTAATGTCTTCCCAATTAATTACACAGAAGCTACTAGAAAAGACTAGAAACACAACAATCTCAACTAAATCGCTAAGTCAATATTTATTAAGCAAAAAATATATTTACATGCGAAGGGAGAATAAGCAAACAACGAGAACACATAAGTTTTTGAAAGAATACGAGACTCTACGTTTAGTATAGTAACTTATAATTAACCCTATCATTTCTCATCCTCATTTAAGAGACTTAGCCTATTGTGAAGTTAAGGAATCAAAGCTAAGTGCTCAACACGCACGGTCGAGTAAAAAATTACTCTTATTCTCGCCATCGGAAAACCTACATTCGTGTCTTCAAACACTTATAAAACATGAGAATTTTTTTAAAATTTGGCCATTTTTAGCCTTATTTTGCAACAAAATGATAAACAAAAAGATAAACTTTGGAAAGCGTGAAGGTTTGGCAAGGAAAGTATCTATTCAGCCCCCCATACTAAAGTTAAACATTGTCCTCAGTGTTTCGAGTCTTGGGGTGCAAACACCCCCATACTAGAGACGTAGTCGAATGCCTAATCTAGCATGGAAAGGGTGTAACCGTTAAATTTAAAGCCGTTTATGAAGTGTGCTATAAACCTAAGGTTAGAACATCAAAGGATATATCATGGATATTGAGAAAGTCTTGAAAGCAAACGATCGAGTACTCCCATAAAACGAACTCGAGAGGCTCCAATCGTGAATATCATGCTAAAGTCCACAATTCACAAACAACAACGGAACAAAGGTTAGAAGGGCACAAATCCCCTCACGTTACTACATTAGAAAGCGATAATATGTACATAGGATAAGCATGGGACTCCCCCACGAGGAACCTCGTTTTTGATTACCGATTCATGAGCTCGACTCGATCCCCTCAATACTAATTATCATTGGGGAAAGTGATTTGGTCGAGGTAGTTCAAGGATGGAACTTCCCCGCCAAAGTAGTGCTTCAACCTATGTCCATTCACCTTGAAATTGGGGCCATCATTTTGAGCTAGCTCGATGGTCCCATATGGAAAAACTTGAGTCACGGTCGGACCAACGGGATTTCAACTTACCGGAAAAGATTTCCAAACGAGAATTAAAAAGCAAAACTTGATCCCCAATGTTAAAAACCCGGTTTTTAATTTAAGAATCATGCAACTTTTTAGTTTTTTCTTTATAAATCAATGAATTTTCATAAGCAATATCCCTCAATTCATCCAATTCATTTAATTGCATTTTCTCGCAGTCTCCATGTCATCATTACAATGCTTTAGGGCCCAATAAGCCTTGTGTTCCAATTCGATAGGCAAGTGGCAATTTTTCCCATACACAAGCTTATAGGGAGTGCACCCAATGGGCGTCTTATGAGCGGTCCTAAAGGCCCATAAAGCATCGTCCAACTTATCCAACCAAGATTGTCGGTTTTCCCCAACGGATCTCTCAAAGATCCTCTTCAACGATCGGTTTGAAACCTCGACTTGCCCACTCGTTTGTAGGTGATAAGCCGTAGAAAGCCGATGTGTAACCCCATATTTCCTTAGGACCCTTTCGAATTGGTCGTTACAAAAATGGGTTCCACGATCGCTTATGATCGCACAAGGGTTCCAAACCGAGAAAACAAGCTTTTCAAAAACTTGACTACCACACGAGCATCGTTGGTGGGCAAAGCCTTAGCTTCCACCCAATTAGATAGGTAGTCAACCGCAACGAGGATATACTTATTACCACGAGATGATGGGAACGGCCCCATAAAGTCTATACCCCAAACGTCAAAGATCTCACACACTTGGATGATATTTTGTGGCATTTCATCTTTTTGTAAGGCTTTTCCTTGTCGTTGGCATGAATCGCATGACTTCACAAGATCTTGTCCATCTCGGTAAATAGTAGGCCAAAAGAAGTCGGCATCAAACACCTTCTTAGCCGTGAGATTAGCACCATGGTGACCACTCGTGGGTCCCTCATGACAAGCTCTAAGGATATTAGAAGCTTCGGTGCCAAATACACAAAGTCGGATGATTTGATCCGCACGAGTTCCAAAACAAGTAAGGGTCGTTCCAAAAGTAGAACTTGACGTCACGAAAGAATTTTCGTTTTTCTTGAGTCGTCATACCCTTGATGATGAAGTTACCCGCATGGTAATTTGCAAAGTTCGCAAACCATGGGGGTGGAAGAATCAAGCTTAGAATTCACTACACCAAGTGTCTCGAGCGGAAATGTTTCGGTGATTTCCTTGGGCTCGTAAACACTTTGGTGAGGATCTTCTAAACGAGAAAGATGATCGGCCGCTAGATTCTCGGCTCCCTTTTTGTCAACAATTTTGTGATCAAATTCTTGAAGGAGGAGAGTTCAACGAAGTAATCTCGGCTTAGCATCTTGTTTAGCCATAAGATACTTGATAGCCGAATGATCCGTATACACAATGCATTTCGTCAAGACGAGATAAGGTCGAAATTTCTCAAATGCATACACCACGGCAAGGAACTCCTTCTCCGTTGTAGTGTATTTAAGTTGAGCCTCGGTCATCGTCTTGCTAGCATAGTGAATAGGCAAGAAGTGTTTTTCATGATGTTGCCCCAATACGGCCCCAATAGCGTAATCACTAGCATCACACATGAGCTCAAAGGGGAGGTTCCAATTGGGAGCAACAATAATGGGAGCTTCGGTAAGTTTCCTCTTAAGGATTTCAAAGGCTCGTACACAATCTTCGTCAAAGACAAAACATGCCTCTTTTTCAAGAAGATGTGTAATGGGTCGAGAGATCTTTGAAAAGTTCTTGATGAATTGACGATAAAAGCCCGCGTGGCCTAGGAAACTCCTAACTCCCTTAACGATTTTGGGATGAGGTAATTTGGAGATGACGTCTACCTTAGCTTGATCTACCTCAATCCCCGCTTTCGAGACCTTGTGCCCTAAGACGATTCCACTTTTAACCTTAAAATGACACTTTTCCCAATTGAGCACATGGTTGGTTTCCTCACAACGTTTCAACATTCTCTCAAGATTCGACAAACACGAAGTGAACGAATTACCAAACACGGAAAAGTCATCCATAAAGACTTCCATCGTCTTCTCGATCATGTCATGAAAAATAGCCATCATGCACCTTTGAAAGGTTCCCGGTGCATTACAAAGTCCGAATGGCATTCTACTATAGGCAAACGTTCCGTATGGACACGTAAACGTAGTTTTTTCTTGATCAAGAGGATCGATGGGGATTTGGAAGTAACCGGAAAAACCATCTAAAAAGCAATAGAAATCGTTTCCCGCAAGACGCTCCAACATTTGGTCCATGAAGGGCAAGGGAAAATGGTCTTTTTGAGTGGCTTCATTCAAATTTCGATAGTCAATGCACACTCTCCATCCGTCACGAGTCTAGTGGGAATTAACTCGTTGGCATCGTTTGACACAACGGTCATTCCTCCCTTCTTAGGGACACAATGAATAGGACTCACCCAAGGGCTATCAGAAATAGGGTAAATCATTCCCGCGTCAAGGAGTTTAAGGACTTCCTTTTTAATGACGTCGTGAATTTTTGGGTTCACCCTTCTTTGACATTGGATTGCGGGCTTGTAATCCTCCTCCATTAAGATTTTGTGCGTACAAAATTTGGGATCGATCCCCTTAATGTCGGATAACTTCCACGCAATTGCCCCTTTGTGATCCTTTAGAACATCGACAAGTGCGGTTTTTTCATCATCCGAAAGTTCCTTCGCAATAATAACCGGCAACTTTTCGCCCTTCTCCATATAGACATATTCGAGATGAGGAGGTAAATCTTTCAACTCGAGGATAGGTGGTTCCTCAATTGAAGATTTGGGCTCGATAGTCATAACCTCCTCGGGTGGAGGAAATGGGAAATCGTTAAGAAAATCCTAGATAATCGAGAAGTCCTCATCGTTGTCGAGGTCTTCGTTACAAGTACGTGGAACATCGAATTCTTCCAACGTAAAACCACCACCTTCAAATGGAGTGAAGGTTGGTGTCGAGTTATCAAGGATGGGATCTAACATAGTGGGATTACCACTATTTTCATCATCACCAAAACCTATAACTTCTTGTGAAAATTCCTCGCAAACCACGTCAATCATATCAACGAGGTTTATGGTTGCAACGGAATAAACATGAGAAATTTGAGAGTTTTGAGTTGCGTTTATAACAAGCTCCTCGTCGTTGAAATGTAAGGTGATCTTTCTAGCATGAACATCGATCAAAGCCATAGACGTATCTAAAAACGAACGACCTAAAATGAGAGGAACTTGAGGATCCGTGGGAATATCAACAACGATAATGTCTACGGGATAGTAGAACTTTCCCACTTTCACAAAGACGTCTTCCGCCAATCCACATGCGGGAATAGTGGAATGGTCGGCCAACTCGATAGACATTAGTGAAGGAGTAAGATTAGGAAGATTGAGCGACTTGAAGATTGCAAGTGGCATCAAGTTAATGCTAGCACCAAGATCGGCCAAGGCAAAGCATTCCTCCATATCTTGGATTGCACAAGGGATCAAAAATTTACCGGGATCATCGACTTTTTGAGGTATGCGATTAAGGTAAACCGACGAACAACTAGACAATTGGTGCAATTTCTCCTTGTTGTTCAACATACTCTTAAAGTTAGCGGCAAATCGAGGCATCATGACCAAAGCATCGACGAAACTCACATTAAAGTGCAATTCACGAAACATTTTCATAAAAAGCTCAAATTGGTAATTGTCGATCTCTTGACGTTTCTCATTTCTAAGTCTCGATGGATAGGGCAAAGGTGGTGTGGGTTGAGGCATAGGCATAGCCTTTGGAATCTCGGGTTCCAATGTTGGTAATGGGTCAACCGTAGGTGTGGCATGAGCGGTACTTCGTGGGATTGGGACATGCTCCTTTTGGACCACCACCTCGGGTTCTTCCTCAATTGCATCCTCCATAGGAGCAATTGGTTGAGGAGTAGGTTCCTTAAGTGTCTTACCACTACGTGTGGTAATCACTTTCATCTCACCCTTAGGGTTAGACACGGTGTTGCTAGGAAGACTACTCGAAGACGGTTTACACATAATTGCCTCAAACATAGATGAGATTTTATCTTCAAACATGGATTGCCTCTTCTCGGCTTTAATCATTTCTTGTTTAATCTCATGTTGACCTTGTTCCATTTTTTGTTGGTTTTGTTGTGACCTAGTTACATTCCATTCCATCTTGTTGGTGTGGATTTTAAGCTCATTAGCTAACTCATTTTTCAACTCTTTCTTCAAGTCGGTTTTAAAATCGGATCTTAGGCTAATGATTTCTCTTTGAATATTGTCAAACCTAGCATCATTCCCATTAGCGTATTCAACAAATTCATTTGGAAGATCTTTCAACGTTTGCAAACCTTTGTTGTTGTTTTGAAAATCATTTTGATTTTTTTGAAACTTGATTGTTAGCCCCTTGATTCCCATAGTTTCCCTTGTTGTAATTGTTTTTGAAACCAACTTGATTGTTACGATAGTTGTTGTTAGCATTTTGATTTGAACCAAAACCCGGTGGAGTCAATTGATTAGAGCGGGTAACTTGACCGTTTTGGTTGTAAGTTCCCGTGGCCGCGTAGGCACTCGAAGTGTTACCACCGTTGGTAATGCACTCGGAGAAATCATGACCTCCACCACAATACATGCATGAAACCTCAATCGCTTTAGCCGTAGCGGGAGCACTTGGTTCTCCAACTTTGAACTCAATCAAAAGACCTTTAAGCTTATCAAAGATTTTGTTTTCCAAGTTTGCCTCAATTTGGCAAGCATCGATGGTAGTAGACAAAGAAGGGGAAGCCAAAGACGAAGCCTTACGAACACTAGACGTGCTACGAGGACTATACACCTTAGATCTATTCTCAATTATCACCAAAGCTTCCTCAACCGTTTTACACAAAAAATTACCACCCGCGACGACATTAAGATAATCCCTTTCATGATCATTAAGTCCATTGTAAAACGTGTCAATTTGATGCAAATCGAAAAAACCGTGACGAGGACACTCATGTAACATTTCCTTAAACCTATTCCAAGCCGTTGAAAAACTTTCATTAAACTCTTGTGAAAATTTTGAAATCTCGTTTTTCAAGTGCGTAGTCTTAGGAGGCGGAAAAAATTGGTTCACAAACTTAGACACGAGATCCTTCCACGTCAATATAGAATTGGGTGTCTCTTTCTCCAACCAAATTTTAGCGGGCCCCGCTAAAGAATACGGAAAAAGCATCATCTTAATCGAGTCATTAGAGACATCCTTAAACTTGCAAGTGGCGGTAAGACGATTGAATTGGCGGATATGGTTGTGTGGATTGTCCTTCTCATCACCACGGAATTTGTTGTTTTGGATCATCGACAACAAACCCGTTTTCAAATCAAAATTCTCCGCAAGGATAGCGAGAATCACAATAGCCTCTCTATAACCCTCGGTGGGTGATTGAAGTAACTCCATCATAGATCGATTCGCCATGGTTGGTTCTTTCTCTACAATGGGTTCAACAATGGGAGATTCCTCACTAGAAGATGTTTGGTTTCCTTCCTTTTGACGATGTTTACGTGCACGTCTTGCTTTGGAGCGAGTTTGCACAAACGTCACGTAAAACGAGGGGATGAGCAAAGAAGATTCTTTTTGGTGTTTTGTATTTTTCAAATTTTTTGTGGTTTTTGATTGTATTAACCTTTTTGGATTTTGGTGAATGTATTAAGTAGACAAAAATCTACAAATCTCCTCCTTAATCAAATCTCTTGATTAAAGAAGCCTCAAGAATGATAACGATCACGTGAAGTGAACGCCTTCGTTGACTTTAGAACGTTGGTGGAACACCAAAACGTTCAAGAGGGTTTAATCAATGAAACCAAGAAAGTATATATGATACTTAATAATACTTTGGGCGGCAAAACCCTCGATTACCTCTCAAAATCAAATACTCACAAGCAAGCGGGGAAACGAGGTGGCGCGAAGCACTTAAGAGCCTCTTTCCTTAGGATATATTTTATAATATCCGCCTTATACCCACCTTATAGTTTGTATTTTTCAAAATTGAGCTTCACGAAAGTATTTATCTATTTTTGCCTTTTTCTTTGGTTTGAGATTCGGATACAATGATTGGGTAATTACCTCCCAAGTCAAGGTTGTGATTTCTCACGTATTTGGAGTACTTGTGAATTTATTGTTCTACGTATACAATACAGTAATAGTATTCACACAAAAATCAAAAAACCGATAATACGTATTAGTAGAGTGCTTCTAATACAATAGATATTATGGCTATATAAAAAACAACAATTTTCAAATCAAAACACAACACGCCTCCCCGACAGCGGCGCCAAAATTATGTTTTGGTTTTTACCACTCTTTAGGAAAAGAGGGCAAATTAGGGTAAGCACGACGGTTTAGGAAAACCGTGTACAAATGACCCTAAAATGAGTTTGTTCTCAAGGAGGTTTGGTGTGTGTGTAATGAAATGATTAACTTTGTGATTATATGATTATGAAAAAGAAAATAGAAATAGGATAAGAAGAGAAAGACGGTTACGAAGACGGATTACACTAAGACGATAAAGGCGTACACGTAAAACCGTAAAAAGCACCAAAATTAAAATTTTACTCTAAAAATTCCTAAAAATACGATAAATCCACTAAAATATTCTAAGGGTTTACAAAAAATCCAAACTTGCTAAAACCTTTTAATAAATTAAATATTAACTTTTTAATGCTAATTAAAGCCCTAAAAATCAATATTAACTAACAAAAAGTCCAAATCAAGATCTTAAAGTTTGTAAACCTTTAAAGTAACCTAATTAAGCTAAAAAAATATTTTTCAAAATTTTAAAACCACTAAAAACTATTTTTAAACAATTAAAAACTATTAAAAGCTATAAAAACTTAAAATAATTCTAGAAAATAACCGAAAAACCCTAAAAATGTTTGGAAAGTTGTAAAATTCCTAATTAAGTGTCTAGAATCTAGGAAAAATATAAAAACTCAGAAAATCAGACTTTTAATTTTTAATAACAAAATAATATTAAAATATTTATAAAATCCAAAAATCCTAAAAAATTCTAAAAAGTTGCAAACTAGCTTAATTTAACCTAAATAATACAGAAATGAACTTGAATTTACCTAAATGCCCTTAATGGGCCTAGAAAATAGGCTAAACCCAAAACAGACTCCTTATTGGGCCAAAATGAGCCCAAAATGAAAAAGTGGCCCAAATAAGCCCAAAAAGCACTACTTGACTCAAAATTTGATTTTAAACAACTTTTTCCAAAGGCCCAAAAGCTTAAAGTGTGAAATAAGCAAGCTTATACCAAACAGCTTATTCTTAATGGGCTTTTTGGCCCATTAAGCTATAATCTAATGCCATAAGCTCAAATTAGATACACAAGCTTCTTTTGAGCTAACTAAGACTTCTGTAAAAAGAAATTTGAAATAAGCCAAAGGAATAAGCTTGAAAATGCAAAAAGCAATCTACAGAAAACGACAAAATAGTCGTTTTTGAGTTCTAGGCCACCCCAAGAGCTGATTCAAGTTTCTAAAGGTTTTAAATGACTTAATTAAGCTATTTCAACAAAAAGTTTTCAAATAAGCTGACTCAATAAGTTGGAAAAAGCAAATAAGCACTTATGAAAAGTCAAATAAGTTGGTTTTCTAGCAAAAAGTCAAAGTCAAAGTCCAATAAGCTCCAGTCTAATCAAATGGGTCAAATAATGAAGATCTATCACAAAAAATAAGTTGTTGCAGGTCTGGATAAGAGATTATAGCTTATTGATAAGCTGAGAACAAATTAACACTAGCAGGGGCTAGTTTTGGGTGTTGAGCAGTGGGTACTTTTCCCACTGCTTGACTTGTAGACTTTTTTGTCCTTAGTGACTTTTTTGGAGATTCAGGTTTCAACAAGGCACGCAAATGATCATTGGGTCATAAGGAGTCAATACAAACAAAGAAATCAACAATCCAACAAGCCAATTTGTATAGTTTAATCAATAAAGCACCAGATCTAGCCCATACATGAACAAATAAGAATATTAGGTTCAATAAGCACTTTTAGCAATATTCAGCCAGCCAAACTCAACCAAATGCATACACAAGCTATTATAAACTCAAATGAACAAGTCTCAACAAGTTTCATGCAATGATTCAAAGTTTTAAGCAAGATTCAAGCACCTTAAGTTACCGATGAACACTAACACATGCAGTTTTCACTTTTGCTGATGCACTTGACCAACAAGCCAGATTCAAACCTCCAAATCTCTCAAACAGGTTACAATGACTTTTTTTAAACCACTTTTAGCCCTAAGCATGCATACACCCTAAGTTTTCCCAAGATCCTAGGTCAAAATAGTCAATAACAAAGATTTTATAGTAGATTGTTTGATTTTAAGGTTTAAGTCCAATAACTTGCAGCAAAATACTCTCAAACAAGTGTATGACAAATAACAAACACAAACACAAACTTCCAATAACACAATAACACACAATGATTTCAAACAGGTAATCCCAAACACCCCTTTAACTTTTCAAAATCAAAATTTTCAAATCAAAAGTGAATTTTAAAACCACCCAAGCCCAAATTAACACAATAACAGCTAAGATAAGCAAATTCAAGCAATTTTAAGCCACAAAATTCACAAGAACATAAGTCACACACAAATATCACCAAAAATCAAGATTTAAGCAGATTTTGGGATTAAGTATGCAAACCTCATGGATGTACATCCACACCTACGAATTTTGAGCTTATGTACTAGCAAGAACAACTACAAGCTTCCTTAAACAACCCTGCTAAGAATCAACAAAGTTATAAGCACAATTATCAAAACAGAAATATGAAAACTTCTTGATTAATGCAACTCTTGTCCTCCACACTTGATTATCCCCAAGTTATAATCTTCACCACACCTTGATAACACAGTATCAGGATGTTATGATCAGCCCTATAGCCCAAGAATTCCAAGATAGACCAAGAACTTAGCAAAATATCAAGAAAATGTGGAAAATGTGCAAACTTTTGCACACTCCTCTTTTGAAAACAGGTTTGATTCAAGAATAATGAACAAAGAACAATAATAAACATATTATAAAAATGGCACTTGGTCTTTCTTCAACAAACTTAACACACTTTCATTAACAGAAAAATGGATTTACAAGTTTGTGAACAAGGACAAACCAAAAGCAGCTGAAATGTAAAGAGCTAAGGCCTTTATATAGGCATACAATGAACTACTAAGTGCATAAAAAAACGTAAAACCTAGCTTGGAGAATCCCTGAAATGCCCTTGTAGCTTTTTGAACTCTTGAAGAATCATGTGACAGAATTTGTTGTTTTGTGGAGGTGGCATGTGTGAAAAGTGATCAAAGGGCTTGTAACAAGCTTAGGATGTAAGCACAATCCTTGGACATTTGATGGCTGTCACCATTTTGGCATCTTCCTCGTCTTTGTAGCAGGGGAATCTTGTGTGGGACAAGGGAGTGAGGTGGCAAGAATTTTTGAGGTTGGGAAGTGATTAAGACATCATTAATCACTAATATGGAAGAGGTGATGGTTTAATTTTTGCTAAAACAAAAACTCCCAATTTTGTGTATGAACATGAAGAACAACTCATTTGATCTTGGTTGTGGGTTTAAGAGGTGTTTAGCGCCTTATTTTAATATTAATTAACTTTTTTGAAAAGTTAGTTAACAACAAACGGGTAAGTGGGATCTGATGTGGAGGAGTGGAGTGTTTTGATTGGTTGTGGAGTGGTAGTGGGGCACGTGTCACCCCACTACTGGTCTAGGTAAGAATTGTGTCTGCCAGGTTTAGCCCCCTCTATTTCTTTTCCTTGTCATTTTAGTTTAAAAAACTGTCAACGCCTAAATCCTTTGTTTCAACTTTTGCTTTTTCACACTTTTGCCCCAAAAGGTTTTGTAAAATGAATTCAGGGGTAATTCTTGCCATTTTGTGATTCTTGAAGGACTGGTTTGGTATTTTCTTCAAGGATAATGGTCTAAACTTGTATGATTGACATTTTGGAGGACTAAAATTGTCAAATCATGTTTGATGAGGGACCATTTTTGCCAAATCTTCAAAGTCAAGGTTCCTTTTGGTAATTTTGAGATTTTCAAAGGACCAAATTTGTAATTCTTGTAACTTGGAGTTCTTCTGGGTATGTTTGACTTTGAGGAGGATAAATATTGACATTTTAGCTTTGTTGAGGGGCTAAAATTGCCAATTCTTCAAAGTGGAGGGCCCTTTTTGCAATTTTGACAAACTTTAGGGACCAATCTTGTAATTATGAGGATACAAGGGTATAAAGTGTCAATTCTTCTATATTGGAGGACCCTTCTTCATAATTCTTCAAATCTTCAAGGGTTTTTCTTGGGAAAACTTCATTAGGGCTTGGTTCATTGTGCGGCTTCGTTTCCCGTGTTCGTTTTTGCATGATTCTTGTGATCTTTTGTCATTTTCTCAATATCCGTACCTAAAATACACAAGCAACAAACACAAGCATATATATGGGTATTTTGATGATATTTAATGCATTTAAAGCCCTTTTTGGACGATCAGACTATGTATAAAAGTAGGCTCATCAATTGTCCCTGGAAAGATCCCTCTGGTTCTGGTTGGATCATAGGACTTAAACCTAACCACCCTTTTGACACCAATAACATCGTAAATTAAAGATGTTGTGGGTATTTGATCGCAACCATGAGTGCTTGAGTCTTTAGATCACATTTTAATCACATTTTCTCCCATATCTCTAATATATAAAATCTTTTGATATTAGAGATACCAAATTTGATTAAAATATATTGTAAAAAATAGTTTTGAAACTTTTAGGGAGAAAAATGTGTCAAACTTAGCATGAAATTTGGAAAGCTCCCCCTCAAAAATTAATCCAATGGAATTGTCATTACGAGGATATGATCCACATTAAACTGTTGATCCCAAACTTAGATCGATTTAGCTTTATGTATACGAGATTAGATCAAGTAATACACTTAGAGAAACCTTTGTATATGTATGTGACAATCTAAGTGTTATGCGGAATTAACACTTAAACAAGAACACACAAGATGTAAACAAACTTTCACTTTGATTAATGATATCAAACTTGCTTACAATGAAAGTAGTTTATGTATGAAAACTTATACTGAACATTAACCTAAAGGTCTTCTTTTATAGACATACGAAGCCTTGTACAATAATCTACGTATCAACTATTCTAGGTAAAGATAAATATAGAAAATACATTGTTGTTCCTATCTTTACTAGAAGTAATCTAGAATACAATAAACGCGTAGAGTATATCTTCCCATCAGTGCTTGTCTTCAATGTATCAACGCTTGACTTTGTCTTGTCAACGCTTGAGCTGTCAGCGTTTGTTTTACTCCTGTCAACGCTTGTTTTACTCTTGTCAGCGCTCAAGTAGACTGGCCATAATTTATTCCCAACAATCCTCCCCTAAACTTGATATCTACTCCAGTGATCAAGTTTCAGAATAAACATTAAGAACTAGGAGGAATCTTACAAACCTTCTCATATTGGTAATAAATAAATCTGATCAAGTCTTTTGCCACGTCACTTGAATAATCAATTTCCAGCTGAGTGTTCTTCATCTTCTCCAAGATATCCTTGGACATGAAATACTGACCATCCACAAGTAGATACTCAGCAAACTTTGTAGAACTCAAATAATAAACACCAGCAGCTGAATACAATCTCCATTGAAGACCACTGAGATCATCTTCAAGATCCTTCCAAATAGCAGGATCCTCATCTTTTGGTCCACACATTCTCTTGAATGTGGACCACAGTTTTATTCCATTGGCTGAAGTTGGTGCTTCAGCCTCATACTTGGCCTCTAACAACCTCCATAGGTCTACCAAGTCTTCTCTGTCAAAACTTGCAAACAAAGATATAAGGGTGGTAAAAGTGTGAACCTCTTTTTCATACATGCCAATCTTCCAAAACCCACATTCATATTCTTCATAGCTCACAATTGGGTTTCTGGAATCAAGTGGTAACACTTGTACCATATCTGAAGCTTCTAATGGTGAGAGCTTTAGACTCTTTCTTATGACAGCTTCACTTGGATGTAATGGATCCATATCTTTGGGAAACTCAATAGAAACTCCCTTTTTCACTGGTCTGGGAACAAACATTGCTTTCTTGAGCTCCATTTCCTCTACAAGTTCTTCTTTTCTTTCATCAGAAAGAAGTCTTAGAGTGTTTGCTTCCTGCACTCTAACCCAAATGGGATATGCTCTACATTCCAACTCATCAAATGTCAATGCCTTCAGTTTCTGATAAGTCCACCCTGTTCCATGACACCTGAGCAACATGTAGTACAACTCCCTTCTATCCCTTTTCAACTCTGAGAGAACATTGCTTGCTTTATGTTTCAGAATGACCTTGCAATACTTTTGTACTCTGAGAAGAATATACAAACCCCATATCTGATTTGAAATGGTCAAGTGTGGATTCTCCATACACCTATCTTCCCAGGCATGATACATCTGAACCACCTCTGGCATATCAAAATCAACCTGCAATTTCAACTCTCTCAATTTCTCCTTGGCCAGCTCATCACCATACTCAAGTCTTTCAGGCTGTTCTATGATCATAACACTTGAGTCTGAACTAGCCTCATCACTTCCTTCTTGCTCTTCTGAAGTGACAACAAAAGGTGACACCTCCTTTCTTTCTTGTTCCATAATTTGTGCAGCCAACTTTCTATCAAACTTAATTTGTGCTGCATTCTTTGGAACAACCTCTTCTACCATAATACCCTTACCCTTATCTAGTGGATCAATTGTTGGTAAGGTAGATGGTAATACCTGTGAAGAAACCTCCTTGATGATGGATGATGACTGGGATACATCAACCTCATTTGCAGGTCTGTCAACGCCCAATTTTGCTTTGTCAACGCCTAAAATACCCATGTCAGCGTTCAAATTCTCCTTGTCAACGCTCAAATTTCCTGCCTCAGCGCCTTTTGCAATTTCCTCCAACATGGCTGTAAATGATAAATTTAAGTTTGTAGGAGAGACTAAAGACGTATCAAAACCTGTCTGTTTCTTCAAACTTGTTAGGGCCTCAGCAACATCCAAAGATTGACCATCATGGCTGCCCTTATCACTCACATTTATTTGTTCATCCTCCCCTTTGGAAGATTCCTCCATCCCTCTCCTTGTACTAGCAGTCTCCAAAATAACAATCCTCTCCCTCAATTGATTGAGTTTAAGGCCTTGTGTGCTGAAAACTTGTACCAAGTCTGCATTTTGCTTTTGCAAGCTCATGCAGACTGCCGTCAATTCCATCAAAGTCATTGGTTCCAATTTGCCCTCTTTTAAAATGGGTATTTGACCTCCCAAGTTAGATTCATTGGGCATGGATGAGGTCTTAAGTATGTTAGGACTGTCTTGGTCAGCGTCTAAGCCAGAACCAATAGTCCCAGCTTCATCCATAACACCAACCACACTTGTGGTGGTGGTTCTCTCTGCTACATGGCTGGGACCACTAGAGGAGAACACTCTAGTAGTCCTTTGGCGTTTTTGTAACCTATATTGTGTTGGTGGAGATGATGATGTGGATTGAGTGGATGTGGGTTGGTTAAGGGGTGTTTGGGTCTGTGAAGGTTGTGTGTCAACGTTTGAAATAGGCACATCAACGCCAACATTTAACGTGTCAGCGTCAAAGGGTTCTTGGTCAATTTGCATATGTTGGGGTGAAGGTAATGGTTCAGGAATTGGGTCAAGTTGGGGTTGGGGGTCTGGTTGGGGTTGAGCTGCTTCAATGACAGCAATCATAGCTGGGGTTAGGGGAAGGTCACGATGTGGGGGTGAGTTCATCTTCATAAAAATTGCTTTCTTTTGCACAGGGATCTCATAAAAACCATTATGATCCCTTGTGCAGTATCCTTGGACATCAAAAACCATTTGTAAAAATCTGGGATAAGCTAAAGTCATTTTGTTCCCTTTATTTTTACACATGCCCTCAAAAATCATTTTAGAATAATTAAATGTTTGCCCAGTAGCAATGCACACAATAGCACTTGCAATAGATCTATTGATCTCATTGTGTGTAGTGCACTTAGGACTCAAACATTGTAGGAGGACATGTATAAGGTACTTCCAGGCTGGGGGAAATTCCTGTTTATGATATTTATTTAAAGTTCCTTCATCAGGAAAAGGATAACCCAAAGCCCTTAGTCCTTGTTCTATCTCACTAATGGGAAGGGTGGTTATACCATCAACATCATCAAGATGCAAAGCTTGGCATACCAAAGCTTCAGTAACCACCCAAGTTCTCCCATGAACAATAGAAGATAATGTAGTCACTCTATTAACTGTTGAGGAACTGACATTGTTCCAAAACTGTTTAATATGTGTGATAGGAATGAGTGGTGCATGAGAAAGAGCATACCTAAAAGGAGATGCGTTCAAACACGCCACCATTTGTGTGTATTGGGGAAACAGAGTATCATCAGCTTCAAGATACGCGATCATGTTGTGTTGGCTTCTGAACCCCAATTCTAAATCTGATGGTTTAAACTTTGGTGCCATTGTTGAAAGCTGTTAAAATGATTGATGAAGATGAAGTTGATAAGAGAAAATTATGTTAGACAAGAATAATAGATACCTTGTTTAAAAATAAGAGCCAAATTTATAGGAGAAGAAAATGCATGTGATTAGCCCAAAAATAGGCAAGTATTTTCAAAATGTAATCATGAAAATATTGAAAAATAATAAGTTTATCTCATGCATTAAATGAAAGTTATCAACTCCCAAAATTACGACCTAAAAATATGTCAAAAAGTAACAACTGGGTAGGTCCCATTGAGTGTCAACGGTAAAAAATAACCTATCAACGCCCAACGGCTATATTCTTGTCAACGTTTGCCATAGCCATGTCAGCGTCTACATTGGTCACAACAACGCTTGGAAAAATACTTGTCAGCGTCCAAAAATAAAAATGCTTAAAAATGAAAAATGACCTCAACAAAGTAATTTATCCTAGAGAAGATAACCAAAAAGCTGATAATTATTATAGGGCGGCAAGCACTGTCCAGTTATGCACACTAGCTTATGCAAGATAGACATAACAGTCCTCTAGTGTCCCTTGCTAACCAAAACTCTTAACAACTAAGTTACCTTATAAAATTCCTAGTTACTCCCAGGTAAATCCCATAACAAAATTATTCCCAAGTCTCCCAACAGACCACAACCAATTCTAGGCCAAAAATGTCTTGGCAGCATGCATAGTATATCAACTTTGCATGCTACAGTGCCTCAAGATAGACATGAACATAAAAATTTATGTCAAGATAAGAATTAAAAATTCCAACCATCATCCATAAATAAAAACTTGTCCAAATGCTTCTCCAATGATCCATAAGCAACTCTGTATCCATTGGTATACTGCTAACATCACCTGCACATTTAGATTGAAAACCACAAAACTAACATTGTTGCTGACAACGCCCCGATAACACATGACAGCGTTGAGGGAAGCTTTGTCAGCGTTAGATAAATATATTGCTGACAACGTCACAAAAACACTTATCAGCATTCAAGCAACCTTTGTTAGTGGTAAAAAAATATAGTGGAAAATCTAAATCTTCAAAAAAACCAATAACAATGCACTATCCTGTACATACTTTTACAAAAAGACTCCAAAACACATATTATGTGAGATTGATCATTCCAATACTTGTTACCAAGTATTGAAACCTCCCAGCATCAAAAGGTTTAGTTAGTAAATCTAACACATTTTCTTCTGTGTCAACCCTATCTGGTTGTATTAAACCCTTTCAAAACAATCTCTTATAAAATGGTGTCTAATTTCTATGTGTTTAGTTTTAGAATGATGTACAGGATTTTTAATAATCCATAAAGTACTGTTATTGTCAACAAATATCTTGGTATGCATGAAATTATACCCATAGTCTAACAACTGGTTCTGAATCCACAAAACTTGTCCACAACAAGCAGCTGCAGCCATATACTCAGCTTCAGTTGTAGAATTAGCCACCACTGTTTGTTTCTTGCATTGCCAAGATATCAACCTGCTCCCAAGAAACTGACATCCACCAGTTGTGGATTTCCTATCAAACTTATCACCTCCATAGTCACTGTCTGAATATGCAATCAGCTCCAATGGTGAATCCTTTGGGTACCACAAACCAAGACTAGGATAGCATCTTAGGTACCTAAAGATCATCTTCACAGCATAAAGGTGACATTCTTTGGGAGTCACTTGATGGCGTGCACAAGCACACACAGCAAACATGATGTCAGGTCTGGAGGCTGTAAGATACATTAAGGATCCAATCATGGATCTATAGTGCCTGACATCAACATCTTTCCCATCTCCAATCTTTCCACAAGGGTGTTCTCTATCCATAGGAGTAGTAGCCCTCTTTTCATGTGGAGAAAAGCCAAACTTCTTCAAGATCTCAGCCACATATTTATCCTGGGGGATGAAGATACCATCTTCTTTCTGCTGAACTTGTAAACCAAGAAAGAAGTTCATCTCCCCCATAACACTCATCTTGAATTTTTCTGTCATCAGCTTGGAGAAATCCTCAATCATCTTTGGATCAGTAGACCCAAAAATGATGTCATCACCATAGACCTGAACAAGCAACACATCCTTACCTTTCTTCTTTGTAAATAGTGTCTGATCTATGGTGCCCCTCTTGAATCTATTGTCCACTAAGTAAGTTGACAAAGTACCATACCATGCTCTTGGGGCTTGATTAAGTCCATACATAGCCTTCTTGACTCTATACACCTTGTCTGGATTCTCTGGATCCTCAAAACCAGGAGGCTGCATCACATATACCTCCTCAACAATTGTTCCATAGAGGAAAGCACTCTTGACATCCATTTGATAGACAGTGAAGCCCATGCATGATGCATAGGCTAAAAAGATCCTAATAGCTTCAATCCTTGCAACTGGTGCAAAGACCTCCTCATAGTCTATCCCCTCCTCTTGTGTATAACCCTGAGCCACTAACCTTGCCTTGTTTCTGACCACAATACCTCGTTCATCTCTCTTGTTTCTTAGAACCCATCTTGTCCCTATAGGTCTGACATATCTGGGACAATCAACCAGCTCCCAAACATCCTGAATTGCAAATTGGTGAAGCTCATCCTGCATTGCTTCCACCCAACTTGGTTCTTTGAGAGCATCAAATATCTTCTTGGGTTCCTGTTGTGACAGAAAACAGGCAAACAAACATGCTTGCACAAGAGGGGTATCAACCTTCTTGTGAATATTGGCAATAAACCCACCAAGACCTTGATGAGATCTTCTAGTCTGAACAGGAGTCATAATATCACCAATGATCTGAGAAGTAGGGTGATTCTTCATATTAGAAGTGAGAACTCCTCCTTCAAAAAGTTTGGTGTCCTCAACCTCATTCTCCATGTTGCCAATATCTTCTTCTTCAGACTCTCTTTCATCAACATGAGGATGAATCTATTCATATAAATTGGAAGGTTCACCTTGTTCAAAAGTGGAAGATAAAAGATGTGCAGAAGTGTTGTCAACGCCTGAACCTTGTTTGTCAGCATGTGAGCTAACAACGCTTGAACTGTTGTTGTCAACGTCTGAGCCATCAATGTCTGAATTGGTCTTGTCAGCGCTAGATTTGCCTTTGTCAGCGCCTGAAGGACCATGCATGTTGTTATCTGGTGGTACTTGGGGACCACCATTGTCTTTACCAGCAGCAGCAAAAGCATCTGTCCAGATGGGGATTGTAACATATTCTTGCATAGGAGATGACTATTCTGCTTGTGATCCAACCTTTTCATGAACCTGTGTACCTGAAACATCAACAACTTGTTCTTCCACAACATTTGAAGTTACCTTCACAATGTCTGGATTAGTGACAGGCATATAATTTAAAGTTCTAGATAAACGTTCCAAGTCAAACAACCAATTTGGACCACTTTCAGGATCACTAGGTTTTTTCTCTAAAAACCTAACATGTACTCTTTCAAGTATACGTTTTTCCTCTTTAAGATAAACCCTATATCCCTTGCTCTGCACTGAATACCCCATGAAGTAGCCTTCATCACCTTTTGCACTAAATTTACCTAAGGCATCACTAGTGTCTAAAACTACTACATGACAACCAAAAGGTCTGAGAAAACCAATATTAGGTTTTCTTCCCCAAAGTAACTCATAAGGTGTTTTGTTCTGAATTTTGTTGACCAATGCTCTATTTTGAACATAGCAAGCTGTATTAACAGCCTCAGCCCAAAAGGCTATAGGAAAATGAGCATCAGCCAACATGGTTCTGGCTGCTTCAATTAGGGTTCTATTTTTCCTCTCAGCAACCCCATTTTGCTGTGGGGTTCTGGCAACACTAAATTGCCTAGTAATTCCTTTCCTGGCACAAAAATCATCTAGCTTTTTATTCCTGAATTCACCTCCATTATCACTCCTAAGTATTTTAAATTCATTACCAGTTTTCTTCTCAATCTGAGTGATAAAATCAATTAGAGTGTCAGTTGTGTCACTCTTCATAGCTAGAAAGAAGGTCCAAGTAAACCTGGAAAAGTCATCTGTGATGACAAAGCAATAGGACTTCCCATTCAAACTTTCTATATTGGTTGGACCAAAGAGGTCCATATGAAGCAAATGAAGAGGTCTAGTACTAGAGTGCACCTGTTTGGACTTGAATGAGACCTTGTGCTGCTTGCCTTTAAGACATGCAACACAAGAATGGTCATTATGGAAGGCCTTCTTAGGAAAACCATCAACCAAGCCAAGTCTCACAAGCCTGTTTATATTCTTAAAATTTATGTGCGCTAGTCTCCTGTGCCACAAATTACTTTCATCTATTGAAGCTTTAGCATAAAAACAAGACATATTGTTATTCATTCTAATCCCATTCAGATTCACATTGTATATGTCTTTATGCCTAGGTGTTCTATAGTAAATATATTTCTCATCAGGGATCTTATAATCCTTGCTTAACACCAAACATTCAGTATCAGTAAACAGAACTTTATTTTTGTTATCACAAACTTGTGATACACTAAAAAGATTGTAGTCAAGTTCCTTTACCAAAAATACGTTCTCAAAACACAAGTTCTTGGTGAGAAGGGTTCCTTTGCCTGTGATAGTACCATATCCGCTTCCAAAGTAAACCTTATCACCATCCTTAATGGGAGTGAAGTTGGTCAAATAGTCTTCCTTCCCTGTCATGTGCCTTGAGCATCTACTATCCCAATATCCAAAATCATTGACCTGTCTTTGAATACCCTGCACATAAAGAAAACAAGTTAGTTTTCTGTGGGAACCAAGCCTTGGAAGACTTGGATTCATTTGGTTGTTCAATAAGAACAGACTTAGTTCTCACAACAACCCCATTTTCATCCTTCCTAGGATGAAATACCCAGTTAACCCCAATAGGTTTTGTAATGACCTTTGAAATGTAATTAAATCTGTTGCAGGTCATTGAAATCCCATTATCATTAGGGTTTTGATCTTTATTTGGTCTCCATGTCAAGCTTGAAGAAGCTTTAGACCCCTTACCCTGTGGTTGCAAATATTTAGGTCTGGTTACGTTTCTGTCAGCGTTGGAATTGGTCTTGTCAACGCTGAAATTACCCTTGTCAGCGTTGAACCTAGGGTTTGCTACAGAAACCCATTGCCTATTAGACCAAGTGTTTGTCTTTTGAAATGGTCTTTGTCCATGAGTGTTAGACCCTCTAGTGAAGAATGGGGCAGGTCTAACAACTTGTGGACTTTGCTTCACACAAGGTTTGGGTCTGACAACATTTGACTTTCTAACAACGTTGACTTTGTTCTTGTCAGCGCTGAATTTGTTCCTGTCAGCGCTGACTTTGGGAGCGTTGACACACTTATATGCTAAATGTGAAAAGCTACCACAAGTGTAACAGGCTTTTCTAGACACAACCCTAGGTCTAGAAGAGAAGAAGCCTGTTCCATCATTGCTAACTTGGCTCTTAGGTGACCTAGTATTCCTATACATCTCTGCATCTTAATGCTAGGTTTTCTAACAGTGTTTGAGCCAAGGTCATCAGCTTTACCAGTGATTGGGTTTGTAACTTTAATGGGAGTTGACTCATTAGGGCTTTCACATAGTAAGCCACCCTTAACAAATAAGGTCGGCTTAGCTTTCTTCCATTCATTCAGGTCAGTCAACTTTTGTTGATACTCTTCAACTGGGGTGACAACTCTTGGTGGAGGAATGAATTCCTCCTCTTGGAGTTCTGGCAAACCAGTCCAAGATAGGTCCTTTTGTTGGACACCATAGAAGTCACCAGCTGGTGGTGGAACCACAGAGTAGTCTTTCATCCCAATCCCAATCATGTCCTTAGGATCCCTTTGTTTACTCACACATTCACCTAGGGTTTGTGTTGCCTTATCAAATCTTTGAATTTTAAGGCCAACATTATCTTTATTCTTAATGGCCTCATCTATCTTAGCCTGTAACTCACCATTAACCCTTTCCATGATGTTTCTAATATCCATACTAGCATTTAACTCATGTTTTAAGATATTTATTTTATCTTTTAAGTCAAATTCCATTTTCTTGTATTCAGAAACTGTCTTCTCAGTTTGAGTGAGAGCTAGTTGGTAATTAGACAGTTTGCATCTTTCAGTGCTCATATCATCTAATAATCTTAACACCTCTTTGTTAAGTCTTTCAGTATTTAACCTACAACCTTTACTACAAAAAGCATCATCGTATACCTCATTATCAGATGAAGAGGAGGAGTGTGCCATGAGAGCATATTTAACATTCTCTTCTTCTTCAATTTCAACAACCAAAGCTTTATCCTCTTCTACATCTTTAGCCAAATAGCTCCAATCCCATCCCATACCATCAATTCCTTGAACTGCAACCATGGCCTTAGGATCCTGAGCTTTTACAATTTGACTTGAGGGTTTACCAGCATCAGATCTTCTAGGAGATCTGCATTCCCTCATGAAGTGCCCCATACGATGACAGTTGTAGCATTCAACTTTGGATTTATCAAATCCAGCTGTGTCCTTTGCATTGAAGGTCATCTTTTTCTTAAACCTTCTGTTCCACCCATTTGCTCTTATACTAGCAAGAGCCATGTTCCACTTAATGCCCATCTCTTGCAAGTGCTCATCACTTATCTGCTCAAGGTCCTCATATGTAATCACTGAACCATTGGGCAAACAAGCAATATAAGCCCATACAGTATCCAGATCCAAACCAGCAGGTTTAACTCTTGGTGAGTCACTTTTGAATGTGTCAGCGTCTGAAAAGGAGACGTTGACAGGACATGTTCCAGCGCTGACACATGATGATCCAGTAACTGGATGCATGTAAGAGTCCTTATGATTGAATTGACCTTCACTATGAGAAAAGAAGGCCATGTTACTGTTGGTGGACTTGCTTCCATGCTCTAAAAGAGTTTCATCTTCCAACAGCCTCAGTTTGTCGTAGATATCATCAAACGTGGAACTTTTGTGAGTATTATTGGCAAGAATAGATCTTGCCTCAATCTTCCATGCCTCACCAAGACTTTTAAGAAAGTTAGCATTAATGTCAACATCACCAAGTTGTGTCCCCATGAAGGACAATTTGCTAGTAATATCAAGCAATCTGCTTCTCACACTACTAAGCTTTTCATTAGGTTGAGCCTTGAAGACAGCATAATCATGCATGAGTTGCTTCTTCTTCTCTTCCTTAGTATCTTCATTGCCACCATATGCAACTTCAAGAGCTGCCCAAAGGTCCTTAGCAGATTCATAACCTCTGTATTTATGCTGGTTCTCTTGTCCCAAAGAGAGTTTCAGAATATTTAGGGTTTTCATATCAACCCTTTTCTTTGATATGTCTTCAGCAGACACAACTCTACCATCATCAGGTTTTTCCTTCTTATCTGCTTCTGAACATCCAGCAACAGCTGTTCTTGCAGCAATGGCATTAGCAATCTTTCGAGCCTTATTGAATGTGTTTCCATATTCAATAATCTCCCAGAGTGTGTAGTCATAGATCCCTAGGTATTGTTCAAAGTTGAATTTCCACAATTCAAAGTTGGTTGCATCAAGCATGGGAATCTTGATGTTTGGTAAAGGTGAGGAGGAGGAGGTTATTTCTGGATTTGACATGATGTTGCTAGGGTTTTTGAGAAAATTAGGGTTTTGGTGATTTTTAGGGTTCTTGTGTTCTTTAAGATCAAAAGTTCCTCAACAAGCTCTGATACCACTTGTTGATCCCAAACTTAGATCGATTTAGCTTTATGTATACGAGATTAGATCAAGTAATACACTTAGAGAAACCTTTGTATATGTATATGACAATCTAAGTGTTATGCGGAATTAACACTTAAACAAGAACACACAAGATGTAAACAAACTTTCACTTTGATTAATGATATCAAACTTGCTTACAATGAAAGTAGTTTATGTATGAAAACTTATATTGAACATTAACCTAAAGGTCTTCTTTTATAGACATAAGAAGCCTTGTACAATAATCTACGTATCAACTATTCTAGGTAAAGATAAATATAGAAAATACATTGTTGTTCCTATCTTTACTAGAAGTAATCTAGAATACAATAAATGCGTAGAGTATATCTTCCCATCAGTACTTGTCTTCAATGTATCAACGCTTGACTTTGTCTTGTCAACGCTTGAGCTGTCAGCGTTTGTTTTACTCTTGTCAACGCTTGTTTTACTCTTGTCAGCGCTCAAGTAGACTGGCCATAATTTATTCCCAACATAAACTTTTGAGGATAGGAGTTGTTGAACACACAATTTTTGAAATATTTTGAATATCATTGAGAAATTCTTGAAAAAATTGTGTTTAACGCTTTTTAAAAAATCAATTCTTTTTGGTGAAAAGGTTTTTCTAAAGCATAAACTTGAGTTCGTAGACTTTGAATGTCTTGACGAATCCACTCAAGTGAAAGAAGATTTAACTTCTTTTTCTAAGGCTAAGAGCACGAAATCGTACACTCCCCCGTGAATATAGTTTCGGGTTGCAATCTGAAAGTGATTACAAGCCATTGTGTTGAGCTCAAAACGTTGAATGTTTTGTGACAAGCTCAAACCGAGATAGATTGCTCTACCCGTTGTTGGAAATATTGTCCAAAAGAGACAATTTCCTGTATAAAAGATAGAAATGACATGTTTTGAAAAATATTTACAACTTTCCTTCGAGCTTTATGTACACACCCGTGTCATTATTGAGAGACATTTCTAGGCACGTCCATATTATCGATACTGAAAGACATGTTGACATTTCGAGGCACGTCCATATTATCGATAGATGAATAAAGCAGGCTTCTTTGCCAGAACCTCCAGTTCTGTTGGAGTCAAACATCTCATACCAATTTGCCTAACTAGATACGTAAACCTCTCTTTCGAAAGAGCTTTTGTAAACAAGTCAGCTAATTGGTAATCAGTTCCAACAAAGTATAATTAAACAATACCCTTTTAAACTTGTTCTTTAATGAAATGATATCTGACATCAATGTGCTTCGTGCGAGAATGCAGTACTGGATTGCTGGAGATGGCTATGGCAGACTTTGAGTCACAGTACATAGGTACTTTATCAAAGTGGAAGCCATAATCCGTGAGTTGTGTTCTCATCCAAAGAACTTGAGCACAACACGTAGATAGAAACACATACTCTGCTTCGGCTGATGACAATGATGTACAATCCTGCTTCTTGGAAGACCATCCCATAAGCTTATATTGACCTTGAAATTGTGCACCTCCAGAAGTACTTTTACGTGTATCAAGACACCCTGCATGATCAGAATCTGAATAGGCCGTTAGAAAGAAACCGGTTTCCCTCGGATACTAGAGTCCCATGTGAATAGTATTCTTAAGGTATCGAAAGATCCGTTTAACCTCCTTTAGGTGCTTTTCAGTGGGTCGTGCTTGATATCGTGCACAATAGCATGTAGCATGATGAATATCCGGTCTGCTTGCTGTCAAGTACATGAGGGACCCAATCATAGAACGATATCTCGTTTGATCTATGGGTAATCCCTCCAAGTCAGCATCTAGCGATGTGGTTGATATTGGTGTCCCAACAGGGTCACATGAAGTCATACCATGCTTTTTGATTATCTCTTGACAATACTTAGCTTGGTTTATAAAGATACCACTTGGGGATTGGTGAACTTGAATTCCAAGAAAGAATTTTAATTCGCCCATCATAGACATTTCAAATTTGCTGTGCATGACTTTTTCAAACCATTTTGAAAGTTTTGGGTTTGTAGACCCGAAAATAATGTCATCAACATAAATCTGCACAAGCAAAATGTCATCCCCATATTTATAAGTGAACAAAGTTAGATCAATGGAACCTTTTGAGAAACCTTTGGAGACCAGAAATCTCGAGAGCTCGTCATACCACGCCCTTGGAGCTTGCTTGAGTCCATAAAGTGCTTTGTGGAGACGATACACCTTGTCAGGATAATGAGGATTGACGAATCCTTCCGGCTGCGTGACATAGACTTCTTCCTTCAAAGGACCGTTAAGAAATACCGTCTTTACGTCCATTTGATAAACGATGAATCCCTTATGTGCAACATAAGCAAGAAAAATCCTAACCGCTTCTATTCGAGCAACTGGTGCAAATGATTCTTCAAAATCAATACCCTCTTGCTGTCCATACCCTTTAGCCACTAGCCTAGATTTATTCTTAATGATCGTATTTTCTTCATCCATCTTGTTTTTCCAGATCCATCGAAGATTTAAGGGTATTACATCATATGGTCTGTCAACAAGTTCCCAGACTTTAAGTCTTTCAAATTGTTGAAGTTCATCCGTCATCGATTCAATCCAAGCATGATCAGCCATGGCTTCTTTGATGTTTTTCTGTTCAGCTAAACTCACGGCGAGTGCGAACATACAAACATCGCCATCGGTGTGAAGCTGTTGTCTTGTACGAACGGGCTGTGAAGGGTTTCCAATGACATGAACCAAAGGATGATCTTGGGTCCAATGATGTGTTGAAGGATGTCGTTGATAGAACATGTGCATATTTGACGGATCAACATGGCGAGTGGAAGACTCTCCAGTTTCGTGTACCGGTGTATCGAATGGGTTGATAAATTCGTCTTCGTCAGATAATGCATTGTCTGCTTGATTTGTGTTCTCTGGAGAAATGAAAGTAGTTGTGGATGTTGTAGGATCGATTGTTGAAGTGATATTCTGAGGAAGTAACTCTGCAGCAATCGGTGTTGAAGTAGATGAAGTTGTATCCTTTTGTTGACGATGATCGGAATCATCATTCTTATCATGAGTGACAGCGGAAGACTTCAATACAACATGTTTCTCCCCGTGAAATATTCATCATACATTGGTCCATATAACATTTCCAACTCTTCAATTGTCGTGTTGACTGTCATATCTTCTCTTGGAACATTTCCTTGAACCAGCGTTGAACTTGACGGTTCATTGTTGTGGTCTTGAGTTCCGAGTTCCGTGCGGTTGTGAACTGAAGTCGTTTGTCGTTGTGGATCGGGACTTAAACTGTTTTGTTCAAGTGCTATTTCTTGTAATTCATCAAATAGAATGTGAATGGTCTCGACAATCATTTTTGTTCTCTTGTTGTATACTCTATATCCCTTAGACTGAGTTGCATATCCCACAAGAATACATGCATCACTTTTCTCTTTCATCTTAACCAAATTTTCACCATCTCGTATAATGTAGCAAGTACATCCAAAAACATGAAGGTGTTTGAGTGAAGGTTTTCGATCATGAATTATGTGATATGGTGTCTTTTCGTGTCTTGGGATAATTAAGGATCGGTTTTGTGTGTAGCATGCAGTGGACACGGCTTCGGCCAAAAAGTATAGTGGAAGTTTTGAAGCGGATAATAATGTTCGAGCAGCCTCAACTAAAGTACGGTTTCGTCTTTCAACAACGCCGTTTTGTTCGGGTGTTCGAGCAATAGATGTTTCATGTTCAATTCCTTCGGCTTCAAAATAGTTTCTCAGATTTGAATTCAACAATTCTGTACCTCTGTTAGTACGAACTACTTTAACTTGAGCTTGAAGACCACGTTGTATCAGGTTAAGAAAGCTGATGAGAACTTTGGGTGTTTCATCCTTGGACCTCAAGAAGTGAGTCCATGTGTACCTTGAGTAATCGTCGACAATTACCAGAATATATTTCTTTCCATTGATACTCTGAACACGCATGGGACCACACAGATCCATATGGAGAAGATCTAACTGTCCTTTAGAGCTTGGTGTGGTCTTTTTTTTGAAGCTACTTCGTTTAGCTTTACAAAGTTCACAAGAAGAACAAAGATGATCTTTGTTGAATTTCAAACTTGGAAGGCCTCTCACAATATCTTTCTTGGAAAGCAAGTTGATGGTATCAAAGTTGAGATGAGAAAGACGTTGACGCCATAACCATGCCTGAGTCGTTGAAGCTTTAGCCATGAAGCAAATTGGAGTTGATGAAGTTGTGTCTTGTAGTGAAATTGTGTAAAGATCAGTACCCCGTGTACCGGTAAGTAAGTCATTGCCATCATAATCACGAACAAAACATGTCTTCTTTCTGAAAGCAACCTCCAAATCTGCATCACAGAATTGACCAACCGAGAAAAGATTGTGATTGACCCTTTCGACGTAGTATACCCTTTTGATCGTAATATTCCCATGAACCAAATCTCCATATCCTAGGATCGGTGCAAATTGATCATTTCCGAATCGGACCGTACCGAGGAACTTCTCCACGAAGTTAGTTAGAAGCTTGAGATTCCCCGTCATGTGCTTCGTGCATCCGGAGTCCAGTATGAAGAGAATTATTTGTATCACCTGCAGAAGAGTTAGAACACGATGGAGCATTTGGTAAATTGGAAACCACAGTAGTTGTGATAGTAGAATCATTAGTGTCCTTATCAACATTTAAAGGCATACTAACACTCGTTTTCACATTTTCTGTCCTAGCTTTAGGCATCCATTTATATCCTGGAGGACATTGATTAGCAAACCACCATTTCCAAGACTTGCTAGTAGACTCATATAACTCCTTAATTCTGCATCTAGAGTTCTTAGTGGTGGAGTCTGATGCATTAATTTTCTTAGTGGGGGTTGTACCAGAATGGTTCAATTTGCGTTTGGGGTTACTAGCACTAATAGGCATCACAACTTGCGTCTTAGTTCTAGTATCTACGCCTTTCACAATGTTCATAGTACACATAGAATGATTAGCATTAGCACATTTTCCACATTTAACACAAACGAATTTGACATTCATAGTATTCAAATCATTCAAAACCTTCAAATCGTCATTACACGCGATTACAGACTTTTTATTATTAAAAAAATTCAAATTCCAAAGGTATTCTTCTACTTCCTTCATCTTCTCTTGACTCTTGTGTTTCCAGACCTTATCATTCACTTGAGTGCGCTTAAGCTGAGGTCGGCTAACACTAGTAGTGGAGACTATTTCTGTAGTAGAAGACACACGAATATTAGTGTTTCTAGAAGTCTGAGGCGAGTGAGTAACTTTGTTTGTGGGCTTAGTGGGCATTCTATACATCCCTGGTTTAATCACATTATTGTGCTTAACGCTTGGTGCTATAGTATTCCTTATGGGTTGATTCTGTGGTAACCTTTCCTTTCCATCCATCTTGGGGGAAAACACAGGTTTTGCAAACGAGGAATTTGATAAAGCAGATGGTTTTCCCAAGATAGAGGATCTATTCACTTTAGAGGCATTCGGTTGTCTAACAACAGGTTTCTTAATGCTAGGTTCCACAACTTTCCCACCCATTTTAGCAACGAGTTTCTGCAACTCTAATATCGCTCTTTCCCTGTCTTGTAACTGAGCTTTCAACCCTTTAATTTCCAAATTCTGTTCATTCATTTCTCGAAACGTTTTGGAAAGTTTTTCTTGCAAGTTATTATCATGTGGAAAACTAGCAACGTCTTTTTGCAAAGCAAGTTCAAGAGAATGACAATGTTTTTGAAAGAAATCAGTTTTGTGTTGAAGTAACTCAAAAGCCTTTTTATCAACATTTTCTTTACGTTTCGAAAGCTCAATTTCAAGGCGTTCACATTCTTTGATCTTATCAAGATATTTGCATGCAACATCAGAATATTCATCAATATCAGCACAATATGTAAAATAAGCACACATAACATCTTTAGAAACGCATTCTTGCAAGAGTAAATCATATTCATCTGAAAAATCAGACTTCTCCATCTGAAGATCATCAATGTTTTTCTCAATAGACTCAACATATTTTAAATCATCAAACATTTCAGTCCGAATGTACTCCTCAAATTGAAGAACAGTTTCTTTAATCAACGTCGTATTTGGAATTAAGAGTTCTTTCACAAGCAAGGTAATATCTAGAGAAATCGGGCGTTGCCACTCAGCATTTTCACGTTTTGCCCAATCTCTTTCAATAATAGATTTAACATTATCTATGTGGTGTTTAAGAATACCTAATGTTTTCCTACTCTTGCTTTTGGACTCATCTAGAGGAAGGTAGTTCATATATTTGTAAACATTAGATTTCTTAGGGGCAAATGCTTTCTTCCATTGAATTCTCTTTTGTTTGCATTCTAAAAACACTTCCTCATGAGTTTTCTGAGTTTGTTTGTTAAAAAGACCATAAAGACTATTCTCATAAGAATAATTAAATGGTTTCACAAACTCCTTATTGACGAGTGTTCGACTATCATCATCTCAAAGGGCAGTCTCTTCACTATCGGCACTAACAGGCATGCAATCAAGATCGGTCCTTTCAGACTCATCAAGATAAAGACGCGGGTTCACAACCTGAGCTTTGGCAAGGTACTCAGGACTTGCAAAGCAAATATCGACGGAGATGCTATCATTCTTACGGTTTGAATAGAATCATGCGTTTTATAAACAACTTTCTTCAAAAATTCGACTTGTTCTTCTAGTTTCGTTACTTTTTCGGTTTCTTTATCATATCTACTTTTGAAGTATTGTTTTAACGCATCTACCTCTTGTTTCTTAACATCAAGAATTTTAGCAGAATCGGTAGTGGTCATAGAGAGCTTTTGTTCAAGTTCATTAACTTTGGTATTGGCAAGGTACATTTTTTGACGTTCATCCATTAAGAAAACATTATATTGACGCTTCTCTTTGGCTAATAACTCAAGAGTTGTATTATATTGGTTTTCAAAATCGCCCTTTTGACTTTTTAACGCACTACCCTTGTACCCCTCAAGCTCTTTGGTTTTCTGAAGGAGCTCATCTCTGTAGCTTTCAGTTATCTCACTCGATTTGATAAGAGCAGCTTTGCATTCTTCAAACTTTTGAGTGAGCGTAGCGTTTGCCTTCTTTAATTGCTTTTAACTCTTTTTATTTTCAGTGACATCTTTTCGTAAAGTGGAAATTAAATTAGCAAGCGTAATACGTTCCTCTTCATCATACTCATTTGCATGTTGATCATCCTCAGACTAATTATTGCACATGTCTGATGAATTAGGTGTGGTATTACTATCAACCGTTTCCATCATACATGTGTCATTAATGGCATTGGGTAGATCACTATGCTCATGAATATCACCAAACACATTATATTCATCAGTAGTGTGTACCTTATCGATTGGCTTAGTGTCAAAGATAGGACCATTGTCATCTTCAGTGACTTTGAGAACTTCTTCAACCTTTGCCATGTACGAGTAATGTGCATCGAGTTCTTGATCGGAGTCTTCATCATCAGTGTCATCAAGCATTGCTCCTTCCTCAGCTGACAATTTAACCCCAGCTTCCATCTTCTTGCATAGCAGCATCTTTTCCTTATGATAACCAGAATCTCTAACCCGTTTCAGTTTCCTGCATTCCTTTGCCATATGCCCATAACCTTGCCAGTTAAAACATTGAACCCGACTTTGCTGAACCACTTGAGTACCAACCCTTTCTCTATTCCCAGCAGCAGTAGTAATAAGTGTGAAAACACTTATCCTTTTACCACTTATTTCCAATAATAACAAGACCAAAACATGTATTTTATGTCGTAAAAGTCGGAAATATGCGTGGTTTATGTTTTTATTGTGTTGTAGGACCAAAAGATGCAAAAGGAAGAAAACATGGGCTATCACGGGCTTTTATCGAAGAAAAAGACTAAAGACGAAGTCGAAAGATCGAGAATGCAAAAAGAACGAAAGTCCAAGGCCAATTCTAAAGATTTATCAAAGAAAAAGTCTAAAGACGGAAGTTTAATGAAGTCGAAGAACTCAAGTCTAGTTATAGAAGAAAATTATAAGACAAGTTCAACTAATATCGACTAATCCCGAGACGACGTCAAAAAAGACAAAGAAATTAAGTCGAGTTGAGACGAGAAGAAAGAAATAAGATAGCTTAAGCATGTAATCTCCCCACCTCCTATAAATACCCTCCTAATATGTCATTAGGAGGGTGGTTAGGTGGTTAATTTTTAGAGTAGTTTATTTTTCAAGTTTTTAAGTTTTCTTCTCTCTAGTTTTCCAAGTTTATCAACTTTAATCTTGTAATCATTTGATTCTTAATCTTTTAATTTCAAGCACTCTTTTAATAATCTCTCCTTCTACCTTTCTTAATAATATATGGTTTGATTTAATAAGCATGTAGTGGTTTTGATTTAGTTGATGTTTTGTGTTAGCTTATTGAAAATAAGTTGATTCGATAAGCTTTAGTTGGTGATAAAAAGTTGTTTTTGATTTTTGGTTTATTTGGTGTTTTAAAAGTTTTTAAATTCTAGCTTAATCATCTTTTTCTAAAAATCTGTTGGTTTAGCTTTTGGCAAAGTGCTTATTGAGATTTGGCTTATTTACTTGTTGTGCAAGTTTCGGAAGTTTATAACCCTCTTTTTCCGGATAAGGAAATTAATTCCTTTTTGCGGATAAGAGTAATAGAAGTCACGTTTTGCGGATAAGGGGTGTATTGTGTATTCCGGACAAGACATTCCGGATAAGAGTTCTAAAACTCTTATTCCGGATAAGCATTTGTTCCTTTTTGCGGATAAGAGTTCTAAGTGGTTTCCGGATAAGGGTTTGTTACGTATTGCGGATAAGAGTTTTTCATAGCGTTTTCCGGATAAGAAGGTAATTCCTTATTCCGAATAAGGGTACTAAAGTATTTTGCGGATAAGCTGGTGAAGCATGTATTCCGGATAAGGAGGTTTTATCATTTTCCGGATAAGCCAACATTCTGGATAAGCAAGTTCGTATCATTTTCCGGATAAGCCATCAAGGAGGGATTCCGGATAAGAGTCAAGTTTGTTTTTCCAGATAAAGGTTTATTTTCAGTTTCCCGGATAAGCCTAAAATAGTTATTCCAGATAAGAATTATAGCACGTTTTCTGGATAAGCACATCTCTATGTTTTCCGGATAAGGTTTATGGTGTATTGCGGATAAAGGGTCGAATATTTTTCTGGATAAGCACCAGGAGTATTTTTCGGATAAGCTACACTTCAAATATTCCGAATAAGCTTCCTGTCCCCCATTCCGGATTTCATTCCGGATAAGCCTCCTTTCTACAATCCGGATATTATTCCGGATAAGGGTTTGTTTCTACAATTTTTGAATTTTATTTTCCCGCCTTTTTACTTAGCTTATTTCTAACTTGTCTTAATTTTAGTTTAAAGATTTAAAGTTTACATTTTTATAAGTTTTAATCAATTACTTTTCAATTTTTAAAGTCTTCATATTTAGTTTTAATTTTTAAAGCTTTCATCTTTATTTACTCAACGACATTTTCATTTTTAGTTTAAAATAGATAATCAAACCTTTTTATTTTTCACCAAGAACAATTGAGTCGCACTTTCTTCCAATAATCAATTCGAAAAGACTTGGAACGAATTTATTTAATACTATCCTTTACCGTTTTCATAATAAGTGTAGGGGGAGCCCCGTATGTGTTTGTTGTCTTGTTTCTTCTTCTGTGAAGGGATTAAAGCCTCAAAGATCCATTCTCGATGACTTTTGACGAACCGTGATCCCGTGTACCCGTCTTCCCGGTTCTATCCTAAACTGTCGTGATTCAATATTTCATATCTTATATGTTCACACTGAAATCACTATAGTTGCCCTTCCCTTAGCAAGATTTAAACATCGTGCACAATGTCCTAAGTGTAGGGGAGTTTACTCCCATATGTTTAAACATTGAGGAAAATGTTTATATCAAGTGTAGGGGGGACTTCTATCGAAATAAGTGGTCTTTTCCATGAATTTGTCCTCATTTTAACCGGAAAATTTAATTTTTCGACATTTTTCAAAATTTTTAATCTATTTTGGCCTAGTAATATAGTTGTATTTTCCTTTGTTATGGTTATTTTCTTTCCTTGCTAGAATAAATTTTCAATAAAGTGGTTTTAAAATTTTTCAAAGTCGTGAATATTTTGACTCAACCCGAGTTTACTTATCTAAGTTTACTCTAGCTAGTATCCTTAACGTGTTTAAGTCAAGTTTTTCTAGGATTTTATATGGGGAACTTTTCGCAAGTTCCTATAATTGATCCTAGAGAGTTGTTTATCAAGGGAACTTTAAAATGCGATTTCTAAACTTGAAAAAGACTAAGAGTTTGCAAGATCCTATAGATGACTCGAAAAACCCAAAACATTGATTTAATTGTCTAAGCATCCACGAGTCTCATTCCTTGAGATTTTAAATTGTGGAGAACGAGAGATGATAGAGTCAATTATAAGTTTGGTATTCTTTCGTGATTTTATGTGAGTTGATTATAAGCCTATTCTCCCATCGCTTGCTAATAAATTTATTTGCAATAAATAAGGTTGTACGATTTGAAAAGTAACTTAGCTTCTAGCACAAGATCGTTTAAAAGTTTCTCGGTATAATTAGAGTTCATAGCCAAGGCATAACCTATTGAAGCGGGATGCGAAGATTGGCGAGTCCGAAAAGGCCCTAACAAGGCATGAGGGCTACATTTTTTTGCTAAAGATCCAAAAGTGATGTGAAGAATCATTTATCAAAAATCAATATGAAGGATCGAGACACACGACGAAAAGCAAGTACTGCCCAAAAGATCATGGAGAAGTCTATCCGAAAAGACCCTAGCAAGGTATGAGGATAAATAGATCCAAGTCCTAAAAGGAGGTGGATCGTTGTATATCAAAGTCTAAAATAAAGATTGGAGAAAAATGAAGAAGTCGTGGTCCAAGTATGAAGAATCTCTCAAAACTTCAAGTGAAGAAATTCCTATTATGAAGAGAAGACCATAATTTCAAGAACGTCTCTCAAAGATTTGAAGTATGAAGTCGCTGCCAAATATCGGTCCGAGAAAGGTCTCAAATCGTGAAGCGAGTTATGCCAAGATATGAACTTTATGAGGTCCCGAGAAGCAGTTTTAAAAGATTTTATCCTTTAGCTAACTATTGATTAAATCGTCCCACTTTATTTTCAGCCTAAATAACTATCTAAATAAGTCAAACAATGCATCCTCGTGATCATTTAAGACATTATTAAAATATAAGAGATACACCTAGGAATAAGGGAGTCAAAGTGAATAATTGGGCCACATGAGTTCGTGTTAGTTTGCTAACTTATAATAACAATGACTCGTTTTTAAGCTTGGTATGGGGAACGTGAAACTTGAGAATGATGAACATTCATGACAACCAAAAACCCAATGTAAGTCTTTGATTTCTTACTTGTTTTGTTCTTATAGTTTCCTTAGTGTTTAGCATTTAATAAAGGCCAAGGTGGGTTATCTATGATGAAACATGTAAACCGTGCTTTGAAATTAGTGCATTGCATGAGGACATTGCAATGGTCAAGTGTAGGGGATTTAATAAGTGTGAAAACACTTATCCTTTTACCACTTATTTCCAATAATAACAAGACCAAAACGTGTATTTTATGTCGTAAAAGTCAGAATTATGCGTGGTTTGTGTTTTTATTGTGTTTTAGGACCAAAAGATGCAAAAGGAAGAAAACATGGGCTATCACGGGCTTTTATCGAAGAAAAAGACTAAAGACGAAGTCGAAAGATCGAGAATGCAAAAAGAACGGAAGTCCAAGGCCAATTATGAAGATTTATCGAAGAAAAAGTCTAAAGACGGAAGTTTAATGAAGTCGAAGAACTCAAGTCTAATTATAGAAAAAAATTATAAGACAAGTTCAACTAATATCGACTAATCCTGAGACGACGTCAAAAAAGACAAAGAAATTAAGTCGAGTCGAGACGAGAAGAAAGAAATAAGACAGCTTAAGCATGTAATCTCCCCACCTCCTATAAATACCCTCCTAATGTGTCATTAGGAGGGTGGTTAGGTGGTTAATTTTTAGAGTAGTTTATTTTTCAAGTTTTTAAGTTTTCTTCTCTCTAGTTTTCCAAGTTTATCAACTTTAATCTTGTAATCATTTGATTCTTAATCTTTTAATTTCAAGCAATCTTTTAATAATCTCTCATTCTACCTTTCTTAATAATCTATGGTTTGATTTAATAAGCATGTAGTGGTTGTGATTTAGTTGATATTTTGTGTTAGCTTATTCAAAATAAGTTGATTCGATAAGCTTTAGTTGGTGATAAAAAGTTGTTTTTGATTTTTGGTTTATTTGGTGTTTTAAAAGTTTTTAAATTCTAGCTTAATCATCTTTTTCTAAAAATCTTTTGGTTTAGCTTTTGGCAAAGTGCTTATTGAGATTTGGCTTATTTACTTGTTGTGCAAGTTTCGGAAGTTTATAACCCTCTTTTTCCGGATAAGGAAATTAATTCCTTTTTGCGGATAAGAGTAATAGAAGTCACGTTTTGCGGATAAGGGGTGTATTGCGTATTCCGGACAACACATTCCGGATAAGAGTTCTAAAACTCTTATTCCGGATAAGCATTTGTTCCTTTTTGCGGATAAGAGTTCTAAGTGGTTTCCGGATAAGGTTTTTGTTACGTATTGCGGATAAGAGTTTTTCATAGCGTTTTCCGGATAAGAAGGTAATTCCTTATTCCTAATAAGGGTACTAAAGTGTTTTGCGGATAAGCTGGTGAAGCATGTATTCCGGATAAGGAGGTTTTATCATTTTCTGGATAAGCCAACATTCCGGATAAGCAAGTTCGTATCATTTTCCGGATAAGCCATCAAGGAGGGATTCCGGATAAGAGTCAAGTTTGTTTTTCCGGATAAATGTTTATTTTCAGTCTCCCGGATAAGCCTAAAATAGTTATTCCGGATAAGAATTATAGCACGTTTTCTGGATAAGCACATCTCTATGTTTTCCGGATAAGGTTTATGGTGTATTGCGGATAAAGGGTCGAATATTATTCCGGATAAGCACCAGGAGTATTTTTCCGGATAAGCTACACTTCAAATATTCCGAATAAGCTTCCTGTCCCCCATTCCGGATTCATTCTGGATAAGCCTCCTTTCTACAATCCGGATATTATTCCGGATAAGGGTTTGTTTCTACAGTTTTTGAATTTTACTTTTCCTGCCTTTTTACTTAGCTTATTTCTAACTTGTCTTATTTTAGTTTAAAGATTTAAAGTTTACATTTTTATAAGTTTTAATCAATTACTTTTCAATTTTTAAAGTCTTCATTTTTAGTTTTAATTTTTAAAGCTTTCATCTTTATTTACTCAACGACATTTTCATTTTTAGTTTAAAATAGATAACCAAACCTATTTATTTTCCACCAAGAACAATTGAGTCGCACTTTCTTCCAATAATCAATTCGAAAAGACTTGGAACGAATTTAATTCATACTTGGGTAAAAACCTTGTATTAAGTAGCAATCCTCTGAGCATCATACTTTGTAGTTTGTCGATCATACCTTGCAGAACCCTCAACATGCGTTGGATTATGCTGATCATACCTAGAAGGACTTTCACCACGTCGACGTCTGTCATACCTTGGAGGACTCTCAACATATTGGTTCTTTGTGTTAGATGATGTTCGAAGATTGTTGTTGGTGGGTTTGTAGATTTTCTTGTAAGTCTTCATTATGAAAGCAATTTGTTGTTTAATCTCTCAATTCTTTTGAGCTTGGTCTTCATCACTATCTTCTTTAGAAGATGACTCAGATGGTGGTGATGGTGCTCTTGGCACTTTGCATCGTGATCTTGTGGATGATGAAGACTTAGATGATGTGGAGTATCGTGGTGAGGATGATGTAGTAGAGTATGGCATAGGAGCACGTGAGCGATGATCTTGAACATGTTGAGTGGTAGTCACTAAAGCAAGTGGATTAGCCGTCTTTGCAACATGTTCAACTCGAATCTCATTTGCTTCATTCTGAAATTGCTTCAAGATATCAAAGAGTCTATGATATGAGACATTGTCTAACTTTTCTTGTTGTTTCACTAAAGTGACAAACCGTGTCCACTCGGGTTGAAGTTGTTGAAGAAATTGAACATTGACTTGCATGGTGGAGACTTGCAGATTATTTCTTGTCATGTCATTCATCATTTTATAAAACCTGGAGTAGTATGAGTCAATTGATTCTCTATCCCTTGAAGTAAACTTGCCAAAATTCCAAAACAAGGTTGTATTGACATCTTGTTTGTTGAGTGATTCTCCTTGTTGCAAGCGTTCAATAGCAGTCCACATTTCATGTGCTGTAGGGCATGCATCAACCGTGGAGTAAATATCATCTCCAATCCCACTTAGAACCATATAGATGGCTTTCTTTCTCCGCATCATGCCAAGCATAATTTTCAGATGTAAGATCAGATCTTGTTTCATCACGTTCACTTGCGGGTATTGGATCAGTAGTATCTGTGGCTGGTCTTGGAGGAATTGAGATCTTCTTGAATACATATGGTCCATGAGTAATACATTTCCTTAAAGCATCACCGTTAGGTCTTGTATCAAGGTATCATATGAAACGTGATTGCCATTGAGCATACCGACCAGGAACAAGCATTGGTGGTCTCTCTTTGTTACCCGCCACCATGATGTTGTTATTAGTAACACGATATTCAGCACTAGAATCCATCTCAAAAAATTAAGTGAAGTGAATAGGATCTTAAGTAGATGTTGTTGTGAATAGATTTTGGTTGACTACTTCAAAAACAATGGTGTGAAAACCCCAAACAATGTCTTCGTATAAACCCAAAAATTCTTAAGCCAAAAATCACACAAACTCAACCTAATTCGGAATAAATCTTCAAGACGAAATTCGGAATCCACGAACCTATATATAATTTGGAACGACAAATCTTGACCTAATTCGGAATAGTTGATGTAATTCGGAATGTGAAACAAATGCTTAGTTTGGAATCTGTTAAAGCATGACTTAAATCGGAATGAGTCTTGTTCTGACCTAATTCGGAATAGTCTAGTTCTGATCTAATTCGGAATCAATGAAATTCAGACCTAGTTCGGAATGTGAGTCAAGACGTAGTTCGGAATGTGATATCCACACGTAGTTCGGAATGCGAATGCAACACGTAGTTCGGAATCTGAATACAACACGTAGTTCAGAATCTCAAATCCACACGTTGTTCGGAATCGAGATGCACACCTAGTTAGGAATCCCCACGATCCTACCTAGTTCGGAATGAATCGTATCTCACCTAGTTCGGGAAACCCGATCTGACCTAGTTCGGAATGAATTGTATCTCACCGAGTTCAGAATCCCCATGATCTGACCTAGTTCGGAATGAATCGTATCTCACCTAGTTCGGAATCCCCACGATCTGACCTAGTTCGGAATACTTTCCTTTCCTACCTAATTCGGAATAGGTAACTTCCCCACCTAGTTCGGAACCTCTAGATCTCACGTAGTTCGGAATCTCCAAAACCCTAGTAATCCGAATTACAAAAACAGTGATCCCGAATAACAACAATTTTTTACCAATTGATTTTACCCAAAAATCAAGCCAAAACGTCTAAATTTTTCGTGGAAACCACCAAAAAGAGGAACACAAATTCCTACCACAACTATGTAGGGAATTTGTATGAAGATTTTGAGCTCAAAAACACAAAATTTTTTTATACGAGATGATTTTAAGATGAAAATAACACGAAATAAAAAATGATAACCACAAACTAAACACGAATCTACCCCATGGCGATTGATGCCAATTGTTTTCCCTACAAAAATAATGATAGATTAAAAAAATGAGATGAAAAGATATGAATTTTAGAGAGAGAAAGTAGTGAAAGAAAGTAGAGAGAAAGAGAGATGATTAACTTGGTGAATATCAGATTAGAAGAATTAGAGTTACAAATGATCATCCACCCTTCCTAACATGCTAGGAAGGGCCTTATATAGTCGGGCTTACATGTAACCATAATGGGCTATATTGTTTGGACCGGGCTTATCTTTTGGGCTTTAAGTAGCTTAAATCCAAGCCCGTGAACCACGACTATTTAACTATCTATTACAACGTTCTAATTAATATTACAATAGAAACCTATGACCGAACATTCTTGTTTGACTCAATATTTTGAGGCTAACATCAATTCTAAAAGAATCTTACACATGACCTACCGCAGTGCTGTTTGATGTTAACTCTAGAAGGATTTCCAATCATCATTGTGAATACTAAGTAGTGTAACTCTGAGTGTTCTAGCTAAAATCACACGGATATAGCGTAGGACTCTCTTGATCGTCATCCGTGTGTCCTAACGAGATTTGATTGATCTCTTGGCTCTAGACTCGATTTGTGTACTTTTAGTGATCGGAGGCTGGAGCAGATGCCACCTATTCAATATCAACTAACTCGGAGTGAGAAAGTCAATAGAAGTATAGTTGATCTCCGTGACAATAAAACAAACTTCTTTTGAGAGAAGCCTGAGTCAGCTGGGGAGGGGTTGTGCATTACATCACTGGGTCCATGATGCGTTGTCTTCATGATGTGTTGACCTGGTTTCTGCCTAAGTTGTATGGAGGGCTATTCTTTACACCCTTTATCCTTACATTTCTTTTTCATTCTTCAACCCCTTCAATGCTTACCAAGACATCATTACTAGCATCTTGTTGTGATTATTCCAGTGCTAGCATCAGTACTTAGTCGGCATTCAACTACGTTCACATTCTACTCCATATTTCCTAAGGACTTCTAATATTCTATTGGATTGTCCATGGGAAGATCCCTCCGGTTCTGGTTGGATCATAGGATTTAAACCTAACCACCCTTTTGACACCAGTAACGCCGTAAATTAAAGATGTTGTGGGTATTTGATCGTAACCACAAGTGCTTGAGTCTTTAGATCACATTTTAATCATATTTTCTCCCCTATCTATAATATATAAAATCGTTTGATATTAGAGATACCAAATTTGATTAAAATATATTGTGAAGAATAGTCTTGAAAAAATTGCGAGAGAAAAATATGTTAAACTTAGCATGAATTTGGAACGCTCCCCCTCAAAAATTGATCCAATTGAATTGTCATTACGAGGATATGATCCACATTTCGCTTTTTGAGGATAGGAGTTGTTAAACACACAATTTTTGAAAGATTTTGAATAATCATTGTAAGACTCTTGAAAAAATTGTGTTCAACGCTTTTGGAAAAACTCAACTTCTTTTTGGCGAAAAGGTTTTTCTAAAGCATAAACTAGAGTTCATAGACTTTGAATGTCTTGACGAATCCACTCAAGTGTAAGAAGATTTCTCTTCTTTTGCTGAGGGTAAGGGCACTAAAGCGTACACTCCCCCGTGAATATAGATCTGGGTTGCAATCTGAAAGTGATTACAAGCCATTGTGTTGAGCTCAAAACGTTGAATGTTTTGTGACAAGCTCAACCCAAGATAGATTGCTCTACCCAATGTAGGAAAAATTAACCAAAATAGACAATTTCCTTTATAAAAGATAGAAATGACATGTTTTGAAAAATACTTACAACTTTCATTTGAGCTTTATGTACACACCCATGTCGTTATTGAGCGACATTTCTAGGTACGTCCATATTATCGATACTGAAATACATGTCGAGAAGAATGTTTTTGGATTTTCAAAGATTTTTAATTTTGTATTTTGCTTTTTCATTAATATTTACAAGTAGATGTTTGATAGATGAATTGCCAGAATCTCCAGTTCTACTGGAGTCAAACATCTCATACCAATTTGCCGAACTAGATACGCAAACCTCTCTTTCGAAAGAGATTTTGTAAACAAGTCAGCTAATTGGTAATCAGTTCCAACAAAGTATAATTCAACAATACCCCTTTCAACTTGTTCCTTAATGAAGTGATATATGACATCAATGTGCTTCGTGCGGGAATGCTGTACCGGATTACAGGAGATGGCTATGGCGGACTTTGAGTCACAGTACATAGGTACTTTATCAAAGTGGAAGCCATAATCCGTGAGTTGTGTTCTCATCCATAGAACTTGAGCACAACACGTAGATAGAGACACATACTCCGCTTCAGCTGATGACAATGATGTGTAATCCTGCTTCTTGGAAGACCATCCCATAAGCTTATCTTGACCTAGAAATTGTACACCACCAGAAGAACTTTTACGTGTATCAAGACACCCTATATGATCATAATCTGAATAGGCCGTTAGAAAGAAACCGGTTTCCCTCGGATACCAGAGTCCCAAATGAATGGTATTCTTTAGGTACCGAAAGATCCGTTTAACCTCCTTTAGGTGCTTTTCAGTGGGTCGTACTTGATATCGTGCACAATAGCATGTAGCATGATGAATATCCAGTCTGCTTGTTGTCAAGTACATGACGGACCCGATCATAGAACGATATCTCGTTTGATCTATGGGTAATCCCTCCAAGTCAGCATCTAGCGATGTGGTTGATAATGGTGTCCCAACAAGGTCATATGAAGTCATACCATTCTTTTTGATTATCTCTTGCCAATACTTAGCTTGCTTTATAAAGATACTACTTGGGGATTGGTGAACTTGAATTCCAAGAAAGAATTTTAATTCGCCCATCATAGACATTTCAAATTTGCTGTGCATGACTTTTTCAAACCATTTTGAAAGTTTTGGGTTTGTAGACCCGAAAATAATGTCATCAACATAAATCTGCACAAGCAAAATGTCATCCCCATATTTATAAGTGAACAAAGTTAGATCAATGGAACCTTTTGAGAAACCTTTGGAGACCAGAAATCTCGAGAGCTCGTCAGACCACGCCCTTGGAGCTTGCTTGAGTCCATAAAGTGCTTTGTGGATACGATACACCTTGTCAGGATAATGAGGATTGACGAATCCTTCCGGCTGCGTGACATAGACTTCTTCCTTCAAAGGACCGTTAAGAAATGCCGTCTTTACGTTCATTTGAAAACGATGAATCCCTTATGTGCAGTATAAGCAAGAAAAATCCTGACCGCTTCCATTCGTGCTACTGGTGCAAATGATTCTTCAAAATCAATACCCTCTTTCTGTCCATACCCTTTAGCCACTAGCCTAGATTTATTCTTAATGATCGTGTTTTCTTCATCCATCTTGTTTTTCCAGATCCATCGAAGATTTAAGGGTATTACGTCATATGGTCTGTCAACAAGTTCCCAGACTTTAAGTCTTTCAAATAGTTGAAGTTCATCCGTCATCGATTCAATCCAAGCATGATCAGCCATGGCTTCTTTGATTTTTTCAGTTCAGCTGAACTTACAGCGAGTGCGAACATACAAACATCGCCATCGGTGTGAAGCTGTCGTCTTGTACGAACAGGCTGTGAAGGGTTTCCAATGACATGAACCAAAGTATGATCTCGGGTCCAATGATGTGTTGAAGGATGTCGTTGATAGAACATGTGCATATTTGACATATCAACATGGCGAGTGGAAGACTCTCCAGTTTCGTGTACTAGTGTACCGAATGGGTTGATAAATTCGTCTTCGTCAGATAATGCATTGTCTGCTTGATTTGTGTTCTCTGGAGAAATGACAGTAGTTGTGGATGTTGTAGGATCGATTGTTGAAGTGATATTCTGAGGAAGTAACTCTGCAGCAACCGGTGTTGAAGTAGATGAAGTTGTATCCTTTTGTTGACGATGATCGGAATCATCATTCTTATCATGAGTGACAGCGGAAGACTTCAATACAACATGTTTCTCCCCGTGAAATATTCATCATACATTGGTCCATATAACATTCCTAACTCTTCAATTGTCGTGTTGTCTGTCATATCTCCTCTTGGAACATTTCCTTGAACCAGCGTTGAACTTGACGGTTCATTGCTATGGTCTTGAGTTCCGAGTTCCGAGTTCCGTGCGGTTGTGAACGGAAGTCGTTTGTCGTTGTGGATCGGGACTTAAACTGTTTTGTTCAAGTGCCATTTCTTGTAATTCATCAAATAGAATGTGAATGGTCTTGACAATCATTTTTGTTCTCTTGTTGTATAATCTATATCCCTTAGACTGAGTTGCATATCCCACAAGAATACATGCATCACCTTTCTCTTTCATCTTATCCAAATTTTCACCATCTCGTATAATGTAACAAGTACATCCAAAAACGTGAAGGTTTTTGAGTGAAGGTTTTCGATCATGAGTTATGTGATATGGTGTCTTTTCGTGTCTTGGGATAATTAAGGATCGGTTTTGTGTGTAGCATGCGGTTGACACGGCTTCGGCCCAAAAGTATAATGGTAGTTTTGAAGCGGATAATAGTGTTCGAGCAGCCTCGACCAAAGTATGGTTCCGTGTTTCAACAACGCCGTTTTGTTCGGGTGTTCGAGCAATAGATGTTTCATGTTCAATTCCTTCAGCTTCAAAATAGTTCCTCAGAGTTGAATTTAAAAATTATGTGCATCTGTCAGTACGAACCACTTTTACTTGAGCTTGAAGACCACGTTGTATCAGTTTAAAGAAGGTGATGAGAACTTCAGGTGTTCCATCCTTGGACCTCAAGAAGTGAGTCCATGTGTACCTTGAGTAATCATCGACAATTACCATAACATATTTCTTCCCATTGATACTTTGAAAACGCATGGGACCACACAAATCTATATGAAGAAGATCTAACAGTCCTTTTGAGCTTGGTGTAGTCTTTGTCTTAAAGCTACTTCATTTAGCTTTACAAAGCTCACAAGAGGAACAAAGATGATCTTTGACGAATTTCAAGCTTGTAAGGCCTCTCACAATATCTTTCTTGGAAAGAAAGTTGATGGCATCAAAGTTGAGATGAGAAAGACGTTGATGCCATAACCATGTCTGAGTCGTTAAAGCTTTAGCCATGAAGCAAATTGGAGTTGATGAAGTTGTGTCTTGTAGTGAAATTGTGTAAAGATCGGTATTCCGTGAACCGATGAGTAAATCATTCCCATCATAATCACGAACAAAACATGTCTTCTTTCTGAAAGCAACTTCCAAATCTGCATCACAGAATTGACCAACCGAGAAAAGATTGTGATTGAGCCCTTCGACGTAGTATACCCTTTTTATCGTGATATTCCCCTGAACCAAATCTCCATATCGTAGGATCGGTGCAAATTGATCATTTCTGAATCGGACCGTACCCAGGAACTTCTCCACGAAGTTATTTAGAAGCTTGAGATTCCGCGTCATGTGCTTCGTGCATCCGGAGTCCAGTATGAAGAGAATTATTTGTATCACCTGCAGAATTAGAACACGATGGAGCATTTGCTAAATTGGATACCATGTTAGTTGTGATTTCAGAATCATTAGTGTCCTTAGCAACATTTAAAGGCATAGTAACACTCGTTGTCACATGTTTTGTCCTAACTTTAGGCATCCATTTATATCCTGGAGGACATTAATTAGCAAACCACCATTTCCAAGACTTTCTAGCAGGCTCATATAATTCCCTAATTCTGCTTCTAGGGTTCTTAGTGGTGGAGTCTGATGCATTAATTTTCTTAGTGGGGGTTGCACCAGAATGGTTCACTTTGCGTTTGGGTTTACTAGCACTAATAGGCATTTCAACTTGCTTCTTAGTTCTAGTATCTACGCATTTGACATTATTCATATCACACATAGAATGATTAGCATTAGCACATTTTCCACATTTGACACAAACAAATTTAACATTCAAAGCATTAAAATCATTCAAAGCATCCTGGTAGTTGAGTATTCACACTCATTTAGGAAAACAAGGTAAAAGCGGTAAGTATTAAGTGTTCGTTTAAGAAAACGAAAGCACTTATGACCCTTTGTGTGGGATCGTTCTCAAGGAGGCTTAGTGTGTGTGTGTTAAGAGATGATTAATGGTTTGTGATTATATTGATGAGAAAAGAGAATGAAAAAGACGAATTACGCTAAAAATTACCCTACGACGTAAAAAACGTAAAATCGTAAAATTCGACGAAAAATGAAAGTGTCCTAAAAATTACCAAAAAAATTACCTAAAATCAAGAAAAATGTAATTAAGACAAAAATGCAAACAAAAATTTCTAAAACTTTTTAAATAATTTTATATTAATTTTTAAAGTCTAATTAAAAACCAAAAATTAAATAAAATCAAAAATAAGTCAAATTGAAAACTTTTTCTTTTGTAAACCTATAAAATACTAATTAAAACTTAAAAATGATTTTTCCAAAATTTTAAAATACTTTTTTCTATTTTTTAATTACTTTCAAAAATTAAAACTAAAAATAATCATAAAAAATTAATTAATGACGTGAAAAATAAATTCTTTAAACTAAAAAGTCTTAAATGTAATGCAGAATACAGGAAAAATGTAATAACCCCAATTTGATTAATCAATAAGCTGGAATCAGCTTATTTATAAGCTGACTAGTTAAATAAGCTTAGAACAAAAACTCCTTAAGTAAAAATTGAAATGAAACTAGGTCAGTAAAAGACCCAAGGGCATGGTAAGTGTGTTGTGTTGTGAGAGGAGTGGTGCAGGTTCGAGTCCTGGCCACGTCCTTTTTTGACAAATATTGTTTTTTATTTTCTTTTTGACAAAACACAAACCTGGTAACTATATAATGCCAAAAACACAAAAACAATCTTAAATTAACAAGATCTAAGCCTAAAACGAACTAAAAACGTGCCCAGACTAAAATTATGCTATAGTGAAGAACTTGTGAACAAAATAGAGTCTTCCGAGAAAGTCAACAATGGGTGTCGTTCTCTGATGAATCAGTAAACAAACTTATGACTTTGGTGACTTGCTTGGCTTAGGAAAGCCTTGTTGATAGGTTGTTTTGGCAAGATAAGGCACCCTACAAGTCAGTTGACTTGTGGGAGTCACAAATAACACAAAAGCAACAGAGTTATAACACAAAACCAAACACAGAATGCCAATCACAGTTACTAAATCAACCTATGGTATGCTAAGGGTTCTAGCTGATGCAAATGGTTCTAGGACAAATTTTGACTCTTGCAAACTTGCTCAAATCAATACCAATCAACTACTAACTAGTTACAAATCCTAACTTGACCTATTATCTAACAAATTCCAAGACTATTATGCTAAATTTTTTAAAACAAGGCAGTTAAATAGAATTGCTGATATGTTCGACAAGTATGACATATTAAAGCTTATGAAACTTGTGTACAAGGCAAACAAACCTAACAACTTACTGCATAAAACCTTAAACTACCACATAATCTATCTATGCAACAGATTTCACAACTTATCATACAAGATTTAAGCTTTCTAAATCAGATTCATGAAGGTTCAGTATTCAAGCAAAAACTTTTTATCAAACCTCAAATTTCACATTAATAAAATACTACTCAAACCAAGGTTCCAAATGGTCAATTCAAAACTATAAGAAAATGTCTAGATCTGTTTTAGCATGCACTTACTAACAACTTAAGTTCCTAGTTAGCAATCCCTAACAGCCATTACAAGTTGATGATTCAAAGAAATTTCAATAATACACTCAACAGTCCAGGCAGGTGGTTTGTATCATACCAAATATGCAAAACTCATCCCTATCAAACACAAGGGTACCATCTAAACAGTTTATCACAGATTCAATGATTTCAACAATTTTGCAAATAAATTAAACAGAAAGAACGAAAGATAAGGTGTGTACCTCCCCCTCTTTACATCCAAAAGGGGGTCAGCAATGCCCCCTTGAATTTGGCCAACTACGAGGCTCAAATCAAGGGATCTTGAACACGTGAAACAAGAAGGAAAATTTGTTATGGTTCTACAACAGAACCTAACAAGCTCCTTAGAATGCACGAGAGTATGGTGATGACTGATGATGAACAAACCTGCAAAACAAGTTTCAAAACATAGCAAACAGTTTCAAGTATTCCAAATTTTTTTATAAATTTTCTTTTTATAACAACTTAAAGTGACAGATTAAGCAGCCTAGTCCCCACAAGGGTTTTTTACCTAAACTTAGATAGTCACACCCCCTTGATATTTCCCAAAATATCAGTTGGGTATGATCCCATCCAAGCTCAGACAACAACACCTTGTGTTTCCCTGATGCATACTTAAATACTAAAAACCTTTGAACAAAGCTGAAAATTCATACACTTCTTTTTTGATCTCAAAACTTTTCTGAAAACTAAACAAGGAAACCAACTAATGTATTCTTCACTTGCACTTGATATTCAGCAAGAATATCAAGTGCATATGATCAAAATAACACCAGCTTTAAATCTTAAAACTAAAAGGTAAAATAAAAAAAAAGATTTCAGAAAATCAAAACACCTTTGAACCAAATATATAAGACGAATTATAACTAAAGTTGAGAGTAAAGTAAAAGGCACTTGCTTTCTTCACAAAACACTAAACCATATTTTTTCATTCATTTGAAAACAAACAGGCTTTACAAGGCAGTAAACAAGGAAAACAAGGACAGCTCAAAAATGAAATCCTACAACCCTTTATATAATAGGGTGTACAAGGTTCTAGAAAAGTGAAAAGGTGAAAACCCTAAGTTCTTGCATTTCCTAATATACCCTTAGCTTGAAATTGAAGCAGGTCAAGATTCGAGCCATGTGATGTTTCTTGGCTTGTTGTGGGGATGCCAGGTATACCAAGATGCTTTTGGAACGTTGGATGACAAGAAGAGTCCATATAGCCGTAGATGAGCTTGTACCCATTTGTTTTCTTGTACAAGGGAGGGTCAAAGGTGTCACATGAGTGAGTGTGAGAGGCTTTTGGTTTGTGTGTTTTGATTAGGTTAAGGGGAATTATCATTCTGGAAAAGTTGGAGTAAAACCCCTTTGATTAAAAGGGTAATTAGGATTAGGGTTGATTAGGGTTTATGGAAGGGGCTGGATGAGCAGTGGTGATTTAATTCGGATTAGGAGTAGTGGTTTTTAAAAATATGTGTTTACCTCCATAATTAACTAACTGATTAAATTTTAGTTATAAAAAATATAGTGGAAGGGTGAGGTGGACAAAAGGTGAGGTTTGATTGGTGGTTTGACCGGTCAAGATGAAGTGGCGGATTGGGATAGGTGGGGAGTAGATTGTATGCCTGGGCGCTTTTGGTCCCTGCTTTTCCTTTCCCTTGTTACTTCTGAATTAAACACACAAAACTTGCAAATCCTTTGTAAACCAACTTTTCTTTTTCACAATTTGACAACAAAAAGTTTCCAATACTTGTTTAAAGGGTTTTTAATGCAACATTTGCATTCTTCAGGGGTTTAAATGATATATTATTGAAACTTAAGGGACCCCATTATAATATTTTAGATTTACAAGGGTATTAAGTGACAAGTCTTTAATAATTAAGGGACCATTCTTACCAATTCTTCAAAGTGGAGGGTCCTTTTTGCAATTTGACAATTTTAAGGACCAAACTTGTAATAATGAATATACAAGGGCTTAAAATGTCAATTCTTCAATATTGGAGGACCCTTCTTGTACAATCTTCAAATCTTCAAGGGTTTTTCTTGGAAAAATCTTCATTAAGGCTTGGTTCATTTGGCGGCTTCGATTCCCGTGTTCGTTTTTGCTTGTTCTTTGTGATATTTTGTCATTTTCTCAATATCCGTATCTAAAATACACAAGTAACAAGCACAAGCATATATTTGGCATTTTTGATGATATTTAATGCATTTAAAGCCCGTTTTGGACGATGAGACTATGTATAAAAGCAGTCTCATCACATCCAAATCGTCATTACACGCGATTACAGACTTCGATTCTTAAAAACATTCAAATTCCTATGGTGTGCTTCTACTTCCTTCATCTTCCCTTGATTCTTGTGTTTCCAGAACTTATCATTCACTTGGGTGCGCTTAAGCCGAGGCCAGCTAACACTAGCAGTGAAGACTACTCTTGTAGTAGAAGACACACGAGTATTAGTGTTTCTAGAAGTCTAAGGCGAGTGACTAACTTTGTTTGTGGGTTTAGTGGTCATTCTATATATCCCTAGTTTAATCACATTATTATGCTTAACGCTTGGTGCTTAACGCTGTGGTAACCTTTCCTTTCCAACTATCTTGGGGGCAAACACAGGTTTTACAAACGAGGAATTTGAGAAAGCAGATGGTTTTCCCAAGATAGAGGTTCTTTTCACTTTAGAGGCATTGACTTGTCTAACAACAGGTTTCTTAATGCTAGGTTCCACAACTTTCCCACCCATCTTAGCAACGAGTTTCTTTAACTCTGCTATTGCTATGTCTTTTTCTTGTAATTGAGCTTTCAAATCCGAAATATCAAGACATTTTTCGTTTAGTAATTGACATGACTCAAATAATTTTACTTCCAACGGTGTATCATTTGAAAAACTGCCAACTTTCTTTTGTAAAGCAAGTTCAAGTGAGTGACAATGTTTTTGAAGATAATCATATTTATGTTGAAGTAACGAAAACTATTTTTGGTCTACTTTATTCGAAAACTCAGTTTTAAGACGTTCACACTGTAACACTCTCATTTTTCGTTCGGTACAGCGGAAGGGTCTTTCAGAGTGTTACGGGATAGCACAATAACTCCAATCATAGACAACACATAAAAATGGTTGTACAAGGTTTAGCAAACATTCATTCGATAAAAAGTTTCAAAAGCGTACAACAGGTCCCAAATTATACAGGTCATTAAGTTTACAAAACACAGATCGAATGAACATTATTAATATTAAGTGTGGGCCATCAGAGTCGATCTCCATCCGGATTACCTTCAAGCACCTGAGATAAAAACATGCAAAAATCATATCAGCGAATGCCGAGTGAATTCATAGAGTTTAATGAAAACCGTTATATAAAAACAATCATTTACAATCCTTTAAAATCAGTACACAAGTATAATATCGGAAGTAAGTCCTCATATTGCTAGTCAGGCAATATATATCAAGCATACATCTGAAACCGTCCATGAGACCGTAGTCTCTATATTACCATGATAGGTAATATATTCATCGTAATAGCGTCGTTATCTTTTATTATTTATGTCTTATATTGTATTAGGATTATTATTAGCCGCATGACATTGTTACCTTACTATGAAAACAGCGGGCCGCGAACCCGACAAACAATTTTCCCATCTAAGTTAGCGTGTCGTCACAAAAATCACGCTATGGAATCTTCTCATACATAAATTCGCTTACCAACCAATGTGGTACGACGGGGATCAACCGTCAAGGCGCGAACTGGGGTGATCGTCCCCAAATAGTACTATCAAATGCATAAGCGTCTACCAAATCCCGGTAGTTCACAATTCATGCTAATGGGACTTTAAGTGACATAACCTAACTACTAATAATCCTTTTAGTCTCGAATATAGGGTCATAGCATCATTCGGGTCCATCTCATTTAGCATACAATCGGGACTACTTTTGTTCTATTTTTATAAAATCTAGCATGTTATCTCCCTCGCGGGTTTACAAATCATTTTATAAAACATTTAAAAGAGTGCGAGGCTATGAACTCACGTTGTTAATGAAAGGCGGATTATCGGCTACGGGCGTGCTTCGGTCACGGAAACCTATATAAATAATAATCGGTCTTAGACTCGGTCCAATGACTTTTATCAAAATAATAATATACATATGATGATTTTGTACATATGATGATGATCAAGTGGGTTTATACATCCTTGTTTACTCAATTTAGTGTTTACGTTTTGGTAACGTTTTACTAGTTCACTAGTTTTACCGATTTTACCTAATTTAAGTCCATTAAGTCTTTTATAAGTTCTTTAACTTGTTTTTACCCATTTTATACCTATATTATCAGTATATATACTTTTCATGTTGGGCCCAAATGGGTTAAGCCCAATAAGCTCTTTTTATAAGTTTTTATATTATTAAGTCCAATTATTAGTCTAATATGTTTAGTTAGCTCGTAAATGTCCGTATTTCTTATAGTTCGGGTTTTATCGGTTTTTACTTGTCTTAGTTATCTATACATCAGTATATGACTTTTATAAACTTTACATTAGACGGGTTTGGTCGTCTAAGTTTTATTTGGCGAAAAACGTTAATTTTACGGCAATAGCCGAAAAAGTCGTAAAAATCAAGTTTATAGTTTTTATTACTTATAAATATTATTTTACCACCATTTATATAATTTACCCATTTAATTAACCTTTTATACATTTATATAAATAAGTTTTATAAGTTAGTGGGTTTATATTTTTACATTTTATAAATTATAATATGAGTGCTTTTATAATAATAATAAACATTATTTCCAAAATCTGATTTTTAACTTCATATTCACCATTTTTACCATATCTAGAGTTCTATAATGACTTAGAAGCTCATTTTTGGATGAAATGTTCTTCATAATATGTGATACATATAACTTAGTTATAGCTACTGCCCATTTTGAGTTTAAGTTGCCTTAACAGTCCCTACAAAACTGCTTATTCAGATTACACCACCTAACTTGTTTTGATCATATCTCACTCATTATTTTGATTCCATTGCATGGCCAACTCTCACATGTGTATAACATCATCAACTTACTGTAAATGGATCAAACCATGCAATTTTATCAGTTCATCTTTTAGTTATCTACTGTTTTTATACAGCCAACTAATTAGTCAAGATTTTAGCTTCATTTCTTATAGTTATCATCATTTTTAAGCATATTTATCAACACTTGATCCCCACACAACATTTTTATCATCATATATACATCATATAAATATACAAAATGAAAGAAAATACATTTGTTCTTTACAAAATAACAAGAGAAAAATGTAGAGGATGATCTTCTTTACCAATCCAAGTGGATTTCTTGTTTTAGGAAGACAAGAACTTGATGAACACAACAAGTATCTCCAAGACCATCAAATATCAAGAACATAGGTTGGAAAATCAGCCCTAGGACACAAGCAAATCACCTCCAAAGTTGTTAATATGGCCACCAAATGATCAAGGCTTCAAGAGAACACCTTAATAGGACTAGTAAACATGTGGTTTATGGCTAGAAAAGATCAAATGTGGGGTTTGTTGGCTTATTTGGGACGGCACAAGGAGAGAGTTGAGAGATTTTTTGGAGTGGATTGCATGTAAGAAATGAGGGAAATGAAACAAGTAGCTAGTTTTGACTAGTTAGTGGTAAAGGTTAAGCTTAAAGTGTAAGCTAGCTTACACTTGGTGTAAGTTAGCTAAACTTGATGCCACCTAAGGGTTGTGGTGTCAAGTTTGGCCGTCCCATATTGCTAGTGGGGTGGGACAAAGTGTTTTGTCCCATCTCACTAGTTTACGGGTATTTCTCGATTCTAGTTTTCTCGATTTGCGTGCCCTCGGGTCGTTTTACGAAAAACGTTTTTATAAATTATGAATCACCGTCACAAAACGAATCCAATAAAAATTGTCTCATCAAAAACGGAGTTCAAAAACGTAAATACGTAATCCTAAGGTTTCCGGTTTAGTCGTAAAAGACGCCAAATTATGCACGTAAGCCCAAATTTAAATCCGTAAATTGTGAGTTCGTCAACCAATACAAAAATAAGTTTCAAAATAGTATACGAGAAAATATTTTACTACCTGAAAATGTTAGATTTGTCACAGCTTTTCCTCCTAAAAGGGATCAACGTCCTCGTGATCCATTTCATTTGGATGTCCGTTTCTTATTGAAATCGAAGAGGTGCGGATATTTCTTCCACATTTCATCCTCTCGTTCCCAAGTATACTCCGGTCCATGCTTTATATTCCATCGGATCTTGACAATAGGTATCCGACTTTGTTTTAGTTGCTTTACCTCACGGTCCATAACTTCTACGGGCTCTTCGATAAAATGCAACTTCCCATCTATTCGAACCTTACCTAACGAAATTTTCTCATCACTCACTGCTAGACATTTCTTCAGATTAGATACATAGAATGTGTTGTGAACACCATGAAGTTCTGGGGGTAACTCTAGTTTGTAAGCCACCGGACCTACTCTAGATAAAATCTTAAAGGGTCCAATATAACGGGGATTCAATTTTCCTCGCTTTCCAAATCTGATAACGCCTTTCCATGGCGATACTTTCAACATTACTCGGTCACCCACTTCAAACTCCATTGGCTTCCGCCGCACATCCGCGTAACTTTTCTGTCTACTACGGGCAGTCAACAACCTCTTCTTAATCTGAACTATCATCTCCGTAGTCTCCCGGATCAATTCCGGTCCCGTGAGCTGGGTATCCCCAACTTCACTCCAACATACAGGAGATCTACACTTCCTACCATACAAAGCTTCAAACGGTGCAGCCTTAATACTAGAATGGTAACTATTGTTATACGAAAACTCTGCTAACGAAAAATGTTTATCCCAATTCTTACCAAAGTCTAACACACAAGCTCTCAACATATCTTCCAGTGTTTGTATCGTCCTTTCACTCTGCCCATCAGTCTGGGGGTGATAAGCAGTGCTCATATCGAGATTCGTTCCCAAAGATCTTTGGAGAGATTTCCAAAAATTCGATGCGAATCTAGGATCTCGATCTGAAATGATCGATACAGGCACTCCATGCTTGCATACAACATTATCAAGGTATATTCGAGTCAGCTTCTCTAGTGAGAACTGCTCCTTAACCGGAATGAAGTGTGCTGATTTGGTCAGTCTATCGACAATAACCCAAATCGAATTGTTTCCAGATGATGTTCTAGGAAGCTTGGTGATAAAGTCCATCGTAATTTGCTCCCACTTCCTTTCAGGAATCTTTGGTTGTTGAAGTAGTCCTGATGGCTTTTGATGTTCCGCTTTAACTCTAGCACAAGTCAAGCATTAGAGAACATACATAGCTATGTCAGCTTTCATATTCGGCCACCAATACAACTTCTTCAAATCATGGTACATCTTATCAGATCCCGGATGAATGGAATACTTAGATTTATGGGATTCTAACATAATCAAGTCTCTTAAGCCTCCAAACTTAGGTATCCACATACGACCTCTTAAGCATTTCACTCCGTCAGCTCTAACCTCTAAACGATCTCCTTCTCCTCGGAACCCTTCATTAACAAAATTCTCCTTCTTACAAGCTTCTATCTGCGCATTTCTAATTTTCTCAGGCAAATTATTGTGCACGATCAAGACTAGAGAACGCACCCTGATAGGCTCTCTATCTTTCCTACTTAACGCATCAGCAACAACATTGGCTTTTCCTGAGTGATATTTTATATCACAATCATAATCACTTAACAACTCTATCCATCTTCGTTGCCTCATGTTCAATTCCTTCTGGTCGAGAATATACTGTAGGCTTTTGTGATCGGTGAATACCGTACACTTGGTGCCATACAGATAATGTCTCCACAACCTAAGAGCAAAGACCACAACTCCTAACTCAAGATCATGAGTAGTATAATTCTCCTCATTCTTCCTCAATTGCCTAGAAGCATAAGCTATCACTTTCTCTCTCTGCATCAAAACAACTCCATAACCTCTAAGAGATGCATCACAATGCACTACGAAATCTTCACTCCCGTCGGGTAATGATAAGATTGGCGCACTACATAATTTTTGCTTCAATGTCTGAAATGCTCCATCTTCATCACTTCCCCAAACGAAAGGTTTATTCTTCTGAGTAAGCTTAGTCAAGGGTTTAGCTATCAAAGAAAATTCTTTAATGAATCGCCTATAATAGCCAGCCAATCCTAAGAACTGTCGCACTTCCGTTGGCGTTGTCGGTGCAGACCAATTCTTAATAGCTTCAACCTTTGCAGGATCAACATGAATTCCATCTCTGTTAATCACATGACCAAGAAATTGCACAGAATCTAACCAGAAATCACATTTCAAAAACTTAGCATACAACTTTTCATCCTTCAACAACTTCAAAACAATCCTCAAATGTTCTCTATGCTCATCTTCATTCTTAGAATAGATTAGAATATCGTCAATAAACACAATCACAAATTTATCCAAGTAGGGCTTGCACACTCGATTCATTAAATCCATGAAAATAGCAGGTGCGTTAGTTAACCCAAATGGCATTACTTGAAATTCATAGTGTCCATAACGAGTTCTAAATGCAGTTATAGGAATATCTTCTTCACGGACGCGAAGTTGGTGATATCCTGACCGCAAATCTATCTTAGAATACACACTAGATCCTTGCAGTTGATCAAACAAATCATCAATCCTAGGTAAAGGATATCGATTCTTAATTGTCAACTTATTCAGTTCCCTATAATCAATGCACATACGAAAAGATCCATCCTTCTTCTTAACGAACAAGACTGGAGCTCCCCAAGGCGATGAGCTCGGTCGAATAAAACCTTTATCAGACAACTCCTTAAGTTGCTCAGATAACTCCTTTAATTCAGAAGGGGCTAATCGGTAAGGCGCACGTGCCACCGGTGCAGCACCAGGAATTAAATCGATTCGAAACTCTACTTGCCTTATCGATGGAAGTCCGGGTAAATCTTTAGGAAATACCTCAGGAAATTCACAAATAATAGGTACATCTTCCAATCGTTTCTCCCTAGACTCATTCCCGGTCACTTGAGCTAAGAATAACTCACAACCGTTCCTGATGTACTTTTGGACTTTAATACATGAAACGATTTTCAAACGGGATTCACCTCGACTACCATCAATTACTAACGTCCTATTCCTAAGAGGAATATTAACTTTCTTCTCTCCACATAAAATAGTAGCATTATTCAACGACAACCAATCCATACCAATAATAATATCAAAACTACCTAATTCTATCAACATCAAATCAATCGGAAAGGAATGGTTCAAGAGATTTAGAGAGCATCCTTCTAATAGCTTATTAGTTTTCACTAATTTACCATCAGCCAATTCCACCTCGTAACTGGTACTTATCTCAACAGGTTCAATATCAATAAGGGCACTAAATTTAGTGGATACAAAGCTCCTATCGGCACCCGAATCGAATAAAGCAACAACATAATGATTGTTGAGTAAAAACGTACCGGTAACGACATTCGGATCCTCTTTCTTCACCTCGATTGTTCCAAGTTGGTAGATACCACCCTGGGGGTTTCTTCCAGGTACAATCGCTTTCAACTTGGGGCATTCCGATTTCCTATGACCTTCCTCATTACAGTTGAAGCAAATGGTTCCCTTCTTACACCTTTCAACCTTGTGTCCAAGCTTTCCGCAATTTCGGCACTTCCAGCAGTCGCCAGTATGCCTCTTGTTGCCACACTTAGGACATCTATCATCGTTGCGCGGTGCATTATTGGTAAGAGCATTTGCATTCCCCTTTCTATTGTTCTGACGGCGATTGAAATTCTTCCTATAATCACCTCTATCTACACGCTCACCGTCTCCCTTTCTTTTCTCACCAACACGGGCTTCATCTTCCTTATCCTGAATTATCTGTCCAATGAGTTGGTAAGCCATTCGAACAACATCATCAATGGTCAGTGGTTTAGATGATGTCATGTCCCCCCGGATATTCCTGGTCAACCCTTTCACATATTGCTCAATTCGGATCTCTTCGGGTTCAACCAATCGAGGACATAGCAAGGCCAACTCATGGAATCGGTTCGTGTAACTATCAATGTCCACACCTTTCATTCTCAGATGAATCAACTCTTGTTCTTACCTAATGATCACACTACGAGGACAAAACTCCAAAGTCATCCACTTCTTAATTTCAGCCCAAGGAGTAGCATTAGCAGCATCAAGACCCATGAAAGCAATTCTCCCGTTCCACCAAGTCAACACACGACCTTTAAGAGTAGCCATAGCAAAAGTCACCTTATCTTCCTCCTTACACTTACTAATCCTAAACACCGATTCAATCTTCTCAATCCATTGGCTTAATCCTACAGCACCTTCAGTTCCATTAAAAGGTAGAGGTTCACACTTCATGAACGTCACATAAGTACAGCCACCAACTTCAGGTGCATTCGTTCCAAGTCCTCCTTCATTTCCTCCAGCATTAGCATTCACATTATTAGCATTCACATTCACATTAGTACCGCCAATTCCACTACCGCCAGCTCCACTACCGCCAGCTCCACTACCGCCAGCTCCACTACCGCCAGCTTCATTTCTAGCATTTGCCATAAATTCAATCATAGATGCGGTAACTTGCTCCGTAATAATCCTACGTACATCATCCTCAGTGACAGCCTTCTTGGGCGGCATAGTTCTATAATTTCACAATTTCAAAGTATTAAGCATTCACCCAACAAAGGATTTATATAATATGGATTGAATTCATAATCAAGATATAAATAAGGCACAATATGGAATTCAAGACAAGATACATATTTCATTCGATCTGAAACAAAAGTATTGTCTTAGTACATCCCATATCAAAGTTCTAACACTATATACACTCAAAATTCGTGTCAAATCTACTACTAACAAGTCGGTTCAGTCAAAGCTACAAGCACAAAAGATATAAAGGTCACTACTAAATACAGACTGGTCTACTGAGAACCGCTAGATGGTCCATCATCCATCGTCTTCTGGATCTTCGCCGGACGATCACTAGACACATCTTCAGCTGGGCGCTTACGGATTACTCCTCTTTCAACCATATCGGCATAAAATCTACTGTTCCAACCCACGGATATATTCAACTCCTTTTCGGCTTTCTCACGCATCGCACGAGCCACACTCAACTGAATCTCCATAGAATCCACCTTTCTCTTCATTTCAGCATACTCACCACTTTCCAACACTGATAACCTCCTAAAAGCCTCATTCAAACCACGTTCTACATCACTCAAATCCAAACTAAGCAATTCTCGCTCTTTCTCGCCAATCTTAGTCTTCGACTCCAAATAAGCAACCCGAGTCTGAACAACACCCAATCTAACCTCTGTCACACAACTCTTAACACGGGAAGCATCTAGATCACGTCTCAAGGCCCATGGTGCAAGACCATCAATATGAGTAGCCTCTCGAGTACTAGACGACTCTCCTATCTCACGTCTACGAGTAGCAATACCATCAGTACCGTCAGGTGCATCGTCATCCTCATCCTCCTCTGATTCAGAATCAGATTCAGACGATTCAGACATTTCATCCCTAGGTAACTCATCCTCAGAATCAGACAAACAAACTGGTGGGGGCAAAGGCTCGCCCTCTGGGACATCATACGGATAAATAAGCTCGGCTTCCTCATCGTCATCAACCTCAACATCTATACCTACATCCTCCTCGACATCCTCGTCGTCAATCTCGTCATCTAAATTATCTAACCCAATCTCATCATCGTTCTCAATATCGACATTCTCAATATCCACATTCTCAATATCCACATTCTCAATCTCATTCTCTACTAAGTCAACCTGAGGGGCAATCTGATCTCCTAGTCCTAACTCGGGCTCGGGATCCTCAAATGGTTCCTCCTCATCATCCATATCATAATCTACTAAGTCTAAATAAGGATCATCTTCTATATTAGGTTCGGGAATAGCATGGTTTTCTACAGGAATATTAGGGTCAGCCATGACAATCTGCATTTATATATATATATCTCGTATTAGGATAACATACTAGTTAAATAATTACATAATGAAATCACGATATATACATATATATAAATTAAATTATATATATCAAAATATATATCTTCTCAATAGGGCTTGTTGGTAACGTCGGAGATCTCTGGCACCGTTATAGTCGAAAGATTTTTCAAATATTTTCTTAAATGTTCATTGTCAAAAGATTTTGAAAAGTTTTGTTCAAAACCTTGGTTTTTAAAATCCTTTGTTCTCTATAACGAGAGCTCTGGTACCAAACTGTAACACTCTCATTTTTCGTATCGGTACAGCGGAAGGGTCTTTCAGAGTGTTACGGGATAGCACAATAACTCCAAACATAGACAACACATAAAAATGGTTGTACAAGGTTTAGCAAACATTCATTCGATAAAAAGTTTCAAAAGCGTACAACAGGTCCCAAATTATACAGGTCATTAAGTTTACAAAACACAGATCGAATGAACATTTTTAATATTAAGTGTGGGCCATCAGAGTCGATCTCCATCCGGATTACCTTCAAGCACCTGAGATAAAAACATGCAAAAATCATATCAGCGAATGCCGAGTGAATTCATAGAGTTTAATGAAAACCGTTATATAAAAACAATCATTTACAATCCTTTAAAATCAGTACACAAGTATAATATCGGAAGTAAGTCCTCATATTGCTAGTCAGGCAATATATATCAAGCATACATCTGAAACCGTCCATGAGACCGTAGTCTCTATATTACCATGATAGGTAATATATTCATCGTAATAGCGTCGTTATCTTTTATTATTTATGTCTTATATTGTATTAGGATTATTATTAGCCGCATGACATTGTTACCTTACTATGAAAACAGCGGGCCGCGAACCCGACAAACAATTTGCCCATCTAAGTTAGCGTGTCGTCACAAAAATCACGCTATGGAATCTTCTCATACATAAATTCGCTTACCAATCAATGTGGTACGACGGGGATCAACCGTCAAGGCGCGAACTGGGGTGATCGTCCCCAAATAGTACTATCAAATGCATAAGCGTCTACCAAATCCCGGTAGTTCACAATTCATGCTAATGGGACTTTAAGTGACATAACCTAACTACTAATAATCCTTTTAGTCTCGAATATAGGGTCATAGCATCATTCGGGTCCATCTCATTTAGCATACAATCGGGACTACTTGTGTTCTATTTTTATAAAATCTAGCATGTTATCTCCCTCGCGGGTTTACAAATCATTTTATTAAACATTTAAAAGAGTGCGAGGCTATGAACTCACGTTGTTAATGAAAGGCGGATTATCGGCTACGGGCGTGCTTCGGTCACGGAAACCTATATAAATAATAATCGGTCTTAGACTCGGTCCAATGACTGTTATCAAAATAATAATATACATATGATGATTTTGTACATATGATGATGATCAAGTGGGTTTATACATCCTTGTTTACTCAATTTAGTGTTTACGTTTTGGTAACGTTTTACTAGTTCACTAGTTTTACCGATTTTACCTAATTTAAGTCCATTAAGTCTTTTATAAGTTCTTTAACTTGTTTTTACACATTTTATACCTATATTATCAGTATATATACTTTTCATGTTGGGCCCAAATGGGTTAAGCCCAATAAGCTCTTTTTATAAGTTTTTATATTATTAAGTCCAATTATTAGTCCAATATGTTTAGTTAGCTCGTAAATGTCCGTATTTCTTATAGTTCGGGTTTTATCGGTTTTACTTGTCTTAGTTATCTATACATCAGTATATGACTTTTATAAACTTTACATTAGACGGGTTTGGTCGTCTAAGTTTTATTTGGCGAAAAACGTTAATTTTACGGCAATAGCCGAAAAAGTCGTAAAAATCAAGTTTATAGTTTTTATTACTTATAAATATTATTTTACCACCATTTATATAATTTACCCATTTAATTAACCTTTTATACATTTATATAAATAAGTTTTATAAGTTAGTGGGTTTATATTTTTACATTTTATAAATTATAATGTGAGTGCTTATATAATAATAATAAACATTATTTCCAAAATCTGATTTTTAACTTCATATTCACCATTTTTACCATATCTAGAGTTCTATAATGACTTAGAAGCTCATTTTTGGATGACATGTTCTTCATAATATGTGCTACATATAACTTAGTTATAGCTACTGCCCATTTTGAGTTTAAGTTGCCTTAACAGTCCCTACAAAACTGCTTATTCAGATTACACCACCTAACTTGTTTTGATCATATCTCACTCATTATTTTGATTCCGTTGCATGGCCAACTCTCACATGTGTATAACATCATCAACTTACTGTAAATGGATCAAACCATGCAATTTTATCAGTTCATCTTTTAGTTATCTACTGTTTTTATACAGCCAACTAATTAGTCAAGAATTTAGCTTCATTTCTTATAGTTATCATCATTTTTAAGCATATTTATCAACACTTGATCCCCACACAACATTTTTATCATCATATATACATCATATACATATACAAAATGAAAGAAAATACATTTGTTCTTTACAAAATAACAAGAGAAAAATGGAGAGGATGATCTTCTTTACCAATCCAAGTGGATTTCTTGTTTTAGGAAGACAAGAACTTGATGAACACAACAAGTATCTCCAAGACCATCAAATATCAAGAACATAGGTTGGAAAATCAACCCTAGGACACAAGCAAATCACCTCCAAAGTTGTTAATATGGCCACCAAATGATCAAGGCTTCAAGAGAACACCTTAATAGGACTAGTAAACATGTGGTTTATGGCTAGAAAAGATCAAATGTGGGGTTTGTTGGCTTATTTGGGACGGCACAAGGAGAGAGTTGAGAGAGTTTTTGGAGTGGATTGCATGTAAGAAATAAGGGAAATGAAACAAGTAGCTAGTTTTGACTAGTTAGTGGTAAAGGTTAAGCTTAAAGTGTAAGCTAGCTTACACTTGGTGTAAGTTAGCTAAACTTGATGCCACCTAAGGGTTGTGGTGTCAAGTTTGGCCGTCCCATATTGCTAGTGGGGTGGGACAAAGTGTTTTGTCCCATCTCACTAGTTTACGGATATTTCTCGATTCTAGTTTTCTCGATTTGCGTGCCCTCGGGTCGTTTTACGAAAAACGTTTTTATAAATTATGAATCACCGTCACAAAACGAATCCAATAAAAATTGTCTCATCAAAAACGGAGTTCAAAAACGTAAATACGTAATCCTAAGGTTTCCGGTTTAGTCGTAAAAGACGCAAAATTATGCACGTAAGCCCAAATTTAAATCCGTAAATTGTGAGTTCGTCAACCAATACAAAAATAAGTTTCAAAATATTATACGAGAAAATATTTTACTACCTGAAAATGTTAGATTTGTCACACACACTCTTTGACTTGATCAAGATATTTGCATGCAACATCAGAATATTCATCAATATCAGCACAAGATGTAACATAAACACACATAATATCTTTTGAGAGACATTCATGTAAGAGTAGATCATATGCTGTAGAAAATTCTTCTCTTTCAGGTGATGGTCGTTCACTTCTAGTTCAAGAGATTCCACATATTTTAAGTCATCAAACATTTCTTGCTTAATTAATGTTTCAAATTCCAAAATATGTTTTTGCGTTGTTTCCGCAAGCGGAATCAAAATACTTTTCACAAGCACAGTTATATCGTGAGGAATTTCTTTGTTTCCTTTCGAAAGTTCACATTTTTTCCAGTCATCATCAACAACTTTTTTGAAATTTTCAATGTTACTTTTGAGAATACTAAGTGCTTGCTTACTCTTGCTTACAGAAGCTTTATATGGCAAGTACTCAATAAATTTTGAAACATTAGTTTTCTTAGTGGCTGATACAAGGCTTTTGACCGTATAAAAATTAAAGTTCGTTGTGTTGGTCTAATCGAATTGAAAACTGGTTAACTATGTGACTCAGTCGTTCTTTGGTGAAACAAATAGTTGTGTCGTTGTAGTAATGAAAAAGTGCAAAGACGTAAATGAAAATGACGGTAATTAAAAATTAAAACTAATTAAAACGTAAATGGCGAAAAATTAAGACTTTAAAAGTAAATTAATTAAATGACAAAAATTAAAGCTTGACGAAAAGTAAATGACGTAAAATTAAAATTTGACAAAACGTAAATTGAAAAACTTTAAATAAAACACTTTGAAAATAATATAAGAAAAACAAGTAAAAATAAATCTAAGTAAAAATAAGACGAAACAACTAAAATAACGCTAAGTAAAAATGGCGGGAAAAATAAATTTAAAAATTAAATTTGAATAAAGACTAATTAATTTCGCAATTCTAGAAAAATATGAAATAATTTTGCAATTAAAACCCAAGATTTCGCAATTATGTCAAAATTGACATAATTCCGCAATTAGCAAAAGACACAATTTCGCAATTGCTAGAAAATGAAAGATTTCGCAATGTTGCACAATGTCGCAATAATTGCACAATGTCGCAATAGTGCACAATGTCACAATAATTGCACAATGTCGCAATAGTGCACAATGTCGCAATAGTGCACAATGTCGCAATAATTGCACAATGTCGCAATAGTGCACAATGTCGCAATAATTGCACAATGTCGCAATAATTGCAAAATCGAATCCGATTTCGTAATATTGAAAAACAATGATTTCGCAACTTGGAACAAGATTTCGCAACTTTGAAGAGGATTCAATTTCGCAATTATGGAAGAATTGCGAAATTGAACCAGGACACAAATTCGCAATACACAAGTATTGCAAAATCGAATCAGCTTTTCCTAAAAACTAGGAAAACGTAAAAGTACGAGATTAAGCACTAAAATCTTAACTTTTTAAGCACAATAAGCAAATTAAAACAACAATAAGCTAACTAAAAACCTTAGATCAAAGATAAAACGTATGAAATCAACAAAAACAAGACACGAAAATTAAAAAGACTTAAATTTTATATAAAAAGAAGATGAAAAAGGTTTAGATTGAAAACTTGAAATCAACACAAACAAAGATTAAGAAAAAGATTAAGAATAAGCAAAAAGAAAAGATGAACAAGATGATTAAAAACTTAAAGATAAAATATTAAAGAACACAAAATTAAAACTTACTTGAAAATTAAAGGTGCAAGACAAGGTAATTAAAGGTGCAATAAAGTAAATGTGCAAGTAATTAAAAGGGTGGAAGAACTAGTGTCACTCTAGCCAACAAGAGAAAATGAATAAAGTCCTAATCTATTTATAGGGGAGATTAGGGAGGTGCTTAGGAAGCTTCCTCCCCTCTTTCTTCTTTCCTTAATTGCATAATTAAGTCCTTGTCTTCTTTAATCATTGACTTTAATGACTTTGTCTCGGGATTTCTTTAAACTCGTCTTATAATTCTTAATTAAATTAGACTCGAGTTCTTCGGCTTTTAGTAAACTTCCGTCTTTTAACTTTTTCTTCGATAAATCTTCAGAATTGGTCTTGGACTTCCGTTCTTTTTGCACTCTTGATTTCTTGACTTCGTCTTTCGTCTTTTTCTTCGATAAAAGCCCGTGAATGCCCGTGTTTTCTCCACTTTTCACCTTTTCGTCCTAAATCACAACAAAAACACAAACCACGCATAATTCCGACATAAATGACATAAAATACATGTTTTGGGTCTGTTATTATTGTAATTAAGTGGTAAAAAGGATGGGTGTTTACACACCTATCAAATCCCCTACACTTGACCATTGCAATGTCCTCATGCAATGCATTAGTTACAAAGCACGGTTACACTTTTCATCATCATCAATCCACATTGGCCTTTATTAAAGAGATAGAAAATTATACACATTCAAAGTAAAGAAATCAAAACATACCTTGGGGTTTTGGAAATGTCATGAATAATCATCATCATCAAGTTTTCACTTTCTCCAAACCAAGGTTAAAAACGAGATCATTGTTATTATAAGTTAGCAAACTAACACGAATTCATGTGGGCCAATTATTCACTTAGACTCCTTTATTTCTAGGTGTATCTCTTATATTTTATTGTTGTCTTGAATGATCACGAGGATGCATTGTTGACTTATTTCGATAGTTATTTAGGCTGAAAATAAAGTGGGACGATTTAATCAATAGTTAGCTAAAGAACAAAATCTTTTAAAACTGCTTCTCGGGACCTCATAAAGTTCATATCTTGGCATAACTCGCTTCGCGATTTGAGACCTTTCTCGGACCGATATTTGGCAACGACTTCATACTTCAAATCTTGAGAGACGTTCATGAAATAATGGCCTTCTCTTCATAATAGGAATTTCTTCACTTGAAGTTTTGAGAGATTCTTCATATTAGGAACCACGACTTCTTCATTTTTCTCCAATCTTTATTTTGGACTTTGATATACAACGATCCGCCTCCTTTTTGGACTTGGCTTTATTTATCCTCATACCTTGCTAGGGTCTTTTCGGATAGACTTCTCCATGATCTTTTGGGGAGTATTTGCTTTTCGTCGTGTGTCTCGATCCTTCATATTGATTCTCGATAAATGATTATTCACATCACTTTTGGATCTTTAGCAACAAAATGTAGCCCTCATGCCTTGTTAGGGCCTTTTCGGACTCGCCAATCTTCGCACCCCGCTTCAATAAGTTATGCCTTGGCTATAAACTCTAATCCATACCGAGCAACTTTTAAACGATCTTGGGCTAGAAGTTAAGTAACTTTTCAAATCGTACAACCTTATTTATTGCAGATATTAGCAAGCTATGGGAGAATATGCTTATAATTAACTCACATAAATTCACGAAAGGACACCAAACTTATAATTGACTCTATCATCTCTCGTTCTCTACAGTTAAAAATTTCAAGGAATGAGACTCGTGGATGCTTAGCCTATTAAAAAAAAGTTTTGGGTTTTTGAGTCGTCTATAGGATCTTGCAAACTCTTAGACTTTTTCAAGTTTAGAAATCGCATTTTAAAGTTCCCTTGATAAACGACTCTCTAGGATCAATTATAAGAACTTGCGAAAAGTTCTTGTTCTTAACCCGTGAGAGTTAAGACTTTCGCGTTTTATAGCTCCCTATATAAAAGCCTAGCAAAACTTGACTTAAACACGTTAAGGATACTAGCTAGAGTAACTTAGATAAGTAAACTCAGGTTGAGTCAAAAGATTCACAACGTTTGAAAATTAAAACCACTTTATTAAACATTATTCTAATAAGGAAAGAAAAATAACTATACAAAGGGAAAAACTAATAGGCCAAAATAGATCAAAAATTTTGAAAAATGTCGAAAAATTGATTTTCCGGTTAAAATGAGGACAAATACAAGGAAAAGAGCCACTTAACTTCAATAGAAGTCCCCTACACTGAATATAAATATTGTCCTCAATGTTTAAGCATGTGGGAGTAAACTCCCCTACAGTTAGGACATTGTGCACGGTGTTTAAATCTCGCTAAGGAAAAGACAACTAACGAGATTCCTATTTTAACATTGAAAAATATAAAATAGAGAAGCGAAAAGAGTTTAGGATAGAACCGGGAAGACGGAAACAACGGAATCACGGGTCGTCAAAAATCATCAAGAGTGTGTCTTTGAAGCTCTAATCCCTGAATAGTAGAAGAGAGGAAATAGCAAACACCAACGGGTCTCCCCCTACACTTATGGTAAAAACAAAGAAAAAGATAGATAGATAGTCGGGTTGCCTCCCGAGAAGCGCTTGTTTTTGTTAACCGAGTCACGAGCCTGACTCGTCCCCGAATTAAATGGTCCATGGGGAAGCGTCGAATGTAATACCGGGATCAAAGACCTTGTCCTCGTTCCCGGTTGACATCAACAAAGGAGAGGCGGGAGGATAAGTCTTAAATGGTAGAAAGGTCCTTTCAACATACGAGAAGTATGTGAAGTCTTGATCCACGGGAGGTGGGGTGGGTAAAGGAATCACATTGTCATCCTCTAAAGATAATGGATGCTGACCAATTGGCAAAACCGTAAGGTTATCAATCATAGAATGGTCATTGTCACCTCCTGGGTCAAAGCACTCATCCTTATTTCTCGGAGAGTGAAATTGATACATCACTCGCTTGGGCGTGCATTCAGTAGGATGAGGGGGCAATATAGTATGATAAGTAAGAGAAGAATTACCTTCCATCCGTGTCACCTGTCCAGTAGAGTCAAATCTCTCCACCTCTGCGATAGAAGGGGGCATGGCTAACAAAGTATGCTCATCAATAGCAAGAGAGGCAGAGCTATCAATGTCCTCAATCCCGTCGTCAAAGAGAGGATTCACCTCACTAGATATGTAAGCGTCATCAAAATCAAATAAAGGGTTCGAATAAATCTTGAAAGTTTCCTTCGGAACGTCTTCATCGGATAGTGACTCGTCATCACTAGAAGTAAAATCATCATCTTGATCAAAAAGAGGATTAGAGAAAGCCAAAGAATCCTCTCCCAAAGTGTTGGTGGAAGGAACATCATCAGAAGAAACTGCATCATACTCATCGTCACTGTCGGATGTCAACTCAGATTCACTTGGAATTGGGACAAGGTTATCAGCACTAGACTTTATGAATTCGTCGGATTCCTTTGCAGGAATTGTGCTAAGATCCTCATCCCCTAGGATGGGTGAATCCTTAGGCTCTAGAGCCGGCAAGTCGGGAGAAGGAATAGAATTCTCATCGTTCCAAGAAATAGGACTCTCATCGTCATCACTATCATAATAATATGGAGGCACAAGAGGAGGAGTATAAGCATTACGGTTAGATACTTTCTCTTGTTGCTGATCTGCTTGACATTTCTCCATGATCTTGTTGAAAGCTTCTTGAACTTTGTGAAAGTTGTCAAAAAGTGTGGCAAGTTGCTCAGGAGGAAGTGCACAAAAGGGTTGATGATTGACGGTGTAACGTGGGGGCTCAAAGTTATACACACTGGGATGATAACACGGAACTTACTCAAAGACCTTCGACGGATCACAAGAAGAAGCATCGTGAGGGCCCCCACAAATATAGCACCACGGGTATGGAGAAAAACCCGGTGCATCTTGAGGATAAGGATTGTCATAGACGGGAGAAGGTGAGAAAGTATTGTAAGAGGAGAAGTATGAATTTGTTGAATTGCAAAATGGACAAAATCCAACTTGTGTATCGTCGATATCAAAACCACACCGCTCACAAGTACACCATTGACATGTTTGAAAACCATGCCATGGTCTCCCACACCGTACGCAAGACGAATCCATGAAGAATTATAAATACGAGGGGTAAAGAAAAGAATCAAACATAATAGAGGATAAAGAGGAATATTTTTGGTGCAAAACTTTGAAAAAGAAATGCCTTTTATGATTTTTCAAATGTTTTTGGGGTTTTTTGAAAATTTTTGACACGAAAAATAACGTTCACGAGTGAACGGATCCCAAAAAGCAACGCGTCTTTCACAGAAAACCGTTAATCTTTACGAAAAGAGCCGGCAGCGGCGCCATTTGATACAAGGCTTTTGCCCGTATAAAAATTAAAGTTCGTTGTGTTGGTCTAATCGAATTGAAAACTGATTAACTACGTGACTCAGACGTTCTTTGGTGAAACGAATAGTTGTGTCGTTGTAGTAACGAAAAAGTGCAAAGACGTAAATGAAAATGACGGTAATTAAAAATTAAAACTAATTAAAACGTAAATGGCGAAAAATTAAGACTTTAAAAGTAAATTAATTAAATGACAAAAATTAAACTTGACGAAAAGTAAATGACGTAAAATTAAAATTTGACAAAACGTAAATTGAAAAACTTTAAATAAAACACTTTGAAAATAAAATAAGAAAAACAAGTAAAAATAAATCTAAGTAAAAATAAGACGAAACAACTAAAATAAAGCTAAGTAAAAATGGTGGGAAAAATAAATTTAAAAATTAAATTTGAATAAAAACTAATTAATTTCGCAATTCTAGAAAAATATGAAATAATTTTGCAATTAAAACCCAAGATTTCGCAATTATGTCAAAATTGACATAATTCCGCAATTAGCAAAAGACACAATTTCGCAATTGCTAGAAAATGAAAGATTTCGCAATGTTGCACAATGTCGCAATAATTGCACAATGTCGCAATAGTGCACAATGTCGCAATAATTGCACAATGTCGCAATAGTGCACAATGTCGCAATAGTGCACAATGTCGCAATAATTGCACAATGTCGCAATAGTGCACAATGTCGCAATAATTGCACAATGTCGCAATAATTGCAAAATCGAATCAGATTTCGCAATATTGAAAAACAATGATTTCGCAACTTGGAACAAGATTTCGCAACTTTGAAGAGGATTCAATTTCGCAATTATGGAAGAATTGCGAAATTGAATCAGGACACAAATTCGCAATACACAAGTATTGCAAAATCGAATCAGCTTTTCCTAAAAACTAGGAAAACGTAAAAGTACGAGATTAAGCACTAAAATCTTAACTTTTTAAGCACAATAAGCAAAATAAAACAACAATAAGCTAACTAAAAACCTTAGATCAAAGATAAAACGTATGAAATCAACAAAAACAAGACACGAAAATTAAAAAGACTTAAACTTTATATAAAAAGAAGATGAAAAAGGTTTAGATTGAAAACTTGAAATCAACACAACCAAAGATTAAGAAAAAGATTAAGAATAAGCAAAACGAAAAGATGAACAAGATGATTAAAAACTTAAAGATAAAAGATTAAAGAACACAAAATTAAAACTTACTTGAAAATTAAAGGTGCAAGACAAGGTAATTAAAGGTGCAATAAAGTAAATGTGCAGGTAATTAAAAGGGTGGAAGAACTAGTGTCACTCTAGCCAACAAGAGAAAATGAATGAAATCCTAATCTATTTATAGGGGAGATTAGGGAGGTGCTTAGGAAGCTTCCTCCCCTCTTTCTTCTTTCCTTAATTGAATAATTAAGTCCTTGTCTTCTTTAATCATTGACTTTGTCTCGGGATTTCTTTAAACTCGTCTTATAATTCTTCAATAAATTAGACTCGAGTTCTTCGGCTTTTAGTAAACTTCCGTCTTTTGACTTTTTCTTCGATAAATCTTCAGAATTGGTCTTGGACTTCCGTTCTTTTTGCACTCTTGATTTCTTGACTTCGTCTTTCGTCTTTTTCTTCGATAAAAGCCCGTGAATGCCCGTGTTTTCTCCACTTTTCACCTTTTCGTCCTAAATCATAACAAAAACAGAAACCACGCATAATTCCGACATAAATGACATAAAATACACGTTTTGGGTCGGTTATTATTGTAATTAAGTGGTAAAAAGGATGGGTGTTTACACACCTATCAGTGGCAAAAGCTTGTCTCCATTTAATTTTGATTTGTTCACATTCGAAAAATATTTGCTCACGAGTCTTCTGTGTTTGCGGTTTGAAAACACCATAAAGACTGTTTTCATAAGCATAATTATATGGTTTAACAAATTCTTTATTAACTTTTGGTCTACTCTCTTCTTCCAAATCGTCTGTCTCTTCACTATCGGGCCTAACGACAAGACAATCAAGATCGGTCCATTGGGATTCATCAAGATATAAGTGCTGATTCTCAGATTGAGCTTGCTCAAGGTACTTAGGATTTGCAAAACTAGGTCTATCCTTGAAAAACGAACGAGGTGCCAACATTCTCATGGTTTGAATTGATTGATTAGTTTTGTAAACAATTTTCTTGTAAAAATCAATTTGAGTTTCAAGTCCCACCATTTTGTCGATGTCATTCGCTTGTTTAGTTTTGAAATCCTTTTCCATCTTTTCAACCACAACTTTCTTTCCGTTAAAAAGTTTAGTTTTATTCTCTTGAATAAAACCATTTACTTGAGTTAGCTCATTGACTTTAGTGGTAGCAAGATACGTTTTGTGACGTTCAGTACTCAAAGAGGTGTTATAATTACGTTTCTCTTGTTCTAGAAGCTTAAGAGTTTTGTTATATTTCTGTTGATAATCGTCCTTTTTGACGTTAATTAAACACGCTTTGTACCCCTCAATCTCATTGGTCTTTTGAAGAAGCTGATATTTGTAGATATCAATGGTCGCACTAGATTTAATTAGAGCAGCTTTGCATTCTTCAAAATTTTGAGTGAGCGTAGCGTTTTCCTTCTTTAATTGCTTTTGACTTTTTCTAGTTTTTTTGACATCGTTTTGTAAAGAAGCAATTAAGTTAGCAAGCGCAATACGCTCCTCATCATCATCATACTCATTTGCATGTTGATCATCCTCAGACTCATTATTGCACATGTCTGATGAATCAGGTGTGGTATTGCTATCAACCGCTTCCATCATACATGTGTCATTAATGGCTTTGGGTAGCTCACAATGCTCATGAGTATTACCAAACACATTATATTCCTCTTTAGTATGTAGCTTATCGATTGGCTCAGTATCAAAGATAGGACCATTGTCATCTTCAGTGACGTTGAGAACTTTTTCAACCTTTGCCATGTACGAGTAATGTGCTTCAAGTTCTTGATCGGAGGCTTCATCATCAGTATCATCAAGCGTTTCTCCTTCCTCAGCCGACAATTTAACCCCAACTTCCATCTTCTTGCATAGCATCATCTTTTCTTTATGATAGCCAGAGTCCCTAACCCGTTTCGGCTTCCTACATTCCTTTGCCATATGCCTATAGCCCTGAAAATTAAAACACTAAATCCCACTTTGCTGAAACACTTGAGTACCAAAAGTTTCCCTATTCCCAGCAGCAGTAGCAATCCTCTGAGTATCATACTTAGCAGTTTGTCTATCATACCGTACAGAACCCTCAACATGTGTTGGATTACGTCGATCATACCTTGGAGGACTTTCATCACGTTGACGTGTCTCATACCTTCGAGGACTCTCAACATATTGGTTCCTTTTATTTGATGATGTTCGAAGATTGTTGTTGTTGGGTTTGAAAACTTTCTTGTAGGTCTTCATAATGAAAGCAATTTGTTGCTTCATCTCCCTATCCTTCTGAGCTAGTTCTTCATCACTGTCCTCTTCAGATGATGGCTCAGGTGATGGTGATGATGCTTTTGGTTCTTTGTCTCGTGATCTTGTGGGAGCTGAATACTTAGAAGAAGTGGAGTATCTTGGTGAAGAGGACGTGGTGGAGTATCTTGGTGATGAGGATGTAGTGGAGTATGACTTTGGAGCACGAGATCGATGATCTTGGACGTGTTGAGTGGTAGACACCAAAGCAAGTGAATTAGTAGTCTTTTCTATCCTTTCAGCTCGAAGTTCATTTGCCTCATTCTGAAACTGTTTCAAAATGTCAAAGAGCGTGTGATAGTTGACCTCGTCTAACTTACTCTGTTGTTTCACCAAAGTTACGAACCGTGTCCACTCTGGTTGAAGTTGCTGTAGAAATTGCACATTGACTTGCATGGTGGAGACTTGCAAATTGTTTCTTATCATGTCATTCATCATCTTGTAGAACCTTGAGTAATATGAATCAATTGATTCCCCATCCAATGAAGTAAACTTACCAAAGTTCTAGAACAAGTTAGTTTTGACATCTTGCTTGTTAAGTGATTCACCTTGTTGCAAGCGTTCAATGGCAAACCACATTTCTTTTGCAGTAGAGCATGCATCAACCGTTGAGTAAATATCATCCCCCACTGAGAATCAAATAGATTGCTTCTTTCTCTGCATCAATCCAAGCACGTTTCTCTTCTGAAGTGTTCTCATATGTTTCCTCAATAGTTTGCTCATCGGAACCGGTCGTCGAGTCGGTTGCTGGAATTGCAGGAATGGTTATGGTAGTGAGAGTATAGGGTCCTTCTTTGATGCACCATCGGAGAAGATCACCATTTGGTTTAGTATCAAGATATCGAATAAAACGTGATTGCCATTGTGCATATCGACCGGTCACAAGCATTGATGGTCTCTCTTTATTTCCCGCCACCATGATGTTGTTGTTCGTCACACGATACTCTGTAGTAGAATCCATATTGATAAGCTTTAAGATGTTGAAGTGAAAAAGGATCTTAAGTAGATGGGTTGTGATTGTTGTTGTGGTTTAAATTCCAAAAATTGCAATTTTTCTTCAGTCCGACAATAAATTCCCCAGTCCGATAAAACGGTAGACCTAAAAAATTTGTAATCGCCAAATTTTGAAATCGAGCTAGAAATGTCCTAAAACTAGTATGGAAAAAATTTGAATTTACTTGACGGGAAAATTTTAACTCTTTTTTTTTAATCTTCGTGTAAACGATATTCAGAAACTAGTCTAGATAGTGGCTAAGTCTAAAAAATACTCGAACAAAATTTAGCTAAACATAGCATCGGAATGTCCATCAGAATGTGCTATCGGAATGTCCATCGGAATACTCTTTCGGATGTCTGTCAGAATACTCTGTCAGAATGTCTGTCGGAATGTAGTATCTGAATGTTGTCGGAATGTATAACTGTTGGAATATGACCTGTCGGAATCTCTATCGGAATCACTGTCGGCATAAAACTGTCGGAATCACCGTCGGAATAAGAAACCCTTTTCCGATGGAATTCCGTCGGAATAACTGTCGGAATATAAAACCCTTTTCCGATGGAATTCCGTCGGAATAACTGTGCAGTTCCGAAACTTTAGGTAAAAAATGAGATTTTTGACAAGAAATCCGTGATTTTAACCAACAGAAAGCAACCAAATCTCTACCACAACTATGTAGGAGATTTATATCAAGATTTAGAGCATGAAAAACACAAAAAATCTTAAATTCGAGATGATTTTAGGAGTAAATCACACGAATCAAGTAGAGTATCAACAACGAATCACAAAACTACCCCATGCCGATTGATATCAATTGTTGTCCCATATTTGTGATGATTAAGCAAGGAAGAAAGAAAGAAAATAGATGAAGTAGATGAATTCTAGAGAGAGAAAGTAGTGAGAGAAAGTAGTGAGAGAAAGTAGAGAGAAGTGTGTGAAACTATGGGAAGATTAGATTAAGAAAAATGACAATCAACACCCTTCCTAACATGCTAGGAAGGGTATTTATAGCCTTGCCTACATGTGGCATAATGGGCTATATGTTTGATTGGGTCGGGCTTGAATAAAATGCTTAGTAATGTCACGACTATTTTAACCAACTATTACAACGTTCTAATAAATGTTACAATATAAACCTATGACCGAACATTCTTGTTTGACTCAATATTTTGAGGCTAACATTAACTTATTATTATCTTTATAAGAGATTTGAAATCAAAAGCTAGGAAAAAAGTTATGGTGGTCAATCAAATTCGTAACTGATTTTGTTGTAATTATTGTATGATAAAACATTTGTAAAGTTGGCTTTTAATCTTGTACTACTTAAATCATATTTGAGTTGGTGCATTAAAATGTTGTATAATATGTTGTTTTACCAGTACTACTTAAATCTTTTGCATTTATGGAAAAGAGAGTGCCTAAAATGTGTAATATGTAATATAGATTGTACTTTTAAGTAATTAGGTGTATTAATTATTTATTAATTAATGTTATATTATTTTTATTTTGAAGTATGTATTAATTATTATGTATTAATTTGAGTATTGATTATTATGTATTGATTAATATTATTATAAGCATTAAATTTTGAGAACTTAAGTATTACTATTTTAATTTTTAAGCTTGGTTTAGTTGTACACTAGCTTAAAGACCTGTAGAATTACGAGAGATTTTAAAAAATGTTTTGTGAAAAGTTATGTGTGTGAATCAAATAAAAAACAACGGACATAAACATGTTTTATTAACATTTGAAAGAAATAATGAGATAATAAAAAAATTATTTGATAAACAGTTGAGTGTACAACAATTAAAATGATTAACGTTCATGCATTTCCGTCTTAAAATTTGTTGGTACTGAATAGCAAAGACGATGGTGAACACTAATAATATAGCCATTCTCCGTTCTGTAAACACCTGATAGTCCGTAGAAAATATTAGCAAAAGTATGATGTAACTGATAATATATTCAAATTTAAATATGGTACAAAACATGTGATGTGTGTTTGTCCATATACCTCTTAAACCTTAATGATAGACTTCTAATTACTTTTTTGTATAATAGTTTTTGAGATATTATCATCCTCATCACAAACGAAGTCCTTCAACCTCTATTTCTTTTGACTCATTATAATATTATTATAGAGAATTGGTTTTTGAATATTAAAATTATAAGGTGCATGTATCATTTTCTCCCGGTCAACGTCAAACACTTGAGTAACTCATGCTCATTCTATAAACATAAACGCTTGAATATAAAAAAATTAAAAAATTTAAAATAAAAAGAAGTTGATAAAAGTATAAGTAAAGATAAAAAATAATATAAAACATGCCATTTATTTAGTTATACATACTTCTTGAACCTTGATGATACACTTTAAATCACTTCTTTGTAAAACACAACATTCATTTTGTAAAAGACAACGTACAATTTCAAAGACCATGCAATTAACGTCAAATACTTGAGTAGTTCATGTTCATTTTGTGTAAACTTAAAAAAAGACGTAACTTGTTAGTAAGAGTATATGTAAAGTTAAAAAATGGTATACCATATCATTGGTTGTATGGCTGAGATCGATTCAAAATCGAACCGATTAAACCAAACCGGAAACCGTTTTTGAAAACACTTCAACAAAAAACCGAACCGAATTATATCGAATAAAAGCGAAACCGAAACGAACCGAGAAAAATCGAACCAAATATATAGTTTAGGCGTATTTTTCGTGTTTTAGCCTAAAATCGAACCGAACCGAGCAAAACCGACATAAATATACAAAAATGAAAAGCGAACCAAAAATGATCGTTCGGTTTCAGTTAGTTCGGTTCGGCTCGGTTTTTGGGTTCGGTTCGATTTTCTGATTGTTTTGCTTTAAGTTGGTTATTGGATTACCCACTAAACATTGATCTTAAAATGAAGTACTTTTTTTAGTAAACAACGCTTGTATTACTTATTTATATATCATCACAATTTAAAACCTTCAAACCTATTTTATTTTTGAACTTGAAAAGGTCAACTATCCATGTGTGATCTTTAACAATTCCTTTGAAAGTTGTCATTTGTATCATTACAAATATTGGGCAAAATTTATTTTACGGGTACTGCCGTAGTGCTATACCCAACAAATTCCTTGTATCATCCTTAGTAAGTGATCTATAACACATCTCAAGTAACTAACTATATGACAAACACAATCACGAAGCATATTCAATCCGAAACATCGCCAACAACTTGATTAAATAATATGGCGCATCTTGCAAATAAAACAAAAGTTCCAATACATCCAACCAGTAATAACAATTTGCATTTACCCTTATATGATTCCTACATAATTTAACAAAAAAGCAATAAATCAAGTTAATAATGCATGTAATGATCATATTTCTATATTATAAAGAGGCTTGGCAGTAGTAATTCTTAATCCATATTAGCATTCCAAAAATCTTACGGTAAAAAATGTTAAATTTGTTAGATCAAGCATCTCATATCTGATATTGCACAAGTAGACACTATAAAAAACACAAGACTTGTAATAAGAAGATGGAGATGGTTCACTTTTTGTTTAAAAAGAGAAGTATTGGATAGATTAGACCAATTTTCTAAAACCCGCATTAAAATATCATGAACAGTACACATGAACAATACACACATGAAAATACGGTAAAATTAAAACTTTCCGTTTATAATATAATTCACGTGTCACTGTATCTAATAACATGTAGTTACGTAAATATTATAAATGTGTTAAGTACACGATGTATAAAAATCACGATATTTAAAACATAAACGATCACGTAATTATTTGAACACGGAAAAGCTACGGGTTTTCCCGTGGGCTTCCTTTAGGCCGCAACTACACAAGAAGAAAAGGAGAAGATGGGCTTTGGCCTATGACCCATACTAAACCCATGTAAATAATAAAACAAAGGAAACCTTTTCATAATTTAGGTTTTACAGAAAAGTTGTCTCTTGCCTCCTTCTTGCTTCTTTGCCGCCGGCCACCATAAACCACAAGGATAAACCGGACGGATTTTTCTTGTTGATTATTTACGTGTACGTGATCGTGTTCATAGCCTTTTTCCTTTACACGTGCTCGGTAAATTAAACACTTCCTTTTCTTATTAATTCTTTATTGAATTCATGTTAGTTATTTAATTAATCTTAAATACAAATGATTAAAACATGGGGATTAATTAAATATTGGATTAAGGGGTGTTTGGTTCGGCTTTGGGTTAGCCGAGACACAACCGAGACCCCAAGGGGGCCTCGACTTGTTTGATCCGAAGCCACCGAGACCCACAAGGGGCTCGGTTTGGGCTGTTATTCGGGCACAAAAAAGGAAAAAAAACCCCCGACCACATGTCGGGGGTGTGTTTAGGTTTGGACCGAGAGCCAACTGAGACCTTAGGGTCTCGGTGGGGCTCTTTTGGGCTGACAGTGGGAACCGAACAAAGCAGGGGAACCGGTCCGCTACCGGTATGAACCGGTGTCAACCGGCTGAACCACCGGTGTCAACCGGGGCTCGGCAGTGGAAACCGCAAGCCACCAGTGGCAACCGGCTAGCCGGTCTAGCCACTGGTAGGGATGTTTGGCTCGGCTTATATGTGGGACCGGGGTTCGGGCTCGGGTTAATTTTTAAAACACGGGTTTGGGTCTCGGGTTAAATATTAAAATCAGAAAAACGTGTTAATTAAATTAATTACTAGACTTTTAATTTAATTAATTTCATGACTTAGGTTTAATATTAAATTAATATTACATGTATAACCTAAATTATTTTAACTTAGCTTAATTTAATTAAAACATGTATTTTTAATTAAATTCCATATAACGTATAATTTAATTAATTAACCCGTTATTTAACTAATAAGCTATAACCATGACTTGTATTATACTTTTTGAACTTTAATTATTCTTTATAATCCAGCTTAATTCTATTTTTGGAAACTTATTATTTATGGAAACCTGCTATTTTTTTAGAAAGTTACTTAGTATTACAATACAAGTATTATAATACACTAATACATGAATAATACACAGTAGAACATCGGTATAACTAAAGTTAACACAGTAAACAGTAAAACATGACACAATACGTATAACAAGCTAATAACACACGGAACCAGTAAAACACATGTAATTCAGACAACTCATACACGTCCATATTTCTTATGTAGTGTTATCCGTCGAGGCGGATTAGTCTTCATCATTTTCATTAGCTTCTACTGGACATAAGGTACGAATTTCCCGTCCTTCAGTAAGCACAATCTTTTCCTCCATTAGGATTTCCCGTATGCAGCCAACTGTTTTCCATAACCATAACACTAGAGGCACTAGTGTTATGACTTCACCACGGCGGAGTGATAGCTTGTGGCGTCCCTTTCAGTTATTTAGCAATTATATTTATTATATTATCATGTAGGGCGTATGGGTGCATCCTAGTTACATGTTTCAGTCAGGATTTCATGGTGAATGTGATGTGTGCCTTGCATCCTTCACAAGGAGCCGACGTCTCCTACCCACTTACCAATTAGTTAGAGGCATCCCCTCTAATTTGCATGACGAGGTCACCCCTCCAAGTATTCATGCACGTTGTTGACCTCATGACCTATATTGGCTTTTGGTACATTAACTAATACATATTTTCATAAGTAATATAAGATATGTTTTCATAACTAAAACCAGTTAACATGACAGACAACTAGGTTTTCCAAGACTTTATTTCCGCTTCCATTCATGCTTTATACTCTTTATGTGTTTCCATATTCTATGTTTCCATGCTTTATTGTATATCCGTGTACTGAGCGTTATGCTCAGCCGTCTACTTTTCCATGTTCCCAAACGGTAGGTACCCAAGGACGCAAGTAAGAACTCCAGAGTATGTGCATTCGGATTTGAAGCTATCCGGCCTCTTTTACCTTATGCATTTATTCCTACTTTATCATACTTTACTTTATTTGGACATTGTTTAGTCCTTCCATTTACAGTACTTAATATTGCTTGTGTGTGAGTTACTAGACTACAGATGTTTGATTCCGGCATTTCTATTTATGGTCATGAATGTTTAGACATTTACCTTGCATGCTTTGATGACACGCCATAATTTACTGTAGCATTCCATCTTAACAAATGGGTTGTTACAATTATGGTATCAGAGCCCAAGGTTTCGACCTGTAGCTCTACAAAACATGACCTGTGACTTACGGGTAGTCACCAGTGTCTTCCTAGAACTGACAGTTGGTTTTCATGCATTCATTTTCATTTTATTTCATGCAGTCATATCATTGTAGCAGGTTTATGACTAAGTAATGGTTGGTACATGACTGACCCTATTTAGTCACATGTGCTTTTATCGAAACTTTTAACTTTGGGACCGACCCATAGGCGTCCCATCGCCATGTCTTTTGTTTTTAGTGAACTGACCACAGGCGTTCACTCTCTCGCATATAAAAGTTTTTAGAAATTACATCATGAATTTTAAACTATTTCATGCATTATAAACTGCTTCACTTATTTATACATTGTTAATGCATTTTATGTCATCTCATTTCAGATTTATGATTTATGTTGCATTTTGTTTTAAACTGTCAGATGGTGAACTCGCAATACTCCAGATTTGACAGCAGTTGTCAATGCAGTTCTGCAAGCCCTCCTTCCCCAACTTCGCAATGAAATCAGAGACGAAGTTCATGCGGAATTCCAGGCTCATGGCAATCATAACAACAACAACAATCCTCCACCTCCTCCTCCACCAGTTACTCTAATGACTTGGTTGGAGAGATTCAACAAACAGCGACCCCGTTCGTTTCAGCAGACTGACAGCCCCAACGAGGCTGAAGCCTGGATTTCTCACATCGAGAAGATTTTCGATGCAATGGGTTGTGACGGTGTTTTTAAGGCAAGAATGGCTTGTTATAAGTTTGAAGGTGATGTGCTGCAGTGGTGGAAATCGGTCAAGCAGTCCAACGGTGGTGATAATTGGGTTGCACAGCTGACATAGGACCGGTTTAAGGAACTCTTCCTTAATCAGTACTATCTACATGCTGAGCAAGAGAAGCTCAAGAGGGACTACCACAACATTCGGTAGGTTGCTGGTGAAAACAACAACGAATTCATGCAAAGGTTTCTCGTTTGGCAAGATTTCTGGGTTTAGCCGCAGGAACTGTTGCGGAGCAGGCTAAGAAGTTTCGTTGGGCACTTCGCACTTTGGTTGCCAACAACTTGGTATGTGATACTTTCACTACAGTGGCACAGGTGGCCGATGCAACCCGTAAGCTCGAGATGCTTCAGGAACGAGAGGAGTTTGGTGATGACAGAGCAGTGAAGAGATATCTTCAATCACCAACTGTAAACAATTCATTTCCATCAGTATTTTTCATTTCATATAATCCTCTATTCAACGTTATATTCCAGGCAGAAGACTGACGACCGTAAGCCTGCGGCCGCTCAGCAGCAAGTATCTAAGGGAAGCGGTCAGACCAACGACCGTTCTGGTTCTGAGAGGCGTGGCGATAGTGATAGTTACCGTAACAACGCTAAAAACTCGAACAACAGCAGGTCCCTACATTAACCTTATTTCATGTTAAACTATTTTATGTTATCGTATTCTGACACTCCAACAATTGTTAATTCAGGAACAATGGTAACGACAGGGATCAGGACCGTAGGGGTTCACAGCCTAACCGTTCTACCTCATCTGGTAAATTTTACACCTTCTATGTAAACATGTTTATGTTCCACGATCATGTCTCATGCATGTAATCCATAAACAGGCTCTCAGCTAACTAAGACGCCTGCGGGAGGATTCACGCATCCTGTCTGTCCTACTTGTTCGCGCAGACACTCTGGTATTTGTCGCTGAGGTACTGGTGGTTGTTTCAAGTGTGGCCAACAAGGCCATCAGCAGAAGGACTGTCGCCAGGGTGAGATAGAAGGCACCTCTGGACACGCCGACACCAAGCCACCTCCTACTTCTGGTCGTGTGTTCACTACTACTAGAGATCAGGCGAATAAGAATTCAGGTACCATCACCGGAAATCACTTTATGAATGGTTTGGCAGCATGTGTTCTGTTTGATACTGGAGCGACGCATTCAGTCGTATCCACTACTTTTGTTGTACGTGTTAGGATTTCCACGATGCCATTAGAAAATGCCTTATGCATTTCTACGCCACTTAGGGACTCTGTGCGAATCACTCAGGTGTACAAAGATCTTCTCCTAGAATTTGATGATAAGATCCGCAGAGTGCACACACTTCCTTTTGACATGTGCGATTTTGACTTGATTTTGGGCATAGACTGGTTATCCAAACACCAGCCTATGATTGACTGCCACACTTATCGGGTTATCTTCGGTGATGTTAAATCTCCATAGTACATACACCATGGTTTTCTGCCAGGGAGGTCAGTACAAATTTTTTCATCCATGGAGGCGCGTGCATTGCTATCACATGACTGTCAAGGCTTCATAGCCAATGTTCATGACATTTCTGCCGAGTCTCCATCGATCCAAGATTCGCCTATTGTGTCAGAGTTTCCTGACGTATTTCAAGATGAACTTCCGGGCATACCACCTACTCGTGAAGTTGAGTTTGGAATCGAGCTCATACCAGGCACAGAGCCGATTTCCAAAGCTCCTTACTGTATGGCTCCTATAGAGCTTAAGGAACTAAAAGATCAGCTGTAGGAACTTCTGTAACGAGGTTTCATCCGTCCCAGTGCATCACCATGGGGTGCACCGGTACTATTCGTAAAGAAGAAAGACGACAACATGCTTTATATATAGACTATCGTGAGCTGAACAAGATCACAATCAGGAATTGTTATCCTTTGCTGCGTATTGATGACCTGTTCGATCAACTTCAGGGCGCCAAGTATTTCTCTAAGATCGATCTGAGGTCCGGCTACCATCAGTTACGGGTTAAAGAGCAGGACATCTCCAAGACTGCTTTCCGTACACGTTATGGGAACTACGAGTTCGTAGTCATGCCATTCCGACTCACTAATGCTCCAGCTGTCTTTATGGATTTGATGAACCGCATCTTCCATGAGTTTTTGGACAAGTTCGTTATCGTGTTCATTGATGACATCCTGATATTCTCCAAATTCAAGGAGGAACATGAGGAACACCTTCGTATAGTCTTACAGATTCTTCGTCAGCAGCAGCTGTATGCCAAGTTCTCTAAGTGTGAGTTCTGGTTAAGCAAGGTGGCATTTCTGCGCCATATTATATCTGCAGAAGGGATCACCATGGATCCTACAAAGGTTTAGGCTATCACTAAATTGCCGAGACCTACATCTGCAGCTAAAGTTAGAAGTTTTCTGGGTTTAGCTGGCTACTACCGTAGGTTTGTAGAGAAATTTTCACGGTTAGACTTACCTTTGACTAAGCTGATGAAGAAAGGAGAGAAATTCGTCTGGACGGAAGAGCGAGAGAAGACCTTTGAAGATCTGAAGCAGAAGTTAGTGAATGCACCTATTCTTACTCTCCCATCTGGCTCAAGTGGATTTCAGATTTATAGTGACGCTTTAGGAAAGGTTTTAGGCTGCGTTCTCATGAAACATGGGAAGGTTATTGCATCCGCATCACGACAGGTGAAACCTTATGAAGAAAACTATCCTACTCACGATTTAGAGCTTGCAGCAGTTGTTTTGGCGTTGAAGATCTGGAGACCTTATTTGTATGGTGAATCATGTGACATATTCACCGACCACAAGAGTCTCAAGTACATCTTCACCCAGAAGGAACTGAACATGAGACAGCGGAGATGGTTAGAACTATTGAAGGACTATGACACCAACATTTAATACCATCCTGGTAAGGCGAATGTGGTGGCAGATGCTCTAAGTAGAAGGTCGGGTATGATTGTTGGCCTCTGGATTGCGAAGGAGATCATCCATGACCTAGAGATGACTGATATTGAGTTTTGTGTACGAGGACAGCACAGTTACTAGGCTAATATTAGAGTGGAACCAGAATTACATTCTATGATCAAGGAAGCTCAGAAGGATGATGGTGAGATTTGGGCTATCATTCAGAACCTTGATCAGCAGACGGAGTTTCATGTTGAGGACGACAATTCTTATGGCAGGGCACTAGACTGGTGGTTCCTAATGACTCTACACTCAGGGAAGCTGTGTTGACTGAAGCTTATAGTTCTCCATTTACCATACATCCTGGTTCTACCAAGATGTCCACGACATCAAGCAACACTTTTGGTGGAGTGGTATGAAGCAGGATGTTGCCACCTTCGTTTTTAAATGTATGATCTGCCAACATGTGAAGATCGAACACCAGCGAGCTAGTGGTTTACTGTAGCCACTAGACATTCCAACATGAAAGTGGGACAAAATCTCCATGGATTTTGTTACTAGTCTTCTGGTTACTCAGAAGAAGAACGACGCTATCTGGGTTATTGTGGATAGGTTGACTAAATCTGCCCATTTTATGCCGATTCGCAAGGAGTATCCGGTCAGTAAATTAGCAGACATATTCCAGAAGGAGATCATGAGACTACATAGTACTCCATCAGAAATCATCTCTGAAGAAGATCCCCGTTTCACATCACGTTTTTGGCAGAGTCTACAGAAAGCTTGGGGCACCAGACTTAAGCTCTGCACTGCCTTTCATCCTCAGACCGACAGACGGTCGGAACGTACCATTCAGACATTGGATGACATGCTGCGGTCATGTGCTCTAGAGTGGTCAGGAAGCTGGGATGATTATATATACCTAGTAGAATTTGCATACAACAACACCTGGCACGCTAGCATCAAGTGTGATCCTTTTGAGATGTTGTATGGCAGGAAGTGTCGCACCCCATTCTGCTGGGATCAGGTGGGCGAACGACTGCTTGAGGGTCCAGAGATGATTGAGGTGACCAATGAGAAGGTCATTGTCGCCAAGGCGAAGATTCAGGAAGCTCGTGCTCGTCAGAAGAGCTATGCTGATAAATGTCGTAGAGATGTATCTTTCAACGTAGGTGATCACGTTTTCCTCAAGGTATCACCTGCATGAGGAGTTAAACGTTTTGGAATCAGAGGGAAGCTCGGTCCTTGATTCATCGGACCGTTCGACATCATAGAACGCGTTGGTGAAGTGTCATACCGTTTAGCGTTACCGCCTCAGCTATCACATGTTCACAACGTGTTCCATGTGTCTTTACTCAGAGGATACAACTATCATCTGGTTCATGTTGTCTAGTATCCACTTGATCAGATTCGAGAGGATCTTTCATATGTCGAAGAACCCGAGAGAGTTCTTGAGCGACAAGATCGTGTCATGCGGAGGAAGACGATCCCTTTCGTCAAAATCCTCTGGAGGGATCATCCTGAGCGGGAAGCCACTTGGGAGACGGAGGAGTCTATACGGACTTCTTACCCTCATTTACAGTTCTGATTCGAGTATGTTTTCTTTCAGTTTACGTTTCTTCAATTCGAGGACGAATTGTTCTATTAGAGGGGAAGAGTTGAAAAACCCGCATTAAAATACCATGAACAGTACACATGAACAATAAACACATGAAAATACGATAAAATTAAAACTTTCCATTTATAATATAATTCACGTGTCACGGTATTTAATAACATGTAGTTACGTAAATATTATAAATGTGTTAAGTACACGACGTATAAAATCAAGATATTTAAAACATAAACGAACACGTAATTATTTGAACAGGGAAAAGCTACGGGTTTTCCCGTGGGCTTCCTTTAGGTCGCGGCTACACAAGAAGAAAAGGAGAAGATGGGCTTTGGCCCATGACCCATACTAAACCCATGTAAATAATAAAACACAGGAAACCTTTTCATAATTTAGGTTTTATAGAAAAGTTGTCTCTTGCCTCCTCCTTGCTCCTTTCCGCCGGCCACCATAAACCACAAGGACAAACCGGACGAATTTTTCTTGTTGATTATTTACGTGTACGTGATCGTGTTCATAGCCTTTTTTCTTTCCACGTGTTCGGTAAATTAAACACTTTCTTTTTTTATAAATTCTTTATTGAATTTATGTTAATTATTTAATTAATCTTAAATACAAGTGATTAAAACATTGGGATTAATTAAATACTGGATTAAGGGGTGTTTGGTTTGGCTTTGGGTTAGCCGAGACACAACCGAGACCCCAAGGGGGCCTCGACGTGTTTGATCCGACGCTACCGAGACCCACAAGGGGCTCGGTTTGGGGTGTTATTCGGGCGCAGCAAAGGGAAAAAAACCCCGACTGCATGTTGGGGTGTGTTTTGGTTTGGACCGAGAGCCAACCGAGACCTTAGGGTCTCGGTGGCGTTCTTTTGGGCTGACAGTGGGAACCGAACAAAGCAAGGGGAACCGGTCAACTACCGGTATGAACCGGTGTGAACTAGTGTGAACCGGCTGAACCACCAGTGTCAACCGGGTCTCGGCAGTGGAAACCACAAGCCACCAGTGGAAACCAGCTAGCCGGTCTAGCCACTGGTAGGGCTGTTTGGCTCGGCTTATATGTGGGACCGGGTTTCGGGCTCGGGTTAATTTTTAAAACACGGGTTCAGGTCTCGGGTTAAATATTAAAATCAGAAAAACATGTTAATTAAATTAATTACTAGACTTTTATTTTAATTAATTTCATGACTTAGGTTTAATATTAAATTAATATTACATGTATAACCTAAAGTATTTAACTTAGCTTAATTTAATTAAAACATGTATTTTTAATTAAATTCCATATAACATATAGTTTAATTAATTAACCAGTTATTTAATTAATAAGCTATAACGATGACTTGTATTATACTATTTGAACTTTAATTATTCTTTATAATCTAGCTTAATTCTATTTTTGGAAACTTACTATTTATGGAAACCTGTTATTTTTTAGAAAGTTACTTAGTATTACGATACAAGTATTATAATACACTAATACATGAATAATACTAGGGGTGTTCAAAAAAACCGAGAAACCGACGAACCGAGCCGAACCGCTCAATCCGAAACCGAAAAATTCCGAAACCAAAGAAACCGAAACCGAAAAAACCGAAACCAAAAAAACCCGCTCATCACGGGTCGGTTTTGGATTTTTACTTTTCGAAATCCGCGGTTAACCGAACCGAACCGTGCATATTATACATGCTTTTTTTAGCTAAATATTTAAATAATCGTTCAAGTATTAACCATTTTATTGCACCACTTTTATTATAAAAAAACTTTTTAGCTCTTAATATGTAATAATTTATGTGTAAAAATTAATTAGTGTAATCGTAATATATAAAAGAAATAAGTTTTATACGATTAATCTGATTTATTACTTTTATATAGCTTTTGTCTACTCGATGTCATTTGATTATACTAAAATGACATATTATGTTCTAGACCACGCCATTCTTTATACGGTTAAATTCAACTAAACATAAAAAATGGTTAACCGCGAACCGAACCAGGGGTAACCGCTTACTTCGGGTACCCGCATGTCCGGTTACCCGCCTAGTGCGGTTCGGTTTTGGATAGTAAAATTAATTACCCGTCCCGCGACAGATAGTTAAAATCTTCCAACTAACCGAACCGAACCGACCCATGAACACCCCTAAATAATACACATTAGAACATCGGTATAACTACAGTTAACACAGTAAATAGTAAAACGACAGAATACGTATAACAAGCTAATAACACACGGAACCAGTAAAACACATGTAATTCAGACAACTCATACAAGGTCCATATTTCTTATGTAGTGTTATCCGTCGAGGCGGATTAGTCTTCATCGTTTTCATTAGCTTCTACTGGAAATAAGGTACAGATTTCCCGTCCATCAGTAAGGACAATCTCTTCCTTCATTAGGCTTTCCCGTATGCAGCCAACTGTTTTCCCCAGTAGTTACAAATTAAATGCTTATGTTTATTAGTTACCTTAGCCATATACATGCATGACGAGTTTCACCTAGTTATGGAGGTATCATAACCATAACACTAGAGGCACTAGTGTTATGACTTCACCACGGCGGAGTGATAGCTCGTGGCGTCCCTTTCAGTTATTTGGCCATTATATTTATTATATTATCATGTGAGGCGTATGGGTGCATCCTAGTTACATGTTTCAGTTAGGATTTCATGGTGAATATGATGTGTGCCTCACATTCACAAGGAGCTGATCCCTCCTACCCACTTACCAATTAATTAGAGGCATCCCCTCTAATTTGCATGACGAGGTCACCCCTCCAAGTATTCATGCACGTTGTTGACCTCATGACCTATATTGGCTTTTGGTACATTAACTAATACAAATTTTCATAAGTAACATAAGCTATGTTTTCAGAACTAAAACCAGTTAACATGACAGACAACTAGGTTTTCCTGGACTTATTCAGTTCCGCTGCCATTCATGCTTTATACTCTTTATGTGTTTCCATATTCTATGTTTCCATGCCGTATTGTATATCCGTGCACTGAGCATTATGCTCAGCCGTATAATTTTCCATGTTCCCAAACGGCAGGTACCCAAGGACGCAAGTAGGAACTCTATAGTATGTGCATTCAGATTGGAAGCTATCCGACCTCTTTTACCTTATGCATTTATTCCTACTTTATCATACTTTACTTTATTTGGACATTGTATAGTCCTTCCATTTACAGTACTTTATTTGGATATTGTTTAGTCCTTCCATAATTTTTTTGCATAATAACTATGCATCGATTAACAGAAGTAATTGAATTAAAATGGTGTCTTGAATCGGATAGATGTGTTTTTCTGTAATCGTTTACTAGTCTAAAGCATTGAAACTTATTTTGATTTGATATGGGAGATAAAAGAGTATTGGATAAGTTGTTATAATTATCTACTTTCTTAACAAAAATACTAGAGTATTAACAAAAATACAGATATTTCAAAATAGAGTTATAATCAAACCTGAGATCAACTGAACGGAACCAAGAAGGTAGCCCGATAAAAAATTGTTATAAGAACTATAAACCCTAATCATGATTAACCTTAAAACAAAGGGTTATCCCTTGAAACCTTCCAGATATGTGATTCATCCTACCCTCACTCAATCCCCATCCAATCAAACCATACCCCGTGACTCCTGTAGGCCCATCACGCACCCCTGTCACTCTTTGTAGGTAAATTTAGAATATGTACATCTTCACCAACGGCCCCACATTGACTACTTGCCCCCAAAGGAATTATGAACGTCCTAGATCAAGCAAGTACAACTAGTATCTATCAAACATCACATGGGATTGCTTTGACCACATTTGAAAATCAAGAACCAAAGGGGAAGATTTGGTATCACAGTCAAGTTAGGGTTTTTACTTTTAGGATTCTAGAATTTTCCTTCTTGCATTATAAATACAATCCGCCTATGGATGTATTTTCTTGTTCTATTTTCTTGTAAAATCATTTTATGAAATGAATATTTAAAGTATTTGTAAAAAGTTTTTGCAAGGATTTGTTTTTCACTTAGCTTAGCTTATTTTAACTAAACGTTTCTGCAAGTTTGATATTCTTCTAGTGTTCCTTTTTCTACCAAAAATATTGTTCAAATTTTTTTTGTTCAAGAAAATTTGGGACCCTTAGATACAAGGCTCTTTATAATCTATTGGACTTGACAACTCCAAGGGTTTTGAGGTTTTGGATCCAAGTTATCTTGGTTTTAGTTAGATTCTTAGTGTGTTTCAAAATTCGGGTTCAAGTTGTTTGACGAAGAAAGAAAAATTCCATTTTCTTTGTTATTATTGTGCTATGTTCTTACCCTTCAGAAAGCTTAGGCACAGCCACTTGACAACTGGTTGTGCTCAAGGCTTTTGAACTTTATAGCTTTCCTGGTTTGTTGTTCTTAAACAGGTTCCTAGAGACTCATCACCAAAGTGACTGCTATAGTCACTTTGGTTGGACTGTTGTAGTCCCTATTCATCTCTCTATGCACAAACAATCTCTTACAATCAAATACCCCTAAGTATTGCTAAATAGGAGATGGCATTAGCCATAACGGGACCTGGATGTGGGTCCTACAAGGTACTTCAGGCTTGAACCCTCTTGTTTTTGTCAAAATTTATGGTTTGGTGTTTTTGGTGAAAAGTTGTTGTTTGTGTAGTTTAGAAGCTCTATTAGGTGTAACTGAATGTTATTAGGTGGTAAAAGTTAGTTGTTAGTTTGATTATTGAAAAATCTCTTGGTTAAATTTTGTTTTCATAGTTATTAGGGGTGTTTGGTATAGGTTTATTAGGTTTGAGGGTAACACACTTAGCCTTTAACTCTGCCTATACATGCTTTGTTAGTTGAAGAAAAAAATTATTTTTAAGTTTGGTTTCAATATTGGTAGGATAAAGTCACATTTGCAAGTTTTTGGTTATACTAGCATTCCATCCAGTAGGTCAAATTAGGGTAGTAATTTTAAGTTTTGGCTTTAGAAATTATGGTAAAATGTTAGATTATATGATGATTTAGGGTTGTGTGCAAGTTGTTTGGAAGTTTGGGTAGATTTATATCAAGATTTTCCTGCCCAAAATCCACTTGGTGGTTAGTTGAATCAGCATAGTAACTCTTCTACCTACCCGTGCACATTAGAAATATCTAGGACCCAATTTTTTGGATTTACTGCCTGAAATTTGGAACACTATTAGGTTTAGGCTAGTTTTATTTTTGCATAAGCTGGTCCAGTGGTTTTGGTAAAGCTTTGGGTGGTCACAAGACCCTTACTAGGTCACTGATTTAGCCCAGCAAGCACCAGACCCCCCTTTTGCTGTATCAGTTGGGTAGTTTGGTTAAGTGGTTGCTTGATTCGTGTTTGATTTGGTCTTTTCTTGCTTACTATTGACTCCCACACTTCACTGAGTGTGGGGGTTCCTCTTGTACCAAAAACGGCCAACAAACAAGCTCAAAACTAGCATTTCACGTTTTCTGTGAAGAGCAGTGGGAACAAAGTTCCCACTGATATAACAAAGTTCCCACTGCTGCACAAACAAACAAAACTCGATTACATGTCACTATCAGAATTTTGATTTTTTGTCTTTAGTGGTAAATTTTTAGTGTTTTTTAGATTTTCAATTTTCCCCTGTTCTTTTATTTATTTTAGGATTTTTGAAAAAGAAAATTATATTTTTTAGATTATTTTACTATTTTTTAGCATTATTTTAATTTAAATTTAATTTTTAGCATTTCTGTTTTGTCTTATTAGGACTAAAATCATTTGTATTCAACTTTTTTTTCCTATTTAAATAAGTATTTTAGAATTTTCAGTAAAGTAAAATTATTTTTCTTATTATTTTATTATTTTTTATCATAATTTTAATTAAAAATCAGTTTTTAGCATTTTAAAAATAGAAAAACTGTTTTAAAAATTTTAGAAAAATATTTTTTATCTTTTAATTAATGTAAGTAAGGTATTAGTTTGATAAAATATAATTTTGGACTTTTTGTTAATTATATTTAATTTTAGGGCTTTAATTAGCATTTAAAATTAAATATTTAATTAATAATAAGGTTTAAAATTTATTTACTGAATTTTTATTCTTATTTATATTATTTTAGACTTAAATTTTATTATTAATTAAATTTTAGTTTAAAATTTTTATTTATGTCACGTTTTACGTATTTATACGTATACGTTTTAATTAACCGTTGTAGTGTAATTTTTAGCGTAATCCGACATTAATTTTAAATCCCTCTTATCTAAAAACGATCACTAATCCAAACATTGATTTTTTATACTATTGGCACATAACACATACACCTCCTTCGAGAACGAACTCGCATTTGTTGAATTTGTCGGTTTTCCTAAATCGTCGAATTTAATACTTGCCGATTAAACGCGTTTTTCCTAAAACGTGTATGATTTTAACACATCAATTTTGGCGCCACTGTCGGGGAGATGTTTTTAGTGCCTTATATATATCGTGTTTGTTTGAGTAGTGCGTTTTTGCTTTTCACTTTTGGAAAACGTAAATATCGTACATACTCGTTTGTTATTTTTTCTACTATATTATAAATATCCAAAAAAATCGTGTTTAGTTGTCCTCAATTAAACACACAACAATCTTTTTTCATTTTATCGGTTTTTGTTTTATTTTTGTGAATACTATATTATATTACGTAGCACAATTAATAAAAAACAGTATCCAAAAGCGTGAAAACGCAACCTTAATTGGGATTTCATCACTCAATTATTGTATCCGAATCCAAAACAAAAAAGTTCAAAGGGAAAATAGATAAATACTCTTAAAAGATTTGATCTCAATTGATACAAACTATAAGGTGGGTATAAGGCGGGTGTTATAAAATACACCCTAAAGAAAAAGGCTCTTAAGTGTTTCGCGCCGCCTTGTTTCTCCGCTTGCTTGTGCGTATCGGTTTAGTGACGATTGATTAAGGGTTTGCCACTCAAGTATTAATACATCTATTTTTGTGATCTTTTATTATTGAACCTCGAAACGTTTTGGCATTCCGCCAACGTTTCAAAGTCGACGAGGGTTTTTAGTTGACATTAGTTCCTTCATTCTTCATGGATTCATTAATCAAGACCTTTGATTATTGGATACATTTTTGTGGATTTAATTATCTACGTAATATATCAAAAGTCCAAAAAAAGTAAAAAAAACAATCAAAAACCAAAAAAAATAAATTGAAAAACGAAAAACCCCAAAAAGAATCCTCTTTGCTACCCCCGATTCTCTACGTTAGTGCGTGCGCACTCGATCGAAGGATTATTCTAATTCTAGCGACGTTTAGAATCGACGCAATCGAAATAGAAGGAATCGACGACGAAAACGAAATTTAGAAACCGACGTTCCTAATATCGTTGTCGAAACCGTAGACGAGATGGCCGACAATCGTTCGATGATGGAATTGCTCCAAGCACCCACCGAGGGTTATGGAGACGCGATCGTTATTCCCGCAATCGAAGCGGAGAATTTTGAGATTAAGAGCGGAAGGCTATCGTTGATTCTAGCAACGAAGTTTAGAGGTCGTGAGGCAGATAATCCTCACGGTCACATTCGGAATTTTGATCGTCTTTTGGCCACGAGCAAGTTTAAAAACGTTGACACCGATGTCATTAAGCTTATGCTTTTTCCGTACTCGCTCGATGGTGCCGCCAAGGATTGGTACGAGAAAGAGCTACCTAATTCCATAATTATGTGGAAGGATCTCGTTTCGAAATTCGTTAATCATTTCTTTCCGTTGTCTAAGACCACGTTTTTCAAAAACGAGATCACGAGGTTCGAACAAAAGCCGAATGAATCATTTAGAGACGCTTGTGATCGTTTTAAGGAATTGCTTAGGCAATTTCCTCACCATGGATTTTCTGAGTTACACCAAATCGACACGTTTTATAACGGTCTTAGTTTTCAAGAACAAGATTCATTAAGTTCCGCCGCCGGTGGCAATTTTTTTGTAAAACTCCAAAAGACACTTTAATGATTATCGAGAATAGATCCAAGGTTTACCAACTCCGTAACATAACCGAGTGTTTCCAATGTCGCTAATGTTAGTAATTCTAATAGCGATATTGAGAGGGTTGATGCGAAAGTCGATAAGTTGACGAATGTGTTTACGTCGTTCTTACTCGAGATGCAAAAGAAAGACGCTTCCGCTACGGTGAAAGCGGTTGAGGCTTCGTGTACGTTTTGCGGTGGACCACATAATTATTACGAGTGTACGGCTACGGATGGCCAAATGTCGAATGTAAATGCGTTAAATGGTAATTTTCAAAATCAAAATCAAAATAACGCCGGTACATCGCAACAAACGAATTACAACAATCAAGGCAACAATTTTCAAAATCGTAGCAATTTTCAAGGTAATAATAATCAATAAGGAAATCGAGGTGATTATAATCAGGGTCGGAATTTAAATTGTCAAAGTCAAGATTTTAACAACAACAATCAAAACTCGAATTTTCAAAACAACGCTAATCAAGGAAACAATTTTTCAAGCGGTAATCAAGGAAATTTTCAAAGAAATAATCAAAACCAAGGGAACTTTAATTCTAATCAAAATAGTTCGTCAAACGTGTTTCAAGAATATATGAAAACGAATGAGGCTAATATGAGACGATTAGAGGGACAAATTGGTACTTTGAAAAACGAATTTTCCAATACTTTGAAAGGTTAAAATAATAAAATTGAACAAGGTCAAAGTGAGATTAAAAAGATGTTTTCGGCAATTATGAGCAATCAAGCGATTTCGTCTTCGAGTGCGTTACCAAGCAACACCGTGGTTAATCCGAAGATACACATTAAAGTCGCCACATCGTCGAATGGAAAAGGTCGTATGATTACCTCTAACCTTGATAACTCTAGAGTTGTGCATTCGTCTCGACCCTCGAGTTCTAAAACGCCCTCATGTTCTAGAGTCGAGGGAATGAACGTGGTGACCAAGGAAAAGAGTGCACACCCTCGTGTACCTCAAATTCCATCCACGGGTCAAAAAGAGAGCTTCATTGACCTTACGAAAGTGACCCTTGAGGAAACTTGTGCTTTGATTCTTCTAAGAAAACCAAAAAGGAATATGCCGAGTAAGGAAGAAGATCCCGGCCAATTTCTCCTACCTTGTGATTTCTCGAGATTGAGGGATGTATATCACTTGCGAATTTAGGTGCTAGCATCAATCTCATGCCTCATTCTCTTTGTAAATTGATGAGATTGCCTAATCTTATCCCCACAAACATGACTATCGAGCTAGCAAATTGTACACCTTTAAAACCAATTGGAATAGCCGAGGATGTCTATGTAAAAATTGGAAAGTTTATTTTTCCCGCGGACTTCGTCATTTCCGATTACGAGTGTGACCTTAAATGTCCCATTATTTTAGGTCGACCCTTTTTATCGACGACTCGAGCCGTAATCGACGTTCACGGTAGGAAATTAACTATGACTTATGGGGAGGATAAAATGGAATTTTGGCGAATAGATCCCAAATTTCAAATGATCAACCTAAAACCGACATTTCACAATTTGATAATGTCAAAGCTCATACTTTAGTGGAAAAAATGAGGCTAGATGCAAGTTTTGAAAGAATGAAAGTGAACGGTTTTCGAGATGAGGATTTTATTGATAAAGAATACGTTTAATTAATTCAAAAAGGTATTCGTAAATTTATGGATGAAAAATAATTTTAGGATATATTCGGCGAAACAAGTGAACAACCAATTCCGAAGGGGAGACGTTAGTGCCATCACAACAATGACCAATATGGACTCGTTTTCACCACCTTCGAAGGACCATGACTTTGAGGCCCATACTTCTAAGCCCATTAAAGTGCCTCACACTCCTAGACCCAAACTCATTAAGGCTAAGGAAGTGGCCCAACCCAATGCAATCTCACCCATCATAGAAATGTCACCTAAGCATAGCCCAAGGGCTTGTAAGACCATGGTTGTGACTCTCGAGAAATCCGCTCGAGAACTTGCTCACATCGAGACTTTCTTTGATGGCGACGGTGATTTTGCCGAGATCGAGCATATACTTGCTAATCCACCATCCATCTTCGAGGATTTAACCTTTGATAAATCTCCAAATGAAGATGACGATCTCATGTCGGAAATTTCTTATGATGATGAGAATGACGACACTTTCACAACGTACTCGAATTCCGTATACGAACCTATTTTTCATCATAATCCCATTTTTGATGAAGAATTCGAGAACGTTGACGACCATATCATCGATCCTCCTTCGTTTCACAATTGTGATGATGAAGAATTCTTTAAGGAGGTCGATGAATTTCTCTCTGTAGACACGAGTCTCATTCTCGAGGAGTTACCTCATAAACACTCCTCATTTGAGAATGACGTTTACCACATTCATGAGGATCTAACTTATCAACGATCCCCACAAAATAATGATGGTTTTGTGCTTGACCGTGATCTCTTTAAGAGAGTTTATAAAATCATCAATGAAGGGAATGACAAACCTTGGTTTGACAAGCCTATCTATGACGAAGAAATCGACGAGATCGACGTTCATGAGGATGACGGATATGTTGACCCTGAGGGGGCGGTGTTCTTTATTGACCATCGTTTTAAGAATTTATACAATCCACCACCCCCACCCGCGACTTAAATGTGAGGATTTTTAGAGTGACTAATATTGAATTTGAAACGCCAAATATTTTCGACATAATAAAATCAGGTTTTCATAAAGAGTTTTTAAAGGATGAAGAAGGAAAAGATTTTAAATTTAATTTGATTGATTTTTCTACAAGTCTAACTCCGTCATCACATCGCTATTTGAGTGCTACCACCTCGTCTACTCCTTTTGACGAGTGTGAGTGTGGATTTAGTGTGGGGGAAGCCCCTTATGTTTCTTCACACTTTTCCATCGAGGACGAGATATTCGATCCCGAAATTGCTTGTAAAGGGAAATCGCGGTCTTCCACTGATGAAATAAATGGAAAATATATCTATTTGCTTGGTGTGAGTCTACCTCGAGTAGCTCATTGTGTTGCCCCACCCATTGACCCATCCTTCTATTTCTCACCTCTTTTCTTCTACCCCTTTGGGGTTTTGGCATGTGTTGAAGTAGCGCTGTTTCGTCTTTCATCCGAAAACGAAGACGCTATCTTTGACCCCGGTATACGTTTATCGGGTTTTTAAAGTACTCCACGTACTTTTGGGCATTGTTTATCATGTCAAGCCCCACCAAAAATGACCAAACCATGATAATCCCTAAATGATCACATTTACAGGGATTCAAGTTGAGCTTTTGACTCGGTTATCAAAAACAAGGTGCCTCGTGGGGGAATCTCATGCTTATCCTTGTAAATATTATTGTTTTCTAATTAGTTTAATGTGAGGGGACTTGTGCTCTTCCAACCTTTGTTCCGTGGTTGTTTGTGATTGTGATTTATTAGGTTCATCGTCATCATTGAAGCCTCTCGTGTTCGTTTTACGTATCACTCGAGCTTCGATCGCTACCTTTGAAGATTTCGATATCCGTTGATATCCTTTTGTGTTCTAATGTTTATCTTATTAGCATAATTCATAAACAGCTTTTAGATGATTCGTTTTACCCTTTCCATGCTCGAGATTAAGCATTCAACTTTTAGTCTCTAGTATGGGGGTGTTTCACCCTTAGACTCTAAACATTGAGGAAAATGTTTAGTTTTAGTATGGGGGGGGGTTAATAGATACTTCACCTTGGTTATGTCATCACGCAATCCAATTTTCATCTTTTTGTTATCGTTTTGTTACAAAATAAGGCTAAAATGGCTAAATTTTAAAAATTTTCTTGTTTTTCATAAGTGTTTAAGACACGAATGTAGATTTTCCGATGGTGAGAATAAGAGTAATTTTTTACTCGACCGTGCGTGTTGAGCACTTAGCTTCGATTCCTTAACCATATTAGGCTAAGTCTCATTAAATTGAGGACGAGAAATGATAGCGTTAATTATAAGTTACTATGCTAAACGTAGAGTACTCGTATTCTTTCAAAAACTCACGTGTCCTAATTATTTGATTATTCTCCCTACGCTTTTAAAATAAATTGTTAATAAATATTGATTTAGCGGTTTAGTCTCTATTGTTGGTTTCTATTTACTTTAGTAGCTTCCATGTAATTAAATTGGGAAAACATTAAGGTATCGCTAGGGTCACGGTTTTAAAGTATTGGCACCCGAATAATCAAAGGCTTCCCCTAATAATAATTTAAGTTCTCTTCACCAAAATCAATCACAAATTCGAAGCTCACAAAGCCGAAAAATCTATGCAAAATTGAAAGTGAATGTCTTAAATCTTGAAGCCTTAAAGATCCAAAATTCGCCTTAGCATGAGGATATACGTCAAGTCATAATAAACACCTCATGGCGAGGTTAAATAAAAGACATGGGCAAGACCAAAGCCATAATAAACACCTCATGGAGAGGTTAAATAAAAGGTGGCGGTAAACCAATTCCAAATTGGTAATAAGTCTCATGTTCAAAACCGTTCTAAAACCTGTTTATCGATCATTTTTGTTGACTTAATTTTTTGACATCGTTGTCTATTAGGATAAATTATTAATTCGATAATTTTGGTTACAACTTTAAGAATCTATTTTTGGACTTAATTTCAATTCACGCATAAGTCAAAAATGTATCCTCGTGATCATTAAGACAAAAATAAAATATTAAGATACCAAGTAGGAATAAGGGAGTTTAAGTACGTGATTAGAGCATATGAGTAGTGTTAGCATTACTAACTTATAATGACAATGATCTCGTTCCACGCTTAGCATGGAATTGGGTGAAAATCGAGGATGACAAAATTATTTCTAACGAAGCATTCACGTGTTCTTATTCTATGATCCTAAACGTCCCATTTTGCGATGAAAACAATACATTATGTCTAAAACGCATGTAGTAGTTTATTTAAATTTATGTTTTCAATAAATGTCATATAAAAATGAATTTTGGAGGTGCTAAGATACTTAATTCTAGCATTATGTGAGGGCACGACAATGGTTTATTATGGAGAGTGATGAGACTGCATTTATACATAGTCTCATCGTCAAAATCGGGCTTAAAACGCTTAAAAATGTCATAAAATACCTCAAAATATGCTTGTGTTTGTTCATTGTGTATTTTAGGTACGGATATCGTGAAATCAACAAAAGATCAAAGGAATCAAGCAAAAACGAACACGGGAAAAGAAGCCGCACAAAGAACCGGACCTGAACAATGAATTTCCAAAGAAGCCCTTTAAGTTTGAAGATTGTAAAAGTTTGGTCCCTCAAGAATTGAAGACTTGTCACTTAATACCCTTGTAAATCTCAAATATTACATTTGGGTCCCTTAACATTCAAGAAATATCATTTTTGGTCCTTAAAGATCAAAAGAATTCCAAGATTGGTCCTTATGAAAAGTTGCAAAGTTATGTGTGCCAAAAAAAGACAAGTGAGGCAAAGATTTTCAAAGGAAATGAAGTTAAGAGCAGCCAAGAAGTTTATTGCCAAGTTTTTAGAAGTTAAGGGGTCAGTTTTGCCAATCCTATAACCCATACCCAACAAATACCCATCCTAAGCCCAACATACTCACCCACAACCCACACCACAACCCGAAACCCAAACCACATTTACCCCACCCCGTTTTTATTAATACCATTTTCAAAAAAATGGTTAATTAATCTAAACGTGCTAAACAACATAATATCCCCAAAACCACATCCAGACACACACTCAAACACACTGTAACACCCCACTTGGATAAGTGGACCGTTACATGTATTTATGGCGTGTCATAAAAGCATATAAGGTAAATGTCCTAAAACATTAACTGACCATAAAGGAAATACCGGAATCAAACATCGGTAAACCAAACATAAGCTCAAAACATGAAAAGTAAATACTGAAAGAAAGGACTAAACAATGTCCAAACAGGCAAATAATGCATGAAGTGCATAAGTCAAGAAGTCTAGATAGCTTCCATCCAAATGCCCGTACTCTCAAAATCCTAAGAGCGTCCTTGTGTACCTGCCGTTAGAACATGAAAGGAACTACGGCTGAGCATAACACCCAGTGAACGGATATAAAGCATGATAAGAACTACTGAAATGAAGCAGATGATAAAATACTGAAGTTGTAAGACTGATAAGTAAAGTTGCACCAGAAATCTGTGTATAATCTGAAACGTCTGATTTATAAATAATAAAGCTGAACTATTATCTGTTAAATTTGAAAACATGCATTTACTGTATTTTAATTGCCAAGAGCTTATATAAGTCATGTGCTGTAACAACTGTTGCATGAACAAATGGAGGGGTGACCTCATCATGCTGTAGAGGGGTGACCTCTAAATAATGTGATGGGTGGAGGGATGAACTCCAATGTGAAGGATGTAGAGCACACACCACATTCACCTGATAAACTGTAAACTGATAGCCTAGGATGCATTCATATGCCCCGCTGATAATACTGATAAAATGGCCAAGCTGAATAAATGGGACGCTACGAGAAATCACTCCCCGCAAAAGATTCATGACATCGGTGCCTCTAGTGTCAGGGTTACGGTACCTCCGTAACTAGTACATAACTGGTCATGCTTGTATATAAAGCTTATGCAATTTTTTAGTAATTAAAATGATTACTGATAAGCTTAAAACATATACTAGGAAAACATTTGGCTGCAGACGGGGAATCCTAATCATGCATAGAAGGAGTCCTTAATGAAGGACGGAAAATCCGTACCTCGTGTCCAGTAATGAAATGAGAATAAAGTTGAAAGGTCTACTCCGACTTCCCGGTTACTACATAAATAAGGGACGTGAAATGAGTTGACTAATATTTGTTTAGTTTTACTGATCTCAACTGTTCTTAATTTAATTTATATTACATGTTCTTGTATTACTGTTCCGTGTATAATATGGTAACTCTGACTGTTTTTATATTTTACTGATTGTTCCTGGTATTTCTGATTAATATATTACTTGTATTCCGCTTCATGTATAACCCGAACCCTCGCGTTATATATGTATAATATTAATAGTAATCTATAAAAATAGAAAGTTTCCTAAAATGGTTTCTATTAGAAATACATCAATTGAAAAAAACATCATATTTTTAATTAATAATACACGTTAAATATATACTAATTTAATTTACTAAATTAAAACTATTAAAACATTTTCACTTGGTTAAGTTCGTAATGTAAACTTATTTGCTAAAAAAATGATAACATTATTAATTTAAACAAGCCCATCGTTTTTATTTTAACCGTGTACCCAAGCCTACTGAGACACTCCTTCTCGGTCGCACTAAAACAAATCAACAACACTAATAATACACAGCCGGATTAGCGACAAAATTTTCTGTTGCTAAACCTCGCTAGCTAGGACCAAAACTGCATATATAACAAAACTGCGACAAAAACTGTTGTTGTTAAACTGTCGCTAATCTGTGACCCAAAACTGAAAATCTGATAAAGTTATAAATGCAATGGTTCCCACTGCTTGGTTGTTTGTTCCCACTGTTTTGTTAACCCAAACACTCCCCCTGCTGATGGTCAGACCCAAACGCACCCTTGCTGAATCTGTAGCCCCAAACACACCCTGTTGGTGGTCCTTTGGCGCTGCAGTTCGACATCAAACACACCACACCCCCTTGTTGTGGTCACGGCTGGACAAAAGAACCCACACCGAGACCTAATGGTCTCGGTTTTCCTGATTTCACATAAAACCCGACACCTAATTCCTGTTTATTTCTGTGTTTACCATAAGAATTCGTTTGCTTAGATCTAAATCTTACCAATTCATGATGTAAACAAAAATTAAAAGAAGGAATGATTACCGGTATAGGGTTGTTAAATGAATGACTAACACACCCATGAATCGAATGAGAAAAGTAAATCCTTAAACCCTTTGTTGTTGTTCTTAGTCGACGGCCACTCAAAAGCCAAAACCCTCTTTCCTGTTTCTTTTTTTTTCTTTGTTTGTTTTACTGTTGTGACAAAAGGGGTGGGTTTACTCCCCGTATGTTTTTCTTGCAATATGGGCTGGGCTTCCAAGCCCAAGTTTTCTTTCTTTGTATCTTGTTTACACGCCACTCCTAGTACAAATACATACATATTCTATTTTCATTTCGTTTAATAATTCGTGTTATAATTTCCCATGCTGAGATTTTGCAACGTATTATTTAATTCTTGTATTATAATACGCACGTGATACTTGGATACTTTATAATTAATTATTATTCTGAATAATTAATAACGTAACATTTTTAATTAAAACTGGGACTGCGTGAAATTGTTATTTGTGGATTTAAAACATTGCGTACGTGTTTGTATATTAATCTTCGTGATACATTATGTCATGGACTATTTATTTTCTGAATAAATAATAATTGCGTAGTACTTGAATTAATACTATTATTTATGCTCTGAATAAATAGTTACGCAACGTTTATATTAAAGCTGAGATTGTACGTAATTAATGTTCGTGGACTTTTAAAGCGGGTTTTACAATTCTTCCCCTCTAGAAAAATAATTCGTCCTCGAATTAGAGACACATAATGATGTGGTTTTACAATTCTTCCTCTCTTAAAGGAAAAATTCGTCCTCAAATTAAAGTTAATAAACTGATGGAGTTTTAAAAGCTAAAAGGACACATATGCTGAAAGAGCATAAAGGCTGAAAAGACATATAAGTTGAAAGATCATTCGTCCTTGATTTAGAACATACTGCTTCTAAAAGAGTATAAACTTGACATGACTAAAGTAAACATGGAATGTAACATGACTGAATGGACTTAACTGGATTTATTATAGAAAAGAATAATGATAGGTCCGGATGGACTCCTCCGTTTAGAGTAGCTTCCCGCTCGAAACGATTCCTTCAAGGGTCTAAACATAATGAAAATCTTGGTCCTGATGACCCTGTCCTGACGATGTTGAATAGTTTCTGGTTCCATATCTAAGATGGATTTTCTGAATCTGATAGAATGAATAAGCTATAGTATGTAGGAATACATGAAACGGTGCGTATAAATATCCTAAAAAGATAGCATTAATATCTCTGAGCAAGCTTCTAAAATATATATAGAGACGAACTACGTGAACAATTGTGAACGTGCTACGTGAGCAATTGTGAACATGGTTCGTGATCATCTGATGGACGCTGGGCATAGAATATGTCGTGAACATGATATGTGGAACATACTGTGAACGTGGTACTGGACGTATCATGAACGTATGCTAACTTAGGAAGGGATGTCAAATGATACTGCCTGAGACGAGAAACGTCTGCCTGAGTATGGAACAACTGTGCTAAACTTGAGTCTGATTTCTTAATCTTTCTATGACCATATTCGGTAACAGGCTGTGAAACGTATATCGTGAAATGGAACACGAATCTGAACGTGGACCATGTCATGAACGCGAATGTGAATTTAATTTAATTCATGAGATAGCACAAATATGAACTGAAATAATATCATAATGTGAACGTGAGACGTAAAAGTGAAGGTGGACGTAAACGTACACGTGATCATGAACATGAACGTGAGCGTGATTCGCGAATGTGAATTTCTATCTGACATGATTGTTGAAGGAATACTTGGAAACCGTACTATCGATTACTGAATTTCTTGTAGATCTGCTACTGTGTAATCATTTCGGATGAAAGAAAACGTATAGGCTGGGTGAATTGGTATGACTTAGATAGTATCATACTTCTTCTGAGTATGGTAACTGATAACAATTTCCATGGAATCTCGTCTCTTTTATGTTCAGAATTTCTAATGGTTGTAATAACTCACAAGCATGTTGGTGTTCTATCTTGAACCTGCGATATTCCAGGCATCTAGGTATGAACATAGTTGCATCAATTATGTTATACTTCTTCTACCAAAATTCTGTTTGGGATTATGGAACATTCTGGTGGAATCTGGGTGAATAGTCATGAAAGGATTATGAGTCTCGGTACATTACATCTCTCATAGCGTAGGATCTTATGGAATACAAAATTTTAGTGTATTTCCTCTCCTTTATGTGTAAGCTTAGTCATGGAAAGCTAATTGTGATAACTGTCAGCAATTTCTATGATAGCAGTCAACTGAGTTCTAGAAAATTTCGTACTTCAGTCACAGACATCGGTCTTGACCATCTGGTAATGGCCTCCACCTTCGTAGTACTTCTGAAATTTCTTTCTGCTGAAAAGGGTGGCTCAGAAATGCCACCTTGTTCATCTGGAACTCACATCTGGAAAGCGGCGTATATAGTTTTCTCCTATCGGAGATTTTGTACAACTGTGAGAAGATGATTCTCTTGTACTTCTCTAGAAATTAGTAGATCAGAATTTTATCAATTAATATACTGACAATTTTGTCTGAGAAGTCATGAAAAAAAAAATTTGATTCATAAATTTCATAATAGAGCTGGAGCATTATGGAGCTCAGAAGTATAATTCAAAAATTTTAGAGAGACTATAACGTGCAGCGGTCTAGATAAACCTCATGTTCTTTCTCTCACCACTGCTGGTGGCATGATCGTGAATCGTTCTAGAAAATATTTAAGACGTCGTAGCAGGTCAGGTAAACCTTATATACGTGAGATGGCATCGATTATGAATGGTGATCTTGTAAAGTTTTCAGTGATCGATACCTGATCTCATGTTACCGACCTTCTTTCTGATAGACATAAAACGGTGCACCTTCTGGGGGTGTGCTAGGGTGATTAAAACCTCGTCCTGGTAACTCTTGCAGCTAATGTTGCAACTCTTTTAACTCAGCTGATGTCCTGCGATAAAGAGTTCTGAAAACAGTTTATGTCCTTGGTTAGGAAGGAATTTCAGGAAAACCTTCTGGAATTTTATCTGAAAACTATGGATAATCTACTGATCGTGAATTTAAGGAACTCTAGAAGTGGATTTATAACTGGTAGTTGTAAGTCTTCGTATCTTGGACTGACAAGTTACATGCTGGTAAGGCAGAAACAATTGTTACTGACATTTTTCTGGCAGGAATTATAATGAAAATATTCAGGAGTTAGTAAGGCGAATCTCGTCTTCAACTGGAAGGAAGAGCCTTTATAAATATGGTGATATTATGTTGTCTTTTCTGGCTGGGAGGTAGTTAATACCTGATTTAGATAAAGCTAACATAGGAATACGTGAAGTAAACGTGGCTACCTTCACAGAATGTGTTCGTCTGTAACCTCACAGATTGAATACTGCGTGTCTAACCGGAATAATATTCTGGTGGCGGTAACTGAATTTTTGTTGGTCTGATTTATGCGTGGCATGACAAATACGGTTATACCCCCTTGGAGGGTACCCTTATTTTTTGAGGGCCTGGTTTATAAATATCTGAAGTTATGAGTCTTAGCTCGTGTCTTAGTAGGTGAGTCTGAATGAGAATTTTTTTTTCCTGGTAACTGCTAGAATTTGCGAACCGGTTAGACTGCTGACCTCTGTATTTCTGGTCACATCCGATCCGGAGTTCCGATGGTTACTGACTGATTAATTATTAACACGGTGGTTGTCATTACCGCTTTGTTTGTCAGTTTCATGACGGTCATTATTACAACCGTGATTTCTGTAATTATTCTGCTGAGTGCCGGCTGGGTACCGGTTCCCACTCTAATGAATGAAAGGTTATCTGAGTGAAGTGTGACATCTAGCTAAGAAGGTAAAAGCATGGAATGGAACAATAGTGTCTGATGGTTGAAATTTATTCTTGTTAGAAATTTCAAATTTTATAGTTTTCATCCTTGTTCTGAAGAGTCTTCGTAGTATAAACAACATCAGCATCTTGAGAAATCTCTAAAGCACCAGCAGCATCAACATTCGTGAGGTCTTCGAATTGTTAGCATCATTAGTATCTGGTAAAATCTTCAATTCTCGAGCAGCATCAGCATCTGGTAGAATATCGACAAGTGGAAATGTTGTCCCTTATTTGTGATGATTAAACAAGAAAGAAAGGAAGAAAATAGATGAAAATAGATGAATTCTAGAGAGAGAAAGTAGAGAGAGAAAAGAGAGAGAAGTGTGAAACTTATGGAAGATTAGATTAAGAAAATGAACAACCAACACCCTTCCTAACATGATAGGAAGGGTATTTATAGCCTTGCCTACATGTGGCATAATGGGCTATATGTTTGATTGGGCCGGGCTTGACTAAATGCTTAGTACCTTTAATGAGGCCTTTTAAGCTAGCCATCAAGCCGTAATGTCACGACTATTTTACTATCTATTACAACGTTCTAGTTCATGTTACAATAATAAACTATAACCGAGCATTCTTGTTTGACTCAATATTTTGAGGCTAACAATCTCCCCCAGTGTGAGGTCATTCCTCTTCGATATTAGGAGTTCAGTGGAGATTACGAATCTCATCATAAATGAGTCTTGAACGTGTAATAGTAGTCTTGTTCCTTCATGTTGTGATCTTTGAGCCTTTGTCGTTGTCTTTCGACTTTGCCTTTAAACTTGAGATCTTCAAATCCTTGTTGATTTATATTTGCCATCTTGCGATCTTGTGTCTTCATCCACATGCTCATACCTCGCACCATCTTGAAAGCTTGCTAACAATCTCCTTTGAAGAGAGGTCATTCCTCTACATTAATTGATAAGGAAGGTTTTGATCATCAGAGTTGCGGAAGTCTTTAGCTTTCTTGATTGTTGAATGTCTTTGGGCATGAGTATGTGGTTTTGAATATTCGACTTTGCTGAGTACACCGTAACGCCAACTTCTTGAGACAAAACATAGACACGGACTGAATGGCTTTGACATTCATCCTGAATTGGTAGAGTTTTACCTCCGGTTGGTGAAGACCGATAGACGCTATTAAATATCATACATGTGATTAGGTAGATTCAATTAAGAACCTCCTTGACAGGGTTTCGCGTCTGTACTAGCCATTCTCTATAATCAACCGTCTCAAAGCAAGACTGCAAACATAAAGAGTGAATCAATTGGATAAATATCCACTTGATTAAAATCGTCAATTCAAATTCCTGGAACAAGTTTATTCATTAGGAATCTTACCATTGTTGCTTTTCAGTTGACGCAAGCTTGATTCATAAAGAATCTCGCAAGTTACCTACCGTAGCGTTGTTTGATGTTGACGCTAGAAGGATTTCCATTCGTCACTGTGAATATTAATTGTTAGAAATACGTTTTAACGTATATTAGAAGTATCGGTCACTCCACAGTATTATTAATGTTGTAATAGCTCGTAGTTAATGTGTGCTTATTAAGTTAAGTAAGAAACCGACCCATGGGCTTGTCATGGGTCGGCCCAAGCCCAATAGTGGCTTGGATATAAATACCCCTTTCCACCATGGAAAGGGGTTGGTTGTTGATGTTCTCATTTTATCATTTTAATGAAAAACACATTTTCTCTCTCACTTTCTCTCACTAGTTTCTCTCTCTAGAAATCTTCAACTCACTTCATAGATTAACAAGATTATCAATATTCTACATTTGGTATCAAGAGCCATGGGGTGATTTAAGGTAAGGATTAGTGTTGTTTTTTAGTTCTTAAGGGTATTAGCGATTTTTTAGAAAAAATCAACCTTGAATCTTGTATTTTTTGGTGTTTTTGTTGTTGGGATTAGTAGATAAGTGTTGGGCTTAGCTTATTTTGGTAGAAATCACAAAACTTTTTGTGGTTTTTGATCAAAAATTGGGTTTAAAATCGTTCGAAGCTTGCTTTTTTTGGTCTCGAAGTATTTTTTTTCCAGGTTTATTCCGAACAGCCACATATTCCGAACAACCAATCATTCAGAATAGCCAAACATTCAGAATAGCATAACATTCCGAATAGCCAATCATTCCGGATAGGATATTCCGGATAGAGGTTTATTCCGAGTAAGGGATTATTCCGGATAAGAGTTTATTCCGAGTAGGGGATTATTCCGAATAGTGTATTATTCCGAATAGGGGTTTATTCCGAGTAGGGTATTATTCCGAGTAGGGTATTATTCCGAATAGGGTAGTATTCCGTATAGGGCTATATTCCGAATAGGATTATATTTCGAATAGGGGTAGTATTCTGAATAGGGTTAGATTCCGAATAGGGTATTATTCCGGATAGGATATTATTCCGAATAGAGTTTCTTCGACGATTTTTAGTGGATTTAATCTTGGCTTCTTACACTCTTCACTTCAACAACACAACACAATTCATAACCTTACTTCACTGCTCGATCAACCGATAATCTTTGTTTCTTTAAAGTGATCAAAATGAATCCGAATTCATTAATGCCTCAAATGACATCACTTACGGACATTTCCGTCATTACGGGAACGGATAATCGCCCTCCAATGCTCATTAAAGAAGTCTTTGAAGCATGGCAAGGCCGTATGATGTCATACATTAAGGAAAAACCGACATATGGGAGGCTTATGGTTAAGTCAATTCTAAATGGTCCACTTGACTATGGTACCATCATGGTTAACAATGTGACTCGACCAAGGGAGTTTGAAGAACTTACACCAGCTCAACAACTTGTTGCCGATGCAGACGAAAAGGCTCTTCAAACCATTCTCCAAGCTCTTCCACATGACATCTATCGAATGGTAAGTCAATATACGGTTGCAAAGGATTTATGGGAACGTCTAAAGGTGTTGCTACAAGGTACGTCTCTTACCAAACAGGAAAGGGAATGTCAGTTGTATGATCTGTTTGATAGATTCACGTACAGCCTAGGGGAAACGCTTCACGACTATTACTTCAGATTCACTACTCTCATGAATGATCTGAATGTATACAATCTCGTGATTGCTCCATTCCAGGTTAACACCAAGTTTTTGAATACTTTACCTCAAGCTGAATGGGGTGAGTATATTACCGATGTTAAGTTAACCAGGGATTTGCATAAGTGCAATTTGGATCAACTCTATGCTTTTCTTCAGCAGCATGAGAAACACGTGATCATGCACCGTTCACCTCGAGGTATGTACCCTGATTCTCTGGCACTGATGGCTAATCAACCAAGCTTGTCATATAACAACACTCCTTATATCATGGGACACCAAGCTTGTCACCCATCACCGTACCTGACTCCAAGCTTCCCCCAATATTCGATTCTACCTCAACCACCCACCTCACATCAGCAACAATATCGGTTTAATGCACCTTCATCTCAGAGAGAACCACAAGCATCACAATATGGTTCACAACCTCATCCATATTCACCAGCAAGCATTGCACCTTATGCTCAGTCTTCATATTCTTCTTATCAAGAGAATGCAGCATATCCATCAAGCTACTCTGACCACATGAGTATGCCTTCTAGTGCTTATGCAGCTCAACAAGACCAAGCAATGTATTGTGATAATGATGAAGTCCCCATTCCTGAATTCAAACAAGGAACTGACCCAGTTGAAGTGTTAGCCACTATGTTTGCTTATCTTACAAGGACGTTAAGCAAACGAGGATTTAGAGGACCAGCTCCTACTAACAATCAGCTGAGGAATTCATCCAATTCTCGCCAACAAGCTACTATTGAGAATGGCAGGGTAATGGTTCAACCTATTCAACCTTATCAGGGGAGACCTACTACATCAACCACCAATGCACGCACGGTCAATCCTGCTCCAATGGTCAACACTCCTCCACGGGCTAATTCCACAGGCAAGTTGAGAATGATTACATGCTACAACTGTAAGGAAGAAGGTCACATGTCCAGGGATTGCAAAAAACCCAAGAGGAGAAGGGATGGTCAATGGTTTGCAGAGAAGATTTATCTGGTGAACGCTCAGGCACAAGGAAGGGAACTTGATGAAGAGGAGCTTGCATTTCTTGCTGATCCAGGGATTGCTGAACAAGACGTTGTCACCACACAGAATGCAGCATACCAAGCAGATGATCTTGATGCGTATGATTCAGACTGTGATGAACTTCAATCTGCACAGGCAGCTCTTATGGCAACTATCTCTAGCTTAGGGCCAGAAAAAATATTTGAGGTACTTACTAATACCACTGATAATACCACTGATTCTAGTATTCAACCACATCAAGTTGTGCAAGAGGGTGCTGATTCGAATGAGTCTTCGGTGGTGAGTCGTTCAAATGAGGAGACAATCAATGATAGTAATATCAATGTGAGTCCCCAGACTTTGAGTGAAACACAACCGGGAGTCATTTCGCATACGCATACTCCTGCTCAACAAGATTTGGTCATGGTTCCTGCTACATTACTTAGCCAAATGAATGCTGCACTCTTAGAAAGCCTAGCTAAGAATAAGAATTTGTCTGATGAGCTTGCCTTGAGCAACGAGAAAGTTCAAACTTTGGAATTAGTTCCTTCGTCCAGTGTTCTAACAAATCCCGAATACGATCATTTTCGAAACAAACAAATGGGTCATTTGCAAGAAATTGAAACCTTAAGAGCAGATCTTTCTAACGAACTTAAAGAAAAAGAGTTAGTGGTCACTAATTTTCAAAAACTTCAAACGGATTTTTAGTTACTCGAGTCTAAAAAGAATGAAATGGAAATTAATGCAGCTAATAAGATTAGAAGTTTAGATTATTTGCTTTTAAGACAATACGCTGCCTCTCAACTAGTGCACTTATTTGATGCTTTGTTTAGAGAACTTAACTTATCACGTCAAAAAGGCCTTCCCCCTAACCCACGGTATGCAAAACAAGCTTTTATCCATAGTACTAGACTTTATAATGCAACCCAATTAGGATTGGTCTTAGACCCGATTGTTATTTTCGATGATCGCACAAGTAAGGATCTAGTTGATGAGGATCGGTCATACAACTTTGCAAAATATCCCGAGTGTGATTATTTTAAAATGAATCAGGAGCTTGCAAAAACGGATTTTAGAATTCGCTTCCATATGGATAAAGATCTCATCACAGCACCAACCTACATGTTAAATGAAGAAAACCCTAGTACACTTCCTACACTTGTCAAAATGGAAGGACCTAAGGAAATTCCAAAGGATCTTCCACCTGTTAGCACTGTATGGTTAAACTTGCAAGAGATTAATCAATACTTTGCTAGTTTTGACAAGGTCATTTTGGAATGTACGACTTCAAATGGCCTAAACGCCGGAGAATGGGCTTTCGAACACATGAACGAGGTGTTTAAGAATGAGATCAATCCGTTTGTCGAAAGTTTAAAAGGAAGTTTTGCATCTCTGTCGGAAAATCTTGAGTTTGAAATTGCAGAAGTTCAAAAAGTGTTTTATGAAATGGACACCGCTTACGAACTACAATTAATTGAAAAGGAAAAGATTTTATCCGAATATGACCGATTCTTGTCCCAAGTAATTTCGTGTGATGTGCTTACTATTGTGAATGTTAATTATTCGAATGAGCTTACATCTGCTATGATTAAATGTGATGCTGTGAATATATGTGATGATGTGTGTGATCTCTCTGTAAATGTTGCTGATACTGTAAATGAGGTAGATAATCATTCTTGTCACGAATCTAACTCTGAATTTTTAAAGCTTCAAGATTCTTACAATTTACTTTCAAAACGTTTTAATCAACTTGAACAACATTGTATATCTTTAGAATTAAAACAACAAATTCAAAATGAGGATCTTTTGATAACAAATGGTTGTGAAAACAGTGTTGAGACGAGTGACAAGATGATTGCAATAGTTAAGGCATTAGAGGAAGAGATTATGAGATTAAAGAGAGATGTGTCATCAAATGAAACACTAAAATTGGAACTAGAGGCTGCAGAGTCTAAAAACCAGGACTTAGAAATTAGACTTTCGTCTATTCTAGGGGAGATGGATCGTGCAAGACAGGGAATGTCCAAACTTTATGGTTCACTAGAAGAACGCTTCACTTTTAATGCGGCACAGCAACAATCTTATGTTGAACAATTGAACCAAAAATGTGAGGAAATCTCCGACTTAAATATCCAGCTCATTGACAAAAACATGGTTTTGGCCGAGTTAAAGGAGACACTTCTTCTCACCCGACAAGAAGCTGTTAATAACTTAGCTACCAACTCTGCACCGTCCTCTAGTGCTCCAACAACCAAGTCAGTAGTGCTTTATAAGAACCCACTCCATAAGAAAAACCCGGTTACCTACGATGATTATATGAGGAATGCAATTAAGCATGTAGATCTTGTTAGGGATATTTTAGACGATCTTTATGCCTTAGATCCCTCAAGTAGCTACTATTATTCAGCTCATGAATATATTAAGCGAGTTCAATATTGCTTAGCATATTTGCAATACATAGGTAAACCAGGTTCTGCACTACTCACTAATCGACCCATTGCTGTAACTCCATTCAATAAGACCCCAGGAGCAAAACCGTCATTGGCACCATCAAGTAAGGCACCTTTAAAATCTTTTGCTAATGTTCCCACTTTGCCTTCTACAGGAGTAAAAGAGTCTACTAAGGCTAAATGATCGCCACTCAAGAAAGATAAGATCAAGCTCTCCACTAGTAGTACCATCAAGAAGAAAGTAGAAGCTCACACTAGGAATATCAGTTCAGATTTAAATAAAAATAATCATGTTAAGACTAAAAGCTCTGCGCCTGTGCAGAAGCCTAAACCATTTGTGAATTCTAATTTGAAATGTTGGAATTGTAATGAATGTATGTTTTCCCAACGTCATGATTTGTGTCTTATTGATCATGTGAATGAAATGAATGCCATTAGGAATGATCTTGAATGGAAGCCAACTGGTAGAACTCGTGCCCAAGTTGGATGGCAAAGGCATCCCACTGGTAGGACCTTTACATTAGATGGAAAAATGTGCCCTTTAACTAGGAATGCATCCATTGAGGTTAGGTCTCAGCGTCCTTTAGTTAGGAACACTAGCACTACAGTATGGAAACCGCGCCCTTTAGTTAGGTCAGCCCCCACTATAGTGCCTATCAGTGAAGAAATACCTCAGGATTTAAGCCAACTAGAATCTACACCACCAACTAGGAAGAAGGCTAGGAAATCTAAGAAACCTAAAGTTAGCAAATCTAAGATTATCAAATCTGTACCTGCTAATAACAAGGAACATTAAGATTCCGAAACCTATACATTGTCCTCGTCTGGTGATATTTTTAGGTGGTCCAAATCATCCTCTGGTATTTGGACTCCGGTTGTTCAAAGCATATGACCGGAGATCGCTCGATGCTCCGAAATCTCGTCAGCAAGTTTCTTGGAACGGTTAAATTCGGTAATGATCATATTGCAAAGATAATGGGGTATGGTGAATATCAGATTGGAAACGTTACGATTTCAAGGGTATACTATGTAGAAGGTCTTGGTCATAATTTATTTTCAGTAGGACAGTTTTGTAATTCCAACCTAGAGGTTGCTTTTCGACAACATACTTGTTTCGTCCGCAACTTGGAAGGAAAAGATTTGTTGAAGGGGTCTCGTGGTGCAAATCTTTATACTTTGTCCTTACAAGACATGATGGCCGCCTCTCCAGTATGTCTTCTCTCTAAAGCATCTAAGACCAAGTCATGGTTATGGCATCGCAGATTATCTCAACTCAACTTTGATGCTATTAATCATCTGGCTAAAAACGAATTAGTTCGTGGTCTTCCAAAGCTCAAATTTCACAAGGACCATTTATGTTCCGCGTGTTCAAGGGGGAAAAGTACCAAGAAATCATACAAGCCCAAAGCTGAAGACACCAATCAAGAAAAACTTCATCTTTTGCATATGGATCTTTGTGGGCCAATGAGAACTGAAAGTGTGAGCGGTAAGAAATTCATTCTTGTTATTGTGGATGATTTCTCCAGGTTTACATGGGTTAGATTTCTACGTACAAAGGATGAAGCACCGAAGGCTATCATCACTTTTCTGAAATTCATTCAGGTACGTTTAAATACTACTGTCCGTCGTATTCGTACAGATAATGGAACAGAGTTCGTCAACCAGACTCTTCGTGATTACTATGAAGAAGTTGGTATTTCACATGAAACATCCACTGCACGTACTCCACAACAAAACGGTGTCGTTGAAAGACGGAATCGTACGCTTATGGAAGCTGCTAGGACTATGCTGATTTATGCGAACGCTCCATTGTTCTTGTGGGCAGAAGCTATATCTACTGCATGTTTCACCCAAAACCGTTCTATCATTCGGAAACGCCATGGAAAAACACCTTACGAGCTTCTACATGATCGTAAACCCGATGTTTCATTCTTTCATGTGTTTGGTGCTCTTTGTTATCCAAACATTAATAGTGAGAACTTGGGCAAACTTCAACCGAAAGCCGATATAGGTATTTTCATTGGTTACTCACCCTCCAAGAAAGCATACCGAATTTACAACCGTCGTCTTAGTGGGATAGTAGAAACTATGGACGCAGATTTCGATGAGCTGACAGCAATGGCTTCTGAGCAACACAGCTCTGAACCCGCGCTTCACGAGATGGGAACCGGTGCTATTAGTTCCGGATTAGTTCCCAATAATCCTACATCTACATCATTTTTACCATCTACAAGGCCCGAGTGGGATAAACTGTTTCAACCGTTGTTTGATGAATTCTTTGATCCCCCAAATGATGAAGTTCCAGCACCTGTAGTGATAGCTCCAATCCCTGAAGCTGTTGCTCTAGCTAATGAAGCTTTATCAAATGCATCTTCAATTAACATTGAACCGGATGCACCTTTACCAAGTGATTCTTAAACTACACCTGAATTGTCACCTTTACTTGTGCCTAATGATGTTGAAGAGGATTCTATTGATCACGATTTGGAATATGCTCACCTACAAGAGCTTCCTTTCTTTGGTGTACCGATACCTGAAAACCCTTCAGCCGCGTCTACCTCAGAAGAAGCTCCTTCAATTGTTCATTCCAGACCACCACGGATTGAAAAACATAGCACCAAATGAACAAAAGATCACCCAATTAGGAATGTCATTGGAAGTCTCGATCGACCAGTCTCTACACGCCATCAATTACAAGAGAGTGCACTCTATTGCTATTTTGATGCATTTCTCTCCGAAGTTGAACCTAAAAATTGGCAACAGGCTATGACTCAATCATCTTGGATTGAAGCCATGCAGGAGGAACTAAATGAATTCCAAAGACTTGAAGTATGGGAATTAGTTCCTCTCCCTGACAAGGTTAACATCCTTACTTTGTTGTGGGTTTATAAGGTTAAACTCGGTGAGATGGGTGCAGTCTTGAAGAATAAGGCTAGATTGGTTGCTAGAGGATATAAACAAGCCTTGGGTATCGACTTTGAAGAATCTTTTGCTCCTATTGCAAGATTGGAGGCTATTAGACTATTCCTTGCGTACGCTGCTCATATGAACATGATCGTCTATCAAATGGATGTGAAGACGGCATTTTTGAATGGTGAACTAAGGGAAGAAGTCTATGTTAGTCAGCCGGATGGGTTCGTTAGCACGGAGTTTCCTAATCATGTGTACAAGCTTAAGAAGGCTCTATATGGGTTGAAACAAGCTCCACGCGCGTGGTATGATCTCCTTTCAACATATCTCATCTCAGAAGGCTTCTCCAAAGGCAAAGTGGACCCTACTCTATTCACTCTCAAGGAGGACAACGACATGATACTGGTACAAATTTATGTTGATGAAATAATATTTGCTGCCTCAAACATAGAATTGTCAAAACGCTTTGAGAAGATAATGTCTACACGCTTTCAGATGTCAATGATGGCAAAAATTTCATTTTTCTTAGGATTACAAATTTCTCAGAATCCCAGAGGCATCTTTATTAGTCAATCCAAATATGCTCTAGAATCTTTAAAGAAATATAACTTTGAAAATTGTAACCCCGTGGACACTCCAATAGTGGAGAAATCCAAGTTAGATGAAGATAGGAATGGGATTATTGTCGATCCAAAACTTTACCGTGGGATGATCGGCACCCTTCTCTATCTGACTGCTAGCAGGCCTGATTTGCAATTTGCCGTATGCATGTGTGCCTGGTATCAGGCTCGGCCTACCGAAAAGCACCTACATGTTGTTAAAAGGATTTTTCGGTATCTCAAAGGAACACTTCATCGTGGTCTATGGTATCCGAAAGATTCCTCCACTGCTTTAATATCATACGCAGATGCCGATCATGCTGGGTGTCAAGACACGAGGCCTAGCACTTCTGGGTCTGTGCAACTCCTTGGAGATAGACTGATTAGTTGGTCTTCAAAAAGGCAGAAAAGCGCTGCAATTTCTAGCACGGAGGCTGAATACATCGCCATGTCCGGTTGTTGTGCTCAAGTCCTTTGGATGAGATCACAATTAACCCACTACGGTTTGGGATTCAACAAAATCCCGATGTATTGTGACAACAAGAGCGCCATTGCCCTTTGCTGCAACTACTTTCAACACTCCCGGGCCAAGCACATAGACATTCGCTACCATTTCATTAAAGAGCAGGTGGAGAACGGAGTGATCGAGCTGTATTTTGTCACTACTGAGTATCAGCTGGCAGATATGTTCACCAAAGCCTTAGATCGAGGACGAATCGAGTTTTTGATCGACAAGCTTGGCATGAAATCATTCACTCCAGCGACTCTCAAAGAATTGGCAGAAGAATCAGCTGAATAGTGGTTGTAAACTATTCAGGCGTATCCTTTGTTCGTGATCATGTATATTATCGTATATATATAAACCACAAAAAGAAAAATACAAAAATATAAAACCAAGAAAAACCATAAAAAATATAAAACCTACAAAAACCATAAAAATTATAAAATCAAGAAAAACCAAAAATATTTTTCGTTTTTAAATCGGGCATGTCTTTTAGTACGGTAATATTTATGGCTTTAGAAATGTCGATCAATATTGACACGGCGCCATAAATAGAGTCCGTATAAAAGTTGTACATTTTTAAAACATGCCCATAATGGCTTGTAGTTATTTCAGACTGCAACCCGCTTTTCGTATTAAAGTCACGTATTTCTTTGGAAAACGTTGGCTCACAACGGGAATTAATTTTCTCGGGCATGATTTACAAGCCAAATCATGCAAAGGGATCAAGTTTACTTTATAACTTGGTCTAACACGAGTTAGTGTACGTTTCAGTGCATTAATTTGTCTAAATAAGAGAAATCTTATTGCCACCACGAATCAATCTCTTCAAGATATTAACTGGAAATGTTTTCATCAATATTTGACTCTTTAAACAATGACTACAGCTCTTTAAATAGAAAACGGGTCATCGTTTAAGGGGGAGAAAATATTAAATCGTCTTCGTCATCAAAAAGATCTTCAAACGTTTTCGAGGAAAATTAATTAGCTCAATGGTTATTGGCTGGAATTGCTTCGACATTCGTCTTGTATTTGTTTGTGAGATTGTCGTGAATAGTTTAGCTAATATAGGTTAAGTTGGCTACATTTAACGATGGTTAGGGAGACTAGAATAGAAAAAATGAAAAGACAAGGAATAAAAAGTAAAAGTGAAAACTGTAGGGGGTAAATGTGACAAGTGGTAAATCTCTTGAAAAATTTGACCTAGTCAAATACTCTCCCCCGTCTTCTTTTTCTCTTTTGTACTTTCTTCTTTCTGTTTCTCTTATTTCCGCCATTAACACTCTCACACAAAGCTTACACCTTCGTCTAAATCCGTTCTACTCATTCATTCCTAAGGTACAATCATCAATTAATTTGTGTAATTATTCCCTTAAATCAAATCAATTAACTCATTTTAATTAGTTTAAATCAAACTAGGGTTTCTGCTTAATTAGGGTTATTTGATTTGGGGGTTTGCCTGGGTTTCACGCGGAATAGGACAAGATTAAGTTTGGTGGCCTTTCGAACGCCTAAAACAAACATATAAGCCTCGATTAAACGATCAAAAGGCGACTTGTGTTCTAAGGATATTCCGCATAGAATGATTTGTTCCGCATAGAACGATTATTCAGCATAGAATAACTATTCCGCATAGAACGATTATTCCGAATAGAATAATTATTCCGCATAAAATGATTATTCCGCATAAAAGGATTATTCCGAGTAGACATGTTGTTCCGCCTAGAAGGATTATTCCGAGTAGTCTTGTTATTCCGCATAGAAGGATTATTCCGGGTAGACTTGTTATTCCGCATAGAAGGATTATTCCGAGTAGACTTGTTATTCCGCATAGGATAATTATTCCAGGTAGGCATGTTGTTCCGCATAGGATAATTATTCCGAGTAGGCATGTTATTCCGCATAGGATAATTATTCCGGGTAGGGATGTTATTCCGCATAGGATAATTATTCCGGGTAGGCATGTTATTCCGCATAGGATAATTATTCCGGGTAGGCATGTTATTCCGCATAGGATGATTATTCCGGGTAGGCATGTTATTCCGCATAGAATAATTATTCCGGGTAGGCATGTTATTCCGCATAGGATGATTATTCCGGGTAGGAATGATTATTCCGCATAGGATGATTATTCCGGGTAGGCATGTTATTCCGCATAGGATAATTATTCCGGGTAGGCATGTTATTCCGCATAGGATAATTATTTCGGGTAGGCATGTTATATTCATTCCGGATAGAGGTTTATTCTGAATTAAATGTTTATTCTGAATGAAGGATGTTTGAGTGTTTTAAAAGTCTAAGGGATTATGCCATTTGTATAATGCTTAGGTATAAATTCATCATGATATTCATATCTGTATGTATCAACTTTTGTGTTTTATTCTTAAGCAGAAACAATGACTAACCCAACCGTGCAACAAATACAAGACTCTAGAGCAGCAGCCATTGCCGAGGCCAAAACCCCCAAGTTCATTCCAAACAACTACCGGTTGAAAGAGGTCTCTCATTCCACTCACAATGGATTCAAGGTAGGATCAGCCATTCATGACAATTCTCACCTCAAGAATGCGCTAATGAATAGTGCTTCAGTTCCTTTCGACTACATGTACGAATTCTGGGCAACCAAAGAGAAGACGTCGAATAAGATCACATTCTTCCTGGATAACAAGCAACAAACTCTCACAGTGTCAGACTTTCGCAAGATCTTTGGCTTTCGGGAAGCACCCAAAGGATTATCATACTCAGCGAACCCTACCAAGAACCAGCTTATGGAGATGTTCACTGACATTGGATGTGCAGACATACAAATAGTGTCCGAGTTTACCACAGCCAAAGTAGGTCAACCTTGGAGAGCAATTTTTGGTATTCTCAGCCGATGCCTCACACCCAAAACAACTGGGTATGATGCTGTGCGTCCGCCAATCATTAAGATGTTCTACGGTATCTTCAAAGGTATGGGTATTGATTATGCATCATTGCTGTGGGAAGAGTTTACGTTTCAACTCTTCACAAACACAAAGGGTAAGGTTAAAGGTTACCAGTACCCTAGGTTCATTAAGCTAATCACATTACTTTATGGAAAACGATGCATCTATTAATAAACGTGCAGGTATCCGTCACCACACAATGAATGTTGATGATTTGGTGGACTTAAGGCAAGAAACCCACTCCAATATTGTTATCCCTGGTCCCATTCCCAGTCATCTCCTGACCGATGAGATTATCGCATCTGCTGATTACAAGAACTTGCTACAAGAAATCGAGAATCAACGAGCAAGCATTCAAGCAGGAGAAGACTCCTCTACCACGGTTAAGAGCAAAGGTAAACGCAAGCAAATAGCTTTACCTGTACCCAAAGCCAAAAAGACAAAGACCGTAGCTAAGAAGGGTAAGAGCACGGCTGACAAGTTTGTTCTTCGCGATGAAGAAGATATTGATGTTGATGATCCTACTCTTGACAAGGCTGAGAGAAAATTAATGAAGATAGCTATTGAAAAGAGTAGGAGAGACACGGGCGGTAGTGGTTCAGGTGCACAGATGAATATTGAAGAAGAGTACCTGGAGCCAGATGATATTGATGAGTTTGGATCACCTGAACGGTATTCTACTTCGAAGGAGACATCCATTGCTGTTTCAGCAAGTGTTGAAAAGGAGTCCGGTGCCCCCTACAATCATGGTACCTACCCAGCCTTTAGTAACTCAACCTCCACCAATTCAGCCCTTACCAACCCGACCGGTACCAACACCATTCCTTCCACCTCCAATAACTCCCATCCTCAGTACTGTAGTCACAACCGAGCCTCTTCAACCAACCCAGAGTAGCTCTGCATCATCTTCAATGGCTGCATTTGTAATGGCAGAACTCTTGGATAAACACACGGATAATCAAAGAAAAGAGATGGATAATCTTCGCCAAGAGCTACTTAGACGAGTTCAAAGTGAAGAAGCATCCAAGAAAGCCCAAGAAGAGATGCTTGCTAAGTTCGCTGCAGAGATGGAGTTGACACGTAAAGCTCATGCAGAAGAACTAGCTCAGGTCAAGCAGGCTGAAGCTGATAAGTATGCAGCACGAATCACGAGACTTCAAGCCATGAAGGATAAATACAAGGAGCAGAAAGAAACACTTGAAGTTTCGAGAGAGTGAAAGAATCCGTTGAGTCCCTTATGCCAAAACTGCGTGATGAGATGAAGAAACTCGCGGCTGATAATTTGATGATTAAGTCGTCCAATCCTTCCGAATCCGCCTACAAAATTGCATATGATTTGACGGATTTTGAACTAAAGAAGATCCTCAAAGCTCGCATGAGGGAACTTGGATCTTTTGATAAATCTAAAGTTCAACGGACACTCTACAAATCATTGAATGAAGCTATCAAGGAGGATGATCGGTTGTTCAAAATGTTTGGAAGTGTGGTACCTTACCACATTCTGCCTGAGGAGGAAAAGGATGATAGTGAACAAGAAGAGGGTGACGGTGAAGAAGAAGAAGAAGAAGAAGAAGAAGAAGAAGATGATGATGGTGACGATGATGGTGATGATGATGAGGATGATGATGATGATGATGGTAGTGATGGTGGTGATAGAAATGAGGAGAGTGCTAAAGGAAGCAACAAGGATGACGATGAGGTTGATGATGGTAAACAGCCTGAAACGGGGACAAGGTTGCCAGCACAAAGAAACCATCTAAGTCTGGTACCAAGTCACAGAAAGACGCTGTGCAAAAGGATAAATCCACTTCAACGGAATCAAGACGATCCAAGTGGCGCCATGATGTGAATGCTACTACGGCATCATCGATTCCCGGTACATCTATTGCTGTGTCTATACCTGTTACCACTAACCCTGTTAGTTCTTTTGTTGCTCCTGTGATTGCATAATCAGTAACTGAACCTGAAGCTGCACAACACTCGCCTGTTCATGACACCGCCGAGATGCCTGAATCAGAACCAGCAAGTGTTCATGTCTCTACTCCTCTGCAACAAGAACCATAACCTACTGTTCCCGAATAAAGCACACGGGACTGGGCAGACACATTGGAGATTGATGAAACTGCACTGCCACAAGCTTGGATCACAGCAGCTGCTCAATATGATCCAATCACAGACGCTGACAGAGATGTTCTATTTCTCCGTATCCGTAGTCCAATAGACTTGTGTGCATTTCTGGCTCATGAATATAAATCTTCGGTCACTCCGTCTTTGGTAAAGAGAGCGTTAAAGGATAAGAGAATTCGGCCAAAACCAGGTTAAGCCGCATGGAGTACGAGTATTATGCTGACGAGGTCCTGAAAGCTCTTAACACCGTTCAAAGGCCAGGCCTCCATGAATCAGAAAGAGCTCCACCTCCACTTGATCCCTCTCAAGATAATCAAATTGCTCTTGACTTCTTTGTCACCTATGATCTTGAGTATCTTCTGAAGGGGTCATCCAAGTACGCCACCTCCCTGACCTTGTTGAAAGCAGCTAATTGGGGGACAATACCCTGGATCGAGGAAAAGGTAAACCGACTCTGGGTCCCAAAGGTAAATCGTAATTATGATATGTATGCTGTTATAGGTGCATCGCATTGGGACGAGCGAGTCCGAAGGGCGTACAGAGGTTGCTGCTTAGCCAATTCAGGAAGTCGTGTCAAATCCGATATTCGCATCTCCAGTATTTTAGGGCTGAAAACTGAAGCCAAGAATGGCTATTATCATGTGACGGAGATTCGCCTAAAAAGGGAGGATGACAGAGAATACACAATACAGCAGGGAGATTTTTCTATCATTCGCCTTGAAGATATCGAAGACATGTTGCTTATGATGACCCGAGATCAACTGACCCATCTTACTCGTGAAGAAATCATAGCCTTGAATAAAGCACTTCGTATGTTCACACGAAGCGTTGTTATCAAGAAACGAGTTGAAGATCTTCAATTGGGAGTTGAAAGCTACCAAAGGAAGCTTAACCTCACCCGTCCAATGAACCAAGTTCTACCTCAACATGTCACAAGATGTCCTTATACCGGCATTTCTGCTCCGAGTTACGGGATTTTCTAGTTGAACAGTCGTGGAATAATGAAGTTTATGAGGGTAGGTGAGCTTTATAAGTACAATGACGGGACTCTCATATACGTCAGAGGAAAATTGGAGCATCTTAATTCTGGTGGGTCTTTACCAGAGATGGGTGAGGACTGGCATCCGGGTTATCAGCAAATGGCGAAGTATGTGATCAAGAAGATTGATCAAAAGCTCTGGGAACGTAGATTGATGAGGAGCTTAGAAAGATTCGTTGGTGGTAGACCATAGTTAGTGCACCACAAGTTACTGCAACGATCCATCTAATGGGTTGTACATTTCAGGTCCACTTTATATTGGTTTTTAATTGTGAATATGTAAATTTGTGAATATTGTGCTTTTACGGCTTGATGTAGTGTTAAGGTATGATAATTTTTCAAGAATTTCTCACGAGATTCTAAATCTTTCAAAATATATCATACTAAAGCACTACAACTATCCCTTATTAATTTAAGGGGGAGCATTAACATGTTCTATGGCCGAACATTGATTTCATTTTTTACCCAAAGACCGGTTAATCCATTCAATATCCCAAATATTAATGGTTAACATTTTGGATAAGGGGAGAAATTGGGATTAAGGAGACTTAAATGATACTTGGCTAAAAGATGAAAAAGACTTAACGATAATCCAACTTAATATGTGCAAAGCACGTGTTAAGGGGGAGCGTTTTTGATGAACAAAACACCTAAGGTACAAAACTTTTGATTTCAATATCACAAGTACCTTAAGTGATTTTCAAGGATTTTTCATGGTGGCTATACTTTCCCAAAACACGCTTAATTCACGACGAATGTGGTGACAAAAGGGTGGTAGGAATAGGTTTAGTCCAATGATTCATCAGAGCCGATGGAATCTTCCCAAGGACAATTCCCTAGATAGAATTAGAAGTCCTAGGAAAGTTGGAGAAAGATTGTGAACGTAGCTGAATGCCGACCAAGTACTTAAGCTAGCACTGGAACAATCACAACAAGGTGCTAGTTATGACGTATTGGTAAGCATTGAAGGGGTTGAAGAATGAAAAAGAATTGTAAAGATAAAGGGTGTAAAGAAAGAAGCCCTCCTTACAACTTTAGGCAGAAACCGGGTCAATACATATGCTATTAAGATCATTTGTCAATGATTCTCGATATTGAAGAAAGACATCATGGACCCAGTGATGCAATGCACAACCCTTCCCAGCTAACTCAAATATCTCTCAAAAGGTATTTGCTTTAATCACACGGAGATCAACACGTTATCTATTGGTTTATTCACTTCGAATATACTGATATTGAAAAGGTGGCACTCCTCTCCAGCCATCGCTCACTAAATCAAAACGCACTATCGAGTCTAGAGCCAAGAGATCATCAAAAGTCTCATTAGGACACTTTCCATTTATTCCTTGCTTTCTCACACACTGTGAAAAGTAAGAGATCTTTATGAGTCCTACGCAGTATTCTTGTAATATTTCCAGAACATCCGAGTAATACGCAAGTATTACAATGAAGATGGAAATCCTGCTTGAGCCAACATCAAACAAGCTCATGGTAGGTTACACGTGCGGTTCTTTAAGAACCAATCTTGTGAAAAACTGGAAAGAAACAGTAGTTTAATTCTTAATTGAACTTAAACTCGTTCCAGGCCTCTACGCATTATCATATGATCTTGCCAGAACACTCAGAGTGATTCTTTATTGATCACAGTGACGAGTGGAAATCCTTCTAGTGTTAACATCAAACAGCACTTGGTAGGTGACGTGCAAGATTCTTTATGAATTGAGCTCGTGATAACTGGAAAGCAACGATGGTGAAAATCTTAATTGAAATTCACTTGTTCCAGGTTTCATGAATTGACGGCTTCAATCATAAGGATTTTTAATCCAAATGATTCACTCTTTATGTTCGCAGTCAGCTTTAGACGGTCGAATAAAGAGAACGGGTTTACCCGCGAAATCCTGTCAGGAAGTTACTTAATTGAAACTATCCGTCACGGGTACGATATCTAATATCGTCCAACGGTCTTCATCGACCGGAGATAAAATGCTACCGAATTAGAATAAAATGTCAAAGCCATTTTATTCGTGTCGTTGCTGTGTACCTGTTGAAGACGGTGGCGTTGCTGTGTACCTGTTGAAGACGGTGGCGTTGCTGTGTACCAGTTGAAGACGGTGGCGTTGCGGTGTACCAGTTGAAGTCGTTCCCACATGCTTATGTTTTTCTGCATCAAAGTTCAGCAAAAATTCAAGAAAGTACAAAATGAAGTCTTCCGCTGTACCAAACTCTGAAGCTTTCGAGAATTTAACAAAAGACATAAGTGTGTGGAACATGGAGTCACGAGGAGGCAAGATTCACAAAAAGGCAAAGATCGCACGTGATTGGTCAAAAGAACAATGCTCTCAAGCCAAAGCCTAAAAGATCAAATAAACATATTCACAACAAAAAGAAAGAAGAAAAGATTACGAGCTGAAGAACGAAGACTTAGTATAGTATGCTAGGCTTAGAACTTTGTAACGTGGAGTGACCTCCATTAGGGGGAGATTGTTAGAAATACGTTTTAACGTATATTAGAAGTATCGGTGACTCCACAGTATTATTAATGTTGTAATAGCTCGTAGTTAATGTGTGCTTATTAAGTTAAGTAAGAAACTGACCCATGGGCTTGTCATGGGTCGGCCCAAGCCCAATAGTGGCTTGGATATAAATACCCCTTTCCACCATGGAAAGGGGTTGGTTGTTGATGTTCTCATTTTATCATTTTAATGAAAAACACATTTTCTCTCTCACTTTCTCTCACTAGTTTCTCTCTCTAGAAATCTTCAACCCACTTCATAGATTAACAAGATTATCAATATTCTACATTAATGAATATCACTCTGAATGTTCTGGCAAGACCATAAAGATATTGCGTAGAAACCTGAAACGAGTTTTAATCAATTTAGAATCAAACCACTGTTGCTTTTCAGTTTACACATGTTCAATTCTAAAATAATCTTACACGTGACCTACCGCAGTGTTGTTAGATGTTAACACTGGAAGGATTTCCACTCATCATTGTGAATACTAAGTAGTATCACTCTAAGTGTTCTAGCAATATCATAAGGATATAGCGTAGGACTCTCTTTATCATCATTCTTGTGTCCTAACGAGATTTGATTGATCTCTTGGCTCTGGACTCGATTTGTGCACTTTTAGTGGTTGGAGGCTGGAGCAGATGCCACCTATTCAATATCAACTATCTCGGAGTGAGAAAGTCAATAGAAGTCATGTTGATCTCCATGACAATAAAACAAACTTCTTTTGAGAGAATCCTGAGTAGCTAGGGAAGGGTTGTGCATCACATCACTGGGTCCATGATGTGTAATCTTCATGATGTGTTGACCCGGTTTCTGCCTAAGTTGTATGGAGGGTTTCTTTCTTTACACCCTTTATCCTTACATTTATTTTTCATTCTTCAACCCCTTCAATGCTTACCAAGATATCATCACTAACACCTTGTTGTGATTGGTCCAATACTAGCATCAGTACTTAGTCGGCATTCAGCTACGTTCACATTCTATTCCATCTTTCCTAAGGACTTCTAATAATCTATTGGATTGTCCCTTGGAAGATCCCTCCGTTTCTGGGTGGATCATAGGACTTAAACCTAACCACCCTTTTGACACCAATAACATCGTGGATTAAAGATGTTGTTGGTATTTGATCGTAACCATATGTGCTTGAGTCTTTAGATCATATTTTAATCATATTTTCTCCCCTATCTCTAATATATAAAATCGTTTGATATTAGAGATATCAAGTTTAATTAAAATATATGTAGTAACCTCGAACTTTAAATCAATATTTAGACCGAGTTCTAATACTATTTCTAATATTCGGACAAATATTTATCGACTTTTATTTGTCAAGATCATTTTTTAAAATAATATTAAAAATTATTTGACTAACCGACAAGGTAAGGCTTTAACGTATCGAATACATGTCAATTATTATTTATTGGCAAGTCTATTTCTGTCATCGATAGAAAATATTCTGGTTATGACATAGAAATATTTTCTATTGACGGCATTTTAATTTATCGCTTTACGAGCATTATTCATAATTTACGTTAACCCTTTTATTCGTCATTCGTTTATAGGACGCGTTAACGTTTATTAAATAATAAGCCCTCATTTATTTATCAAAATAAAATATTTTCCGAATTTCAATGTTTTTATTTTATATTGAGAGTTTATTTTTCGTGTTTTACGCGTAACCTCAAAATCGCGTAACTTTTAAAATATCGAGATTCGATAATACCCGCTTTATTGATTGTAAAACAAAACCACATATATTAAACAACATCACCCATCATATGATGACTCGTCCTCCTTTAAATCAACCAAAGTTTCACAGTTAGTTGGTTGATGCACACGTCTCTCATAGTATGCATGTCTATCCAAGTATTAATTTGCAAAGTCAAAATAGTCTTCATTTTGAGTCATAAAACTTTAAAACAAGCCTTCCATTTCTCTGTTTTTCTGCCGACTAAAGAACCACACAACAACTTATATTACTCAAAATTAGTTAACCTAATTATACAAAGATTAAAGCCCATTGATGCTAGACTTGTTCTTCGATTCAATCAAGCATCATCTACAAATACATACATCATTATAATTAATGTTTTATGGGCTGAGGTTAAGGATTATTACATGTGTTATTGAATTTGGGTTAATATAATTTGGATGCTTGATTATTGATTTAGAAGCAAAAAGGGTCTTGAGATTGCTTTGTTATTGTGTTTCTTTCTTTTTGGTAAGGTTTTATTTACTTTATTTAAAATGATTGTATATCATTTATTATGTACTAGTATTTATCATTTTTCTACTGATTAATAGTTGATTAATAGGGGTTTGGACATTATATAAGAATTTTGAAACTAAAGGCAAGCTAAAAAAAGCCCTATATCATGATTGAAATTTACTGGTTTAGATCAGTAGACAAAACGTATGGTTTGTCCAACATCATTAGGTTTTTAGCCTTGTATAGTTTTATAGGGTGATAGGCCTTTGTTTTGTAGAGATTTGGACGGGTTACTCGTCTCGTGACGATACCCGATGAATTAGATATGACCGAAACGGTTAAAAGTGTCAAATCTTAACATACTATATAACCTGACTTAAAAGTGCTATAAGAGCTCAGAACTATGTAAAGAGTGAATAATATCAAATGTAGATAAACTTATTTACAACCTTCACGAGTCAGGTGGTTTTCTACCGACATACGGTTTAAAAATGGCGGCCAAAACCGTGAAACTAAACCATGCTGTCCAAAAACAGCATTGACCCGAGTTAATGTTTGATCATTTTGACCCTTTTTCATGTAATCATAAGTAATGAGAGTTCCTAATATTTGTAGTATACTTAACAAAGGTAACGGGAGTATAAAATCCAAGTCGGGAATCATTACGTTTTAGGAGTAGTATCTTAAATACCGAGACATATCATAAAATTGGCTAAATTGAACCGTAGTGATCAAATGTAAAAATTGACCATTTTTATTAACACCGAGGTGGTACGTCCCACTTATCGGGAAATATGGACTCATTTATATATTGATATGTGTAAGACTTATGACCCGACCATCATGAAATATTAAGTGGACATCTTTTGGAGGCGTTTTAGAACCTGAAAACTATATAAAGTGGATTGGGCCACAAAAGCCCAACATACACTTATAATGGCTATTAGGACATTATTTGGCCTGAGACTTATAACATGTTTAGAGTTTAATACTGAGATTGAAATGGACTAAAGTCATAATAACTTGTAATGGGCCACTAATGGGCTTTAATGGGCTTAAAGGTCATAATGAATACATGATAGATTGTTATCAAAGTCTTATGAAAAGTTTTATAAAACTTATGCAATGTCCAAACTTACTAAAGTGAACTATATACATATATGTATGATTTATTTCTCGTCTCGGGCCTATGACGCGTCTCGTCAGTTTAGGTCTCGTTCGGTCATATGTTGACCGTTAGGCATCTTGCTCTCGATCAACGAGCGATTGGTATCTCGTGAAGTCGTGTATCGACTATTGAACGTTTTTTCCTTGATCTACGCGTAATAGCTATATCAGGTGAGTCTATAGCCTCGCTTTTATACTATCTTGTAAGTGATTTTTAACCCGCGAGGGGGAATACATGTTGTTTTATAAAATGAACACAAGTTGTTTTTGGTATGCTGTACCCGAATATGATGATAAATTCCTAAGTACCATTGTCTTATGAAGTCCATGTATTTCATGAACTATTAATTACTTTGTGAGGTAAACGCTAATACATTTGATAGATCTATTTGGTTTGACTGCCTTATCCTAGGGTATGTATCCTTGTGATCACCTGAAAGGGATATAATGTATAAGAGGTCGTTGGTATATGACAATATTACCTGTTGTAGGGGCGCCGTAAGTGACTCGGTTTGACGTGTCGGTTAACGTTCATTTGCATGAGCTTAAGGCATTTATCGATATATATATGACTTGTATGTGTTACAAGCTTGAGATAATTAAACTTCTTGTGTTCAAATGATGATTTGCGAAACCTATAGACTTGCTCAACCGTTGTGTTGATGATTTTAAGCATATATTTCAGGTAATCAAGATGGATAGCAGCGGAGTATGAAGGAAGGGAGTTAGTGCTTACTTGTCTAAACTTCATAGTTTTTCCATCTCTTGAACTGAATAAATAACTTTTAAGTCTTTGATGAATGTGATGTATTGGTAACGATTTTTGGGACCAAACGCTACTCTGATTTTATATATTGGGATGGGAAACTTTTAGACAATATTATATATTATTTTAACGTCTTGTCTATGATTGTGTGCGATGTGCTATGAGTAGCGCCCCAATGTGGTATTCTGTTGCGTGGTAATTTGGGGGTGTTACAATATATTGTGAAAAATAGTCTTGAAAAAACTTTCAGGAGAAAAATGTGTCAAACTTAGCATGAATTTGGAACGCTCCCACTCAAAAATTGATTCAATTGATTTGTCATTGTGAGGATGTGATCCATATATCTCTTTTTGAGGATAGGAGTTGTTGAACAAACAATTTTTGAAAGATTTTGAATAATCATTGAAAAACTCTTGAAAAAATTGTGTTCAACGCTTTTTGAAGAAACGCTATTTTTTTTTGGCGAATAAGTTTTTCTAAAGCATAACTTGAGTTCATAGACGTTGAATGTCTTGACGAATCCACTCAAGTGTAAGAAGATTTCTCTTCTTTTGCTGAGGGTAAGGGCACTAAAGCGTTCATTCCCCCGTGAATATAGACACGGGTTGTAATCTAAAAGTGATTACAAGCCATTGTGTTGAGCTCAAAACGTTGAATGTTTTGTGACAAGCTCAACCCAAGATAGATTGCTCTACCCGTTGTATGGAAATATTGTCCAAAATAGACACTTTCCTTTATAAAATAGAAACGACATGATTTGAAAAATATTTACAACTTTCATTCGAGCTTTATGTACACACCCGTGTCGTTATTGAGCGACATGTCTAGGCACGCCCATATTATGGTTACTGAAAGACATGTCGAGAAGAATCTTTTTGGATTTTGAAAGATTTTTAATTTTGTATTTTTCTTTTTTAATAATATATACATGTAGATGTTTGATAGATGAATCAAGCAGGCTTCTTTGCCAGAATCTCCAGTTCTGCTGGAGTCAAACATCTCATAGCAATTTGCCTAACTAGATACGTAAACCTCTCTTTCGAAAGAGATTTTATAAACAAGTCATCTAATTGGTAATCAGTTCCAACAAAGTATAGTTCAACAATACCCCTTTCAACTTGTTCCTTAATGAAGTGATATCTGACATCAATGTGCTTTGTGCGGGAATGTTGTACCGGATTGCAGGAAATGGCTATGGCAGACTTTGAGTCACAGTACATGGGTACTTTATCAAAGTGGAAGCCATAATCCGTGAGTTGTGTTCTAATCCAAAGAACTTGAGCACAACACGCAGATAACGACACATACTCCGCTTCGGCTGATGACAGTGACGTGCAATCCTGCTTCTTAGAAGACCATCCCACAAGCTTATCTTGAACTAGAAATTATGCACCACCAGAAGTAATTTTTCGTGTATCAAGACACCCTGCATGATCAGAATCTGAATAGGTCATTAGAAAGAAACCGGTTTCCCTCGGATACCAGAGTCCCAAATGAATGGTATTATTGAGGTACCGAAAGATCTGTTTAACCCCCTTGAGGTATTTTTTAGTGGATCGTGCTTGATATCGTGCATAATAACACGTAGCATGTGATACTGGTCGGCTTGCTGTTAAGTACATGAGGGAGCCGATCATGGAACGATATTTCGTTTGATCTATGACATCTTCCTCCAAATCAGCATCTATGGATGTGGTTGATAATGGTGTCCCAACGGGGTCACATGAGGTCATACCATGCTTTTTGATTATCTCTTGACAATACTTAGCTTGGTTAATAAAGATACCACTTGGGGATTGGTGAACTTGAATTCCTAGAAAGAATTTTAGTTTCCCCATCATTGACATTTCAAATTTGTTGTGCATGACCTTTTCAAACCATTTTGAAAGTTTTGGGTTTGTAGCCCCGAAAATAATGTCATCAACATAAATCTGCACAAGCAAAATGTCATCCCCATATTTATAAGTGAACAAAGTTAGATCAATGGAACCTTTTGAGAAACCTTTGGATACCAGAAATTTCAAGAGCTCGTCGTACTATGCTCTTGGAGCTTGCTTGAGTCCATAAAGCGCTTTGTGGAGATGATACACCTTGTTAGAATAATGAGGATTAACGAATCCTTCCAGCTGCGTGACATAGACTTCTTCTTTCAAAGGACCGTTATGAAATGCTGTCTTCACGTCCATTTGATAAACAGTGAATCCCTTATGTGCAGCATAAGCAAGGAAAATCCTGACCGCTTCCATACGAGCAACTGGTGCAAATGATTCTTCAAAATTAATTCCATCTTTCTGTCCATACCCCTTAGCCACTAGCCTAGCTTTGTTCTTGATGATTGTGTTTTCTTCGTCCATCTTGTTTTTCCAGACCCAACGAAGATTTAGTGAAATCACATCGTATGGTCTGTCAACAAGTTCCCAGACTTTAAGTCTCTCAAATTGAAGAAGTTCATTTTGCATCGATTCAATCCAATCATGATCATCCATGGCTTCTTTGATGTTTTTCGGTTCAGCTGTACTCACAGCGAGTGCGAACATACAAACATCGCCATCGGTTTCAAGCTGCCGTCTTGTATGAACGAGATGTGAAGGTTTTCCAATTACTTGAACCAAAGGATGATCTCGGGTCCAAAGATGCATTGAAGGATGTCGCTGGTAGAACGTATGCATATTTGACGAATCAGCATGGCGAGTAGAGGACTCTCCAGTTTTGTGTACCAGTGTACCAAATGGGTTGTGAAAATCGTCATCGTCAGATAATGCATTGTCTGCTTGATTTGTGTTCTCTGGGGTAATGACAGTAGTTGTGAATGTTGTAGGATCGATTGTTGAAGTGATATTCTGAGGAGGTAAATCTGCAGCAACCCGTGTTGAAGTAGATGAAGTTGTATCCTTTTGTTGACGATGATCGGTATCATCATTCTTATCATGAGTGACAACGGAAGACTTTGATACAACATTTTTCTCCCCCGTGAAATATTCATCAAACATTGATCCATATAACATTTCCAACTCTTCACGTGTCGTTTCCACTGTCATATCTGCTCTTGGAACATGTTCAGGAACCAGCTTTGAACTTGACGGTTCGTTGTTGTGGTATTGAGTCCCGAGTTCCGTGCGGTTGTGCACAGAAGTCTTTTGTCGTCGTAGATCGGGACTTAAACTGTTTTGTTCAAGTGTCATTTCTTGCAATTCATCGAATATGACATGAATAGTCTCGACTTCAATTTTGTTCTCTTGTTGTAATTATATCCCTTAGACTGAGTTACATATCCCACAAGAATGCATGCATCACCTTTCTCTTTAATCTTGTCCAGATTTTCACCATCTCGAATAATGTAACACGTACATCCAAAAACATGAAGGTGTTTGAGTGAAGGTTTTCGATCATGAATTATGTGATACGGTGTCTTTTCGTGTCTTGGGATAATTAAGGATCGGTTTTGTGTGTAGCATGCGATTGACACAGCTTCGGCCCAAAAGAATAGTGGTAGTTTTGAAGCGGATAATAATGTTGGAGCAGCATCAACCAAAGTACGGTTTCGTCTTTCAACAACACCGTTTTGTTCAGGTGTTCTAGCAATAGATGTTTCGTGTTCAATCCCTTCAACTTCAAAATAATTCTTTAGAGTTGAATTCAAGAATTCCGTGCCTCTGTCGGTACGTACCACTTTTACTTGAGCTTTAAGACCGCGTTGTATCAGTTTAAGGAAGTTGATGAGAACTTCGGGTGTTTCATCCTTAGACCTCAATAAGTGAGTCCACGTGTACCTTGAGTAGTCATCGACAATTACCATAACGTATTTCTTCCCATTGATGCTTTGAACACACATGGGGCCACACAAATCTATATGAAGAAGATCTAACCGTCCTTTAGAGATTGGTGTAGTCTTTGTCTTGAAACTACTCCGTTTGGCTTTACAAATCTCACAAGAAGAACAAAGATGATCTTTGATGAATTTCAAGCTTGGATGGCCTCTCACAATATCTTTCTTGGAAAGCAAGTTGATGGTATCAAAATTAAGATGAGATAGACGTTGATGCCATAACCATGCCTGAGTCGTTGAAGCTTTAGCCATGAAGTAAACTGGAGTTGTAGAAGTTGTGTCTTGAAGTGAAATAGTGTAGAGGTCAGTACCCCGTGAACCGGTAAGTAAGTCATTCTCATCATAATCACGAACAAAACATGTCTTCTTTCTAAAAGCAACCTCCAAATCTGCATCATAGAATTGACCAACCGAGAAAAGATTGTGATTGAGCCCTTCGACCTAGTATACCCTTTTTATCGTTATATTTCCCTGAACCAAATCTCCATATCCTAGGATCGGTGCAAATTGATCACTTCCGAATCGGACCGTACCCAGGAACTTCTCCACGAAGTTAATTAGAAGCTTGAGATTCCCTTTCATGTGCTTGTGCATCCCGAGTTTAGTATGAAGAGAATTATTTCGATCACCTGCAGAAGAATTAGAACACGATGGAGCATTTGCTAAATTGGATTCCATGTCAGTTGTGATTTTCGATTCATTAGTTTCCCTAGTTTCAGCACTTAAAGGTACACTAACGCTCGGTGTCACGTTTTCTTTCCTAACCTTAGGCATCCATTTATATCCTGGAGGACATTGATTAGCAAACCACCATTTCTAAGACTTGCTAGCAGACTCATATAATTCCCTAATTCTGCTTCTAGGGTTCTTAGTGGTGGAATTTTGATGTAATACTTTTCTTAGTGGGGGTGGCACCAGAATGGTTCACTTTGCTTTTGGGTTTACTAGCACTAATAGGCATCGCAACTTGCTTCTTAGTTCTAGTATCTACGCCTTTCACATTATTCACAGCACACATAGAATGATCAGCATTGTTGCGTCAAAAGTTGATGAGTTAAATCACCATGGAAACTAGAAGGACCAAATATGGCATTAATAGAAACTTCAAGCTGGTGGAAAAAATACAAGAAAGTATCCCCTGCTACAAAACTTTCCACTGCTGTGAAGATTCCCCTGCTATGTACTAAAAACATAGAGATTTGGTAAGTAGTGATAAGAATGAATAATTCTGTTTTGATTTAGTCATTATTATCTTATTTAGTTTCCATGTATCCCTGGTTCCTTAAGTTATAAAAGGAACACCAGACCGTAGGTTTTATTCATTCATTCATACTACTAAAATGTAAACTATAGAGTCTTTGATCTCTAGGTATGGGATTCAATGTATACATGCCTAGAGTAGTTTGTGTTAATCATCAATAATACCAACCCTTTGGGAATTATTCGTCTCTTAAACATCTTGTTCATGATTATCATTCAATTCCGCTATGTTAATTCATATGAATGTTCATCATCCTAGATAAGATGGTTTTTACTATTTGAGTCTAAAGATCTTGGATTCAACATGTGGTATCAGAGCGGGTGGCTCTTTATATCTAGGAGAATCAAGGTGTTTTTCGTGTTCGTGTTCGTTGCTGTGAAGATCTAGGGTTTGTGTTAAAACCCTAGGTAATAATTAATTTTTGTTGCTGTTCTTGACGTGTGGTTCTGGTTCACAGAAACGTTCATATATTGATTCGTCAAAATAAAAGGAAAAGGGCAACAATGGTGCAACAATATTAATAGTTGTCGTCTCTTGTTCCTATGATTAATGGTACGAGAATATTGAACAAAGACATGACGTTTGTCCAATCAAATGGGGGTGATTTGTTTAAACATCTAAACATCACGTGGGGTTATTTGTTTAAACTTATATTGCTTTCTTGAGAAATAAGCTGCGCATATGGACAAGAACGAGGGTTGTGCATTGTTTTGTGGGCCAGCAATGTGGGTTCACATGGATTTGTTGTGTTCACACGAATTGTTTGTTCAATTCTTGTGTTCACACGAAATTAGCCAATCAGCAAATGGTTATTGAATGGTCATGTAAGGTTAAATTGTCACAACAGCAAGTGTTTATTAAATTGTTTGTCTGTTTGTGACTTTCTAACCTACGAAGGATTGTTTTACTACGTTCACACGAATGATGGGGCGAATGATGAGGTGTGGATACAAAGATATCACAACAGGTATAACTTGCTCACTGTAGGGTTTGTTTTAATTGCTTTTGTTTTTGTTATTTATTTCACTGTTATAACAAAAACAGGGGCATTAATAACAAAAACAGGGGCATTAAAAGTTCCCCCTGCTTTTGAAATTGTTCCCCCTGCTTTCATTAAAAGTTCCCCTGCTACGACCCCCCTGCTTTCATTAATAGATTCTCACTGTTTTTGAAAGTTCCCCCTGCTGTCAAATATGATTTTTGGGATAGCAAGGTTTTGGAGTTTGGTATATTCATAGCAACTGGTCTAAAAGGTATAAAGGATTGATTTAATTTTATTGATTACGAAGAAAAGTTTTTATCATTTATTTGAAGATGAAGGAGATTTTCGCGGGTATGGGTTTTATGCTTACACGCTTAGTGACAAAGTGATACAAGATCTAGGAATATGTGATTTCTCTTATGGTACTCTATGCACATATTTTCTATCACTTGAAGGAGTTACATTATCGTGCTCAGTGTCTCGTTTCAAAGGTAAACGAGGATTTTTGTATACAAAGGAACTTTGTCACGTGGTTAGTGCAAGTTATAGAATGCAAGTTCGGGTTATTCTTCTTCATCATCAAGTAAGTTATAATTCATATTCTTCATATGTAATCATTACATAAAGCCTACAGAATTGAAGATTCATCAATGACTAGCACACTTTAAGGGGAAGATCATTTGATAAAGTGTTAGTCATTCACATATGACATCAAGGTGAAGATTTTTGCTACTGCTCATTGGTATTACTACAACTAATGTGAATGAATACTGGTCAAGATCATTTTTATTAGGTGGGTGGTTCTACTGTGCTTCATGGAGGTTATTTTGAAAAGTGGAATACTTGGGTTTGATGTATGATATTGGTTAGTAGTAGTTGAAAATCAAGGTTGTTCATATAGAAGACCCCTATTTGATCATGTCAAAAAGGGGAAGTTATCTACAAAGAATGTTCAGCCTGTTGATCTTTTGATGTTGTATGCTTAAGGGGAAGTGTTTTGACATCATCTACTAGGGAAAGATTGTTGCGTCAAAAGTTGACGAGTCAAATCACCATGGAAACTAGAAGGACCAAATATGGCATTAGGAGAAAGTTCAAGCTGGTGGAAAAAATACAAGAAAGTTTCCCCTGCTACAAAACTTTCCACTGCTGTGAAGATTCCCCTGCTATGTACTAAAAACATGGAGATTTGGTAAGTAGTGATAAGAATGAATAATTCTGTTTTGATTTAGTCATTATTATCTTATTTAGTTTCCATGTATCCTTGGTTCCTTAAGTTATAAAAGGAACACCAGACCGTAGGTTTTATTCATTCATTCATACTACTAAAATGTAACCTATAGAGTCTTTGATCTCTAGGTATGGGATTCAATGTATACATGCCTAGAGTAGTTTGTGTTAATCATCAATAATACCAACCCTTTGGGAATTATTCGTCTCTTAAACATCTTGTGCATGATTATCATTCAATTCCGCTATGTTAATTCATATGAATGTTCATCATCCTAGATAAAATGGTTTTTACTATTTGAGTCTAAAGATCTTGGATTCAACAAGCATTAGCATATTTTCCACATTTCACACAAACAAACTTAACATTTAAAGCATTCAAAGCAGTCGAATCATTCAAATCGTCATTACATGCGATTACAGACTTTTTAATCTTAGAAACATTCAAATTCCTAGGGTGTTCTTCTACTTCCTTCATCTTCCCTTGACTCTTATGTTTCCAAACCTTATGATGCACTTGCGTGCTCTTAAGCTCAGGCCGGGTAACACTAGCAGTGGAGACTACTCCTGTAGTAGAAGACACACGAGTATTAGTGTTTCTAGAAGTCTGAGGCGATTGACTAACTTTGTTTGTATATTTAGTGGTCATTCTATACATTCCTGGTTTAATCACATTATTGTGCTTAACGCTTGGTGGTAGAGTATTCCTTATGGGTTGATTATGTGGTAACCTTTCCTTTCCATCCATCTTGCGGGCAAACACATGTTTTGCAAACGCTGAATTTGAGAAAACAAATGGTTTTCCCAAGATAAAGGATTTATTCACATTATACGCATTGGGTTGTCTCACAAAAGATTTCTTAACGCTAGGTTCCACAACTTTACCACCCATCTTAACAACGAGTTTCTTCAACTCTACGATTTCTATGTCTTTTTCTTGTAACTGAACTTTTAAATCCGCAATATCAAGACTTTTTTTGTTTAGTAATCGACATGACACATATAATTTTACTTCCAAAGGTGTATCATTTAAAAAACTGCCAACTTTGTTTTGTAAAGCAAGTTCAAGTGAATGACAATGTTTTTGAAGAATATCATATCTATGTTGAAGTAACGAAAACTCTTTTTGGTCAATTTTATTCGAAATCTCAGTTTCAAGACGTTCACACCCTTTGACTTGATCAAGATATTTTTGAGAGGCATTCTTGCAAGATTAGATCATATGCTATAGAAAAATCGTCTCTTTCAGGTTGATGATCGTCAATTTTTTTTCAAGAGATTCCACATATTTCAAATCGTCAAACATTTCTTGCTCTATTAACTTTTCAAATTCCAAAGAATGTTTCTTTGTTCTTTCCGCAAGAGGAATCAAAATAGTTTTCACAAGAACAGTTATATCGTGAGGAATTTCTTTATCACCTTTCAAAAGTTCACGTTTTTTCCAGTCATCATCAACAACCTTTTTGAAATTTTCAATGTTACTCTTAAGAATACTAAGTGCTTGCTTACTCTTGCTTATAGAAGCTTGATGCGGCAAGTACCTAATTTATTTTGAAACATTAGTTTTCTTAGTGGCAAAAACTTGTCTCCATTTAATTCTTATTTGCGCACATTTGTAAAAGATTTGCTCATGAGACTTCTATTTTTTGTGGTTTGAAAATTTCATAAAGACTATTTTCATAAGCATAATTATATGGTTTCACAAAGTCTTTATTTACGGGAGATCTACTCTCCTCTTCAAAACATAGTGACTCATCACTATCGGGCCTAACAAGAAGACAATCAAGGTCGGTCCATTGGGACTCCTCAAGATAGAGTCGTGGGTTCTCAGATTGAGCTTGCTCGAGGTACTTAGGACCAGCAAAACTAGCTTTACCCTTGAAAATCGAACGAGGTTCCAACATTCACATGGTTTGAATAGATTGATTTGTTTTATAAACAATTTTCTTATAAAAGTCAATTTGAACTTCATGTTCCACGACTTTGTCGATGTCTTTTGCTTGTTTAATTTTGAAAGATTTTTGCAAGTTAGCAACCTCTTCCGTCTTCGCAGAGACTAGTTTAGTTTTATCCTCTTGAAGAAAACCAATCTTTTGAGTTAACTCATTCACTTTAGTGGTAGCAAGATACGTTTTAGGTCGTTCAATACTTAAAGAGGTGTTACAATTACGTTTCTCTTATTCTAAAAGCATAAGAGTTTCTTTTTATTTAGTTTCAGACACATCCTTAACAGTAGTAATGAGACCCCCTTTGTACCTAGCCAGCTCTTTGTCTTTTTGAATAAGCTCAGCTCTGCAGCTTGCAAGAAGCTCACTAGATTTTATAACTGCAGCTTTACTTTTTTCAAAATTTTGAGGGAGTGTAGCGTTTGCCTTCTTTAATTGCTTTTGACTCTTTTTAGTTTCTTTGACATCTTTTTTGTAAAGAAGCAATTAAGTTAGCAAGCGCAATACGGTCCTCATCAGCATCATACTCGTTTGCATGTTGATCATCCTCATACTCATTATTGCACATGTCTGATGAATCAGGTGTGGTATTGCTATCAACCGTTTCCATCATACATGTGTTAGTAATGGTTGTTGGAAGCTCACTATGCTCATGAATATCACCAAACACATTATATTCGTCGTCAGTATGTACCTTATCGACTGGCTAGGTATCAAAGATAGGACCATTTTCATCTTCAGTGACTTTGAAAACTTCTTCAATCTTTGCCATGTATGAGTAAGTGCTTCAAGTTCTTGGTCGGAGGCTTCATCATCAGTGTCATCAAGCATTGCTCCTTCCTCGGCTGATAATTTAACCCAAGCTTCCATCTTCTTGCATAGTAGCATCTTTTCCTTATGATAGCCAGAGTCTCTAACCCATTTTGGCTTCCCGCATTCCTTTGCCATATGCCCATAACCTTAACAATTAAAACACTGAATCCCACTTTGATGAACCACTTGATTTCCAACAGTTTCCCTATTCCCAGTGACAGTAGCAATCCTCTGAGTATCATACTTAGCAGGTTGTCGATCATACCGTGCAGAACCCTCAACATGTGTTGGATGACGTCGATCATATCTAGGAGGACTTCCATCACGTCGACGTGTGTCATACCTTAGAGAACTCTTAACATATCGGTTCCTTGTGTTAGATGATGTTCAAAGATTGTTGTTGGTGGGTTTGTATATCTTCTTGTAAGACTTCATTATAAAAGCAATTTTTTGTTTCATTTCCCTATCCTTCTGAGCTTATTCTTCACTGTCCTCCTTCAGATGATGGCTCAGATGATGGTGATGGTGCTCTTGGTTCTTTGCCTCTTGATCTTGTGGGAGCTGAAGACTTGGATCAAGTGGAGTATCTTGGTGAGGATGATTGAGTGGATTATGACTTGGGAATACGAGAGTGATGATCTTAGACGTGTTGAGTGGTAGACACCAAAGCAAGTGGATTAGTAGTCTTTGCTATCCTTTCAGCTCGAAGTTCATTCGCCTCATTCCGAAATTGTTTCAAAATGTCAAAGAGCGTGCGATAGTTGACCTCGTCTAACTTACTCTGTTGTTTCACCAAAGTTTCAAACCGTGTCCACTCTGGTTGAAGTTGCTATAGAAATTTCACATTGACTTGTATGGTGGAGACTTTCAAATATTTTCTTGTCATGTCATTCATCATCTTGTAGAATCTTGAGTAATATGAGTCAATTGATTCCCCATCCAATGAAATAAACTTGCTAAAGTTCTAGAACAAGTTAGTTTTGACATCTTGCTTGTTAAATGACTCTTCTTGTTACAAGCGTTCAATAGCAAACCACATTTCTTTTGCAGTAGAGCACACATTAACCGTTGAGTAAATATCATCGCCAATCCCACTTAGAATCAAATAGATTGCTTCCTTCTCTGCATCAATCCAAGCACGTTTCTCTTTCGAAGTGTTCTCATATGTTTCCTCAATTGTTTCATCAGAACCAGGGGTCGAATCGGTTGCTGGATGTGCAGGAATAGTTATTGTAGTGGGAGTATAGGGTCCTTCTTTGATGCAACATCGGAGAAGATTACCATTTGGTCTTGTAACAAGATATTGGATAAAACGTGATTGCCATTGTGCATATCGACCTGACACAAGCATTGGTGGTCTCTCTTTGTTGCCCGCCACCATGATGTTGTTGTTCGTCACACGATACTCTGTAGTAGAATCCATCTTGATATGCTTTGAATTTAGAAATGAATATGAATCTTAAGTAGATGTGATAGTGATTGTTGTTGTAGAGAAAAGTAGTTGAAATCCCTTAAAAATGTTCTCGAAAAACCAAAAAATTCTCCAAGGCCAAAAAACACATGAGTGTATTTTTGGAATTTTTCAAAAAATCCTCCAATCTGTCGTAATGTCAAACAATCTGCCGCAATGCACAAAGATTTATGCCGCAATGTCTCTCCTGTCGCATTGTCTCTTGTCGCAATGTCTCAATCTTTGACCCTGTCGCAATGTAGAAACTTGAACCTATCGCAATGTAGAAACTTGAACCTGTCGCAATGTATCAACTTTGAACCTGTCGCGATGTAGAAATTTTGAAGCTGTCGCAATGCCAAAAAAATGAACACCTGTCGCAATATCCAAACAAATACTCTGTCGCAATATCTAACCAAGAAACGTATCGTAATGTGTGTCGCAATGTTGGTCGCAATCCTTAAACCCTAGCATTGCGCTGGAAAACATGGTAAAGTTCTGTCGCAATGTGTTAACAGTTCCGAAAAAGTTGAGTAAAAAATGAGTTTTTTTGTTAGAAATCCGTGATTTTAACCAATCCAAAGCACTCAAATCCCTACCAAAACTATGTAGGAGATTTCTATCAAGAATTAGAGCACGGAAAACACAAAAAATTGAGACGTGGTGTTTTGAGCTTGAAAAACCCACGAAATCAATCTATAACAACAACTAATCACAAATCTACCTCATGGTGATTGATACCAATTGTTGTCCTTTATTTGTGATGATTAAACAAGAAAGAAAGAGAGAAAAATAGATGAAAATAGATGAATTCTAGAGAGAAAGTAGAGAGAAAGGAGAGAGAAGTATGAAACTTATGGAATATTAGATTAAGAAAATAAACAACCAACACCCTTCCTAACATGCTAGGAAGGGTATTTATAGCCTTGCCTATATGTGGCATAATGGGCTATATGTTTGATTGGGCCGAGCTTGAATAAATGCTTAGTACCTTGAAAGAGGCCTTTTAAGCTAGCCATCAAGCCCGTAATGTCACGACTATTTTACAATCTATTACAACGTTCTAGTTGATGTTACAATAATAAACTATGACTGAGCATTCTTGTTTGACTCAATATTTTGAGGCTAATAGGAAACGCCTGAGATGATTGAGGATCGATTAGCAGTATCCATGGAGTAGGGTACATGAAGTACACCTGGACTACTGTACATAAAGTACAAAATGAATACTGCACATGGAGCATACCTGAGACACTGTACATGGAGTACACATGAAATACTGTACATGGAGTATAACTGAGACATTGTACATGGGGTACATGTTGAATACTGTACATGGCACTGGTGGAAATTTTATGGGATGATCGAACTGGTGTCATTTGTCTGACATGATAATTTTTTTTTATTTAAACGGTAGTAAACTGAACTGAAACGAGTAATATGATAGCCTGGCAATTCCTGCGTAGACTTAATACTGGTTGTATAGAGGTTCGCGAATATGATTAAACATAATTTCAACAATGGTCAGCATGAAGACATGACTGATGAAGACCAAGCATGATTTATTATGAAGACATGATTTTACTATAACCCTTATGTATCATCACCTCGCTGAAAACGTAATTCGCATAAGGAGGCATAAACTTATTCAGCATGAAGACGACATCCACGTGAGGGTATTAAAACTTGATTGTTACAAAGAACATAAAAGTATAATCAATTGATGTTTAACATCAACTGATGTGGATGGCTATGGTTCAATCCACAGAACTCAAAGAAGAAAACATGTGACTAAGTATGAGCGATTCTAGTTCGATCCATACTTGTCAAAATTTCGTAAGAACTGTCATGTATATTAACTTACAATCTGGGACTAAATATGGTTGGTTGTAGTCCTATCCATACGTGTCAAAATTTTATAAAATGTGATGATATGACAAAGGTGAACAACTATGGATCGGTTCACAAATCAATATTTGACTTAAAAAGCATGAAATTTGACCTGAGAAATGGTGAACGCATATGGGTCAGTTCACCTAATAACATTCGACTGAAAACATGAATCTGTCATGAGTAAAGGTAAATACATATGGGTCGGTTTATCAATACAAAATCTGAACGGACAAGGGTGAACGCCTATGGGTAGGTTCACCAAGACAAAAATTCGTAGAAAAGTACATGCGACAAAATATGACCAGTCCTGTACCAACCTTTTACTTAGTCAAAATTTAAGAAAACTGACTGATAAATGAAGAAAACTGGCTGATAATTGCATGAGAAACTTGAAAGATAACAATGCCAAAATATGGGAAGTTCCTGGTGACTACCCGCTAGTCACATGTCAAGTTTTAGAGCCTACAAGTCGAACCTATAGATCTGATACCATAAATGTAACACCCCACTTGGATAAGTGGACCGTTACATGTATTTATGGCGTGTCATCAAAGCATATAAGGTAAATGTCCTAATACATTAACTGACCATAAAGGAAATACCGGAAGCAAACATCGGTAAACCAAACATAAGCTCAAAACATGAAAAGTAAGTACTGAAAAAAAGGACTAAATAATGTCTAAACATGAAATAATGCATGAAATGCATAAGTCAAGAAGTCTAGATAGCTTCCATCCAAATGCCCGTACTCTCAGAATCCTAAGAGCGTCCTGGTGTACCTGCCGTTAGAACATGAAAGGAACTACGGCTGAGCATAATGCCCAGTGAACGGATATAAAGCCTGATAAGAACTACTGAAATGAAGCAGATGATAAAATACTGAAGCTGTAAGACTGATAAGTAAAGTTGTAGCGGAAATCTGTGTATAATCTGAAAAGTCTGATTTATAAAAAATAATGCTGAACTGTTATCTGTTAAATATGAAAACATGCATTTACTGTATTTTAATTGCCAAGAGCTTATATAGGTCATGTGCTGTAACAACTGCTGCATGAATAAATGGAGGGGTGACCTCATCATGTTGTAGAGGGGTGACCTCTAAGTAATGTGCTAGGTGAAGGGATCAACTCCAATGTGAAGGATGTAGAATCACACACCACATTCACCTGATAAACTGTAAACTGATAGACTAGGATGCATCCATACGCCCCGCTGATAATACTGATAAAATGGCCAAGCTAAATAAATGGGACGCTGCGAGAAATGAATCCCCCGCAGAAGAGTCATGACACCGGTGTCTCTAGTGTCATAGTTACGGTACCTCCGTAACTAGTACATAACTGGTCATGCTTGTATATAAAGCTCAAGCAATTTATTTAGTTATTAAAATGATTACTGATAAGCTTAAAACATATAATGGGAAAACATTTGGCTACAGACGGAGAATCCTAATCATGCATAGAAGGGAGTCCTTACTGAAGGACGGAAAATCCGTACCTCGTGTCCAGTAATGAAATGAGAATAAAGTTGAAAGGTCTACTCCGACTTCCCGGTTACTACATAAATAAGGGACGTGAAATGAGTTGACTGATATCTGTTTAGTTTTACTGATCTGAACTGTTCTTAATTTAATTTATATTACATGTTCTTGTATTACTATTCCGTGTATAATCTGGTAACTCTGACTGTTTTTATATTTTACTGATTGTTCCTGGTATTTCTGATTAATATGTTACTTGTATTCCGGTTCATGTATAACCCAAACCCTCGCATTATATATGTATACTATGAATAGTAATCTATAAGAATATAAAGTTTCCTAAAATGGTTTCCATGAGAAATACATCATTTGAAAACAAACATCATATATTTAATTAATAATACTCGTTAAATAATTACTAATATAATTTACTAAATTAAAACTATTAAAACATTTTGACTTGGTTAAGTTCATGATGTAAACTTATTTGCTAAACAAATGATAACATTATTAATTTAAACGAGCCCATCGTTTTTATTTTAAACGTGTACCCAAGCCTACCGAGACACTCCTTCTCGGTCGCACTAAAACAAATCAACAACACTAGTAATACACAGCCGGATTAGCGACAAAATTTTCTGTCGCTAAACCGTCGCTAACTGGGACCAAAACTGCATATAACATATCTCTAAAAACTGCGACAGAACTGCTGTTGTTAAACTGTCGCTAATCTGTGACTTAAAACTGAAAATCTAATGAAGTTATAAATGCAATGGTTCCTACTACTTGGTTGTTTGTTCCCACTGTTTTGTTAACCCAAACACTCCCCCTGCTGATGGTCAGACCCAAACGCACCCTTGCTGATACTACAGCCCCAACGCACCCTGTTGGTGGTCCTTTGGCGCTGCAGTTCGACATCAAACACACCATACCCCTTGTTGTGGTCACGGCTGGCCAAAAGAACCCACACCGAGACCTAATGGTCTCGGTTTTCCTGATTTCACACAAAACCCGACACCCTATTCCTGTTTATTTATGTGTTTACCATAAGAATTCGTTTGCTTAGATCTAAATCTTACCAATTCGTGATGTAAACATAAATTAAAAGAAGGAATGATTACCGTTATAGGGTTGCTAAATGAATGACTAACACACCCACGAATCGAATGGGAAAAATAAATCCTGAAACCCTTTTGTTGTTGTTCTCAGCCGGCGGCCACTCAAAAGCCAAATCCCTCTTTCCCGTTTCTTTTTTTTTCTTTGTTTGTGTTACTGTTGTGACAAAAGGGGTGGGTTTACTCCCTGTATGTTTTTCTTGCAATATGGGCTGGGCTTCCAAGCCCAAGTTTTCTTTCTTTGTTTCTTGTTTACACGCCACTCCTAGTACATATACATACATATTCTATTTTCGTTTCGTTTAATAATTCGTGTTATAATTTCCCGTGCTGTGATTTTGCAACGTATTATTTATTTCCTGTATTATAATACTCACGTGATACTTAGATCATTTATAATTAATTATTATTCTGAATAATTAATAATGTAACATTTTTAATTAAAACTGGGGCTGCGTGAAAATGTTATTTGTGGATTTAAAACATTGCGTACGTGTTTATATATTAATCCTCGTGATACATTATGTCATGGATTATTTATTTTCTGAATAAATAATAATTGCGTAGTACTTGAATTAATACTGTTATTTATGCTCTGAATAAATAGTTACACAACATTTACTTTAAAGCTGGGATTGTACGTAATTAATGTTCGTGGATTTTTAAAGCGGATTTTATAATTCTTCCCCTCTAAAAAAATAATTCATCCTCGAATTAGAGACACGATAATGCTGTGGTTTTACACACACACACACATAAGAACTATAAACCCTAATCACGATTAACCTTAAAACAAAGGGTTACCCCTTGAAACCTTCCAGATATGTGATTCATCCTACCATCACTCAATCCCCATCCAAAAAAACCACACCCCGTGACTCCTGTAGGCCCATCCACGCACCCCTATCACTCCTTTTTCGGTAAAATTTGAAATATGTACATCTTCATCAACGCCCCCACATCGACTACTTGCCCCCCAAAGGAATTATGTACGTCCCAGATCAAGCAAGTACAACTGGCATCTATCAAACATCACATGGGATTGCTTTGACCACATCTGAAAATCAAGAACCAAAGGGGCAGATTTGGTATCACAATCAAGTTAGGGGTTTTACTTTTAGGATTATAGAATTTTCCTTCTTGCATTATAAATACAATCCGCCTGCGGATGTATTTTCTTGTTCCATTTTCTTGTAAAATCATTTTATGAAATGAATATTTAAAGTATTTGAAAAAAGTTTTTGCAAGGATTTGTGTTCCACTTAGCTTAGCTTAATTTAACTAAACATGTCTTCAAGTTTGATATTCTTCTAGTGTTCCTTTTTCTACTGATAGGTGTGTAAACACCCATCCTTTTTACCACTTAATTACAATAATTACCAAGCCAAAACGTGTATTTTATGTCATTTATGTCTGAATTATGCGTGGTTTGTGTTTTTGTTGTGATTTAGGACGAAAAGGTGAAAAGTGGAGAAAACACGGGCATTTACGGACTTTTATTGGAGAAAAAGATGAAAGACGAAGTCAAGAAGTCAAGAGTGCAAAAAAAAACGGAAGTCCAAGGCCAATTCTGAAGATTTATCGAAGAAAAAGTCAAAAGACAGAAGTTTACTAAAAGCCGAAGAACTCAAGTCTTATTTATTGAAGAATTAAAAGACGAGTCCAAAGAAATCCCGAGCCAAAAGTCATTAAAGTCCAAGATTTAAGAAGATTAAAAGGCTTAAGGACTAATGGTGCAATTAACAAAGGATTAAGAAGAGAAGGACCTAATGATGCAATTAAGAAGAAATGAAGGAGGGGAGGAAGCTTCCTAAGCACTCCTTAATCCTCCCCTATAAATAGATTAGGAAGTTAATCATTTCATTTTGTTGGCTAATAGTGACAATTAGTTCTTCCATTTATTTACCTTGCACCTTTAAATTCATGTCAATTTAATTACTTGTCAAATTTAATTACCTTATCTTGCACCTTAAATTCCTTTAATTTCAAGTAAGTTTCCATTGAATTCTTGTCAATCTGTACTTTATCTTGTTAATCTCCTATCTACCTTTCTTAATCTTTGATTTTTATGTTTTTGTTCATGTTCATGTTCATGTTCTTATTTTGAATTAAGTGGGTTTTGATTATTTTGGTTATATTTGTTAGTTTGATTGTTTTGGATTGATTGATTATCATTAGTAGATGTTTTGTGATTAGTTTGATTTAATCTTTTGTTTGATTTGGTTAAATTGTGATTAGATTCGTGTGTTCCTGTGTTTCCTTAATCTTCGGTTTGTTGCTGTTACTGATCTTTTCCCAGGTAAGTTCCGGATCAAGACAAAGTATTCAGGATTAACACCTTTATTCGGAACATAGAAAGTTACGAATCAAGGCTTGTTCAGTCGGAACTTTTTCCGAACCAGTGAGTTCCGAACCAAGACAGTTCCGAACCAGGGAGTTTAATTCGGAAGATTTCATTATTCTGGATCACATTCTCATTCGGAACATTCTAAGTTCCGAATCAAGATAGCTCATTCGGAAGAGTTCCAAACCAGTGGAAGAAGTGATTTATTCGGAAACATTCAAAAGTTCCAAACCAGCAAGTTCCGAATCTGAAAGTTCCGAACCAAGGCTTCCGACTCAAAAGTTCCGAACCGGAAAGCTCCGAACCAAGGCTTCCGAATCAAAAGTTTCGAACCAGAAAGTTCCGAACCAAGGCTTCCGAATCAAGAATCAAGGCTTGGGTTTAGGAAGTTCCGAATCAATTAAAGTTCCGAATCAGCAAAAGTTCCGAACGAAGGATTTATTCCGGATAAGTGACATATTCCGAATAGAGAATTTGTTCCGGATCAAGGATTTTGGTAATATTCCGAGCGAAGAAGAATCATTCCGAACGAAGGTGACATTCCGGATGAGTGATTGTTCCGGACGAAGGATTGTTTCGAATGAGCTGTTTTCAAGTTCTTTTTAGTTTTTGTCTTTGATTTTTAATTTCAAGTTTTATTTTTCCCGCCTTTTTCCTTAATCGCACTTTAAGTTTAGTTGCCTTAGATTTATTTTAGCTTTGCCTTAGCTTAAGTTTTAGTTGCGTTTTAAGTTTGCCTTAGATAGATTTAAGTTTGCGTCGTTTACTTTAGTGCCTTTTAATTTTCGTCACGCTTTAAATACTTGCCCTTTACTTTAAATTAGAGTTAGATTTACTCTAAAGTCATTTTACTTTAATTGTTTTGCACATTTATTTTAAAAACAACCAAAAATATTTGTTTCACCAAAAACAATAGAGTCGCATTTTGAACCGGAAATCAATTCGTTAATATACCGAGAACACGAACTTTAATCTTTTACCTGGCCAAAACCCTAGTTATCAAATGGCGCCGCTGCCGGCTCTTTTCGTAAAGATTAACGGTTTTCTGTGAGAGACGCGTTGCTTTTTGGGATCCGTTCACTTGTGATCGTTATTTTTCTTGCATAAATATTTCAAAAAACCATAAAAATTAAAAATTGATAAAAATCCGTATAAATTAAAAATTTCAAAAACTCAAAAAGATTTTATCTTTATTGTGTGTATATATTGTCTTTGTGTTTGGTTTCTTTTTCTTTTGCCTTTGTAGGTGTATGCGTACTAGATCTTCTAATTATCAAGAGCCCGAGACTCGAGAAGATTTAAGTATGTCAGGTGTTAACAAAAACAATAATCCACCGCACCTCAACAACAATAAAAACAATGTTCTTCCACAGCCCGATCTTCGGAAAATGGAGGAGCTTTGTCAACCTACCATGTTTGGACGAGGCGGACCGATTGCGCCGATGCAAATCACGGCTCCGGAGTTTTCGTTGAAGCACCACATGATTCAGCAAGTGCAAACTAATCCATTCGCCGGAATGCCTGATGATGATGCCAACAAACACCTCGACAAGTTCATTACAATCACCCAAAGCATGAAGTTTCCTGGTGCCACAATGGATGTTCTTCGCCTACAACTCTTCTTACATACTTTATCACATCACGCCGAGAAATGGTTTGATCGTCTTCCGAAGAATTCTATTCATAATTGGGATGACATGACTCAACGGTTTTTGTCGCGCTACTTTCCACCATCCATGGTCACGAGCCTTCGCAATCAAATCAGCGGTTTCATGCAAGATCCTGATGAATCTCTTTTTGATGCTTGGGAAAGATATAATGTCTTGATTGATCGTTGTCCAAACCACAACATGCTTCCCGTCACATTGATTGATACTTTCTACAACGGTTTGACTTTTCGTGATCGTGATACGATTAATGCAGCCGCCGGTGGCAAATTTATGAAAAGGAGACCCGAGGAGTGTAGAGAGCTTATTGAGAACATGACTACTCATCATAAAAACTGGGATTCCTCCGCTTCTTCAAGTAACAACCCGAGAGTCAATGTTTCTTCTACTTCAGCAAACCCTGATATGACCGAACTCACCCGCATGATGACTGAAATGAGCAAAAGTATCTTGCTTCTCGCTTCAAACCAACAACAACAAGTTAAAACGGTTGCCAATCCTTGTGAAACATGCGACGGTCCTCACTCATACACCGATTGTCCTTCTACACAAGGAAATCCGGAAAACGTGTATGCAGCTTATGGTAATTATTCACCAGAAAATTACCAAGAAGGGGATAGAAATTTGCTGAGTTACCGGTCCAACAACTACCTTTCACCCGGTTTTTCTCCTCAAAACCAAAACCCCGCCAACAACTACAATAGAAGCAACCAAATCCCACCAAGAGCTTCTAATCCTTATCACCCACCCGCTCAACAAGCCCCACCCATTAACCCCGATGTTGAAGCCATCATGAGAACCCAAGGTGAGCAAATCAAGAATCTGCAGAGCCAAATAATCAATTTGAAAGGAGATATCACCAAGCAAGGAAATGAGATTAGATCCGAGCTTCGAGATAATATTCAATCCTCCTTTAGCACTCAAACGAATGATATTAAGAATATGCTTGCTAGTTTCTTGCCCGCAGCTCAACCTTCTTCTTTGAGTTCTCTACCTTCAAACACCGTCACCAATCCGCGAGCAAATGTGAGTGCTATTACTACCCGTAGTGGAGTTACCATCGTAGGACCACCAATCCCACCCCCATCATCTACACCTCCTCCACCACCATTTATCCCTACTCCTCCTACACCTAGTATTAGTGCACCATTACTGTCTCCGCCTCGTCATGACGATGTATCTAGGAAGGACCCTTCAACATCTCAACCTTTACCTACTACACCTGCACCTTCACCACCCAAACCCAATATCCCTTATCCTTCTCGCTTAGGCAAGACCAACGAGCTAACCAAGAATGATTGTCAAGTGTCAAGCTATGTGAAGATCAACATGAGCCTTGTTGAAGCACTTGTCCACATGCCAAAATTTGTTAAAGCATTGAAGGAATTGTTTAACAAGAAGGAGAAGCTGATTGAGCTCGCCAACACACGCTTAAATGAAAACTGCTCTGCAGTTATTCTTAAAGAACTTCCGGAAAAGCTTGGAGATCCCGGTCGTTTTGTCTTGCCTTGCATCTTTAACAAAACCGAAGAATTTACTGCCCTTGCTGATCTCGGGGCCAGTATTAATCTTATGCCTTTGAGTGTTTGGAAAACACTATCATTGCCCGACCTCACTCCAGCAAAGATGACTCTTGAACTTGCAAATCGTACTCTCGCTTACCCCGTTGGTATTGCCGAAGACGTGTTCATTAAAGTTGGCACATTTACTTTCCCGGTCGACTTTGTCGTTGTTGATTATGAAATGGACCCTCGTATTCCTTTAATACTTGGTCGGCCATTCTTGAGAAGCGGACGAGATTTAGTTGATGTTGCCGAAGGCGAGTTAATCTTAAGAGTCGGGAATGATGCACAAGTGTTCAAAATGGGGAAGCTTACAAGCAAATCCTTTGGACGAGAATCTGCAAATATGATTAATGTGCTTGATGATTTTGTCGTCTACAACAATCCTCTATTCGATTCTTCCATTGATAATCCACTTTTTCAAGATAATGTGGATGATTCTTTCTCCAATTTGGAACCTTCACCCATTTATGATTCTCCACCAATCTTTGATGCTTATGATGATGATTCTAGCTCAGATTCGGATGATTATGATGACCTTACTTCTGAGTATCCCGACCTGCCCACATATGATGATTTTGATGAGGCCGATACTCTTTCGAGCGATTCTTCACATGATGAAGATCCTCCATCATCCATGCTTAATCCTACTTTGGATGATTACTCTTTTGAGGAAGACTTCTCTACGTTTCTCAACACTTACTTCCCTCATGAGAGTGATGCTCCTCCTTTAGATTTTGAAGATTATCGTCTTGATCCTACTTTGGATTTGAAGAACATTCTTTCAAAAGAGAAGAAACCGGTCGACACCAATATCCACAGCACATATGATTTAACACCTCTTTGTCCCCCTTCTGAGGACGAGGTTGTGCATCTTCATCGCGGATCTTCTTCACACTCTGCTGAGCCTGAGTGCTATTTTCCCCTAAAGGAAAAGGTGTTCGACCCCGGTATCGATATTTTGCATCCATCTCAGTATCCACCTGATGAAATAAAAGGAAAAATCTTTGGAATTATTGAAGACATGCTTGTACCACTTCACCCTTGCTTCCACCGTGCTCCATCTTTGCTTAAGGGAACCTTGCCTACTCTTCTTTGGCTTGCCTTGTTCGCCTTAAGCTTGTGCTATATGATGGACGAAAACTATGTCTTTGATCCCGGTGGATATGTTTCATGCTTCTTCCTATGATGATCAAGGTCGAGTCAGGCTCACGACTCGGTAATCAAAAATCAAGCGCTTCTTGGGAGGCAACCCATGTATCTATCTTTTAGCTTTCTTTATCCTAAGTGTAGGGGAGACCCATTGGTTTGCTATTTCCTCTCTTCTTCTAATCAGGGATTCGAGCTTCAATGATCCACTCTTGATGATTTTTGACGACCCGTGATTCCGTGTTCCATTTTCCCGGTTCTATCCTAAACTCTTTTCGATTCACTATTCAATATTAAAATAGGAATCTCGTTAGTTGTCTTTTCCTTAGCGACAAAGTGCACAATGTCCTAAGTGTAGGGGAGTTTACTCCCACATGCTTAAACATTGAGGACAATGTTTATATTAAGTGTAGGGGGACTTCTATCGAAGTTAAGTGGCTCTTTTCCTTGTATTTGTCCTCATTTTAACCGGAAATTCAATTTTTCGACATTTTTCAAAATTTTTGATTTATTTTGGCCTATTAGTTTTTACTTTTGTATAGTTATTTTCTTTCCTTGTTAGAATAAATTTTAATAAAGTGGTTTTAGTTTTCAAACGTTGTGAATCTTTTGACTCAACCCGAGTTTACTTATCTAAGTTTACTCTAGCTAGTATCCTTAACGTGTTTAAGTCAAGTTTTGCTAGGCTTTTATATAGGGAGCTATAAAACGCGAAAGTCTTAACTCTCACGGGTTAAGAACAAAAACTTTTCGCAAGTTCCTATAATTGATCCTAGAGAGTCGTTTACCAAGGGAACTTTAAAATGAAATTTCTAAACTTGAAAAAGTCTAAGAATTTGCAAGATCCTATAGGCGACTCGAAAACCCAAAACTTTGATTTAATAGGCTAAGTATCCACGAGTCTCATTCCTTGAGATTTTAAACTGTGGAGAACGAGAGATGATAGAGCCAATTATAAGTTTGGTATTCTTTCGGGAATTTATGTGAGTTAATTATAAGCCTATTCTCCCATCGCTTGCTAATAAATTTATCTGCAATAAATAAGGTTGTACGATTTGAAAAGTTACTTAGATTCTAGCCCAAGATCGTTTAAAAGTTGCTCGGGATGGATTAGAGTTCATAGCCAAGGCATAACTTATTGAAGCGGTATGCGAAGATTGGCGAGTACAAAAAGGTCCTAACAAGGCATGAGGGCTATATTTAGTTGCTAAAGATCCCAAGTGATGTGAAGAATCATTTATCAAAGATCAATATGAAGGATCGAGACACACGACGAAAAGCAAATACTCCCCAAAAGTCATGGAGATGTCTATCCAAAAAGGCCCTAACAAGGTATGAGGATAAATAAAGCCAAGTCCAAAAAGGAGGCGGATCGTTGTATATCAAGTTCCAAAATAAAGATTGGAGAAAAATGAAGAAGTCGTGGTCCAAATATGAAGAATCTCTCAAAACTTCAAGTGAAGAAATTCCATTATGAAGAGAAGACCATAATTTCAGGAACGTCTCTCAAGGTTTGAAGTATGAAGTCGCTGCCAAATATCGGTCCGGGAAAGGTCTCAAATCGCGAAGCGAGTTATGCCAAGATATGAACTTTATGAGATCCCGAGAAGCAGTTTTAAAAGATTTTGTCCTTTAGCTAACTATTGATTAAATCGTTCACTTTATTTTCGGACTAAATAATTATCGAAATAAGTCAACAATGCATCTTCGTGATCATTCAAGATAACAATAAAATATAAGAGATACACCTAGGAATAAGGGAGCCTAAGTGAGTAATTGGCCCACATGAGTTCGTGTTAGTTTGCTAACTTATAATAACAATGATCTCGTTTTTAAGCTTGGTTTGGAGAAAGTGAAAACTTGAGAATGATGATTATTCATGACATTTCCAAAACCCAAGGTATGCTTTTGATTTCTTTACTTTGAATGTTTATAGTTTTCTATCTCTTTAATAAAGGCCAATGTGGATAGATTATGATGAAAAATGTAAACGTGCTTTGTAACTAATGCATTGCATGAGGACATTGCAATGGTCAAGTGTAGGGAATTTGATAGGTGTGTAAACACCCATCCTTTTTACCACTTAATTACAATAATTACCGAGCCAAAACGTGTATTTTATGTCATTCATGTCGGAATTATGCGTGGTTTGTGTTTTTGTTGTGATTTAGGACGAAAAGGTGAAAAGTGGAGAAAACACGGGCATTTACGGACTTTTATTGAAGAAAAAGATGAAAGACGAAGTCAATAAGTCAAGAGTGCAAAAAGAACGGAAGTCCAAGACCAATTCTGAAGATTTATCGAAGAAAAAGTCAAAAGACGGAAGTTTACTAAAAGCCGAAGAACTCAAGTCTTATTTATTGAAGAATTAAAAGACGAGTCCAAAGAAATCCCGAGCCAAAAGTCATTAAAGTCCAAGATTTAAGAAGATTAAAAGGCTTAAGGACTAATGGTGCAATTAACAAAGGATTAAGAAGAGAAGGACCTAATGATGCAATTAAGAAGAAATGAAGGAGGGGAGGAAGCTTCCTAAGCACTCCTTAATTCTCCCCTATAAATAGATTAGGAAGTTAATCATTTCATTTTGTTGGCTAATAGTGACAATTAGTTCTTCCATTTATTTACCTTGCACCTTTAAATTCATGTCAATTTAATTACTTGTCAAATTTAATTACCTTGTCTTGCACCTTAAATTCCTTTAATTTCAAGTAAGTTTCCATTTAATTCTTGTCAATCTTTACTTTATCTTGTTAATCTCCTATCTACCTTTCTTAATCTTTGATTTTTATGTTTTTGTTCATGTTCATGTTCTTATTTTGATTTAAGTGGGTTTTGATTATTTTGGTTATATTTGTTAGTTTGATTGTTTTGGATTGATTGATTATCATTAGTAGATGTTTTGTGATTAGTTTGATTTCCTCTTTTGTTTGATTTGGTTTGTGGAAACCTTGGTTTCCGGATCTTTTAAGCTACTAGGAATGATCATTGTTCATATGATTAAACAATCAAAGCGGAATTAGAACAACAATCATTAACAAGGTGTTTAGGCACAATAACTTGAATTAAAACAAAGGGATGTTCATTATATTAATAACAAACATCCACTAGACGTGTATACATTGAATCCCACGTCTAGTGCACACACACGTTTAGGTTTACATTGTGACTGAATTATATGAATAAAACCTAAGACCCTTGTTCCTTTTATAGTGGAAGGAACAGAATCTACAAGAGATAAAATCAAATAAACATCTAAATCTTCTATTTAGATAAAGTATATATTGTGTATATCATAAATAATATACTCAATATATTCCCTAAATAGATTTCTCCATCAAATCTTCAACGTTGACTTTTGTTGACAGCGTTTGACTTTTGTCAACGCCCAATTTTCTCTTGTCAACGCTTGGATTACTCTTGTCAACGCCTGAGTAAATGTCTTAATGTTTTCTTCGTTTTTGAGTTTCTGCCACATCAACTTTTTGACCCAACAATCTTCCCCTAGTTGATAGTGGCAAAACTCTATGTGTATCTCTTGTAAGTTGTACATGATCTTCAAATTGCTTCCCCTCAAGTGTAGCACGTATTTCTTCCCCTTTTTGTCACATCAACAGGAAAGTAAACAATGTATGCAATCTTTGAAGATTCTCCAAAAGTAGGCTCTGTGTAATGATCTTGAAGAACAATTAATATAATATTTTTGATGTAGAAGTAGAATAACCCAACCTTGTGTTCCATGTCTTGTATTATCAACGTGATGAAAAACTTATACAAATGACTAAATATAAGTAGACCTCGATCCCTTGTCAATATTCTCATCCTTTGTGAGACACTGAGCACGATAATGTAACTCCTTCAAGTGTTATGACAAGTCTTCATCACCAACCATGTAAAGCACGAACAAGTTATCTTCAAACCAATGGTATCCCTCCATGATTTAAAGATATGATAAAACACAAACTCGCGAAAATCTTCTTCAATCATCAAACTTACCATAAGAATTCTTCCTCTTAAGCTAACACCTCTTCATGAAGAATCTTAATCTTCATATCATATGTAAAAGCATTAAGACGGATAACTCTTTTACAAGGCTACCCCGATTACATAATCAAATCCAATAAATTACTTCACGAATTGTTGCTAACTCGCATTAAAATCATTAATCCCTTTCAAAATATCCGAGCCATAAATATCATCATGATATTCTAAATTAAAACGGAGATTCCATGTACCTTCGTGTGTATAATCCTCCTTTTTGTGTGCTTAAAACGTCACAATTTTCTCAAACAGCAGCAATTCTTGTGTTGTCCAATATCCTCTTCTGTCCAATAACTTTTGCAGATGTATTGTCCGATATCGGACAATACCTATCAGCGTTGAAGTTCATATATCGGACGACACTGCCAACTCTATCAGCGTTGACTTATTCTGTCAGCGTCAAAATCCTTCTTGTCAGCGTCAATTCAACCCTTATCAGCGTCTTGTCCCAAACGCTGACGTCATCAGCGTCTCATCCATGCCTTGTCAGTGTCACATCAACATCTATCAGCGTCTAAATAACTCCCATCAGCGGCTAATTGATCTAGGGTTTTATAAACCCTAAATCATTATTTCATGTGAAAATCCATAAACTGCAGTGAACTTCGACAGCGAATAACTTCTTCATAAATGCTCAGATCGAAGATCCCTTCGGTGAGATCCTAGAAATAAGTGTCAAGAACCTACAGATGGAATTTCACGACGATCCAACGGTTAACGAAGGAGAAATCGCGTTTTTACTATTACTGTTCACAGAAAACAGCATATGACCTCTACTCACTTTGACGCTTAATAACTTTTCATTGGGGATACGAGATTAAGCTTTGTGTATACGAGATTAGATCAAGGACTACACGTAGAGAAACCTTTGCTTATGATTAAAGTAACAAAGTGTTATGCGGAATTAACACTTGATCTAAAACACAAAGATGTTTAAACAAACTTTCACTTGTATTAGAATAATCGAACTTGATTACAATGAAAGAGGTTTAACTTGCGAATACTTATGAAAACTGATATATAACTTTAACCTAAAAGATCTTCTTTTATAGAACAAGAAGTCTTGTACAATAAGCTACGAATCAACTATTCTAGGTAAAGATAATAATGGAAAATACAATGTCGAGCTTATCTTTACCATACACAAATAAAGAAACAAATAAACAAAAAGATTCGTATGAAGATATTCCATCAGTGTCAATCTTCAAGGCTATCAGCGTTGACTTCTTCAATGTCAACGCTTGGCTGTCAGCGTTCAAAGTCATCTTATCAGCGTTGACATTCTTCTTATCAGCGTCTAGTGAACTGACCCATAATTTATTCCCAACAATCCTCCCCTAAACTTGATATCTATTCCAATGATCAAGTTTCTAAATAAAAACTTAAGGCTTAGGAGGAATCTTGCAAAAACTTCTTATGTTGGTGATAAACATATCTAATCAAGTCCTTGGCCACGTCACTAGTATAATCAATCTCCAAGGGTGTCTCTAGCATCTTCTCCAACACTTCTTTGGACAAGAAATAGTCAGCATCCACAAGTAGATATTCTGAAAACTTTGTAGAGCTCAAATGAAAACACCACAAGTAGAATAAAGCCTCCAATGAAGATTACTGAGATCATCTTCAAGATCCTTCCATATGGCAGGATCTGCTTCTCTTGGACCACACAAAGTCAAAAATGTGTTCCAAAGTCTTATTCCATTTGCTGAAGTAGATGCTTCAGCTGTATACTTGGCCTCTATTAATCTCCATAGATGCACCAAGTCTTCTCTGTCTATGCTTGCAAAGATAGCAATAACTGAAGTGAAAGTATGTACCTCCTTTCCAAACCTGCCAATCTTCCAAAATCCACACTCATCTTCATCAAAACTGATGATTGGATTTCTGTCATCTAGAGGTACTACATTAACCAAATCTGAAGCTTCCAATGGAGAAAGCTTGAGATGCTTCCTTATGACTCCTTCAGTTGGAAAATACACATCCATATCTTTGGGAAATTGAAAAGGATCTCCTTTCTTTACTGGTCTTTGAGCAATCCTCATTTCCTTTTGAATCTGCATTTCCTCAGCAAGCTCTTGTTTCCTTTCTTCTGAAAGAAACTGTAAGACATTTTGTTCTTGCACCTTCCTCCAAATAGGATGTGCCCTATACTCTAGCTCTTCAAAAGATAAAGCCAGCAACTTCTTATATGTCCATCTGGGTTGATGGCATCTAAGCAACTTGTAATACAATTGCCTTCTATCTCTCTTGAGCCAGGTCTTGACCTCTTGTGCATTAAACCTCATAATCACCTTTATGTCATCTTGTACCCTGAGAAGAACTTCCAATCCCCAAATTTGATCTGACAAACTCATCCCTGGGTTGTCCATAACCTTGTCTTCCCAAGCATGGTACATTCTGGTGATTTCTGGTAAGTCCCAATCAATCTGATTCTTCAAATCACTCAATCTTTCCTTTGCTAGCTCATCACCATATTCAAGCCTTTCTGGATCTTCAATAATTTGAATACTTGAATCTGAGCTATCACCTTCTTTATCATCACCACTCTCTTCCTCACTCTCAGAAGTAGCAACAAATGGTGATCTACCACTCCTCTTCAAATCTCTTTCCAAAATTTGTGCAGCCAACTGTTCATCAAATGCAATTTGTGCTGCATCTTTCTTTGGAACATCTTCTTCAACCAATTTTCCTTTACCTTTGTCTTTTGGATCAATTGTAGGTAAAGTAGAAGAAAGAACCTGTGTGGACACATCTTTGATGATTGTTGATGACTGGAATACATCAACACCACCTGCAACTTTATCAGCGTTCAAGTTACCTCTATCAGCGCCACGATTACCTTTGTCAGCGCTGGATGTGTCAGCGTTCAAACCTGTATCAGCGCCCAATGTTTCTTTGAAAGATCCTTCCAAGTTTAATGGTGTCACCTTGGATGTATCAATAACTGGGTGCTTCTTCAAGTTGGTGAGTGCTTCAGCAACCTGTAAAGATTCACTAAATTGTGAACTCTTCTCTGAACTCTTCTCACTAGCTGTATGAATCAGCTCATCCTCTTCATCCTCTTCACCCTCCCCTTTGGAAGATTCCTCCATTAGACTCCTGCTACTTGGATTCTCCAAAACAGTTACCCGCTCCCTCAAGACTTGGAGTTCACGGCCCTGGTTAGTGACAATTTGTACAAGGCTGACATTTTGCTTTTGCAAGCTAATGACAGCAGCCGTCAATTCAGTCAAAGTCATAGGTTCCAATCTGCCCTCAGCTAGAATGGGGATTTGACCTCCCAAAATAGAATCATAGGGCATGGATGAGGTCTTAATGATGTTGGGACTGTCTTGACCAGCATCTAAGCCTGTATCAATAGCCCCAGCCTCATCCATGTCACCAGCCACACTTGTGGAGGTGGTTCTCTCTGCTACAAGGCTAGGACCACTAGAGGAGAACACTCCAGTAGTCCTTTGGCGTTTATTCAACCTAGATTGTAATGGGGTGGAAGATGAAGTAGATTGTGTGGGTGTTGGTTGGTTAAGGGGTGTTTGGGATTGTTCAGGAATGGTATCAGCGTTGGGATTGGCTGTGTCAGCGCCAACATTTTGAGTGTCAGTGTTGGGTTGGTCAATGTCCATGTGGTCTGGTGAAGGTAATGGTTCATGGATAGGCTCAAGTTGGGGTTCAGGTTCTGGTTGTGGTTGAGCAGCCTGAATTACTTCAAGCATGGCTTGGGTGAGAGGTATGGATCTGTTTGTGGAGCTCATTTTAGCAAAAATGGTTTTCTGTTGTTTAGGGATCTCATAAAAAGTGTCATGATCCCTAGAACAATATTCTTGTAAATCAAAGACCATTTGCAAAAATCTTGGGTAAGCCAAAGTCATTTTACTTCCCTTATTTTTACACATCCCTTCAAAAATCATTTTTGAAAAATTATACTTAAGCCCACGTGTTATACAAACCAAAGCACTTGCAATTGACCTGTTTATTTCATTAAAAGAAGTACATTTTGGACTTAAGCATTGTAAAAGGACATGTATCAAATATTTCCAGTCAGAGGGAAATTCCTGCTTATGATATTTATTTAAAGTGACATCAGCAGGAATAGGATAACCCAATTCCCTAAGACCTTGTTCTATTGTTGCAATGGCAAGGGTAGTCACACCATCAGCGTCATCAAGACGCAAAGCTTGGCGAACCAAGGCTTCAGTAACCACCCATGTTCTTCCATGAACAGTAGATGTTAATGTGGTCACTCCATTAGCTGTTGTGGAACTAGCAGTGTTCCAAAACTGTCTAATGTGTGCGACAGGGACTAATGGTGTATGAGAAAGTGCATACCTTAAGGAGGATGCATTTAAAAATGCCACCATCTGTGAATACTGAGGGAACAAGTCATTATCAGCAGTCAAGTAAGCTACCATATTATGTTGGCTCTTGAACTCCAATGTTAAATTCTTTGAGTTGAACTTAGGTGCCATAGTGAAAGCTGTTTAGGTTATGTGATATGGAAAAAAATCTAGGAGAAAAATGTTAGACAAGAAAATATGAATACCCAGAATAAAAAGTTTAGCCAAATTTATAGGAGAGATGCATGATTTGGATTGGTAAAAAATGAGGCAGTTATATTCAAAGAGTAATGATGAAAATATTGAATCAAATATAACTTATCTCATGCATTAATTAAAAGTAACAACTCCCCAAAATTACGGCCAAAGATTAGTCAAAAATAACAACTGGGTAGGGCCCACTAGGTGTCAACGGTCAAAAATAGCCCATCAGCGCCCAACGGCTATATTTTCTTGTCAGCGTTTGCCTAAAGCCTTGTCAGCGTCACGATTGGACGTAACAGCGTTTGGAGAAAAACTTGTCAGCGTCTAAAAATAAAAATATTTAAAAAGAAAAAGACCTTAACAAAGTAATTTATCCTAAGGGAAATATCTTACAAGTTGATAATAATTACTGGGCGGCAAGCACTGTCCATTTATGCACACTTGCTTAAGCAAGATAGACACAAATGTCCTCTAGTGTCCCTTGATAACCAAAATACTTACCAACAAAGTTATTTCATAAAATTCTTTGTAACTCCCAGGTAAACCCATAACAAAACTATTCCCAAGTCTCCCATCAGACCACAACCAATTCTAGGCCAAAAATGTCTTGGCAGCATGCATAGTTTATCAACTTTGCATGCTACAGTGCCTCATGGTTTAGTAAAACTAACCCATACTCACCTGTGGACACAATCTAGAATTGTGATGAGAGTATTGTAAGAATACCCAAGAGTCCTAAAGGTTCCTTAAACCTCCCCTCAAACTATGATACATGAGTTCTCAAAATATATATATGAACATTAAAAATTTATGTCAAGATAGGAATACAAAATATTCCAACCATCATCCATAAACAAAAATATGTCCAAATAGCTCTTCAAAGATCCATAAGCAACTCTGTATCCAATGCCATAAAGCTACCACCACCTACACATTTAGATGAAAACCACAAAACTAACATTTGTTGCTGACAGCGTCCCGACAACACTTGTCAGCGTTGAAGGAACGCTTGTCAGCGTTAGACAATAATATCTCTAACAACGACAAAATAACACTTGACAGCGTTACATTTACCTTTGTCAGTGTTAGAAAAATAAAGTGGAAAAATCTAAATCATCACAAAGACCAATAACAATGCATTATCCTGTACATACTTTTACAAAAAGGTTCCAAAACACATATTAAGTGAGATTAACCATTCCAATATTTGTTACCAAATATTGAAATCTTCCAGCATCAAAAGGTTTAGTTAATAAATCAGCCACATTATCTTCTGTGGCTACCCTATCTGGTTGTATTAAACCTTTCTCAAAGCAATCTCTTATAAAATGATGTCTAATTTCTATGTGTTTGGTTTTAGAATGATGTACAGGATTTTTAGTAATGCATAAAGTACTGTTATTGTCTACAAAAATCTTGGTATGCATAAAATTATACCCATAATCCAACAGCTGGTTCTGAATCCATAAGACTTGTCCACAACAAGCAGCTGCAGCAACATATTCTACTTCAGTTGTAGAGTTTGCCACCACTGTTTGTTTCTTGCATTGCCAAGATATTAATCTGCTCCCAAGAAATTGACATCCACCAGTTGTGGATTTCCTATCAAACTTGTCACCACCATAGTCACTGTCCGAATATGCAATAAGATCCAATGGAGAATCTTTTGGGTACCACAAGCCAAGATCTGGATAACATCTTAGGTACCTAAAAATTCTTTTCACAGCAAAAAGGTGACATTCTTTGGGAGTCACTTGATGGCGTGCACATGCACACACAGCAAACATGATGTCAGGTCTTGAGGCTGTAAGATACATCAATGAACCAATCATTGATCTATAGTGCCTAACATCCACATCCTTTCCAGCTCCAATTTTTCCCCAAGGGTGTTCCCTATCCATAGGAGTGGAAGCATCCTTTTCATGTGGAGAAAAACCATATTTCTTCAAGATTTCAGCTACATACTTGTCTTGGGAGATGAAGATACCATCTTCTTTCTGCTGAACTTGTAAACCTAGAAAGAAGTTCATCTCACCCATTGCACTCATCTTGAATTTATCTGTCATGAGCTTGGAAAAGTCCTCACTCATTTTTGGATCACTAGACCCAAAAATGATGTCATCAACATAGACCTGCACAAGTAATACATGTTTTCCTTTCTTCTTTGTAAATAGTGTCTGATCTATGGTGCCCCTCTTGAATCCATTGTCCACCAAATATGTAGACAAGGTACCATACCATGCTCTAGGGGCCTGATGAAGTCCATACGTTGCTTTCTTCACTCTATAAACCTTGTCTGGATTCTCAGGATCTTCAAAACCAGGAGGTTGCATGACATACACTTCCTCAACAATTGTCCCATAGAGGAAAGCACTCTTCACATCCATTTGATAAACAGTGAAGTTCATGCAAGAGGCATAGGCTAAGAAAATTCTGATAGCTTCAATTCTTGCAACAGGAGCAAAAACTTCTTCATAATCTATGCCTTCCTCTTGTGTATATCCCTGAGCTACCAAACGTGCCTTGTTTCTGACCACAATGCCTCTTTCATCTTTCTTGTTTCTTAGAACCCATCTTGTCCCAATTGGTCTCACATATCTAGGACAATCAACCAGCTCCCAAACATCTTGTATAGCAAATTGGTGAAGCTCATCCTGCATTGCTTCCACCCAACTAGGTTCTTTGAGAGCATCAAAAATCTTCTTGGGTTCTTCTTGTGACAGAAAACATGCAAACAAACATGCTTGTACAAGAGGGGTATCAACCTTCTTGTATATATTGGCAATAAATCCACCAAGACTTTGATGGGATCTTCTTGTCTGAACTGGAGCCATAACATCACCAATGATCTGAGATGAGGGGTGATCCTTTGCTATGGAAGTGAGAACTCCTCCTTCAAAAAGTCTGGTGTCCTCAACTTCACGCTCCATGTTGCCAATATATTCTTCATCAGACTCTCTTTGATCAACATGAATCTCTTCATGGACATTGGAAGGTCCACCTTGTTCAAAATGGGAAGAGAAAAGCTGTGTAAAGGTGTCACCAAAGTCTGAACCTTGTTTGTCAGCGCTTGGGCTAACAGCGCTTGAACTGTTGTTGTCAGCGTCTAAGCCATCAGCGTCTGAGGAACCATGCATGTTTGTATTTGGTGGTATTTGGAAACCACCAATATCTTTTCTAGCAGCAGCAGCAGCAGCATAATACTCATCTGTCCATATAGGAAGTGTAACATATTCTTGTGTGGGAGACGATTCAACTGCTGGTGGTCCATCCTCCTTAGCAACCTGTATACCTGAAACATTACCAATTCTCTTTTCCAAAACACTTGAAGTTACCTTCACAATGTCTGGATCAGTAACAGGCATATAATTTAAAGCTCTAGATAAAGGTTCTAAGTCAAACAACCAATTTGGACCACTTTCAGGATCACTAGGTTTACTTTCTAAAAACCTAACATGTACTTTTTCAAGTATACGTTTTTCCTTTTTAATGTAAACCCTATATCCTTTGCTCTGCACTGAATAACCCATGAAGTAGCCTTCATCACCTTTTGAGTCAAACTTACCTAGGGCCTCACTAGTTTCTAAAACAACTACATGACATCCAAAAGGCTTGAGAAAGCCAATATTTGGCTTCCTTCCCCAAAGTAACTCATAAGGTGTCTTATTATGTATTTTGTTGACCAATGCCCTATTTTGAACATAACAAGCTGTGTTAACAGCTTCAGCCCAAAAGGCTATAGGAAAGTGGGCATCAGCCAACATGGTTCTGGCTGCTTCAATAAGGGTTCTATTCTTCCTTTCAGCAACCCCATTTTGCTGTGGGGTTCTAGCTATGCTAAACTGCCTAGTAATCCCTTTCTTGGCACAAAAATCATCTAACAACTGATTTCTAAACTCACCCCCATTGTCACTTCTAATAATTTTGACCTCATTACCATTCTTCTTCTCAATTTGGGTAATGAAATTAATCAGACTTTGGGCAGTTTCACTTTTCTTGGCTAAAAAGAAAGTCCATGTAAACCTGGAAAAATCATCAGTGATAACAAAACAATATGATTTACCCTTCAAACTTTCTATATTAGTTGGACCAAAGAGGTTCATATGCAATAAGTGAAGTGGTTTAGAACTAGAGTGCACCTGTTTAGACCTGAATGAGACCTTGTGCTGCTTGCCCTTAAGACATGCAACACAAGTGTGGTCATTGTGGAAAGCCTTTTCAGGCAAACCATCAACTAAACCAAGCCTCACAAGTCTATTGATATTCTTAAAGTTTATGTGCCCCTAATCTCCTGTGCCAAAGATTACTTTCATCTACCGAGGCTTTAGCATAAAGACATGACATCATTTTATTATTTACCTTAATTCCATTAAGATTCACATTATATATGTCTTTATGCCTTGGTGTTCTAAAATCTATGTATTTTTCCTCAGGGAGCTTATAATCTTTGCTTAACACCAAGCACTCAGTATCTGTGAAAAGAACCTTATTTTTGTTATCACACACTTGTGATACACTAATCAAATTATAATCCAGTTCTTTTACCAAGAAGACATTCTCAAACCGTAGATTGTTGGTGACAAGGGTTCCTTTTCCAGTGATGGTGCCGTAGCCCCCTCCAAAGTATACCTTATCACCATCTTGAATAGGAGTGAAGTTTGTCAGATAGTCTTCCTTTCCTGTCATGTGCCTTGAGCATCCACTATCCCAGTATCCATAATCATTGATCTTCTTCTGAATGCCCTGCACATAAAGAAAACACATTAGTTTTCTTTGGGAACCCAAGCCTTGGAAGACTTGGATTCATCTGGTTGTTCAACAAGAACAGACTTGGTTCTCATAACAACCCCATTTTCATCCCTTTTAGAATGAAATTCCCAGTTAACCCCAATTGGTGTTGACATTGCTTTTGAAATATAATGAAACCTGTTGCATGTCATAGAAACACCAGTAGAATTAGAGTTTTGGTCTTGTTTTGGTCTCCATGTTAAGCTAGTATAAGCTTTAGACCTATTTCCCTGTGGTTGCAAATACCTAGGTTTGGTAGTGTGTCTGTCAGCGCTGAAATTGTTCTTGTCAGCGCCCCGATTGCCTTTATCAGCGTTGAACCTAGGGTTTGCTACAGGAACCCATTGCCTATTGGACCAAGTGTTTGACTTTTGAAAAGGTCTTAGGCCTTGTGTGTTAGACCCTCTAGAAAAGAATGGGGCTGGTCTAACTACTTGTGAACTTTTGTTCACAAAGGTATTGGGTCTGACAGTGTTTAACCTATGTTGACTTTTGTCAGCGCTGAAATGGTTCCTATCAGCGTTGACATTGGAAGCGTTGACACATTTGTATGCCAAATGTGAGAAGCTACCACATGTGTAACAAGCTTTTCTAGACATAGTCTTAGGTCTAGAAGCAAAGAAGCCTGTTCCTTGGTTACTAACTTGGCTTTTTGGTGACCTAGTATTCCTATACATCTCTGCATACTTAACACTAGGTTTTCTAACAGTTTGTGGGCCAAGGTCAACAGCTTTGCCAGTGGTAGGGTGTGTGATTTTAATAGGTTTAGGATCATTGGACTCCACAATTGGTATCATGTTTGGTGTGGGCTCATTTGGACTTTCACACAACAACCCTCCTTTAACAAACAAAGTGTGGTTAGCTTTCTTCCACTCATCTAGGTCAGTCAGTTTTTGCTTGTATTCTTCAACTGGGGAAGTCACTCTAGGTGGAGGAATAAATTCCTTCTCTTGAAGTTCTGGCAAGCCAGTCCAAGATAAGTCCTTTGATTGGACACCATAGAAATCCCCAGCTGGTGGTGGAACACCAGTATAATCTTTCATCCCAATCCCACTCATATCCTTAGAGTCTCTTTGTTTACTAACACACTCTCCTAGGGATTGTGTGGCCTTATCAAATCTCTGGATTTTAAGACTCACATTATCTTTATTTTTGTTAGCCTCCTCTAACTGAGCTATCAAATCAAGATTAACCCTATTTACTATATCTTGAACATCTTTACTTTGATGTAACTCATGTTTTAAGATATTTATTTGATCCTTTAAATCAAACTCCATTTTCTTATACTCAGCTACTGTCTTTTCTGTTTGGGTAAGAGCAATTTGATAATTAGATACTTTGCATCTTTCAGTACTTGCCTCATCTAATAATTTTACTATCTCTTGATTTAGTTTTTCAGTATTTAAACGACAACCCTTAGAACAGAAAGCATCATCATATACCTCATTATCTGATGAAGAGGAGGAGTGTGCCATGAGAGCATATTCAACATGCTCTTCTTTAACTTCAGCAACCAAAGCTCTGTCCTCTTCCTCATCCTTAGCCATAAAGTTCCAACTCCAGTCCCATCCTCCAACACCATCAATTTGTTGAACAGCAACCATGGCCTTGGGATCTTGGCTCTTAACCATTTGGCTTGAAGGCTTACCAGCATCAGATCTTCTTGGAGATCTGCATTCCCTCATAAAGTGCCCCATCCTATGACAGTTGTAGCACTCAACCTTGGACTTGTCAAATCCAGCAACATCCTTAGCATTAAAGGTCATCTTCTTCTTGAACCTTTTATTAAACCTGTTTGCTCTTAAACTTACAAGAGCCATAGTCCACTTGATGTCCATCTCTTCCAATTGTTCATCACTTATCTGCTCAAGATCTTCATATGTAATCCTTGAATCACTGGGCAAAGAAGCAATGAATGCACACACAGTATCTAGATCTAAACCAGCAGGTTTAATTCTATCAGCGCCAAAGTTGTGTGTGTCAGCGTTTGAGTATAAAGCGTTGACAGGATATGATCCAGCGCTGACAGGCTGAGATCCAGCGTTGACACATTGAGATCCAGTGGCTGGATGTCCATAGAAGTTCATGGAATCAAATTGTCCTTCACTTTGTGAGAAGAAGGCCATGTTACTACTGGAAGATTTATTATCACTATCCAAAAGCCATTCATTCTCCAACAGTCTTAGTTTGTTGAAGATGTCATCAAACCTGGAGGTCTTGTGGGTGTTGTTGACAAGAATGGATCTTGTCTCAATCTTCCATACATCACCAAGGCTTTTGAGAAAAGTAGCATTCAATTCAGGGTCATCAATCTGTGTTCCCATGAAGGAAAGTTGACTTGTGATGTCAAGAAGTCTACTTCTCACACTGCTGAGATTCTCATTGGGTTGAGCTTTAAAGACAGCATACTCATGCAAGAGTTGCTTCTTCTTTTCTTCTTTTGTGTCAGCATTGCCACCATATGCTACTTCAAGAGCTTCCCAAAGCTCTTTTGCAGACTCAAAGCGTTTGTACTTGTGCTGATTCTCATGACCTAGGGCGTGTTTCATGATGTTCAAAATTTTCATGTCCACCCTCTTCTTGGCTATATCTTCAACAGATACAGCTCTCCCATCTCCAGGCTTTTCCTTCTTATCAGCTTCAGGACAATTAGGAACAGCTGTCCTTGTGGCAATAGCAGCATCAATCTTTTGTGCTTTGTCGAATGTGTTCCCATATTCGACAATCTCCCAAAGAGTGTAGTCATGAATAGCTATATATTGCTCAAAATTGGACTTCCAAAGCTCAAAGTTCCTGGCATTAAACATGGGGATTTTGATACTAGGATTTGAGGAGTTGTTTTGTAGCAAAGCAGCAGGTTGATCTGTGCCAGACATGATGTTCTTAGGGTTTTGAGAGATTTAGGGTTTTTAGGGTTTGGTGTTTTAGGGTTCTTGCGTTACTTAAAGATCAAAAGTTTCTCAACAAGCTCTGATACCACTTGTGGAAACCTTGGTTTCCGGATCTTTTAAGCTACTAGGAATGATCATTGTTCATATGATTAAACAATCAAAGCGGAATTAGAACAACAATCATTAACAAGGTGTTTAGGCACAATAACTTGAATTAAAACAAATGGATGTTCATTATATTAATAACAAACATCCACTAGACGTGTATACATTGAATCCCACGTCTAGTGCACACACACGTTTAGGTTTACATTGTGACTGAATTATATGAATAAAACCTAAGACCCTTGTTCCTTTTATAGTGGAAGGAACAGAATCTACAAGAGATAAAATCAAATAAACATCTAAATCTTCTATTTAGATAAAGTATATATTGTGTATATCATAAATAATATACTCAATATATTCCCTAAATAGATTTCTCCATCAAATCTTCAACGTTGACTTTTGTTGACAGCGTTTGACTTTTGTCAACGCCCAATTTTCTCTTGTCAACGCTTGGATTACTCTTGTCAACGCCTGAGTAAATGTCTTAATGTTTTCTTCGTTTTTGAGTTTCTGCCACATCAACTTTTTGACCCAACATGGTTAAATTGTGATTAGATTCGTGTGTTCCTGTGTTTCCTTGTTCTTCGGTTTGTTGCTGTTACTGATCTTTTCCCAGGTAAGTTCCGGATCAAGACAAAGTATTCAGGATTAACACCTTTATTCGGAACATAGAAAGTTCCGAATCAAGGCTTGTTCAGTCGGAACTTTTTCCGAACCAGTGAGTTCCGAACCAAGACAGTTCCGAACCAGGGAGTTTAATTCGGAAGATTTCATTATTCTGGATCACACTCTCATTCGGAACATTCTAAGTTCCGAATCAAGATAGCTCATTCGGAAGAGTTCCGAACCAGTGGAAGAAGTTATTTATTCGGAAACATTCAAAAGTTCCGAACCAGCAAGTTCCGAATCTGAAAGTTCTGAACCAAGGCTTCCGACTCAAAAGTTCCGAACCAAGGCTTCCGAATCAAAAGTTTTGAACCAGAAAGTTCCGAACCAAGGCTTCCGAATCAAGAATCAAGGCTTGGGTTTAGGAAGTTCTGAATCAATTAAAGTTCCGAATCAGCAAAAGTTCCGAACGAAGGATTTATTCCGGATAAGTGACATATTCCGAATAGAGAATTTGTTCCGGATCAAGGATTTTGGTAATATTCCGAGCGAAAAAGAATCATTCCGAACGAAGGTGACATTCCGGATGAGTGATTGTTCCGGACGAAGGATTGTTCCGAATGAGCTGTTTTCAGGTTCTTTTTAGTTTTTGTCTTTGATTTTTAATTTCATGTTTTATTTTTCCCGCCTTTTTCCTTAATCGCACTTTAAGTTTAATTGCCTTAGATTTATTTTAGCTTTGCCTTAGCTTAAGTTTTAATTGCGTTTTAAGTTTGCCTTAGATAGATTTAAGTTTGCGTCATTTACTTTAGTGCCTTTTAATTTTCGTCACGCTTTAAATACTTGCCCTTTACTTTAAATTAGAGTTACATTTACTTTAAAGTCATTTTACTTTAATTGTTTTGCACATTTATTTTAAAAACAACCAAAAATATTTGTTTCACCAAAAACAATAGAGTCGCATTTTGAACCGGAAATCAATTCGTTAAGATACCGAGAACAACAATTGAACCTAGTAAAATCATTTCATTATCTACCAAAAATATTGTTCAAATTTTTTTTTGTTCAAGAAAATTTTTGACCCTTGGATACAAGGCTCTCTATAATATGTTGGACCTGAAAACTCCAAGGGTTTTAAGGTTTTGGATCCAAGTTATCATGGTTTTAGTTAGATTCTTAGTGTGTTTCAAACTTCGTGTTCAAGTTGTTTGAGGAAGAAAGAAAAATTCCATTTTCTTTCTTATTATTGTGCTATGTTCTTACCGTTTAGAAAGCTTATGCACAACCACTTGAAAACTGGTTGTGCTCAAGGCTTTCGAACTTTATTGCTTTCCTGGTTTGTTGTTCTTAAACAGGTTCCAAGAGACTCATCACCAAAGTGACTGTTGTAGTTACTTTGGTTGGACTGTTGTAGTCCATATTCATCTCTCTTTGCACAAAAAGCCTCTTACATTCAAATACCCCCAAGTATTTCTAAATAGGAGATGGCATCAGCGATAGTGGGGCCTAGATGTAGTTACTTTCAGGTTCTTTTTAGTTTTTGTCTTTGATTTTTAATTTCATGTTTTATTTTTCCCGCCTTTTTCCTTAATCGCACTTTAAGTTTAATTGCCTTAGATTTATTTTAGCTTTGCCTTAGCTTAAGTTTTAGTTGCGTTTTAAGTTTGCCTTAGATAGATTTAAGTTTGCGTCATTTACTTTAGTGCCTTTTAATTTTCGTCACGCTTTAAATACTTGCCCTTTACTTTAAATTAGAGTTAGATTTACTTTAAAGTCATTTTACTTTAATTGTTTTGCACATTTATTTTAAAAACAACAAAAAATATTTGTTTCACCAAAAACAATAGAGTCGCATTTTGAACCGGAAATCAATTCGTTAAGATACCGAGAACAACAATTGAACCTAGTAAAATCATTTCATTATCTACAAAAAATATTGTGCAAATTTTTTTTTGTTCAAGAAAATTTTTGACCCTTGGATACAAGGCTCTCTATAATATGTTGGACCTGAAAACTCCAAGGGTTTTGGGGTTTTGGATCCAAGTTATCATGGTTTTAGTTAGATTCTTAGTGTGTTTCAAACTTCGTGTTCAAGTTGTTTGAGGAAGAAAGAAAAATTCCATTTTCTTTGTTATTATTGTGCTATGTTCTTACCGTTTAGAAAGCTTATGCACAACCACTTGAAAACTGGTTGTGCTCAAGGCTTTCAAACTTTATTGCTTTCCTGGTTTGTTGTTCTTAAACAGGTTCCAAGAGACTCATCACCAAAGTGACTGTTGTAGTTACTTTGGTTGGACTGTTGTAGTCCATATTCATCTCTCTTTGCACAAAAAGCCTCTTACATTCAAATACCCCCAAGTATTGCTAAATAGGAGATGGCATCAGCGATAGTGGGGCCTAGATGTGGGTCCCATAAGGTACTTTAGGCTTGAACCCTCTTGTTTTTGTCAAAATTTGTGGTTTGGTGTTTTTGGTGAAAAGTTGTTGCTTGTGTAGTTTAGAAGCTCTATTAGGTGTAATTGAATGTTATTAGGTGGTAAAAGTTAGTTGTTGGTTTGATTATTGAAAAATCTCTTGGTTAAATTTTGTTTTCATAGTTATTAGGGGTGTTTGGTATAAGGTTATTAGGTTTGAGGGTAGGATAAAGTCACATTTGCAAGTTTTTGGTTATATTAGCATTCCATCCAGTAGGTCAATTAGGGTAGTAATTTTATGTTTTGGCTTTAGAAATCTTGGTAAAATGTTATTATATGATGATAAGGGTTGTGTGCAAGTTGTTTTGAAGTTTGGGTAGATTTATATCAAGATTTGCCTACCCAAAATCCACTTGGTAGTTAGTTGAATCAACATAGTGACTCTTTTGCCTACTTGTGCACATCAAAAATATCTAGGACCCAATTTTTTGGATTTAGTGCCTAAAATTTGGAACACTATTAGGTTTAGGCTAGTTTTATTTGTGCATAAGCTGGTCCAGTGGTTTTGGTAAAGCTTTGGGTGGTCACAAGACCTTTACTAGGTCACTGATTTAGGCCAACAAGCACCAGACACCCCCCCTTTGCTGTATTAGTTGGGTATTTTGGTTAAGTGGTTGCTTGATTCGAGTTTGATTTGGTCTTTTCTTGCTTTCTATTGACTCCCCACACTTCACTGAGTGTGGGGGTGCCTCTTGTACCAAAAACGGCCAACAAACAAGCTCAAAACTAGCATGTCACGTTTTCTGTGAAGAGCAGTGGGAACAAAGTTCCCACTGATATAACAAAGTTCCCCCCTTTTGTTGTATCAGTTGGGTATTTTGGTTAAGTGGTTGTTTGATTCGTGTTTGATTTGGTCTTTTCTTGCTTGCTATTGACTCCCCACACTTCATTGAGTGTGGGGGTGCCTCTTGTACAAAAAACGTCCAACAAACAAGCTCAAAACTGGTATTTCACGTTTTCTGTGAAGTGCAGTGGGAAAAAAGTTCCCACTGATATAACAATGTTCCCACTACTACACAAACAGACAAAATCCTTTTACATGTCACTATCAGAATTTTGATTTTATGTCTTTAGTGGTAAATTTTTAGTGTTTTTCAGGTTTTTTAATTTTCCTCTCATCTTTTATTTATTTTAGGATTTTTGAAAAAGAAAATTCTATTTTTCTGATTATTTTACTATTATTTAGCATTATTTTAATTTAAATTTAGTTTTTAGCATTTATGTTTTGTCTTATTAGGACTAAAATCATTTTTTTTAACTTTTTTATTTTTCTCTTGTTTAATTAAGTATTTTAGAATTTTCAATAAAGAAAAATTAGTTTTCTCATTATTTTATTATTTTTTATCATTATTTTAATAAAAAATCAGTTTTTAGCATTTTAAAAATAGAAAAAATAGTTTTAAAATATTTAGAAAAATACTTTTTATCTTTTAATTAATATAAGTAAGGTTTTAGTTTGATAAAATATAATTTTGGACTTTTTGTTAATTATATTTAAGTTTAGGGCTTTAAATAGTATTTAAAATTAAATATTTAATTAATAATAAGCTTTAAAATTTATTTATTAAATTTTTATTCTTATTTATATTGTTTTAGACTTAATTTTTGTTTTTAATTAATATTTAGTTTAAATTTTTTATTTTCATCACGTTTTACATATTTTTACATATACGTTTTAATTAACTGTCGTAATAGCATAATCCATCTTTAATTTTAAATCTCTCTTATCTAAAAACGATCACTAATCTAAACATTGATTTTTTATATTATTGGCACATAACACATACACCTCCTTCGAGAACGAACTCGGACTTTCCGTCTTTACGGTTTTCCTAAACCGTATCGATTAATACTTACCGGCTTATACTTTCTTTTTCCTAAAAGAGGTATATTTTACTACAAGCAAGCTACATATTAACACATTTGTAGTCGATTAGATCATATCTTTAATTGAATATGTACAAAATTAAAATATGGAGTAATTACCGATTTCAAGGTCTGCCAACAAAAAACCAAGAGGCATATATCAAATTCTTAAGGTTGATAAATATGAATGAATTCAAGATGTGAAGATGCAATCTTGTGCATTTTCGGGTGTGTTTTTTATTCAGAATTGACGTTGGATGTGGAGCCTGCAAACAAAAAGTAAGAATAAAATTAATTCAACTTATCACAAAAACATCAACTTATCACAAAAACATTTTAAAAAGAATAAAGCATTAAAACAAAAATAAAGGATGAAAAACTGGTGTGAGATATAAATTACTTTTGAAAGGGTGTTTGAGAGAGATAAGTTTCTATAGTGTATATCTATATACTTTATAAAACATTTAACCCTTTTTATTTTTAGAAGTCTTAAAAAATTTCAGCCTTCAACATTTCTAAATTAAGAAATAATTCAAAATTTTTGAAAAAGACTAGATAAACTCCATAGTTGTAACAGCCGAATAAATTTTTTAAATGTGACAAATAACTTTTTTATAACCTAATAAAGTTGTAATAAATGGAAAAAAGGTAACAGCAGCAACTCATCACAAATCATATACTCCACTAACATCTCACTCTAATTCTCATAACACAACACAACGCAATCTCATCATAAACCGTCACCTGCCCTCCATGAGCAACAAAAACAGATCCGTCGCTGATCACATGAAAATCTGTCACTAAATCGTCGCTAGCAGGTTTAAGGAACTTAACCACGTTAGCATCAATGGCTGAAAGATTGATGGTGTAGAATTGATTCGATGCCGTAAAATTCAGCTTTTTGGGTAAGTTCAGTGACGAAAAAAGGGTGGGTTTCGGGGGAGGCGGTTGGTGCGGAGGAGGGGGGGGGGAATCTTAGGGTCTCGTTTGATGAAGATGGGCTGATCGTTAGAGGTGCTGCTGCTGGTGGATAAGGCAGAAGGGAGTTTGGGCCACCGGATTGGAGGGTGGACAGAGTGGTTTCAAGAGTAATGAAACTCTCTCTTTTATTCTTATATGTGTATAATGCTCCATACCTTCTAAATTATCTTGCAACAGGCTATTATATGTTTTCTTTTGTGTTAACTTATTTTTTTTGGCAACAATCAAAGGGCAAAGTATGATATGATACTCTTTTTAGTTTCATGTGCAAGTTATTGTTGAAAAAATAAACAAAATGTCGTTGATATATAACAACTCCTACAAATTTGTATAGTTATTGTTTCAAAAATATGTATAAACAAAAATAATTAGCTCGCCTCAAATTTTATCAACGGGTACCCGTCGCCGCATTGCGCGGGTACCCTGCTATTGTTTTGAATGGGTGTTGGTAGAGATATGAAAATGTAACTGGTCTTAAATTAATTTTAGAATGTTTTTATGACAATAAAATAGCATTCAAGAAGAATCGTATAGAGGAAGATTCACAATAGGTATATAGCTTTTCTTTGGAAGTTTACATAAATAATATGCATAAATCTCATTTTTATTTTTTTAAAAATTATGTTTACAACTTTTTTTAATGTTACAAAAATAAAATTTGTCAAACACGTTTTTGTTTATAAAAAGTTTACAAAAATACTTTGTAACTGCTTTTTTGTTACAAAAAATTAAATTCATGAACTTGTTATTTAAAACTTTTTGTAACTGCTTTTTCTAAGTTTACAAAAATGCTTTGCACGACCAAATTTTTAAAACGCGCTCTGCTTTAAACTTTCCAAAATTAGTGTACAAATGTTTTGGCTTGAAAAAGTTATTAATTTAAAATTTTTAAAACGCGTTTGTGTTAAAATCTTTCCAAAAATACGTTAACGTATAAAAAATTAAAGGAAGAAATAGTTTACAACAATACATTTGTAATTATTTTTTAGTTTTTTAAAACTTTTTATGCAACCTTAAAAATGTTTACTAAAATAAAACGTTTTATTTTAAGTTTACAAAAACAAAATATAAGAAGAGTTTTAAATTAAGTTTACTACAATACGTTTACAAAAATAAAAAAAATTAGAAAAACAAAAATAGGTCAAATGTTTTGGCATTTAATGACATAGTTACAAAAAACACCGATTTTTTATTTTCTAGATTTTAAATATATGTGCATTACATCTTTGTGCATAATATATATATATATATATATATATATATATATATATTGATTGCATTTTTGTTGTAGCAATTTTAACCGGTTGTAATTTGTTCTCATGTGGTTTAAAAATATTGGCTAAATATGGTAGTGTTTTAAAAACATATTACACCAGTTTTGTAGAAGAGCTATGTATAACAAAATTATTTATATATAAAATCATGTAATAATTCTGAATGAGAAAAAAATATGAGACGTAAAAAAAATACAATTTTATGTACAAGTTTTAAATAAGACGCAATAAGCTCATATGCAATAAGCTCATCGCAATAAGCTCAGACGCAATAAGCTTTATGCAATAACCTTATTAAGCACTAACTTTATTGGAGTTATTTTTGGGAATGAATTAAATTGTTTTGACATTTAGGTCTTGTACATTAGTCCTTATATGGAAATGTTTATTTATTTTTATGCTTAAAAGACTTGTAAAATCTTGAGAACTTAAGTATTACTATTTTAATTTTTAAGCTTGATTTAGTTGTACATAATGTATTAAAAGATGTAAGCTGTATTTTCAAGTTTCTATTAATAAAAAGTAAAATATGTTATTGTCTGAAAAATCATATATAAAGGGCACATGTACAAACTTTCGCCGAACTTTTTTTGTCTGAAAACTCATATATGATTTTAGAAAATCGTATATGAATTGTTATACGAATCATATATGTCACACCCCACCATGGCGGAATATGGGGTGCGACGTATGGATATCATCACAACAATAGCGTGTCTATAGAGATAACTAAATGAAATGAAAATATCATAAATGGGCGACAAAATGTCATGATAATATCACAAACAATGCAGGTGTCTAGGTAAGTAGGTAACAGATCTACCCCTTACCAAAGACATACAAATACACACATCAACATATAGGTGTCCATAATGAATCACTTATTCAAACATAAAATAAAGGCTAAGAGGAATGGGGGTTCCTCCAAATGCAATCCTAAGCCTTCCAGCTAGCCTCTCCTATTCTTACGCTTAACCACATTCTCACCTAAAAGAGACACTAAAACACGTCAACAATAATGCTGGTGAGAGTCATAGGTTTAGACTCCAACTCCAAATCAATTATAAGTTGTGAATAACAACCACTAACAAATGAACATATGGACAATGTGCTACAATTATGTAGTAACAACTAGCATTCAAGATTAACCAATCACCACAAATCTAAGGCTCCAAGCCTTACTAATAACCACAATTCCAAGGCTCCAAGTCTTACCAATCACCATGGTCCCATAGGCGCCCATACACCTATGAACCAATCCCAAGGCCCCGCCTTGTCAACATCCCCTTGGTACCAAGTCAAACCACAATAACAATCAAGAATCACATAGCGGTTAATCACATAAATTTACAAACAAGTCCATCACAAAGCATAAAAACATTAACAACACTAGTTACAAAACCACACAATGTCTCTTTCATCCCATCTGGAAATCAAATCATAAAAAGACATGGGACTATGAAACTCACCTGAACAAGCTTCTCCAAGTACCCGCGCTCTAGCACAAATCTAAACACACAAACGTATACAATCAAGACATGAACCACATACGAAAATGGCTCATTGTTGGGAATAAAATGAAGGCAAGACACTTAGACGCTGACAAGAGGAAATTGGACGTTGATAGGAAGAAATCAAGCGTTGTCAGATCAAGCGTTGACAAGAAGAAGTCAAGCGTTGATGAGATGAAGTCAATCACTGATAGGATACTTAGTCTACACGTTTTATGTTTCTAGTAAAGATATGTTCGACAATGTATTTCTTATGTTTATCTTTACCTAAAATAGCTGATACGTAGACTCTTGTACAAGGTTCCTTAATCTATAAAAGGAGGTATTTAGGTTTTAGTTCTATATATGTTTTACACTTTCATTGTACGCAAGTTCGATTAATCAATCAAAGTGAAAGTTTGATTTATTATGTTTGTGTGTTCTTGTTCTAAGTATTAATTCCGCATAATACTTAGATTGTTTCATATACAACAAAGTTTCTCTAAGTGTTTAACTTGGTTTACCCTCGTTTACACAAAGCTAAATCGATCTAAGTTTGGGATCAACAAGTGGTATCAGAGCTTGTTGAGGAACTTTGATCTAAAGAACACAAAACCCTAAAAACCCTAAATCGCCAAAAACCAAAATTTTTAAGGAAACCCTAAAAACCAGACAATATGTCTACTCCAGAGTTGACCTCCTCCTCAAGCCACAACCAAAATATCCCAATGCTAGACCACACCCTAGGGAAATTATTGAATATGGAAACACATTCGATAAGGCTGCCAAGATTCAAGCTGCTATTACTTTAAGATCAACTCCAGGCTCAAGTGAAGCGGATCGAAAAGAACAACCTGCAGATGGGAGAGCTGTCTCAACTGAGGACATTGCAAAGAGAAGAAACGACATGAAAACTCTAAGCCTTCTCAAACTTTCTTTGGGACCAGCCAATCAGCACAAGTATAGAGGTTTTGAGTCTGCCAAAGAGCTTTGGGCAGCCCTTCAAGTCACTTATGGTGGTAATGATGATACTGCCTCAGAGAAAAAGAAGCAACTCTTGCATGAGTATGCTGTGTTCAAAGCTCTTCCCAATGAAAAGCTAAGTGGGGTGAGAAGCAGACTTCTTGACATCACAAGCAAATTGTCATTTATGGGAACATTGCATGATGATGCTGATATCATTACCACTTTCCTTAAAAGTCTTGGTGATGCATGGAAGATTGAAGCAAGGTCTATAATTTCTACCAATGCTCACAAAAGTTCCACTTTTGATGACGTCTACAATAAACTGAAGATTGTTGAGAATGAAATCCTTTTGGATCAAGGAAGCAAATCTGCCAATGGAAACAGGGCCTTCTTCTCACACAGTGAAGGTCAATTTGATCAAAGGGAGTCATACGTGCACCCCGTTACCGGATCACCTTGTGTCAACGTTGGATCAAGCTTTGTCAGCGCCACACATTCAGACGCTGACACATACAATGTTGACTCACCAAGAATTAGGCCTGCTGGTATTGATCTAGATACAATGTGTGCATACATTGCTTCATTGCCCAATGGTTCAGTGATTACATATGAGGATCTTGAGCAAATCAGTGATGAGCATTTGGAGGAGATGGACGTAAACTGGAATATGGCACTTGCAAGCATAAGGGCCAATGGAATAGGAGATTCAGGAAGAAGATGACCTTTAATGCTAAAGACACTGCTGAGTTTGATAAATCTAAGGTTGAGTGTTACAATTGTCATAGTGATGCTGGAAAACCTTCAAGACAAATCATCAAGGTTGAAGACACAAAGGCTATGGTTGCCATGCAAGGAGTAGATAGTGTTGGCTGGGACTGGAGCTTTCTGGCCAAAGATGTGGAAGAGAACAAAGCTTTGGTTGTAGAAAAGGAGGAAGAGGAGCATGTTCACTATGCTCTCATGGCACCTTCTTCATCTTCATCAGATAATGAGGTATATGATGATGCATTTTGTAGTAAAGGTTTTCGTTTAAACACCAAAAAACTTAACAAAGAAATTTTAAAGTTAGAATCAGATGTTTTTGATGAAAAATGCAAGTTATCTAATTATCAACTTGCACTTGTTCAAATTGAAAAGAGTGTGTCTGAATATAAGAAAATGGAGCTTCACCTAAAAGATCAAATCAATGTTTTGACTCATGTCCTCAATGCTAGTATTGATGTTAGGGACATCTTGGAAAGATCCAAAGGTGTTATACAAGCTAAGTTAGATGAGGCCATTAAAAACAAAGATAATGTAGGTCTTAAAATTCAAAGATTTGATAAAGCTTCTCAAACCCTAGAAAAATGTGTTAGTGAACAAGGAGACTCTAGGGATATGACTGGGATTGGAATGAAAGAGTATGCTGGTGTTCCACCACCTGCTGGGAGCTTCTATGGTGTCCTTCGAAAGGATTTGTCTTGGACTGGTATACCAGAACTCCAAGAAAAGGAATTCCTTCCTCCACCAAGAGTCCATACTCTAGTAGAGGAATATAAGCAAAAATTGACTGATTTGGACCAATGGAAGAAAGCCAATCCTACTTTGTTTGTTAAAGGTGGCATGCTTAGTGAAAGCCCAAATGACTCTACACCCATAAATGTGACCAACCCCACTACTGGAAAGACTGTTGACCTTGTATTAAACGTTGATTGAAAACCTAGTATTAAATATGCTGAAATGTATAGAAAACCTAGGTCACCAAAAAGTCAAGTTATTGATAATAGGACAGGTTTCTTTTCATTTAGACCTAGAGTTATGTCTAGAAAAGCTTGTTATAAATGTGGGAGTTTTTCACATTTGGCTTATAAGTGTGTCAATGCTTCAAAGGTCAACACTTATAGAAAGTCAACCATGGTCAAACCCAGACCTTTTGTTCAGCAAAGTCCACAAGTCATTAGACCAGCTCCATTCTTTAATAAAGGGTCTAATACTTATGGAGAAAGGCCTTTTCAAAAGACTAATACATGTCTAACAGACCATGGGTTCCTATAGCAAACCCTAGTTTTGGCGTTGACAAGTGCAATTTCAGCGTTGTCAAGAACAATTTTAACGTTGACAAGAATGTTTCCAACGCTGTTAGACCAAGTAAGGACAAATACTTGCAACCAAAGGGAAAGGGGGCTAAAGCTTCTTTTAGCTTAACTTGGAGACCCAAACAAGACCAAAACCCTAATTCAGATGGGATTTCTATGACCTGTAACAGATTTCATTATATTTCAAAGGTCATAACTAAACCAATTGGGGTTAACTGGGTGTTCAATCCAAAAAGGGATGAACAAGGGGTTGTTATAAGGACTAAGTCTGTTCTTGTTGAACAACCAAATGAATCCAAGTCTGCTCAGGCTTGGGTTCCCAAAGAAAACTAATTTGTTTTCTTTATATGCAGGGCATTCAAAAGCAGGTAAATGATTATGGTTATTGGGATAGTGGATGCTCTAGGCACATGACGGGGAAGTAAGATTATTTGACAAACTTTGCCCCCATTAAAGATGGTGACAAAGTGTACTTTGGAGGAGGATATGGAACCATCACTAGCAAAGGAACTCTTATCACCAACAATTTCCATTTTGAAAACGTATTTCTGGTAAAAGAACTTGATTATAATCTGTTTAGTGTACCACAAGTTTGTGATAACAAAAATAAGGTTCTTTTATGAATGCTTGGTGTTAAGCAAAGATTTTAAAATACCTGATGAGAAGATCATTGATTATAGAACACCTAGGCATAAGGACATTTATAATGTGAATCTTAATGGAATTAGGATGAATATTAATCTGTCATGTCTATATGCTAAGCCTTCAGTTGATGAGAGTAATCTTTGGCACAGAAGGTTAGGGCACATTAATTTTAAGAACATAAACAGACTTGTGAGACATGGTTTAGTTGATGGTTTGCTTGCAAAGGCTTTCCACAATGATAATTCTTGTGTTGCATGCCTTAAAGGCAAACAACACAAAGTCTCTTTTAAGTCCAAACTTGTGCACTCTAGTTCTAAACCACTTCACTTGCTGCATATGGACTTGTTTGGTCCAACTAATATAGAAAGTTTAAATGGTAAATCCTTTTGTTTTGTCATAACTGATGATTTTTCTAGATTTACTTGGACTTTCTTTTTGGCTTTCAAAAGTGAAATTGCCACTGTTTTAATTAACTTTATTACCCAAATTAAAAAGAAATATGGGAATGAGGTTAAGATACGTAGAAGTGATAATGGTGGTGAGTTTAGAAATAAGTTGTTAGATGACTTCTGTGTCAATAAAGGGATTACTAGGAAGTTTAGTGTAGCCAGAACCCCACAACAAAATGGGGTGGCTGAAAGGAAAAATAGAACGCTCATAGAAGCAACTAGGAAAATGTTGGTTGATGCTTACTTTCTCATTGCATTTTGGGCTGAGGCTGTGAGTACAGCCTGCTATGTTCAGAATAGGGCATTTATCAACAAAATCCACAATAAGACATCTTATGAGCTATTTTGGAGTAGGAAACCTAATATTGGTTTTCTCAAACACTTTGGATGCCATGTAGTTATATTGGATACTAGTGATGCCTTAGGAAAGTTTAGTGCTAAAGGTGATGAAGGCTACTTTATGGGCTATTCAGTGCAGACTAGGGGATATAGGGTTTACATTAAGAAAGAAAAACGTATACTTGAAAAAGTATATGTTAGGTTTTTAGAAAGTAAACCTAGTGATCCTGAGAGTGGACCAAATTGGTTCTTTGATTTGGAACCTTTATCTAGAACCTTGAATTATATGCCTGTTACTAATCCAGACATTGTGAAAGTGAATTCAAATGTTGTGGAAGAACCAGTTGTTGAAATTTCAGGTATACAGGTTGATAAGGAAGTAGGATCACATGCAGACAAATCAGCTCCCATACATGAGTATGTCACCATTCCTATATGGATAGATGGATTTGCTGCTGCTGGAAAGGAAAAAGATGGTCCACAAGAAAAACCAGTTGATGAAAACATGCATGAATCTTCAAGTGCTGACAAAGGAAAATATGGCGCTGATAGGCCAAATTCAGGCGTTGATGGATCAAACGTTGACAGACCTAATTCAGGCGTTGACAACTCTTTTGACCATTTATTCTCTTCCAATGTTTTTGAACTAGGTGAACCATCAATAGTACATGAAGAGGTTCATTCAGGTGATGATGGAGGAGAATTTGAAGATGATATTGGCAACTTGGAGACTGAAATTGAAGACAACACAATTATTGAAGGAGGAATACTTACATCTACTATCAAGAATCATCCTTCTTCTCTAATCATTGGTGATGTGATGTATCCTGTTCAAACTAAAAGGTCTCATCAGAATCAAGGAGGTTTTATTGCCAATATCCACAAGAAGGTTGATACCCCTCTTGCTCAGGCATGTTTTTTTGCTTGTATTCTGTCACAACAGGAACCCAAGAAGATCTTTGATGCTCTCAAAGAACCAAGTTTGGTGGAAGCAATGCAAGATGAGCTTCACCAATTTGCTATTCAAGATGTTTGGGAGTTAGTAGATTGTCCCAGATATGTCAAACCTATAGGGACAAGATGGGTTCTTAGAAACAAAAAGGATGAGAGAGGAATTATGGTCAGAAACAAGGCACGTTTAGTTGCTCAAGGCTATACACAAGAGGAAGGGATAGACTATGAAGAGTTTTTTGCACCTATTGCAAGGATTGAAGCAATAAGGATTTTCCTAGCCTATGCCTCTTGCATGGGCTTTACAGTTTATCAAATGGATGTGAAGAGTGCTTTTCTTTATGACATAATTGTAGAGGAGGTTTATATAATGCAGCCTCCTAGTTTTGAAGATTCAGAACATCCAGACAAGGTGTATAGGGTGAAGAAGGAAATGTATGGACTTCATCAAGTCCCAAGAGCATGGTATGGCACATTGTCTACCTATCTGGTGGAAAATGGATTCAAGAGATGCACCATAAAACAGACTTTGTTTACCAAGAAGAACGGTAAGGACTTTTTACTTGTTCAGGTCTATGTGGATGATATCGTCTTTGGCTCTTCCAGTCCAAAGATGAGTGAAGACTTTTCCAAGCTCATGAGAGACAAATTCAAGATGAGTGCAATGGGAGAGATGAACTTCTTTCTAGGGTTACAAGTTCAGCAGAAAGAAGATGGTATCTTCATCTCTCAAGATAAATATGTAGTAGAGATTGTTAGGACCATTGTAATAGTTATATGTAATAGGTAGACTAGGAGGTATGTAGTTCCTCCTGGTCCTAGTCGTAGTAGGAGCAAGTCCTGCTCCTGGTCCTAGTCAAAGTCAAACATTGTTATTTACTTAATATTCTGTTAGGATATGCATGAGTTATATTAGGAGAAGATATGCATATCAGTTTTACACGTTTTCTTGTAAGCTGTATTAGGGTTTCCTTGTAGTATAAAAGGAACCTTAGGCAGAAGGGTGAGATAGACATTCACAAAACGTAGTTCTAGTCTTTATTAATATTAGAAATCCTTAGAAAGGATCAAGTCTTCATAGTTATTATGTTTCTCTTGTTTATATTTATATTCTACATTCATATTGTGTATAGAGTCTCTTTGTGATTTGACTTGTGATTACAGAATCATTCACCGGTCCTGACAGGCTGCAAGATCTATATCTAATAGACCCGACAAGTGGTATCAGAGCCTGGGAGGGTCTCTATACAACAAGAATCAAGTTCTCCTATTATTAACAATCTGTTTATCATGTCTGCCTCAACTTCTACTCAAACAGGAGAAGAAGGCACTCCTAAAATTGTGCAACCTCAGCAGATCCTGGCTACGGTTTCCAACACGAATGGAAAATTCCCTCTTCTGAAGAAAGGTGAATATGACAACTGGGCAATGAAGATGGAATGGTGGATCACCAACACTGATCAAGATCTTTGGAAGATCATTCTGAATGGAAACTGCAGAAAGCTTACTGGTCGAGACAAGAACGGTAATATTACTCTTCTTGACCCTAAAACTCATGAGGAAATCATCGCTATTCAGAAGGAGGTAAAAGCAAAAACAATTTTGCTTCAGTCTCTTCCTGAAGATCACATGGGTGACTTCTACCATTTGGATGATGCCAGAGAGATCTGGAACGGCATAAAAGCAAGGTTTGGCGGAAATGAGGAGTCAAAGAAAATGCGAAGGTCCATGCTGAGAGATGAATTCACAGAATTCAAAATCTCAGAAACTGAAGGCCTGAATCAAGGGTATGATAGGTTCCAGAAGATATTGAGCCAGTTGAATCAACTTCGGTCCAAGCCTGATGATGGTGATGTTAATGCAAGGTTTCTTAAAGCCTTACCCTACTCTTGGAACCAGGTGGTAATCTCTCTTAAAGCCAAAGGTGGGCTTGATTATCTCAGTTTTGATGATTTGTTTCATAGGCTGAGAACATTCGAACCTCATGTGAGAGGATATCAGAGTGACTCTTTTCCCACTCCTGCTAATTCAGCCTTTGTGAGCTCTATGGCATCTAGTCCCATGACATATGCAAGTAGCCAGAGCAATAATGTGTCTCCCCAGCATACTATCCAGCATACTATTCAGCATACTGGTCCCATGTCATATGCATCTAGCCCCATGTCTTCTGCTTCTGATCCTCCTGCCAAGTCTGGTAGTATGGTAGAAGCTATTCTTCATTCTTTTGTTGCTGATGTTACTGCTGAACAACAACTTGCGTTTGATGACTTCAAACAGATCGATAAGCTGGATCTGGATGAGATAGATCTTAAATGGCAGATGGCCATGCTTACTCTGAGGGTTCACAAGTTTGAGAAGAAAGCAGGAAGGAAGTTTAATTACAACCCTCGGGAGCCAGCAAGATTCGATAGAAGCAAGGTACGGTGCTATAACTGCCAGCAACAGGGTCACTTTGCTAGAGAGTGCCCTAGCAAGAATGATCAGGAGAAGAGCAGGTACTCCGCTTTCAAAGTTCAGGAGGTTAAAGATGACAAGAAAGCATTGGTATCTGTTGACTCCATGGTCAACTGGAATGATCATCAGGCTTCTACTCTGGAATCAGCGGAATCAACGACTGATGTGTTGGCAATGATTGCTGGGAATCTCTCTGATGCAGAAGAAGCAGAAGAGTTTGCTCTAATGGGCATCTCACCTCAGGTACAACATTGTCCTCTTGGTTGTCATGATAAATGCACAGAACTGTTGTCCCAATTTAATGAAGTAAATGAACAAAATGATAAGTATTACTTAGAGGTACAAGCCTATAAAGCTTCATTAAACACATTGGAACAACAAAAGAAGTGGTTACAAGATACACAACGTGCATATGAGGATAAAATCAGGATACTAAGCATTGATTTAGAAAACACTACAAATATGCTTAAATATACAGAAACTGAAAGAGATGCTAGTATCAAAGAAAAAGAGGAGATGCAAGCTAAATTAGATGCTACAATGTTAAGATTTGACAAATGGCAAAAGGCACCTAAAAATCTTTCAAAATTAATTGATAGTAGCATGTCTGGCAGAACTAAAAGAGGCTTAGGATTTGAAAAATATATTGATTCTGAAGATGTATTTGATTTATCTTTCTCAAGCGTCTTTGATGCCGACAAAGAGGATGAGGGCAAACCTAGTTACAATAGGTTTAAACCAGCAGCAGAAATGCATGCTGTTCCTCCTCCTCTTACTGGAACTTTCATGCCCACCTCATGGCATAATGACTCGGATGGATCACAGATGCTTGAGTCCCCAACCAGTTCTACTAATACTAACGACTTTGTCTCATGTACTTTCAGTGACAAAGCCGGTGACTCTGCATCTACTGGTTCAAGTGAAGAGTCAAGACTTACGAGTTCCAAGTCGAATGAACATACTGCTACTGGTGCTAGGAAGTGTGAAGAGAAAGTCGCTGTCAAGTCAAGTGTGTCTGGTCCTTGTTTATTGAGTCCTAGGAAGAATGTTTTTTCTAGAACTGTGTGTAATAAAGTAGGCAGTATGAAACAGTCTCATTCTAATAAAAGGTCTTTCAAAACATGTTTTGTTTGTGGCAGTCCCTTTCATTTAATTAAAGATTGTGATTATTATGACACACATGCATCTGTTAATCATGCTTTACTTGCTCCTGGATCACCAGGAGCTGCTCCATATGCTACTAGAAGACTTAATCCTAGTGCTCCAATGTTTCATACTTCTAGAGTATCCTCTCCTTACATGTCTGATTATTGGAGAGAAAATGGATTCCAGACAACTAGTAATTATTTTCCAAATTATAATCCAAACTATGCGCATCATTTTGACCACACGTATTTTGGTTTGGGAAATTTGGGAACTGCTGTTAAGCCCTCAGCAGGTTGTTCCTGGTCAAATAATAATACCCTTATGATGAATAGGCAACCAAGGAACAATGGTGGATCTCATCAATCTTCTTGGCATTCTTCTAATGATCCACAAGGCAGGCTCAAACCTGAAAAGGTTTGGGTCCCCTTAAGACACTAACTTTTGCATTGTGATTAATCTTGTTGTTGTAGGTTACTCCATACCAGGATCCTAGTCTAGGTATTGTTGATAGTGGCTGCTCCAGGAGCATGACTGGCAATAAAGGCCTTCTCTCTAACTTTGTACCCTTTTATGGGGGCAAGGTCTATTTTGGTGGAGGTGAAGGCAGAATCACTGGCAAGGGAACGATAAAGACTCCAAATCTCAATTTTGAGCAGGTCTACTATGTGGAAGCACTTCAACACTTCAACTTGATATCGGTCTCTCAGATTTGTGATAAGAAGCAGTTTGTACTCTTCACCGATACTGATGCACTTGTGCTCTCCAAAGATTTTAAGCTTCCGGATGACTCACAAGTTTTACTCAGAATCCCTAGAAGACACAATTTCTATAGCATCAAGTTGAATGAAGTCAACCCTACTGGTCAACTAGCATGTCTGGTTGCAAAAGCCTCGGAAGATGAAGCCACAAAATGGCACCGAAGGATGGGACATGTGAACTTCAAGACCATTCACAAACTTGCCAATTTGAATCTGGTCTCTGGTTTACCTCCCAAGACGTTTAGAAATGACATAAATTGTGTTGCCTGCAGTAAAGGCAAACAACACAAAGCATCCTTCAAGGCCATTACTGCTTTAAGTCTCATTACTGAACCATTGCAGCTTCTACATATGGACTTATTTGGTCCTACTTCCATCAGAAGCATAGACCACAAGCAATTCTGTTTGGTGGTGACTGATGGTTATAGCAGGTTTGCGTGGGTGTTTTTCATGGCTACTAAAAGTGAGACCTACTCAATTCTTCGAGATTTTCTTACCTTAATAGAGAATCAGTTGTCCAAGAAAGTTAAAGGTATTCGATGCGACAATGGAACCGAGTTTAAAAATAGAGACCTCATCGCACTTTGCAATGCTAAGGGCATCAAAAGAGATTATAGTGCTGCTCGGACTCCTCAACAGAATGGTGTGGCAGAAAGAAAGAACCGGACACTAATAGAAGCAGCAAGGACTATGCTTGCCGATTCCAAGCTTCCGACCATGTTCTGGACAGAAGCTGTTAATACGGCCAGCTATGTTTTGAATAGGGTGTCTATTACCAATCCACACAAGAAAACACCTTATGAGCTGCTCACGGGCAAAGTTCCCAATATTTCTCATTTGAAGCCGTTTGGGTGTCCAGTCACCATTCTGAATACTAGTGACTATTTGGGGAAGTTTGATGGCAAGGCTGATGAAGGATATATTGTGGGATATTCAGCTCATTCTCGGGCGTATCGTGTCTACAATCTTCAAGCCAAACGGATAGTTGAAACTATTAATCTCAGGTATTTTGAGGAGAAGACAAACATACAAGGAACAGGTCCAGAATGCTATTTTGATCTTGATTATCTTAGTGATTCGTTAGGATATTTTCGTTTCAAAACTAACCATGATGCAGGACCACAAGTGTTTGCAACTTCTAGTACTGGTGTTCCTTCTAGTCTTTCTGATTCAGATGATGAGGATGACATTTTTGTGGTTCCATCCTATTCCACCACGGTTTCTTCTACTCCTCCTAGTGATGCAACTCCATTGGAAGTACAGGATTCCCAAGCAGCTCTTGATACTCTTCTGAAGCAACAACAAGAAGCTACTACAGCGGCGGCTCAAGGTAGTTTTGAGTTTCCCTTAGTTGAGCCTACTGACAAAGCTGCTCCTAGTACTCCAGCTTCTGCTCCTAGTGCTAGTCACTCACCTACTGGTACTCCGGCTAGTGAGTCTGCTTCAAATACACGTTTCTCCAGTCCTTCTGATTTGGGGAATCATGAAAAGAAGTCTTCTACCAAGCTGGATGATATTCATAAACAACCAGTAGACGGGATTTTCCAACATGCTTCATATGATGCTGATTTCGTTGGTGATCTCGGTAACATGGCACCAGAAGTAGAGGTTACCTCCAATCCAGTCTTGCAATCACATAAAGACCATCCCACCACTCAAATTATTGGAGATCCTGGTTCTACCGTCAAGACACGCAGAATGCAGCAGAAGGCCTCGTCTGATCATCATGCTCTTGTGGGCTATATTGAGGATCAAAAGTGTAATAATCATACGGACTTTCAACACTGTTTGTTTGCTTGTTTTCTTTCACAGGTGGAACCTAGGTCTGTTTCTCATGCTCTTGAGGATCAAAGTTGGGTGGAGGCTATGCAGGAGGAAATGCAGCAATTCTTGTTTCAGAATGTTTGGGTTCTGGTTGACTTACCGGATGGGAAGACAGCTATCAATACCAAATGGATTCTCAAAAACAAGAAGGATGCACGGGGAATTGTGGCCAGGAATAAAGCTAGGCTTGTCGCACAAGGACACACTCAAATTGAGGGCACTGATTATACTGAAGTCTTTGCGCCTGTTGCAAGGATTGAGGCCATTCGTCTATTTTTGGCCTTTGCTTCGTATGTTGGCTTAAAGGTGTTCCAGATGGATGTCAAGAGTGCATTTCTCTATGGAAAAATTGACGAAGAAGTGTATGTTACTCAACCTAAGGGGTTTGTTGATCCACTTCATCCAAAGAAAGTCTACAAGGTGGTCAAGGCTCTTTATGGGTTACATCAGGCTCCTAGAGCTTGGTATGAGCGTCTCTCCACTTTCTTGTTAAAGAATGGCTATAGAAGAGGTACTATTGACAAAACACTATTTCTTCGGCGGAATTCCAAGGATATTATCCTTGTTCAGGTTTATGTGGACGACATTATCTTTGGTTCTACTAGGAAGGAGTGGTGTGATGAGTTTGAACACTTGATGAAAGGCGAATTTCAGATGAGTGCCATGGGAGAACTGTCATTTTTCCTTGGCCTTCAGGTCAAGCAACAATCGGATGGGATTTTCATCAGTCAAGATAAGTATGTTCATGAGATTCTTCAAAAGTTTGACATGGATCCTCTTCGACCAACAGCAACTCCTTATGAAGTTGCTAAAATCAAACTTAAGAATGAGCCAGATCCACCCGTAAATGTTCACATGTACAGGTCTATGATTGGCTCCCTCATGTACTTGACTGCATCACGTCCGGATATTATGTTTGCAGTAAGTGCTTGTTCCAGACACCAGGTGACTCCAACGGTTTCGAACTTAAATGCAGTTAAGAAGATTTTCAAGTATATCAAGGCTCAACCTAAATTGGGTCTATGGTATCCTAGAGAATCCCCATTTGTACTTGAAGCATACAGTGATAGTGATTATGCTGGTGCTAATAATGATAGGAAGTCAACTACTGGTGGTTGTCAATTTTTGGGTCGTCGGCTTATTTCATGGCAATGTAAGAAACAGACAATAGTAGCTACTTCTTCAACAGAAGCTGAATATGTGGCTGCTGCTAGTTGTTGTGGTTAAGTTTTATGGATCCAAAATCAGATGTTGGACTATGGGTTCAATTTTATGAATACCAAAATTTTTATTGACAATCAAAGCACTATTTGTATTGTGAAGAATCCTGTATTTCATCAGCGGACGAAACATATTGAGATTCGGCATCATTTTATACGCGATGCCAATGAGAAGAAGCTGATACAGGTTCTTAAAGTTCATACGGATGACAATGTTGCTGATCTGCTGACTAAAGCTTTTGATGGTCCTCGGTTTAACCACTTGGTGGTTCATATTGGGATGGTCAATCCTTGAAGTCTAGGATTGAGGGGAGGCACAGTCTAAGGGGAGGCTTTGTGTACATATTAGGTTCGTCTAACGTATTCGTAGTATTTAACAACATACTTTCTTGGTTCTGGTGGTGTGTGGTGTTTCTGATGAAGGATTTTTGCTCTCTTCTGATGGATATGGCCTTACATGACTGGCTTCTGGTCCTATTTGGTCAGCTTCTAGTTATGATTGGATGCCTTCTGGTGGTCTCAAATCCTTCCCAGTCTAGTGGTGTTTGGCTATGGGTGCTGGTACTGGTCTGGCTACTGTTCATTCCTTTTGTCCTTTACTAATCACGTTTTGCTCCTGGTCCGACTATTGTGCACTTTGACTTTTGGTCAACGCTTCCAATTCTGATATTTACAAGTTTGAATTCATCAAATAAATTGGGGGTAAGTTATTATGTTAAAAAGGGCAAGTGGTTAGTATGCCATTATGGCTTAATTTGAAAGGGCAACCCCCCATTAATAGGGGTCAATGAACAGTTACTATTTTCTTCCTATATGGTCAACATACACTCATTACAATTAAAACACACACAAAAACCGCTTCTACTCCTCTCATCCCAATCTAAATCCTTCTTCAATCCATTCATCAAGATCCATGGCTGCTCTTGCTTATCAACCTGCTCATAATCGTGTTGCTTATCTGGGGGATGGTCCTAATAGTGAACATTTTGCTGATATCTTGGAGTTTATTGAAGCTTCAAACTTAAGGTATGCATTTACTGTTTGTCCTACCATATATGATAGTGTGGTACGTCAATTTTGGGCGTCTGCTGAACTTGTGAATGTGGCTGGACGTCCACGAGCAATCCATGCTACCATAGATGGACGTGCTTATGTGGTCACTGAAGCCTCTATTCGATCTTCTCTTCATCTTCAGGATGAGGGGGGTGTTGTATCACTTCCAAATTCGGAAGTATTAGAGGGTATGGCTGCCATGGGTTATGAACATGGGGGGAAGTTTAACTTCCAAAAGAATAGGTTTTCTCCTCAGTGGAAGCTTCTAGTTCACTATTTAATCCATTGTTTGAGTCCCAAGTCGGGGAGTTGGGATGCGTTCCCTACTCCTTTGGCTACTGGTCTTGTATGTTTAGCCCAGGGTAGAGTGTTTAACTTTTCACATTATATCTTTGAGGGGATGGCTAGTAATTTGTCAACTGCTGGTTCTAGGAAAAAGTTTCTTATGTACCCTAGGTTTATTCAAGAAATACTTGTTTGCTTTCCACGTGATAGGGCTGAGCATGTACCATCTAAACTGACAGCAAAAGTGTATTACAACATGATGCATGGGTTTACTGGGTATTGGAGGCCCTTGACTGAAGCCATGATGGGTTTGGCTCAGGGTCCTATAGGTCAGGAGGAGGAGGCTCCTGAGTTGGTTGTGTTAGATGATGACCCCATGGAGGAGGAGGAGGCTCCTGCTGGTGATGCCACTCCTGTGGTAGAGGAGGAGCTAGTTGAGGAGGTGGTGGTTGAACAACCATCCCCTCCCAAGGCTGGTCCTTCCTCGGCTCCACAAAGGTCTCCATTTGTGGAGACTCCACCTCCTAGTCCTGCCCCACACTCGACTGATATCCCCTTTGCTGCTAGTTCTCCACACGTTGACCCCAATGTTGCTTCGGGCTCCCGTGATGCTTTCCCTGATCCAAGCTCTCTTGGTGGGCAGGCAGAGGAGCCTACTACTCTGACATCTTTGCTAGATCTTATGCACAGGTACCATGAGAGGATGATTTGCTTGGAAGCTGACTTGAACCAACATCGGAAGCTCACACGGGAATTTGTTCTTCCCCTGGCCGATCGTATTAAGGTATTGGAGAATCAACAGCGTCGTCGAAAGAAGCATGTGGTTCTTTCCGAGTCTGAGGATGAGGGTTCGGAGAATGTTGAGGATGGCTTGACGTTGCTGGCAAAGGCTGCCTTTGCTGATAAAGTTTATGATGATCTGCCTGGTCCTCCAATGTCCTCCAATGCTCCTTCTTCTAGTACTGTTCCCCCTTCTATGGGTGGTGCTTCTGATGCTGCTGCTGGTTCTCATGCTGATCCCTCTCATGATCCAAAGGGCAAAGCTCCAATGACTGATCCTCCATCTCCAACCCGCAAGCGCTCTCGTCGTCAACTTGAAGAAGACAGACTTGGTGAAGAGGCTGTTCGTCGAGTTCAGGCTGAGCTTGATGCGGAGGACATTGCTGCTGAGGAAGAGCTCCGTGAGCGAAGGCGTGCGCAAATTCAGCATGATGCTATGCACTGGACTGATGGCGAATGGATGCAAGTGTTAACAGTTCTCACTCGGGATTATGCTCAGTTTAAAGATTTGTTGGGTGATGATGTTGATGAACACAACTGCATTCCGCGTGCTATGGTAATGATGCGTCAGCATCAGTTGACTCTTGCTGAGGAACTCAAGAAACAGCGTAGGAACAGACCTCTTTCTCAGGCTGAGCAGCGCCAGCAGATGCAACGTTATGTCAAATTTCAATCTGCTGCTCATTTCAATGCTCCTTGGACTTGGGCTCGGGTGCGGGCTTTGACTTTTGATGAGCTCAAGAAACTTTATGAGAATATGGTGAGGCGTGCGAGTCAACCTATACCGGAAAAATTTGTTTACCATCCTCGTGGTGTGACTGCTTCGATGCCTGCTACTTCTACTGTTTCTTCATCCATGCCCATTCCTGGTTCCAATGGTAGTTCTTCTGGTTCTGGTGCTGTTTCTGTTGGTCCTTCTACTACACCCTTGGTTGCGCCTATTGGTTCTACTACTGGTCCTGCTACTACTATCTTTGTGACAACCACCACCACTCATGCTTCCCCCACCACACCTGGTACTTCCACCACTCCTGTTCCTGCAAGCACTTTTGTTGATTCCACCATACCTGTTGCTGCTCCATCTGATGTGCCATCTTCATCACCACAAGTTTCTGCAACACACCCTACTCCCACTTCTGATGCAGCTCCTAGTGGTTCTTTGGGTGGACATGTTCCTGAGTCTACTCCTACTGCTTCTCCTGCTGTTGCTGAAGTTCAGGTGAAGGTTGAATCCACTCCTTCGGCTCCCACGCCTCGACGTTCCACTCGTCAGAAACTTACTCGTCGTGTTCGCCGCGGTAAATCAGTTCCTTTTGAGAAGCGTGATCCTGAAAACTTAATTGATGCAGCTTCGGATAGTGATTCTGACTTACCTTTAGGCAATGGAAGTATTACGGGTTATACGGTTGAGAGGTCTACAACACTTCCTGGTGGCGTCTCTCATCGGATTACTTTGAGTGATGGGACTGTGCGATTGGTCACGAGTTTGCAGGGTGTGTTATCATGGGCTGACCGGATGGATCTTATGGCATTGTTTGGGCTTGTTGATTCTAGTATGCCATTTGACCCAATGGCGGTGTCTTCCTGGCCTGGTATTCGTCTTTGGGCTGATCTCAAGCTTATGTTGGATCCTCCTCCATCTGCTACTCCTTTGGGTGTATGGCAAGATCAAATGCAATGGGAGATTGTTCGTTGGAAGCTCTATGCTGGTTGTGGAGTACATGTGTTGGAGTTAGGTTCTGGTCATGTGGCGTTTATGTTGACGGATGTTGTGTATCCTTTGACTATTTCTTCCATGGAAGCAATGTTGGCAAGTCATTTGCAGATTTCTACTGCTCCTTCTGGGAATGAGTCGAGTATGGCCACATCTTTGGTCGAGGGTATTCAAGCACGGTTGTTGGCAGATAAGAAGGCAGCTTCTGGTATGTAAGGTGAATGGGTTGTAAGTAATTATACTTTGATTTTTGTTTCTATTTTGATTCTTTTCACCAATATGTATAGTGATTGGTGACTTTTATTCTTTATAGTTTAAAAAAAAAAAAAAAAAAAAAAAAAAAAAAAAACAAAATATACATTTTATATAATATCTGCTTATACTTTAACACAGTTTAGCTTTTATACTTGTACATAATATCCCTTGGCTAGTTCAAAATGTGGTTCCTGGTTTGAGATGGTTCTGGTCCTTGGTTTAACTTGGTGTTGGACGTGGTCCACACAACAAATGGTTCTCAACTTACCATGTCTCATCGACAAGAAAAAGTTGATTCACCTTGAGGGTACGGCTCCTGGTGCGATTATCAAATCCGTTGATGGTTGCCAGGTTACCTAAAACTGGATGGTTTTCACTTGCCATAGTATTGGACTGAAAAGTGGCTAATCCAAGGGGGTACGGCTCTTGGTAAAGATCTTATCAAATCCGTTGACAGCTGTAATAGCTTGCTTAAAGCTATAGGGTGTTCAACTCACCGATGCTTAATTGCTAAGAGTTGGCGAGTCCAGAGGGGTACGGCTTCTGGTAAAGACGCATCAAATCCGTTGACGGCTGTGATGGTTTGCCTAAAATCATCAGGGTACTCCCACTCACCATTGATTCACGTTCTAAGAGTTGGGTTGGGTTCTAGTCTCCCAGGGTGATGCTTATTCCACCAGAATGACTAGCTAGCCCAAGAGCGAGCAGCTACTTGGTAAAGGCTCATCAAATCTGCTCATGTTGCTGAGAAGATTCAACACGATGCTGATTTGTTACAAGCTTTGGAGAAGCTTCTAGTGTTTCATGCGGCTGTTCTTCTGATCCTTATCTTATTGATGTTGCTGTTTGTTTTGCTGCTACAATCCTCGGGCTTTATTTGCGCGTTTTCCAGGAAACTTGAACTCAACAGGTCAAATTCAAGTTTAGGGGAGGATTGTTAGGACCATTGTAATAGTTATATGTAATAGGTAGACTAGGAGGTATGTAGTTCCTCCTGGTCCTAGTCGTAGTAGGAGCAAGTCCTGCTCCTGGTCCTAGTCAAAGTCAAACATTGTTATTTACTTAATATTCTGTTAGGATATGCATGAGTTATATTAGGAGAAGATATGCATATCAGTTTTACACGTTTTCTTGTAAGCTGTATTATGGTTTCCTTGTAGTATAAAAGGAACCTTAGGCAGAAGGGTGAGATAGACATTCACAAAACGTAGTTCTAGTCTTTATTAATATTAGAAATCCTTAGAAAGGATCAAGTCTTCATAGTTATTCTGTTTCTCTTGTTTATATTTATATTCTACATTCATATTGTGTATAGAGTCTCTTTGTGATTTGACTTGTGATTACAGAAGTCATTCACCGGTCCTGACAGGCTGCAAGATCTATATCTAATAGACCCAACAGAGATCTTGAAGAAGTTTGGTTTTTCTCCACATGAAAAACGGGCTAGCACACCCATGGATAAGGAACACCCTTGGGGAAAGATTGGAGATGGAAAGAGGTGGATGTCAGGCATTATAGATCAATGATTGGATCATTGATGTATCTTACAGCTTCTAGACCTGAAATTATGTTTGTAGTGTGTGCATGTGCACGCCATCAAGTGACTCCCAAAAGAGTGTCATCTTCAAGCTGTCAAGAGGATTTTTAGATACCTTAGGTGCTATCCCACCTTGGGATTATGGTATCCAAAGGTTTCTCCATTAGAGCTTAAAGGTTATTAAGACAGTGATTATGGAGGTGATAAATTTGATAGAAAATCCACAACTGATGGATGCCAATTTCTTGGGAGCAGGTTAATATCTTGGCAATGCAAGAAACAAACAGTGGTGGCAAACTCTACAACTGAAGCAGAATATGTAGCTGCAACTGCTTGTTGTGGACAAGTCTTATAGATTCAGAACCAACTGTTGGATTATGGGTATAATTTTATGCATACCAAGATTTTTGTAGACAATAACAATACTTTATGCATTATTAAGAATCCTGTACATCATTCTAAAACAAAACACATAGAAATTAGACATCATTTTATAAGAGATTGTTTTGAAAAAGGTTTAATACAACCAGATAGGGTTGACACAGAAGAAAATGTGGCTGATTTATTAACTAAACCTTTTGATGCTGGGAGATTTCAATACTTGGTAACAAGTATTGGAATGATCAATCTTACCTAATATGTGTTTTTGGAACTTATTTTAAAAGTATGTACAGGATATGCATTGTTATTGGTCTTTGTACAAAATTAGGGTTTCCACTTTATTTGGCTAACGCTGACAAAGGTTATTTTAACACTGATAAGTGTTAAAATGACGTTGACAACAAGATGTTAGTTTTGTGGTTTTTGATCTAGTTATGCAGGCATTATGAGCATTGTACAAATGGATACAGAGTTGCTTATGGATCCTTGGAGCTTACTTAGAGTGTGTTCAAGTTTATGGATGATGGTTGGAATATTTATATTCCTATCTTGACATAATTTTTTATTGCATGTATTTTATTTGGCAACTTGTATATCATATTTTAAGGGGAGGTTTAGGAAACCTTTAGGACTTTTTGGGTTTTCATATAATACTCTTATCACAACTCTAGATTGTGTCCACTGGTGAGTACGATTTTGTTTACTAAATCGCGAGGCACTGTAGCATGCAAAGTTGATATACTTTGCACGCTGCCAAGACTTTTTGACCTAGAATTGGATGTGGTCTGTTGGGAGACTTGGGTATGATTTTTATTTGGGCTTACCTGGGAAGTTACAAAGGATTTTATAAGATAACTTCATTGTTAAGTACTTTGATTAGCAAGGGACACTTGAGGACAATTATGTCTATCCTGCTTAAGCATGCGTGCATGATTGGACTGTGCTTGCCACCCTATGGTGATTTTTAGTCTATAAGTTATCTTCACTAGGACAAATCACTTTGTTAAGGTCCTTTTTCTTTTATATTTTTTTTGGACGCTGACAGTTTTATTCCAAGCGTTGTTAAGACCAATTTTGACGTTGACATGGCAAAATCCAACCTTGACAAGAATGTAGCCGTTGGGCGCTGATAAGTTATTTTTGACCGTTGATAAACATTGGGTCCCATCCAGTTGTTATTTTTGACGAAAATTTGGGCCGTAATTTTAGGAGTTGGTAACTTTTTATTAATGCAAAAGATAAGTGATATATTTTCAAGATTTCAATCATTATATTTTGAATATAACTGCCTCTTGTTTTGACCAGTCACATCTTTTTACCTCTTCTATATATTTGGCTCATTCCTTTGAAACAGGGTAACTGCTAATTCTTGTCTAACTAAATTTTCTCAAACCTTCATCTTTCATAACTTTTATCATAGCTTTCTACATCAATGGCGCCTAAGTTTAAACCAAGAGATTTGGAATTGGGGTTCAGAAGTCAGCATAACATGGTTGATTATTTAGAAGCTGATGATGCTCTGTTTCCCTAATATACTCAGATGGTGGAGTATTTAAATGCATCCCCTATAAGGTATGCAATTTCTCATGCTCCTCTTATACCTGTCACACATATAGTTTTGGAATACTATAACTTCCTCAATGGTTAATAATGTGACTACATTGACTGCTACTGTCCATGGGCTTCCATGGGTGGTTACTGAAGCTTTGGTTCACCAAGCTTTGCATCTTAATGATGCAGATGGTATAACCACCCTACCCATTGGTGAGCTAGAACAAGGACTTCAAGCTTTGGGTTATCCTTTGCCAGAAGATGGCCATTTAAATAAATATACAAAACAAGAATTTCCCCCAGCTTGGAAGTACTTGATACATGTCATTCTTCAATGTTTGAGTCCCAAGTGTACTGAACACAATGAAATAAACCGTTCAATTGGGAGTGCCATTGTGTGTATTGCTACTGGACAAAAATATAATTTTTCAAAAATGATTTTTGATGGCATGTGTCATAACAAGGGTAGCAAGATGACTCTTGCTTACCCAAGGTTTTTACAAATGGTGTTTAATGAACAAAGATACCATAATAGGGATCACAATGATTTTTATACGATCTCTTTTCAAAAGAAAGAAATTTTGGGAAGATGAATTCACCACCTCATAGAGACTTACCCCTTACCCAAGCCATGCTTGCCATTATTGCAGCAGCACAACCACAAGAAGACCCTCAACCACAACCAGACCCATTGCCTGAACAACCCCCATCACCCCAGCATATGGAAGTTGACCAAGAACCTTTCAACGCCAACACGTTAATGTTGGCATTGACACTACAAATCCAAACGCTGACACCCTTTTACAACAAACCCAAACACCCCTTAACCTTCAAACAGACACCCAATCCACATCATCCTCTACACCCCCTAATTTTAGGTTGGAAAAACGCCAAAGGACTATTGGAGTGTTCTCCTCTAGTGGTCCTAGCCATGTTGTAGAGAGAACCACCACCACAAGTGTGGTTGGTGACATGCGCGGGGCTGGGACTATTGGTTCTAGCTTAGATGCAGGCCAAGACAGTCCTAACATCATAAAGACCCCATCCAAGCCCCATGACTCTAATTTGGGAGGTCAAATTCCCATTCTAGAGGAGGGCAGATTAGAACCTTACACATTATTGGAATTGACGGTTGTCTGTATTAGCTTGCAAAAGCAAAATGCAGACCTTGTACATATTGTCTCTACACAAGGCCTTGCACTCAAGCAATTGAGGGAGAGGATTGTTGTTTTGGAAACTGCTAAGGCTAGGAGAAGACAGACAAGAGTCCTTTCTTTAGGGGAGGATTCTTACAAAGGGGAGGAAGCTGCTACTGAGCCATTTAATTTAAGTGACAAAGGCTCAGGTGGTTCTATTGGTGTGGAGATGGCTGAAGCTTTGACCAGTTTCAAGGAGAGGCCAGTTATTGATGTTTCACTGGTAACTCCAACAAAGATATCATTTATGGAGATGTTGGAATAGGTTTCTAAGCCAAGCGTTAACACACAGAGTTTAAGCGTTGATAGGAGCAAGTTAGGCATTGACAAGCAGGTTTTGGACGCTGATAGACCTGCAGGTGTGGTTGATGTATCCCAGTCATCAGCTATCATCAAGGATGTGTCTACACAGGTATCATCAATCTCTTTACCCATCATTGATGTATTAGATAAAGGTAAAGGGATTTTGGTAGAAACAATAGTTCCCAAGGATGCAGCCCAAGTAAAATTTGATTCCATGTTGGCTGCACAACTTGTGGAGCAAGAGAAGAAGACTGTTTCTATTGAGTCACCATTTGTGGCTACTTCTGAGAGTAATAAGAAAGGTAGTGATGATGAGAGTACTGATTGAAGTGTGATGATCATTTAAGAGCCAGAGAGACTTGAATATGGTGATGAGTTGGCAAAGGAAAGGATTGCAGAGTTGAAAAATCAGGTAGATTATATGATGCCTGAAGTAGCTCAGATGTACTTTTCATGGGAGAATAAGATAATGGAGAATCCAGACATGACACTTTCAGATCAAATTTGGGGTTTGGAGATTCTACTAAGAGTTCAAAGAGATTGGAAGGTGATTCTGATGCATAAGGCTAGCAAGGTTCTTTCACAGTCTAAAAGGGAAAGAAGAGAGCTCTACTACATGCTTCTCAGATGTCATCAAGGAGGTTGGACATTTAAGAAGTTGTAGGGTTTGTCCTTTGATGAGTTGGAATATAAAGCCTATCCTATATGGGCAACTATTCAAGAGCAGAACACTATCAGACTTCTTTCAAATGAAAGAAAGGAAGAACTTACAGAAGAGATGCAAATTCAACAGGCTTTAATTGCACCAAGACCTTTGAAGAAGGGAGTTCCACTTGAGTTCCCATAAGATTTGGATAGAGTGAATCCTAGTGAAGCTGTTATTAGAAGGAGTATTAAGCTCTCACCCTTGGAAGCTTCACAGATGGTAGAGGTATTACCTCATGATTCCAGAAACCCTATAGTTCACTATGAGGAAGATGCCAGTGGGTTTTGGGTGATTGGTGGATATGGGAAAGAGGTACATACTTTTACTACACTTATGTATTTGTTTGCAAGCATGGATAGGGAAGACTTGGCAGATCTTTGGAGATTGATGAAGGCCAAGTATGAGACTGAACAACCTATTTTAGTCAATGGAATAAAGATTTTGTTAACATTCAAGAGAATGTGTGAGCCAAATGATGAAGATCTAGTATGGAAGGATCTTGATGATGATACCAGTGGACTTCAATGGCGTCTACATTCAGCAGCTGGTGTCTATCATTTGAGTACTACAAAGTTTTCTGAATATCTTCTTATGGATGCTGAAATCCCATGTCCAATGAAGTTTTGAAGAAAATGGTGTCGACACAGCTTGAGATAGATTACACAAGTGATGTTGGCAAAGATTTAATTAGGTCGATTTATTACCAACTTAAAAGTAATGTGTATTTGTAAGAATCCTCCTTGTACTTAGTTCTTTTATTCAGAAACTTGATTACTGGAGTAGATATCAAGTTTAGGGGAGGATTGTTTGGGAATAAAATGAAGCCAAGACACTTAGACACTGACAAGAGGAAATTGGACGTTGATAGGAAGAAATCAAGCGTTGTCAGATCAAGCGTTGACAAGAAGAAGTCAAGCGTTTATGAGATGAAGTCAAGCACTGATAGGATACTTAATCTACACGTTTTATGTTTCTAGTAAAGATATGTTCGATAATGTATTTCTTATGTTTATCTTTACCGAAAATAGCTGATACGTAGACTCTTCTACAAGGTTCCTTAATCTATAAAAAGAGGCCTTTAGGTTTTAGTTCTATATATGTTTTACACTTCAATTGTACGCAAGTTCGATTAATCAATCAAATTGAATGTTTGATTTATTCTGTTTGTGTGTTCTTGTTCTAAGTATTAATTCCGCATAATACTTAGATTGTTTCATATAAAACAAAGTTTCTCTAAGTGTTTAACTTGGTTTACTCACGTTTACACAAAGCTAAATCGATCTAAGTTTGGGATCAACACTCATAAATCTATGATGGATATCTAACCTTCTCCTACAACTTAACCCCATTTATATGCCATATGAATCTCATTACACCCGTATATAAAGCCCTTAACTTAGTTTAGTTCATAACTCGTCTCGTTAACATTTAGCCCAAAACAGTCCCGTTTTTCATACTTAAAACTATTGGTCGAACACCCCCTTAACCAAAATAACATGCCATGTAAAAGAAAACCTATGCCCTTACATGTGCTAGCTAACACTCCTCTTTGGCTGCAACCTTAAAGCTACTGTTAAGGCCTCCATATATATATATATATATATATATATATATATATATATATATATATATATATATATATATATATATATATATATATATATATATATATATATATATATATATATATATATATATATATATATATATATATATATATATATATATATATATATATATATATATATATATATATATATATATATATATATATATATATATATATATACTTTTACCTATCCAGAATTTACTGATTTTGAACATATGAAACGTTTGTTATGATCAGAGGGTCTTACCCTAACCCATTTATTTAGCCCTCCTCCAGATCTTTTATTTAATATATAATCTAATTCTCATGTTCGTTTGAAGGTCCAATTATACTCCTAAGTAACCTAAACATCTTAAAACATTAATTTAAACCCGACTGATTTCAAAACTGCTTTGACATCCGACTGTTGTAACCTGTTTTTGACCCACTTCCCTACCTCCAATTAAATTCTAGTTTCTTGCATTTGAAAGGCAATTCAATTACCTTTTCAGGGATATAAGATTCAAAAATTAAAAGTTTGTAAAACTCTTGATATGATCAAAACAATGCACCAAAAATTCTGCCCAGTTTTTAATTACGAATTTAATTGAATTAACCTAATTAATTATTCATAATTTATTTAATCACAAGCCCTAATTTACCTAATCATTATAATAACATTAATTCTCTGGTTTTAGTTTTTCCCTAACCCTAAATCCATCATAATTGATTACATGAATTAGAAACATGATTTAGTTAATAAAAACGTAATTAGAACATGATTTTTACCTCTAATCTTCAAGGGATTGTTTCTTGAAAACCCTAACCTCCATTGATGTATTCTCGACCCTATAGCTGATATAAGTCGTTCATGGCCTGTAGGGGTCTTAATTTATATTAAAACACATTTCCTAATCCAAATTTAAGGCTAAAACCAAAACTTTCCATATTTTCTAACCCCCTTCCACCAAATTGGCCCATAACCGACCCAAATAGCCTTTATCTTTATTTTTTTATTATTTACTGTATATTAACTATTAATTATCATTACCTTAAATTTCCTTAATCTATTTCAGCTCCTAAAACCTCCAAAACCGCTAAACCGTAAAACTAGTCAATTTACGCGTATACCGTAAAAGACGTAAAAATATACAGTTTTATAGAACTATTAGAATATGAAATAAACTATACAAATAAGTTCTAAATGACTTAAAACCATCTCGTAAGTTATTCCCGTGACTAATTACCTCACCTGAGACCTCTTAATGCTAAACCTTAAATCGTAAAAATACGATTTTCTATAATACATATACGTATACGTAAAACCACGAAATAACACCATCTCATTTCATAGTCACTACCTTGTGAGCTCATGAACATGAAATAACCGTTCCTCATATTACTTATGAGTACCATATACACATAAACGATATCCAAACCTCACTCCAAACACACAAAATAAACACATAAGCACATAAAAGCACATATTTGCACAAAAAAACCCTAAACTATAGTATAAGTGACGAACCCCAAAACCATGGTTGTCACATCACTCCCTCCTAATAGAAATCTCCTCCCGAGATTTACTCCTTAGGATCAAACACACAAACAACAAATCACATGAGGATACTTGCTCAAAATGAACTCTTCTCATGTCCATGTGTACCTTAGTTCATGACTCAATATACCACATATACTAACCAACAATATTTAAATTCATTCCCAAACTCTTGACCTCACAGCCAATAAATCTCACAAATGACTCTTTGAGAGAACGAAGACTCTTGTTAACACAAATCCCGAATAATCATACATGCAAATACGCATTCTCAAACCACATTTACCAATATTTATACATGAAATATATCATGTATACCATTCAATTCCCTAGGTAATTCTATACCCATAAGATACTGGTCCAATCTTTCCAAATATCATAAATGGACCTAAAAAACTCATCATCAACTTTTTCCTTTTACCAAAACATGCCACCCGTTACTATAGGTGAAATTTCCTACATAACTTTGTCACTAAACTCTAGTGATTTCCTCTTTTTCAACATATCATCTCTTGTTACTCTCATCCTTTCCACAAACACCATTTTCACATTAGTAGTCTCTTTCACGAATTTTAATCCACCATAAGGACAACTCACCCTATCCTTTCCTATAGTGCCTCAAATGGAATTCATCGACTTCTAGTATGATAACTATCATTATATGAACACTCAGACATCACTAACGAGTTTCCCACATCCCTCTAAATCAGTCACCCAAGCTCTCAACACGACTCCTATACTTGTATCAATTTCCTACTTCGTCCATCATTTTCCAATTAGCTGGATATACTCATATCAAATCATGTTCATCAACTTCCTTTAGTCCATACCGCAAACTACTTAAAAATTCCAATTTCCTACACAAGTGACCTATGACGATATTTCACATAATGATTAGTTTATCATAATGAGGCTCTTCCAATCCAATTCAACTTATGATCTATACACATCACCAAAAGGACGGTCATCTCAGTTAGTCTATCAACTTCCATCAAAACCCATGCTACAACTACTTCCATAAAATTTGGATAGATCATTAGTAGAACCTATACACTTCTTTCTCACTTTTCACCATGAAAGATTTTTTCCCCTGATACTCAACACTTCCTTTATACCTACACAATGTCTTACCTTCAAGGTCATAGTCCTCATCTTGTCTTAGTTAGACCAAGCCCTTCGTCTCTCATGATACATCACATCTATAACTCCTCAACCATTCGATTATCGATACTAAGCCTTCCAATCAAACAGTATAGGTCAGTACCATTTCCCTTCCACACTACAAAAATATTAGCATGCTTAATGCCTTAGTCTACTCATTAGGCTATACCTAAGTTTTACCTTCGGTTCTTATCTCGACCTATTTCATTCATGATTCGCATCTATCCACACTTTCTTCTTCTTCCTCAGCTCATGACATACGTCACAATGTTATGCTTCCCGTATTTCAAGTCATCTATACCTCAAAATTTTTCCATGTAGCTTGACTTGTTTTTCCTCACGATCAGTTCTCCTACTCCCTCCTAATAGGGACAGACTAGAGTTTTATGTGATCCCATGCGGATCACACTCTCATCTTATACCCATATTAGTTTCCATTTGTCTAAACTAAGCCATATTTTAAATTCTTATTCAAATCTCATACTTCTATTTTGATCTTGCACCCAACATGAGGTACTTACAATCATCATCTTCTAGGAATAATTGGTTCTCTCCTTCCATGGTTCTCCCTAATTCCTTCACTATCATGTCCAACCAAAAATTCTCACTCAATTCATCAACTCTATGGAAATCGTTAGTGCATTGGATAATGCATAACTGTCTCTTCCAAAGATCTTTCATAACACCTTCACAAAACCGACTCTCTAATCACTTCTCCATGAACTTATTCAGCTCAGCTTCACTACTCATCCCTCGATATTGATTGCCATAAAAGTTCTATCCGCGTAGTCACTAGACTCCCCTTGTTACCTCCACGAGTTCTTAATCTTCCATGTTATGTATTCAATTCATCACGATCCACTAGTTCAGCTCTTCGTAACTCCACTCCGGTACTCGATCTGTCCTTCTTCGTCACGAACCATACAGAGATTCCCATCATAGTACTTGTCACCTTTCCAGTCCTTGCAACTTCTGTGACTCCTTTGAAATCTCTTGCTTCCTTCTAGCAGCCGGCATGTAGTCCTTTCAGCTCCTTGATTCACGATGTAGCTCTTCACGCACTCTTTCTCGTCTCTATGATGTTACCTAGGAACTTCACACTACCCAGTAGTCTCTAACTTCAACTCATCTACCATAGTATTTCTAAAGGTACTTCAACCACTCAATGGCTCACTCTTCCTTACTTGTTGTACTTCACCATTAATCAGCCTCCTACCAATCATTCTTTCACATCCATGTTTTCCTTCACGTGTCTACTACTACCTTGCCTCCATAATTATACCAATTCCCTTGCGTGTTAATCCTTTCATTAGTAGAAACTTTCTACTCTACTGTGACAATCCGTCAATTTCAGGTCGTTATTTTAATCTCGACTATTACGTATTACATGTTTACTTTAATGAGAATTTTAAATTATCAACTAACCGAAAAGGTTGTGGCTTGAAACTTAACGTAAGAATGTCATTTCGATGAAAACTAGCAAGGAATACGTTAGGCATCGATATTATATTCTCAAATTATCATATGAATGATTTTATTGTATTTATTTTTATTTCTCGTGTTTTACGTTTTAACGAATGACGAGAACTACTAATGATCGCGATACCGACGGATGCCCAAAAATTTACGTTTTATTATCGATTGTCTCGATATTTAATATTTTCGTCGTTTTCGATTTAATTACGTTTTAAGTCGTGTCGAAGTTATATTTTTATATTTATGAAGCGTTTTAACTTCTGAAAAGTATTTTTACGAAACCTGAGTCCCGTAAATATTTTAAAAATTGAAAATTTACATTTTCTACCCTTACAACTATTTAATTGCATTTTGAACCAAAACTATACAAAATTGGGAAAAATTACCCCTCCACCCCACTATATAAGGATTTTCCACTTACAAAAATACATACAAAATCATTTTAAAAATAAAATCACCCACCCACCCCTTTTCTTCTTGTTTTGCCGTACAACACCAACACCAAAAACACATGATCCATCAATTTTCTACTTTGATTCATTAAAACCTAATCAATGACCCATTAATGGTTTTGAAAGAGGATCATTATGGTATAAAATTTCATCCATGCATCAAGTTTTATTTTTTTTCATATGATACATACTTGTTTGATCTATTTCTATACTTGTATGTAGTGATAATATTATTATACTTAAATTTTGAGTGCTTGCATGCATGATTTTTATATATTTGATTTTTATTAGATCAAATTTAGGGGTGTTAGGAGTTAAATAAATGTGTTATGATGATATTAGGGTGATATTAGAAGTATAAAAATTGTAAAAATGGGTTGAAAAATTGTTTTAGTACGATTTTTAAAGAGCTAATTTTAGGCAGTAACTTAAAGGCCATTTTTGAATTAGTTACTGTAATAAACATGTTAAACTAATAAGATAGGGTCGTAGAGAATTTCGTTAGATTCTATTTGATATAAAGTAGGACTTTCAACTCCAAACGAGTGCGAAGTTACAACAATTTTAGTATTCGTGTACCGGGAGACGAGTATCGGCACAATCCGAAAATTGTTGTCGATATTTGGACCGAATCTCGGGGACTATAGAATGAGTTTTAAAAATGTTCAAGTACTGATGTAAGTTTCTAAACCTCAGGTCATGAGTCTATTTTCAAACCCAAGTGTCGGTTTTGTAAACGGAATTGTTTAGATATGTCAAAATGGTTTTACAAGTAAAATGCGTAAAACTGACCGGTTTTTATAACACGAAGGTGTGTCGGGCAGAAGGTCTTAGAAGTAATATTTTTGAATGAAACTTGAACTGAGTCTTCTTCATATTATATGTGAGTTTGTGACCAAGTTTCGTCGAAATCGGACAAGTCTAGATAGGGTAGATTGGTGTGTACATTTGGAGTGTACATGCTGATTGGTATTTTGGACATGTAGTTCAATAATCATGTGGCGTGAGTTGAGTATTCGCCATTGGACATAGGGATTTACTCAAGTGTTAAGTCATTATATAAATGACTTAGTTACTGGTCCGAGGGAAGTAAAATGATAAGTTGACTTGCGTTGACTTGGCGTCTTAAGACGGGTCAATATTGTGAGTGCAAATGTTTAAAAGAATAGTGTTGGATAAAAGGGTATAGAATAACACTTGTATCGTTATATTTTTCGAGATTGTCTTGGTTTTGTAATTTTGATTTTTATATTATTTAAGTATGATTTATACTTGAGTCGATTATTAACGAACGCGCCTTATTTGGTAGGTTGCGGTTTTCGTGTTTAAACGGGCATCACTAATCGTTGGCGATCGTCTCATTACCACTATTGGCTAAGGTGAGTCTATAGCCTCGCTTTGAACATGTTTACTTGTTTTATAAAACCCACGAGGGGGATAACATGCTTGTTTATTTAAAAATAAAGGGTACAACGAGAAGTTGTGAAAACCTTACTTATTAGAAAAGTGTAGGTGCAACGAGAAGTTGTGGAAGCCCTACTTATTAGAAAAGTATTTATTGAAATTGAAAGATACAACTATAAGTTGTTATAAACTCATGATTGTTTTAAAAATGAACACAAGGAACTTAATTGTATGTTTAGATTGGAAGTTATTACATAAGTTTGTTTAGCCTTAAAAGTCCCATGAATCGTGAATTGTTAATCGAGACAACGCTAATGCTATGGATAGATCTATCGGGGTGACGCCCAGTCCGGTCGCGACTAGCTCTCGCGTGGTGTTGTGATGCACTAGTAATGAAACATCGGATACATTGTATAAGAGAAATATACGCACTTGGCTAGGTGTGTTGGGCTGAAATAATATATGTTAACGTTCAATGTCACGAGACTTATGTAATGACACGATAATTATGTCCGTACAACATAATTGTCTTTGATAAATTACTAACCATGGAAGGTTATTTCTGAATACTTGTGTTCTCTTTATTTAAATTAAACTCTATAGATTCACTCGGCAAATTTTTCTGACTTTTTAACATGTTTTATCTCAGGTCCATATAGAAGGCACTCGATGAAGGCGGTTTCGTGAAGCTTGCATATTTGAAATGTTTGGCCCGCTTTTATAAATTATATCCATTCAAATAACTTTTATCCTTTATTATAGTTTGTAAACTTTTTGAATTATCTGGGACCGTGTATGAAATTGAACTTTGATTGAATGAAAATGAATGGATGTTTATTAAAACGACTCTTTTTGAGCTGTTTTCTATGATTATGAGATTGAACCATGATAGTAACACCCAATGACCCTTCCGCTGTTATGACCGAAATTGGGGGTGTTACAGATTGGTATCAGAGCTCAAGTTATAGAGAACGAAAAGATTTTCCAAAAATGAATTTTTGAAATCTTTTAACTATAACTGTTGCAAGCGAAACCTCCGAGTTGCCAATGGACGAGAATGAAAGTATTTATATATATGGGATTATATATATGTTGTAATCTTTATCGATTATTTGAACTTGTGAATTACAAGGTATGTTTTCATTTATTTAATTATAAATGATAATTTTATATTTATACGAGATATTTATACGACGTCGATTGTCACGAAGCCACTCTAATCATTTTAATGCTAGCGCTGAAGCTATTCCTGAAATGAATCATGTTATTCTCGAGATTAACTAAGTTGTGGATATACATGATCTCAACGAAACGGTTAATATTCTTGCTGATATTCTTTTGGTTACAAGGATTTTGATTTCCTTGGTTCTTATTCTTGATTTATCGATTCACTCATTTCGTTTAGCAAATTTAATTTGCCTTTTCATTAATCTTCGACATTATACTGTTTTGATAAAAACAAGTTTATCCGAGATGGTACTATTGATTGTTAGGAATTGAGATTTATTGTTATGGTATTCACATGCCAACCAGGATTCCATATCATATCACTGATCATTTTCTGTTAAATCAGTTTCTCATTTATTTCGATCTTGATCTTTCGCGTTGAGCTGGCGATGCTTGAATAAAGTGATTTATAATCGCTGAAATAAATTGGCCATTTATTTGAACAAGGAAATTATAAATTATTGAACTACAAGTTTCTGAATCTTATTTGGAAGGACTTGATCAATCCATGAAATAATGATTCATAAACGTGTGGGCTTAAGCATATAGCATCTGCGTGATTAATTTGCTCGATTCATTCTTTGATTTTGTTCCTTTAATTCCTTGATCGTGAAATGGTTGTATTGGGGCTGTTCCAAAAGCAACAATTGAGGAGGATATCAAGCGTCTCTGAAAGACATTAAAGAAACCTTCTTCTTGTGGGACCGAGGAGCCTTCTTAGTCATGTGAATTACCTAGTAAATCTTAGTGGATTAGTTTATCAATTGTAGTATCTTTTCATAAATCCCTGACTAAACTGTGATAACAGTTAGTAGGACTAGTCTTTTAAGTTGTATGGCATTAGACGATGATTATCTACAATGTTTGACAATACGACTTGTACTAGTTTGTGATCAATGAAATGACTATCTTTTGATTCCTAATTCTACATCGTTCTATTATTATCATTCTTTGCTTTTCTCTTGTAAATTCATGTGGTATAATTCAATCATTGAATGAATACTCATTATGATTTGATTTGCCTTACACAAGAATCATGCAGTCAATGAAAGCTATGACTGAAGCACGAATGTGCCAAGTTATTAGTGAATAAGTTGTTGTATCTTTAGTTGAATTCATGGCCAACATGAATGATGGATCTGGAGTTGAAGCTAAAACCGGCAGAACTGGAACCGGTGGAGCTGAAGCTGGAGCCAATAATGTTCGTGTTACGGATGGAACAAATGTGCCCGAAGTTAGAACCTATATCTACACTTCATTCATTAAGTGCAAACCGTAGACTCTTAAGGGGACTAAAGATGATGGAGGATTGTGTCAGTTATTGAAAGCTGGCGTCAGTCTTTCGAATCAGTGACCCTAATCAAGAGGATAAGGTGCAGTTTAAAATCGCTACTCTCTAAGGTCATGCATTAATTTGGTGGAATGGCATACTTGCTTCCATAGGTATCGTTACTTATGGGACACCATGGACTAAGGTGAGGAAACGGTTAACTGAGGAGTTTTTCTTTCGAAGTATTTCTAAAGTATGGAGCAAGTGTTGTACAATCTGAAACTGAAGGGAACTAACATTGGTAGATATATCAAGTGTTTCCATAAGTTGAATCTTTTATTTCCAAGAATTGTGGAACCCGAACCGTCAAGGTCAAGCAGTATATTCACGGCTGACTATGAATAAATACGGTGATGTGACTTATTCTAAGACAATTGCTATTTGTGAAGCTGTCTGCAGGGCTTATTAGCTCATGGGACACATAATTCAAGGCAAGGCTGATGAGGTTACTGAAGGGAAAAATAATTCCAAATTGAAAATTCTTTTCATGCATTAGAGCTTGTAAGTATATCGAAAAGGTTGTGGATTATTCTTGGCTTAGGTATCATAGAGGGAATCGTAAGAGAAGTAAGTAAAATTACTCTAGTCATTTGTGACTATTCTGAAGTGTTTCTGGAAGATTTGCCAAGGCTTCCGCCTCCAAGGCAAATAGAATTCCTAATTGATCTAATCTCTGGTGCTGCAACTGTGGCACGTCCGCCATATCGATTAGCACCATCCGAGCTGAAGTAATTATTTTTGTAGTTTTAAGAACTATCTGATAGATGTTTTATTCGACCGAGCTCGTCAGTTTGTAGAACTCCTACTCTATTCGCTAAGAAGAAAGATGATTCGTTTCGTATGTGTATCGATTACCGAGACCTGCATAGGTTAACGATCAAGAATCGTTACCCGCTTCTAAGAATTGATGATCTATTTGATCAACTTCAAAACTCTCGTGTTTTCTCCAAGATTTTGGTGTTTTCTCCAAGATTGATCTTTGTTTTGCTTATAATCAATTTTGCATACGCGAGGAAGATATTCCTATTACGTCGTTTATAAATCGTGATGATCATTATGAGTTTAGGGTTATGCCTTCTGGTTTGACCAGTACACCTGTGGTATTCATTGACTTAATGAATTGTATGTGTAAGTCGTGTCTTGATAAACTGTGATTGTTTTCACTGATGATATTCTAATCTGCCCGAAGAGAAAGAAAGAACATGCCGAACACTTAGGGATTATCTTGAAACATGTTAAAGAATGAAAAGATGTACCCAAACATTTTAAAGTGTGATTTTTGGCTTTGTTCTGTACAACTTCTCTGTCATGTGATTGACAATTGTGGCATACATGTTGATTCTGCGAAAATCGAAGCCATCGAAAATATGAATGTTCCAACTATTCCAACTGAAGTACGACAAATTCTAGGTTTGGCTGGTTATTACTGAAGGTTTATCGAAGGATTCTCTTTGATATCAAAACCATTAACTAAGCTAACTAAAAAGAATGAACCGTATGTGTGGGGTGATAATGAAGAGAAAGCTTTTCAAACCATGAAAAGAAAAATCTGCAGCACGCCGATCTCATCATTACTCGAAGAAAGTGAAGATTTTGTTGATTATTGTGATGCATCTCTGAAGGATTTAGAGCTGTTTGATTTATATATGCTTGTAGGAAACCTAGGAAGAATGAGGAAACTGCACAACCATGACTTGTAATTGGGTGCGGTGATTTTACTCTTCGTCTATTGAGACATTAATTGTATGGCACTAAGGTACGGTATCCACCAATAGTAAGAGCCTACGATGTATTCAGGAATAAAAGAGGTAGATAAGCCTTTTAAGTGATTACGATTGTGTTATTCGTTATCATTCGTGAAGTTGGAGCCAATTACAATGGATTCATTGTTAAGCTCTCGAAAACTCAGTTTGAATATGACTCGATTTCTGTCAATGTTGATTGATTGACTCTGCTCATTTTATTTCGATAAATAAATCGATCGGGCTAATTAAGAATCGTTTGTTAACTACTCGTAGTAGATAGGAAAGTTATGATAATGTGAAGCGAAAACCTTTGAAATTCGAGGTAGGTGAAAAAGTTATGCCAGACTATCACCATGAAAAGGTGTTATATATTTTGGAAAACGTGGGAAGTTAAGTCCCTGTTAGTCTGGACCATTCGAGATGATATCGAGAGTAGGTCCGGTGGCATGAAAACTTAAATTACCTCGAGAACTACAAGGAATTCACAATACTTTTCATATGCCGAACCTAAGAAATTCCTTCCTGGCGAAGATCTTATTATCTCTTTTGATGAAGTATGAATCGACGGTAAGTTGCATTTCATCAAAGTACTTGTTGATATTATCGATAAGGAAGTTAGGCAACCGAAGCAAAGTCGAATACCTATTGTCATGTGTGATGGAACTCAAGACGAGGACCAAAATACGTTTAACTCTTTGTTTTCAACGAGCGATCGAGGAAGAACGCAAGTTGATCTTTGGGACAAAGATCCCAATTTGGTGGGGATAATGTGACAATCCGTCAATTTCAGGTCGTTATTTTAATCTCGACTATTACGTATTACATGTTTACTTTAATGAGAATTTTAAATTATCAACTAACCGAGAAGGTTGTGGCTTGAAACTTAACGTAAGAATGTCGTTTCGATGAAAACTGGCAAGGAATACGTTAGGTATCGATATTATATTCTCAAATTATCATATGAATGATTTTATTGTATTTATTTTTATTTCTCTTGTTTTACGTTTTAACGAATGACGAGAACTACTAATGATCGCGATACCGACGAATGCCCAAAAATTTACGTTTTATTATCGATTTTCTCGATATTTAATATTTTCGACGTTTTCGATTTAATTACGTTTTAAGTCGTGTCGAAGTTATATTATTATATTTATGAAGCGTTTTAACTTTTGAAAAGTATTTTTACGAAACCCGAGTCCTGTAAATATTTTAAAAATTGAAAATTTACATTTTCTACCCTTACAACTATTTAATTGCATTTTGAACCAAAACTATGCAAAATTGGGAAAAATTACCCCTCCACCCCACTATATAAGGATTTTCCACTTACAAAAATACATACAAAATCATTTTAAAAATAAAATCACCCACCCACCCCTTTTCTTCTTGTTTTTCCGTACAACACCAACACCAAAAACACATGATCAATCAATTTTCTACTTTGATTCATTAAAAACTAATCAATGACCCATTAATGGTTTTGAAAGAGGATCATTATGGTATAAAAATTTCATCCATGCATCAACTTTTATTTTTTTCATATGATCCATGCTTGTTTGATCTATTTCTATACTTGTATGTAGTGTTAATATTATTATACTTAAATTTTGAGTGCTTGCATGCATGATTTTTATATATTTGATTTTTATTAGATCAAATTTAGGGGTGTTAGGAGTTAAATAAATGTGTTATGATGATATTAGGGTGATATTAGAAGTGTAAAAATTGTAAAAATGGGTTGAAAAATTGTTATAGTATGATTTTTAAAGAGCTAATTTTAGGCAGTAACTTAAAGGCCATTTTTGAATTACTTACTGTAATAAACATGTTAAACTAATAAGATAGGGTCGTAGAGAATTTCGTTAGCTTCGATTAGATATAAAGTAGGACTTTCAACTCCAAACGAGTGCGAAGTTACAACAATTTTAGTATTCGTGTACCGGGAGACGAGTATCGGCACAATCCGAAAATTGTTGTCGATATTTGGATCGAATCTCGGGGACTATAGAATGAGTTTTAAAAATGTTCAAGTACTGATGTAAGTTTCTAAACCTCAGGTCATGAGTCTATTTTCAAAACCAAGTGTCGGTTTTTTAAACGGAATTGTTTAGATATGTCAAAATGGTTTTACAAGTAAAAGGCGTAAAACTGTCCGGTTTTTATAACACGAAGGTGTGTCGGGCAGAAGGTCTTAGAAGTAATATTTTTGAATGAAACTTTAACTGAGTCTTCTTCATATTATATGTGAGTTTTTGACCAAGTTTCGTCGAAATCGGACAAGTCTAGATAGGGTAGATTGGTGTGTACATTTGGAGTTTACATGCTGATTGGTATTTTGGACATGTAGTTCAATAATCATGTGGCGTGAGTTGAGTATTCGCCATTGGACATGGGGATTTACTCAAGTGTTAAGTCATTATATAAATGACTTAGTTACTGGTCCGAGGGAAGTAAAATGATAAGTTGACTTGCGTTGACTTGGCGTCTTAAGACGGGTCAATATTGTGAGTGCAAATGTTTAAAAGAATAGTGTTGGATAAAAGGGTATAGAATAACACTTGTATCGTTATATTTTTCGGGATTGTCTTGGTTTTGTAATTTTGATTTTTATATTATTTAAGTATGATTTATACTTGAGTCGATTATTAACGAACGCGTCTTATTTGGTAGGTTGCGGTTTTCGTGTTTAAACGGGCATCACTAATCGTCGACGATCATCTCATTACCACTATTGGCTAAGGTGAGTCTATAGCCTCGCTTTGAACATGTTTACTTGTTTTTTAAAACCCGCGAGGGGATAACATGCTTGTTTATTTAAAAATAAAGGGTACAACGAGAAGTTGTGAAAACCTTACTTATTAGAAAAGTATAGGTGCAACGAGAAGTTGTGGAAGCCCTACTTATTGGAAAAGTATTTATTGAAATTGAAAGATACAACTATAAGTTGTTATAAACTCATGATTGTTTTAAAAATGAACACAAGGAACTTAATTGTATGTTTAGATTGGAAGTTATTACATAAGTTTGTTTAGCCTTAAAAGAACCATGAATCGTGAATTGTTAATCGAGACAACGCTAATGCTATGGATAGATCTATCGGGGTGACGCCCAGTCCGGTCGCGACTAGCTCTCGCGTGGTGTTGTGATGCACTAGTAATGAAACATCGGATACATTGTATAAGAGAAATATACGCACTTGGCTAGGTGTGTTGGGCTGAAATAATATATGTTAACGTTCAATTTCACGAGACTTATGTAATGACACGATAATTATGTCCGTATAACATAATTGTCTTTGATAAATTACTAACCATGGAAGGTTATTTCTGAATACTTGTGTTCTCTTTATTTAAATTAAAAACTCTATAGATTCACTCGGTAAATTTTGCTGACTTTTTAACATGTTTTATCTCAGGTCCATATAGAAGGCACTCGATGAAGGCGGTTTCGTGAAGCTTGCATATTTGAAATGTTTGGCCCGTTTTTATAAATTATATCCATTCAAATAACTTTTATCCTTTATTATAGTTTGTAAACTTTTTGAATTATCTAGGACCGTGTATGAAATTGAACCTTGATTGAATGAAAATGAATGGATGTTTATTAAAACGACTCTTTTTGAGCTGTTTTCTATGATTATGAGATTGAACCATGATAGTAACACCCACTGACCCTTCCGCTGTTATGACCGAAATTGGGGGTGTTACATCTACCCTCACATCCGCTAGTATTTTCATCAATCTCCTAATGGTACTTCAACCAACTTCTCATAGCCTAACATCTCGTTCCCACGACCAGCCAACTAACTTTACTTATTTCTTATTCCCGTAACCAATCTAAGTTTCAAAACTCCACAAATCTTAATCATTCCTTCAACACAACCTTTAAACCAAAATACATCTCTCCATTCTAATATCTAACCATAAGTAATACTACCCAACTCTATCCTCTCATCCTAATGTTTCCACAACCGCATAACTACAACAACCATGACGTGTACCAAAAGAATTCCAAACGATCGCGTCCCATAATAAATATAGGGTAAACCAAAAGATCAACCATAATGAACCCTATCCAAAACAACTGAAAATGAAACAATGTAATCCAAAAGATTCAATGGAGTATGACAACAACGAAAAATTAGACTCGTCACGGTTAGAATTACCAAATTTTGATACCTCAGAAAATTTTAAACTTTCACCCCATTTAGTTACTCCTCATAAGAACCAAACTTCAATACTACTAAAATCAATCATACTCGTTTTGAACAATAAACTCATCTTTTATCTTCATTATTTTATCAAAGATATCAACTAGTTAGTATACTACAATCTTATTCTAACCATTATCTTGTTTACCCGTATTAAACTTATTTCACTTGTTATTATGAAACCAATACATGTTTATAAAATACAGTGTTTTATTTTCAGTTTATTATATATTATTATTATTATTATTATTTTATAAAATCCATTTAGGCTGGTTATAACTAAACAACTACACGTTTACAAGGTGTGGTGTTTTTTTCATTACTATAATAAAATCTCCCATTTTACTCTTTCCGTCTAGTTAAATACTTCTAAAATTTTAACTCCATTTAAGAAAATTTTTGTAAAACTTCTTTATCCCTTTAAAATGTATTATCACATGTTACATAGAAAACTAATCCAATTATTTTCAAGACGATTTTTTATAGCTTACTACCATAAACTTTAAAAAAATATGTAAGTCACGATATCATACCATACACTTACAAATTATTTTCAAAACCGTTTTCCTATAAATAGCCACACTTATTTGTCAGAAAATTTAGTATTTCTCATTAATTAAAATACACACCCGAATGTACACACACATCAAAACACTCAAAACGTCGTTGGAACTCCATCAAACTCCAGCACCATAAAACACGAGCAAACACAAGGTACATTCAAGTTATAATAACTAGTGAACGACCATATATCATAACTTAACACATACTAGTATATATATATCCGCATATATATATACCTATTAAATCACCCAAAACATACTCGTTACCATAGATGTCAGATCAATCAATCGCGTCATACACTCGTTTTTCCATACGAGTAATCACCATCTTACTTCAAGGCATAAAACCTATCACTAAAACCAGTCCATATCGTGTGATCCCATAATCACACAACATGAGTATAGCCTAAAACATATAACACACTCAAAAATAGCCATATGGTAGACAGCCGTTACATAAACCCATATATTATACATATACCCAAAAATCCACATCTCATCATATACAAGCATGTACTAACTCTCTTTCATGCAATCATACTTGAGAACCCATTGAAGTTATGGTACTTGTATAACTATGTTCGCCACCATACTTATACAATTATCTTTTCTTCAATGCACTCCCTCCTATGATGACACTTATAACCACATAAACAATAAGGTCCAAAACTCCATCCATTAAAATAACATAGTAAAACTCTTGGAATACATAAATCCATAGTCTAGCTAAAACAGCATAGACAAACTCCAAAACAACACCATAATCAATTATAAGTCATGTCGCCCATAAGAGTGTAAACAACTTAAAATCCTTCCTATTCGCCTACTCCTAGTAACTCGAATCACCACATGATTTTTTAGGTAACATGACTTAAACATCAAAAGAAAAATACTATACATTAGGTACACCAAATAACTTATCAATTATTATGAAAGTAATTCATATATAAAAAATAAAACAGAAATTAACATGTGACTAAGTATGAACGACTATATTTCAATCCATACTAGTCAAAACTCACAGAAAATGAATTAACAATACTCAGATTATACAATCAGAACCATACACACATATTCCTATGACGCCTATATGTAGGGATTCTTAAGCTATAGACTAGGCTACTAGACTAGGTGACCTAATTCTCTATAACCATTGGCTCTGATACCATTCTGTCACACCCCACCATGACGGAATATGGGGTGCGACGTATGGATATCATCACAACAATAGTATGTCTATAGAGATAACTAAATGAAATGGAAATATCATAAATGGGTGACGCAATGTCATGACAATATCACAAACAATGCAGGCTTCTAGGTAAGTAGGTAACAGGTCTACCCCATACCAAAGACATACAAATACACACATCAACATATAGGAGTCCATAATGAATCACTTACTCAAACATAAAATAAAGGCTAAGAGGAATGGGGGTTCCTCCAAATGCAATTCTAAGCCTTCCAGCTAGCCACTCCTATTCTTACGCTTAACCACATTCTCACCTGTAAGAGATATTAAAACACGTCAACAATAATGCTGGTGAGAGTCATAGGTTTAAACTCCAACGCCAAATCAATTATAAACTGTGAATAACAACCACTAACAAATGAACATATGGACAATGTGCTACAATTATGTATTAACAACTAGCAATCAAGATTAACCAATCACCATAAATCCAAGGCTCCAAGCCTTACCAATAACCATAATTCCAAGGCTCCAAGTCTTACCAATCACCATGGTCCCATAAGCGCCCATACACCTATGAAACAATCCCAAGGCCCCGCCTTGTCAACATCCCCTTGGTACCAAGTCAAACCACAATAACAATCAAGAATCACATAGCGTTTAATCACATAAATATACACACAAGTCCATCACAAACCATAAAAACATTCACAACACTAGTTACAAAACCACATAGTGTCTCTTCCATCCCATATGTAAATCAAATCATAAAAATACATGGGACTATGAAACTCACATGAACAAGCTTCTCCAAGTACTCGTGCTCTAGCATAAATCTAAACACACAAACGTATACAATCAAGACATGAACCACATACCAAAATGTCTCATCAATCTATGATAGATATCTAACCTTCTCCTACAATTTAACCCCATTTATATGCCATATAAATCTCATTAAACCCCTATATAAAGCCTTTAACTTAGTTTAGTTCATAACTTGTCTCGTTAACATTTAACCCAAAACAGTCCCATTTTTCATACTTAAAACTATTGGTCTAACACCACCTTAACCAAAATAACATGCCCTGTAAAAGAAACCCTATGCCCTTACATGTGTTAGCTAACTCTCCCCTTTGGCCGCAACCTTAAAGCTACTGTTAAGGCCTTTATATATATATATATATATATATATATATATATATATATATATATATATATATATATATATATATATATATATATATATATATATATATATATATATATATATATATATATATATATATATATATATATATATATATATATATATATATATATATATATATATATATATATATATATATATATATACATTTACCTATCAAGAATGTACTGATTTTGAACATATGAAAAGTTTGTTATGATCAGAGGGTCTTACCCAAACTCATTTGTTTATCCCTCCTCCAGATCTTTTATTTAATATATAATCTAAGTCTCATGTTCGTTTGAAGGTCCAATTATACTCCTAAGTACCCTAAACATCTTAAAACATTAATTTAAACCCGACTGATTTCAAAACTACTTTGACCTCCGACTGTTGTAACCTATTTTTGACTCACTTCCCTACCTCCAATTCAATTCTAGTTTCTTGCATTTGAAAGCCAATTTAATTACCTTTTCAGGGATATAAGATTCGAAAATTAAAAGTTTGTAAAACTTTTGATATGATCAAAAAAATGCACCAAAAATTCTGCCAAGTTTTTAATTACGAATTTAATTGAATTAACCTAATTAATTATTCATAATTTATTTAATCACAAGCCCTAATTTATCTAATCATTATAATAACATTAATTCTCAGATTTTAATTTTTCCCTAACCCTAAATCCATCATAATTGATTACATGAATTAGAAACATGATTTAGTTAATAAAAACGTAATTAGAACATGCTTTTTACCTCTAATCTTCAAGGGATTGATTTTTCTTGAAAACCCTAACCTCGATTGATGTATTTTCGACCCTATAGCTTATATAAGTCGTTCATGGCCTTTAGAGGTCTTAATTTATATTAAAACACATTTCCTAATCCAAATTTAAGGCTAAAACCAGAACTTTCCATATTTTCTAACCCCCTTCCACCAAATTGGCCCATAACCGACCCTAATAGCCTTTTTCTTTATTTTTTTATTATTTACTATAAATTAACTATTAATTATCATTACCTTTAATTTCCTTAATATATTTCAGCTCCTAAAACCTCCAAAACTGCTAAACCGTAAAACTAGTCAATTTACGCGTATACCGTAAAAGACGTAAAAATATACAGTTTTATAAAAACTCTTAGAATATGAAATAAACTATACAAATAAGTTCTAAATGACTTAAAACCATCTCGTAAATTATTCCCGTGACTAATTACCTCATCCGAGACCTCTTAATGCTAAACCTTAAATCGTAAAAATACGATTTTCTATAATACATATACGTATACGTAAAACCATGAAATAACACCATCTCATTTCATAGTCACTACCTTGTGAGCTCATGAACATGAAATAACCATTCCTCAATTTACTTATGAGTACCATATACCCATAAACGATATCCAAACCTCACTCCAAACACACAAAATAAACACATAAGCACATAAAAGCACATATTTGCATAAAACACCCTAAACTATAGTCTAAGTGACGAACCCCAAAACCATGGTTGTCACAATATATAATTTCAAAAAATCATATATGATTCGTTATACGAATCATATATGATTTCTCAGACAAAAAAAAATTTCGACGAAAATATATAGATGTGCCCCTCTATAGAAAGATGATCTAATTCTCGTCGCGATGATATGTTTTGTTTTGCGTAACGATTAACGCTTCGTGAGATAAAACTTTTAAATGATGAAAGTGGTTTTTCTTTAAATGAATGGTTATGATTGGTTGATTGGGTTTATATACTAACAAATGGTCTATATTAAACTTTCGCCTTAAACATAAAGGGTGTGTTTGTTGAAATGAGCAGTAGCTGTGAGCAGGAGCAGTGAGCAATAGCGGTGAGCAGGAGCAGCGAGTAGTAGCTGTGAGCGGTAGCTGTCATAGCTCACCGCTCATTTGTTCACCGCTCATTTGTCACCGCTCCTTAAAGGAAGCATTGAAAAATTAGCATTCCTAAAAAGTAGCACCGCTCACCGCTTCTTTACCAAAAGACTAAAAAAATCACAACGCTCACCGCTCCTTTTGCCAAACAAGCATTAAAAATCAAAATGCTCTTTTTCATTCTCACCACTACAAAAAGCTTCACCACCGCTTGTCGCCAAACACAGCCAAATTGTGGTATAAAGTCATTTACCTAAGGCGGGAAGAAATGGAGGGTAAACTCAGGGGTGAGTGACAACCTCACAGGCGAGTTGCCAACCCGAACAAAAAACTCACGCACAAGTATGGGTTAAACTAGTAACATCTTCAGCTTGGTGGGATTTCATTTATGTGTGTGTTTAATATTCGATCGTTCCCAAACGGTCAGTTCTTTTAAAAAAAATTCAATCCAAAATTTTTCTAATAAATTCATACTACAACCTATCATTTTTTCTCACACTTTCAGTTATCAAAATCCCAAATGTTTACTTTATTTCTTTCAAGATATGTCTAAAAAACACCTCAAAACAAAAAAATTTCGTCAACGAACCCGCAACCCAAACTCCCCAACAACACCGAGGGGACGTTTAATCTTGAAAACCCATCTCCAAACGTAAACCTTTTACGTCCACAACCGTTCTATGCACACGACCCTTATCAAACCCACCGTACCGTAATCCGGCACCGGATACGTATCAAAACCAAGCTTACCGACAACCTCAACCAAACGCGTGCCCCCTTTACCCAATACTCAACCAACGTATTTCACGACATGACATCGAACCCGGGTTCGTTCTCGTTTACGAACCTCGACTGCATCTCACAAACCCAATTTGGTGGTGGTTCTTTGTAACAACCAGAAAATCCAGCCATGTATCCCGTGAATCCATTTCCAAACTAAGACTTGTACACACTCGAATACTCGAGTTCTTTTCAACAAACCAAATATTTCCAACAACCAGTTTGTTTCAATAAAACGTTGTTAGGACCTCTGTAATAGTCATTTGTAATAGGTATGCTAGGAGGTATGTAGTTCCTCCTGGTCCTAGTAGTAGTAAGAGCAACACGTGCTCCTGGTCTTTAGAAAGTCAAACATTATTATTTTGAGTAGTTTGTTAGGATATGCATGAGATATGTTAGGAAAGGATATGCATATCAGAATTACACGTTTTGGTTTAATACTGTATTAGGGTTTCCTTGTAGTATAAAAGGAACCATGGGCAGAAGGGTTAAACACACCTTCATCAAACATTATTCTAGTTCATATTAATATTAGAAATCCTTAGTAAGGATCAAGTCATTATAGTTATTTTGTTTCTTCTTGTTCATAGTATTTGTATTCCGCACTTATACTGTGTGTTTCATCTAGAGTCTCTCTGTGAATAGACTTGTGATTACAGAAGTCGTTCACTATCCTTAACAGGTTGCAAGATCCATATCTAGTGGACCCAACAAACGTGGAGGAAGTTACTGACCCACGTCCAAAGCCGAAATCAAGGGCGGCTAGATCTCACCAAAATAAGTTGCTTGTAGACGCTGAAGCTCCCCGAAAAATGCCATGGACCATCGAATAAGAAATTACTTTTGGTAAGGCGTGGGTATTTATTTCCTAGAATAGCTAAATGGGAAACAACATGAATGAAGACGGGTTTTGGACTGCAATCTTGCAATACTTTGAGAGAAAAATCGATAATCTTGGTAAGGAAACGTACGAATTTATTAATAGGAAATGGAAGTCGATTCATCCAAGGGAAGTTCGTTTCTCAGGAGTGTATAATAATGTTATGCGTAAGGCGTAAGAAAGTGAAGCCGAAGATGAATATTACGTTAACAGGGCCTTCTTGACTATGAAGCTAAAGTTGGTACTAAGTTTCGATCTCGTCATTGTTGGGAGATTTTGAAAGACTTTCCGAAATGGAAGGATGTTAAAATCCCAACTTCCTTGCAAAGCAAGCAGAAAAGGCTAAAAGAAACAAGTCAGATGGGTCTGGTTTGTTGAATGCAGAGTCTGGGGATGCTAGTATTAATCGAGCTTTTGTGGTGAGGATGACAAAAAGTAGAGGAACTTCCCGAGCAATGGGGAGAGACAGAGATAGGAAAGGAAAATGACCGGTATCGTCTAATAGCACGAATGACGATGCTTTAGTTGGGTTGGTGGTATCCGAGATGGGTTTGCAAGATGATTCTTGATCTCAAGTTTTTCTAAATCATCATGACTAAGCTGCTGAAGTTCATCAGCAACAATCTCTACTAATTTCTCATGGTTAGATAAGAATTCATAGATTGTGCCATCACTTATGCTAGCAGCACTAGTAGAAACAACATCAGAACTAGTAGATATGCTGCCAGAATTAAAGTATGTACTGTCAGTATTAAGAGTGCTACCAATGTTTATCTTATCATCATGACTTAGATTTTAAACGAACGTAAACATTAGAGGTTGGCCCATCCTTCTTCTCAAGTTTCTGTTCAACCACCTTGAACTGATAGTACAGATCATCAATATTGACTTTGTCAATATCATCCTTGTTTTGCCAAATGGATACCTCTGTAGTCATCTCTACAGGCATGCTCCTAAGAAACTTTGCATTGATGTCCTCCTGCTAAGCTTTTCCTCTCATGATAATAAGTTTACTCACAACCCCTTGAAGTCCATTGTAAATAGAATCAAGATATTTTAACCAACATTGTGAATGTTTATTAGTATCATAACAATTATATAAAACCCTAAAAGAGATCAAAGCACACATAGCGGAAGTGATTTAACAAGATTATAATAATAACACAATTATAATTAATCGAATTAGGGTTACATACCTTTACGATAAAGCAAATCCACAAGACGAAGAATAAATCACCAGCTCGGGTTTATACCGTATATCACCAAGATATAGTCTGAAGTAAGACTATATTACGATATTGTACACACGTAATACAACGAGCTAACCATGATTCTAGCAGTGTAAAACGAGCTACAATGCTTGTAAATAATCTACCCAACAACCCTAAAGAGGGGTTAGGACTAGATAATAAACACAATCGATCAACCAAGATAACCAACCGAATACCCTTCGTGGGTATACCTTGCGATCGACCAAGAGGAGAGGAGATGGAGAGATTCAAGTTATGAAGATTATGAGAGGTAAGGGGATGTATTTATAGGCCTAGAATACATGTAGCCCAAATAAATAAAAGGCAAGTTTTTTGGCTTCTCCTTTTGTGCCCTAACCGACTCACGAACACCCCCATATGGGGTGTTCCGGAACCTTTCGTCCTTCTTCCTTTTTAATCCTCTTTCTATATATTATTTAGCATTCGTTAATAATTAACTCTTAATTACTTAACGATCGTTAAAGTTATATAGTTATATGCTCGATTTAATTAAATAAATATAATATATATTTTTAAATAAATTAATAAATACAATAAATATATTCACACGACTATTAAATATAAGTCCATAAACTTTCAGCTCCCACTTGGACATATTTTGAATATCGTGATTACATTGACTAGCATCTAGTTACACTTAGCAATGTCTCTAGTACAACTCGAGTAAGGTCACCTAGATAAAACCTTTTAATGATTCATTATTATTATTATCCTTTTATTTTTAATACAACGTTAATAAGGATATGGATCTCAGTCATTCCTTTCATTAACCATTATGTTTCTCGTTCACAGATTAAGCAAGATTACCAAAACAAATTTGGGTGTGGCCACACAAACATCTTACTAATCCCACGAGGGGCCCAACTGTATTAAACTCCAAAGCAAAATTGGAAGAAATAAATTCCATATTGACTACAAGCAAAACTTATGAATTTTGCAACACTTCCGAAAATAATCCTTATAGCTACCAGTTACGGTTAGCGTTAGATTATTCCACAGAGATGCACTAGATTCATAACAGTTTCCTGGTATCTCAAGTCTAAGGATAACTATTTATGATTTACTTAATGACAAAGATCCATAAAGTAAAATAATATAGTTGGGATAAGTCTTTGATTCATCGAATATCATCCAAAATCGATCAATATACTTTCAAGTATACTCTATCGCTATTTTGATTTGTCTTAGTTTAATCATATTCCCATATTATTAATCGACAACGGACATTTAGCATAACATTTATTCATGGATTAAAACATGTAAAATAGAATACAAAATTAAATAATAAGAATAAACAAAACCCAATCTTTATTTTATTAAATAATAATGTCTTAACATCCTTTATCCAAATACTAATCACAAATTTATTGCATGAGTTCACTAGCTAGTTGCAGCCTAATCGCTTTGGCATGCTTAACTACCTTTGGTCTAGGCAAAGCTTTAGTTAAAGGATCAGCTACGTTATCATCTGTGTGAACGTTTATTAATTTGATTTCACGAGCTTCAACTTGTTCTCGTACGTAGTGATGTCTAAGTTTAAAGTGTCCGGCGCCTTTCATGACTCCAGAATCATTGGCGAATATTATTGCGGCAGAATTGTCACAATACATATCTATAGATTCTTTAATTGAAGGCATCACTCCAAGATCTCCAATAAACTTCCTAATCCAAACAGCTTCCATTGCAACTTCTGAAGCAGCCATGTACTCAGATTGAGTAGCATGTATTGTAATCGTTGTCTGCTTCTTGCTCTTCCAGTCAACTGCTCCTCAATTGATAACAAAAACGTAACCAGTCTGAGACTTCGTATCGTCTTTATCACATTGCCAGGACGCATCACAGAAACCTGTCACATTCAATTTTATGTCTGGTTTCCCTCCAAATACCAAGAACATGTCTTTCGTACTCCTCAAATACTTTAGAATATGTTTAACAGCAGTCCAGTGGAGCTTCCCTTGATTCTGTTGGTATCTACTGACCAAGTTCTGAGCAAACGCCACATCAGGCCTTGTGCATCTAACACCATACATTATAGATCCTACAGCCGAAGTGTAAGGCACCTTCTGCATGCATGCCTCCTCTTCAGGAGTTGATGCATCCATCTCATGACTCAGATTATGCTTAACTTCCATAGCTTGAAAACCTTTCTTGGAATTATGCATGTTATACTTCTTCAATATCTTATCAATATAAGCGTCTTGACTTAGACCAATTAACAGTCTTTTCCTATCTTGATAGATCTTAATTCCCAGAATGTATGCAGCTTCTCCTAAATCCTTCATAGAAAAACATTTACCAAGATAATCCTTAACATCTTTAAGTCTTGGAATGTTACTTCCCATGATTAATATGTCATCAACATATAGGACAAGGAATACTACATCACTCCCGCTAGCTTTGCGATATACACATGGCTCATCACGATTCTGAATCAATCCAAACTTTTTGATTTCTTCGTCAAATCTTTTATTCCATTAACGTGATGCTTGCTTCAAACCATAATGGATCTTTGAAGTTTGCACACGTGTCCTGGATACTCGGGATCAACATACCCTTCTGGTTGCTGCATATAGATGTCTTCATCTAAGAGACCGTTCAAGAAGGCAGTTTTTAACATCCATTTTCCATATCTCATAGTCATAGTATGCTGATATAGCTATGAGAATCCTAATAGCTCTTAAGTCTGCTACAGGAGAAAATGTCTCCTCGTAGTCTACGCCAAAGGTTTGATTAAAACCTTTAGCTACTAAACGAGCTTTATAGGATTGTACTTTTCCGTCCATGTCGGTTTTCTTCTATTATATCCACTTATGTCTCACTACTTTAGCATTCGGTGGTGGCTCTAAAAGAATCCAAACATTATTCACTTTCATGGATTTCATTTCCTCATCTATAACAACCCTCCACTTATCCTTCTCAGGATCAAGTATGGCGGATTTATAATTAGCAGGTTCACCAAGATCCCCTACTTCATCATCATCCTCTATGTTAAGACATATATTTCTATTTGCGTTTTTAATCCTTGCGGATCTACACAGAGGAACTAATTCCGGTGGAACCGCCAGACTTTCTGGTTCTAGAGGAATTACATCGCTAGTGTTTTCAGAAGGTAATGTATCTATATGACTCTCTTCAAGATCATAATTTTTACCCACTGAACTCTTGATTTACAAGATCAGATTCAAGGAAGTCTCCATACCTAGCAATAATTACTTTATTCTTAGGTGAATAATAAAAGTAGTAACCCATAGTTTCCTTAGGGTATCTTACAAAGTTACATTTGACAGATCGTTGTTGGAGTTTGTCTCCCTAGTCACGTTTCACATACGCCTCCCAACCCCAGACCTTTAAATAAGACAAATATGGATCCTTCCATGCCTGTTGGGAATAAAATGAGCCAAGTCACTTAGACGCTGACAAGAGTAAATTGGACACTGACAAGAAGAAATCAAGCGCTGACAGATCAAGCATTGACAAGAGATATCCAAGCGCTGACAAAAAGAAGTCCAATCACTGATAGGAAAACTTAGTCAACACGTGTTGTTCCCATTCAATCCATAACACAAGATTTAGAGAGTGAAATAGTAGAAAAGTAGAGAGAGAGTAGAGAGAGAAGTGGAAGTTTTACACTTAAACTAGGTGTTTTATGAAATGAACCAACACCCTCTTCCACATGTGGAAGAGGGTTATATATGCCACGACTCTAAGGCCTTTGTGGGCTTCATCTTGGGTCGGGCTGGGCATTCACTTGGGCATATAGCCCCTAACAAAGACAATATTAGCTTAAAGTCCAAGCCCGCTTTTCCTGACTAACCTATTACTATACAAGACCAATAACGACTAAGATGACCAATTACATTCTTGTTCGACTATATAAAATATAGGGCTAACAATCTCCCCCAATGTATCGGTCATCTTAAAAAGCTTAAAAAGCATAAGATGGTTGTGTGAATACATTCTTGTAGAGGAGATCTTCCTGCTTTGGTCTTGTATCTTGGTCTTGATCTTGTTTGTAACAGCTTTGTTCCTTCATGCTTTCGTGATCTTTATCTTGAGCCTTTGTCATTTGACTTTGAGTGCTTGAGATCTTCATCTGTACTCCTTGTGACTAAGATGACCTATTACATTCTTACATTCTTAGGTATCTTGATTATCGCCATCTTGTGCTCTTGTGACTTCTGAATCGACATTGGTTACACAGCTACGCCACGTTCTTGATATGCAGTAACATATACAGACATGGATGAAATGGCTTTGAACATTTCACCCTAACTCGGTAGCATTTTACCTCCGGTCGGTGAAGACCGTTAAGCGGTATTAAATACCGTACCTGTGATCAGGCAGATTCGATTAAGAACCTCCTTGACAGGGTTTCCCAGCGGTAGTAGCCAGTTCTCTTTACTCGACCATCTCAAAGCAGACTGCGAACGTAAAGAGTGAATCATAAGGATAAATTATCCGTCTGATTAGAGTCGTCAATTCAGATTTCCTAGAACAAGTTTGATTCTAAAAGAATCGCACCATTGTTGCTTTCCAGTTTGTTACAAGCTTGATTCATAGAGAATCTTGCGAGTTACCTGCCGCAGTGCTGTTTGATGTTGACTGATAGGTGTGTAAACACCCATCTTTTCTACCACTTAATTACAATAATAACCGGACCAAAACGTGTATTTTATGTCTTTTATGTCGGAATTATGCGTGGTTTGTGTTTTTGTTGTGATTTAGGATGAAAAGGTGAAAAGTGGAGAAAACACGGACATTCACGGGCATTTACGGACTTTTATTGAAGAAAAGAATGAAAGACGAAGTCAAGAGTGCAAAAAGTACGGAAGTCCACGACCAATTCTGAAGATTTATCGAAGAAAAAGTCAAAAGACGGAAGTTTATCAAAAGCCGAGGAATTCAAGTCTATTTTATTGAAGAAATTAAAGACGAATTCGAAGAAATCCCGAAGCCAAAAAGTCCCTTAAGTCCAAGTTTAATGAAGATTAGAAGAAAAGGACTAAGTATGCAATTAAATGAAGATTAAAGAAGGAGGGGCTTAATCTTGCAATTAACAAGAAATGAAGGAGGGGAGGAAGCTTCCTTAATCCTCCCCTATAAATAGATTAGGATTAGTCATTTTTCATTTGGTTGGCTAGATTGACAAACTAGTTCTTCCACCTTTATTTTATGCACCTTTAATTACTTGCACATTTAATTACATGTCTTGCACCTTAGTTACCTTTAATTTCAAGTAAGTGTTTCTTTAATTACTCGCACCTTTACTTTATCTTGTTGATCTCATTCTTCCTTTCTTCAATCTTTGATTTTTATGCTTTTTATCTTGTTGATTCGTTTAAAGTTTACATTTTTATGCTTTTGATCGTTTTAAATCATTTAATTTCATAGCTTATTTTGTTTATTTTCAAGTTTATAAAGTTTTTATAAAATTTATTTTTATATAAAAGTTGTTTTTTTTAAGCTTATCTTTTTCGTGTCTTTAAAGTTGTCAAATTTCAGTTTTATAGCTTATTTTCACACGGTTTACCTTAAGTTTTTCGTCTTGTGCTTATTTGATTAGTAGCTTATTAGATTAGCTTATTTTGTGTACTTTTCTTCGTATTCCGACCTGACAAATCGGAAGAGGGAGTAACATTCCGATTGGAGAAATCGGAAAAGGGTTTATAACTTTCCGATTGGAAAGTGTTTCAGTATTCCGATTGGTGGAAGATCTTGGTATTCCGATCAGAAAGGTTTTGGGGCATTCCGATTTGGTTAGAGTGACAGCTTTCCGATTGGTACTCATTTCCACATTCCGATTGAGGTGTTGTTTGGACATTCCGATCAGGTAAAGGTGACATATTCCGATCAGTTGTTTCCGATCAGCATTCCGACCAGATGTCTTCCATATTCCGATCAAGGTAAGGCAAACATTCCGATCTGAAGTGCGTTTGGTATTCCGATCAAGGTAGGGTGACAGCTTTCCGATTGGTTATTCCGACCCATATTCCGACCAGTGTGTGGGCTTACATTCCGATTGGAGTGCTTATCGGAATATATTCCGATTGGCTTACTTTTGTGTTTTGTCTTGTTTAATTTCCGTCACGCTTTAATTTTAAGTCTTTTAATTATTTAATTTCCGTCACGTTTTTAAATATCGCAATTTAACTTTAACTTGATTTAGATTTAATTTTCACGCTCTTTTTATACTTGCCCTTTACTTTAACGACATTTACTTTTAAGTCTTGCACATTTTAATTAAAAACCAACCAAAAATATTTGTTTCCACCAAAATAAAACTGAGTCACATAGAGAACTAAGATCAATTCGACTAGACATACGGGGTGTAAAAAGCCCAGTTATCAAATGGCGCCGCTGCCGGCTCTTTTCGTTAAGATCAACAGTTTTCTGTGAGAGACACGTTGCTTTTTGGGATCCGTTCACTTGTGAACGTTATTTTTCTTGCCTAAAAAAATTCAAAAAACCATAAAAATTAAAAAATTGATAAAAATCCATAAAAATTAAAAATTTCAAAAATACAAAAAGATTTTATCTTTCTTGTGTATATATATTGTCTTTGTGTTTGGTTTTGTTTTCTTTTGCATTTTCAGGTGTATGCGTACTAGATCTTCTAATTATCAAGAGCCCGAGCCTCAAGAAGATTTAGATATGGCAGGTGTTAACAACAATAATCAACCACCGCACCTCAACAATAACAACAATGCTCTTCCACAGCCCGATCTTCGGACCATGGAGGAACTTTGTCAACCAACAATGTTTGTACGAGGAGGACCGATTGCGCCGATGCAAATCAACGCTCCTGAGTTTTCGTTGAAGCACCACATGATTCAGCAAGTGCAAACAAACCCATTTAGAGGATTGCCTGATGATGATGCCAACAAACACCTCGACAAGTTCATTACAATCACCCAAAGCATGAAGTTGCCTGGGGCCACAATGGATGTACTTCGCTTACAACTCTTCCCACATACTTTATCGCATCATGCCGAGAAATGGTTTGATCGTCTCCCGAAGAATTCTATTCACACTTGGGATGATATGACTCAACGCTTTTTGTCGCGTTACTTTCCACCATCCATGGTCACAAGCCTTCGTAATCAGATCAGCGGTTTCATGCAAGATCCTGATGAATCTCTTTTTGATGCATGGGAGAGATATAATGTCTTGATCGATAGATGTCCAAACCACAACATGCTCCCTATGACCTTAATAGATACTTTCTACAACAGATTGACTTTTCGAGATCGTGATACGATTAATGCAGCCGCCGGTGGCACATTCATGAAAAGGAGACCCGAGGAGTGTAGAGAGCTTATTGAGAACATGACTACTCACCACAAAAACTGGGATTCCTCTGCTTCTTCAAGGAACAACCCGAGAGTCAATGTTTCCTCCACCTCAGCAAACCCTGATATGACCGAACTCACCCGTGTGCTGACTGAAATGAGCAGAAGTATGCAACTCTTGGCTTCAAACCAACAAAAACAACAAGTTAAAGCTGTTGCTACTCTTTGTGAAACATGCGGTGGTCCTCACTCATACACCGATTGTCCTTCGACACAAGAAAATCCGGAAAATGTGTATGCAGCTTATGGTAATTATTCACCAGAAAATTACCAAGCTAGACAACAAGGGGATAGAAATCTGCTGAGTTACCGATCCAACAATTACCTTTCACCCGGTTTTTCTCCTTAAAACCAAAACCCCGCCAACAACTACACTAGAAGCAACCAAATCCCACCAAGAGCTTCTAATCCTTATCACCCACCCACCCAACAAACTCCACCCATTAATCCCGATGTTGAGGCCATCATGAGAACCCAAGGTGAGCAAATCAAGAACTTGCAGAGCCAAATTATCAATCTGAAAGGAGATATCACAAAGCAAGGAAATGAGATAAGATCCGAGCTTCGAGATAACATTCAATCCTCCTTCAGCAGTCAAACCAATGATTTGAAGAATATGCTTGCTAGTTTCTTGCCCGCCGCTCAACCTTCTTCTTCAGGTTCTCTACCTTCAAACATCGTCACTAATCCGCGAGCCAATGTGAGTGCTATTACTACCCGTAGTGGAGTAACCATCGTAGGACCATCAATCCCACCACCATCATCTACACCTCCTCCACCACCATTTATCCATACTCCTCCTACACCTCGTATTAGTGCACCATTACCGTCTCCGCCTCGACGTGATGAAGTTCCCACAAATGACCCTTCAACATCTCCACCTTTACCTACACCTGCACCTTCACCACCCAAACCCAATATCCCTTATCCGTCTCGCTTGGGCAAGAACAAAATGCTAACCAAAGAGGACTCCGAAGTGTCACGCTATGTGAAGATGATTTCTGAAATGAACTTCAACATTAGCTTTCTTGAAGCACTTGTCCACATGCCCAAATTTGTTAAAGCATTTAGGGAACTGCTTAACAAGAAGGAGAAGCTGATTGAACTCGCCAACACTCGATTAAATGAAAACTGCTCTGTAGTTATTCTCAAAGAACTTTTGGAAAAACTTGGTGATCCCGGTCATTTTGTGTTGCCTTGCGTGTTCAACAAAACAGAAGAATTTACTGCCCTTGCTGATCTCGGGGCTAGTATTAATTTGATGCCACTGAGTGTTTGGAAAACACTATCATTGCCCGACCTCACTCCAACAAAGATGACTCTTGAACTTGCAAATCACACTCTCGCTTACCCCGTTGGTATAGCCGAAGACGTGTTCATTAAAGTTGGCGCATTTACTTTCCCGGTCGATTTTGTCGTAGTTGATTATCAAATGGACCCTCGTATTCCTTTAATACTTGGTCGGCCATTCTTGAGAACCGGATGAGCTTTAGTGGATGTTGCCGAAGGTGAGTTAATCTTAAGAGTCGGGGATGATGCACAAGTTTTCAAAATGGGGAAGCTTACTAGTACAACTTTTGGAGGCCGAGAATCAGTGAATATGATTAATGTGCTCGATGACTTTACCGTCTACGACAATCCTCTATTCGACTCTTGCATCGATAATCCACTTTTTCATGATGATGTGGATGATTCTCTCCCTACTTTAGACGCTTCTCCCATTTATGATTCTCAACCGGTCTTCGATGCTTATGATGATGATGATTCTAGCTCAGACTCGGATGATTTTGATGATTGTACTTCTGAGTATCCCGAGCTGCCCACTTTCGATGATTTTGATGAGGCTGATACTCTCTCGAGCGATTCTTCACGTGATGAAGATCCTCCGCCATCACTCGATCCTACTTTGGACGATTATTCATTTGAGGAAGATTTCTCTGAATTTCTCAACACATACTTCCCTCATGAGAGTGATGCTCCTTCTTTGGACTTTGAAGATTATCGCCTTGATCCTACTTTGGATTTGAAGAGCATTTTGTCCAAGGAGAAGAAACCGGTCAACACCGAAATCCGTTGCACGTATGAGTTGACACCTCTTTGTCCCACTTCTGAGGACGAGGTTGTGCTTCTTTTCAGATCTTCTTCACACTCGGCTGAGCCTGAGTGCTATTTTCCCCTAAAGGAAAAGGTGTTCGACCCCGGTATTGACATTCTACAGCCATCTCAGTATCCACCTGATGAAATAAAAGGAGAAATCTTTGGAATTATTGGAAATCTGCTTGCACCACTTCAACCTTGCTTCTACTGTGCTCCATCACTGCTTAAGGGAACCCTGCCTACTCTTCTTTGGCTTGCCTTGTTCGCCTTAAGCTTGTGTTATTTGCTCGATGAAAACTATGTCTTTGATCCTGGTGGATATGTTTCATGCTACTTCCGTTGATGATCAAGGTCGAGTCAGGCTCACGACTCGGTTAACAAAAACCAAGCGCTTCTTGGGAGGCAACCCATGCATCTATCTTTCCGCTTTCTTTATCATAAGTGTAGGGGGGACCCTTTGGATTGCTATTTCCTCTCCTCACTTCTTAATCAGAGATTCGAGCTTCAATGATCCACTCTTGATGATTCTTGACGACCCGTGATTCCGTGTTCTACTTTATCCCGGTTCTATCCTAAACGCTTTTTGATTCACTATTTTATATTTTCTCAATATTAAAATAGGAATCTCTTTAGTTGTCTTTTCCTTAGCGAGATTTAAACAACGTGCACAATGTCCTAAGTGTAGGGGAGTTTACTCCCACATGCTTAAACATTGAGGACAATGTTTATCTTAAGTGTAGGGGGGACTTCTATCGAAGTTAAGTGGTCTTTTCCTTGTTTTTGTCCTCATTTTAACCGGAAAATCAATTTTTCGACATTTTTTCAGAATTTTTGATCTATTTTGGCCTACTAGTTTTTACCTTTGTATAGTTATTTTCTTTCTTTGCTAGAATAAATGTTTAATAAGTGGTTTTAATTTTCAAACGTTGTGAATCTTTTGACTCAATCCGAGTTTACTCTAGCTAGTATCCTTAACGAGTTTAAGTCAAGTTTTTCTAGGCTTTTATATAGGGAGCTATAAAACGCGAAAGTCTTAACTCTCACAGGTTAAGAACAAGAACTTTTCGCAAGTTCCTATAATTGATCCTAGAGAGTCGTTTATCAAGGGAACTTTAAAATGCGATTTCTAAACTTGAAAAAGTCCAAGAATTTGCAAGATCCTATAGGCGACTCGAAAACCCAAAACTTTGATTTAATAGGCTAAGTATCCACGAGTCTCATTACTTGAGATTTTAAACTGTGGAGAACGAGAGATGATAGAGCCAATTATAAGTTCGGTATTCTTTCGTGAATTTATGTGAGTTAATTATAAGCCTATTCTCCCATCGCTTGCTAATAAATTTATCTGCTAATAAATAAGGTTGTACGATTTGAAAAGTTACTTAGCTTCTAGCCCCAGATCGTTTAAAAGTTGCTCGGTATGGATTAAAGTTCATAGTCAAGGCATAACTTATTGAAGCGGGACGCGAAGATTGGCGAGTCCGAAAAGGCCCTAACAAGGCATGAGGGCTATATTTTGTTGCTAAAGATCCAAAGTGATGTGAAGAATCATTTATCGAAAATCAATATGAAGGATCGAGACACACGACGAAAAGCAAAAACTCCCCAAAAGTCATGGAGAAGTGTATCCGAAAAGACCCTAACAAGGTATGAGGATAAATAGATCCAAGTCATAAAAGGAGGCGGATCGTTGTATATCAAAGACCAAAATAAAGATTGGGGAAAAATGAAGAAGTCGTGGTCCAAGTATGAATCTCTCAAAAACTTCAAGTGAAGAAATTCCTATATGAAGAGAAGACCATTATTTCATGAACGTCTCTCAAGATTTGAAGTATGAAGTCGCTGCCAAATATCGGTCCGAGAAAGGTCTCAAATCGCGAAGCGAGTTATGCCAAGATATGAACTTTATGAGGTCCCGAGAAGCAGTTTTAAAAGATTTGGTCCTTTAGCTAACTATTGATTAAATCGTTCACTTTATTTTCAGACTAAATAACTATCGAAATAAGTCAAATAATGCATCCTCGTGATCATTCAAGACAATAGTAAAATATAAGAGATACCCCTAGGAATAAGGGAGTCTAAGTGAGTAATTGGCCCACATGAGTTCGTGTTAGTCTACTAACTTATAATAACAATGATCTCGTTTTTAAGCTTGGTTTGGAGAAAGTGAAAACTTGAGGATGATGATTATTCATAACATTTTCAAAACCCAAGGTATGCTTTTGATTTCTTTATTTTGTATGTTTTTTATTAATAAAGGCCAATGTGGGTTGATTATGATGAAAAGTGTAATCTTGCTTTGTAACTAATGCATTGCATGAGGACATTGCAATGGTCAAGTGTAGGGGATTTGATAGGTGTGTAAACACCCATCTTTTCTACCACTTAATTACAATAATAACCGGACCAAAACGTGTATTTTATGTCTTTTATGTCGGAATTATGCGTGGTTTGTGTTTTTGTTGTGATTTAGGATGAAAAGGTGAAAAGTGGAGAAAACACGGACATTCACGGGCATTTACGGACTTTTATTGAAGAAAAGAATGAAAGACGAAGTCAAGAAGTCAAGAGTGCAAAAAGTACGGAAGTCCACGACCAATTCTGAAGATTTATCGAAGAAAAAGTCAAAAGACGGAAGTTTATCAAAAGCCGAGGAATTCAAGTCTATTTTATTGAAGAAATTAAAGACGAATTCGAAGAAATCCCGAAGCCAAAAAGTCCCTTAAGTCCAAGTTTAATGAAGATTAGAAGAAAAGGACTAAGTATGCAATTAAATGAAGATTAAAGAAGGAGGGGCTTAATCTTGCAATTAACAAGAAATGAAGGAGAGGAGGAAGCTTCCTTAATCCTCCCCTATAAATAGATTAGGATTAGTCATTTTTCATTTGGTTGGCTATATTGACAAACTAGTTCTTCCACCTTTATTTTATGCACCTTTAATTACTTGCACATTTAATTACATGTCTTGCACCTTATTTACCTTTAATTTCAAGTAAGTGTTTCTTTAATTACTCGCACCTTTACTTTATCTTGTTGATCTCATTCTTCCTTTCTTCAATCTTTGATTTTTATGCTTTTTATCTTGTTGATTCGTTTAAAGTTTACATTTTTATGCTTTTGATTGTTTTAAATCATTTAATTTCATAGCTTATTTTGTTTATTTTCAAGTTTATAAAGTTTTTATAAAATTTATTTTTATATAAAAGTTTTTTTTTTAAGCTTATCTTTTTCGTGTCTTTAAAGTTGTTAAATTTCAGTTTTATAGCTTATTTTCACACGGTTTACCTTAAGTTTTTCGTCTTGTGCTTATTTGATTAGTAGCTTATTAGATTAGCTTATTTTGTGTACTTTTCTTCGTATTCCGACCTGACAAATCGGAAGAGGGAGTAACATTCCGATTGGAGAAATCGGAAAAGGGTTTATAACTTTCCGATTGGAAAGTGTTTCAGTATTCCGATTGGTGGAAGATCTTGGTATTCCGATCAGAAAGGTTTTGGGGCATTCCGATTTGGTTAGAGTGACAGCTTTCCGATTGGTACTCATTTCCACATTCCGATTGAGGTGTTGTTTGGACATTCCGATCAGGTAAAGGTGACATATTCCGATCAGTTGTTTCCGATCAGCATTCCGACCAGATGTCTTCCATATTTCGATCAAGGTAAGGCAAACATTCCGATCTGAAGTGCGTTTGGTATTCCGATCAAGGTAGGGTGACAGCTTTCCGATTGGTTATTCCGACCCATATTCCGACCAGTGTGTGGGCTTACATTCCGATTGGAGTGCTTATCGGAATATATTCCGATTGGCTTACTTTTGTGTTTTGTCTTGTTTAATTTCCGTCACGCTTTAATTTTAAGTCTTTTAATTATTTAATTTCCGTCACGTTTTTAAATATCGCAATTTAACTTTAACTAGATTTAGATTTAATTTTCACGCTCTTTTTATACTTGCCCTTTACTTTAACGACATTTACTTTTAAGTCTTGCATATTTTAATTAAAAACCAACCAAAAATATTTGTTTCCACGAAAATAAAACTGAGTCACATAGAGAACTAAGATCAATTCGATTAGACATACTTAAAACGAATCTTTTTAATTAGAGTAAAAGCTAGTTATCATTGACACTGGAAGGATTTCCATTCGTCACTGTGAACACTAATGAGTGTCACTCTGAATGTTCTGGCAAGATCACATGGATTTTACGAAGAAACCTGGAATCAAGTTTGAATCAATTAAGAATCCAAACTTAGTTGCTTTCCAGTTCTCACAAGTTTGATTCGTGTAGAATCGCACAAGTTACCTACCATGAGCTTGTTTGATGCTGGCTCAAGCAGGATTTCCATCTTCATTGTGAATCGTATCACTGAGATGTTCTGGCAATATCACAAGGATAATGTGTAGGACTCGATTGTGTCCTAATGAGATGATAAATTGATCTCGTTTGGCTCTAGACTCAATAAGTGCATTTTGGTAATCGAAGGCTAGAGCAGACTGCCACCTTTTCAATATTAACTGACTCGGAGTGAGAAAGCCAATAGATACGTGTTGATCTCCGTGACAATGAGACAAATTTCTTTTGAGAGAAACTCGAATGGCTGGGAAGGGTTGTGCATTGCATCACTGGGTCCATGATGACTTGTCTTCAATAGATGTATTGACCCGGTTTCTGCCTAAGTTGCATAGAATATTCAACTCCTTCAATGCTTACCAATACGTCATCATTAACACCTTGTTGTGATTGTTCCAGTGCTAACTTAAGTAATTGGTCCGCATTCAACTTCATTCCACTCCATCTTACCTAAGGATAACTATTTCTAGCTATGGAATGTCCTTGGGTAGATCCCTCCGGTTCTGGTTGGATCATAGGACTTAGTTTCCTATCCTAAACCACCTTTTGACTCCATCGTTCCGTCGTGGATAGTAGGTTGTTTTGGGTAAAGATCGTAACCATAAAACCATTGAAAACAATTCAAAGTGCTTGATAAAAATCAAAACTTGTAACACTTTGGAAGTTTTTATATTTTCAAAAAGCTCCCCCTACACACATGCATCAATAAACTAAATAGTTTGGCATGTGAAGGAAAGAGTTGCACTTGAGTCTTTAAGATCACATGTTGCGATATATTACATTTTAATCACATTTTCTCCCCCTATCTCTAATATAAAAATATAATATTAGAGATACCAATTGATTAAAATATGAAAAATTTCGAAAAATCGACGGGAGAGAAACATGTGTGCATGCATGAATCATGCAACATTTTCAGTCGGGTCGCTCCCCCTCAACAATATATGTGTGTCTTGAGACAAAATTTGACAAAATTTTAGAAAAACGACACCACAAAATATGTTCAGGTACGGAGTTGAGATGCCTTTACCGATAATATATGACAGATTTAATATCATTTTCGGAATGTGTTGGATACATAAAATATGACAATTTTAGAGATGTACCCAACAACATTAAAAAGGCTTGATTTTAAAACGCCCCCCCTAAACAATTGATCAAAATAACATATGACAATATTGAGATATGAAAATCACATATGAGGAAGGGAGTGTTGAACACATAATTTTGAAAGATTTAGAAAAATCTTTTGAGAAATTCTTGAAAAATTGTGTTCAACGGTTTTAAAATAAATTCCGATTTACATGAGCTCAAAACTTTGAATGTTTTGTGACTAGCTCATGACCGAGAAAAATTAATTTCCTGTTGTGAAGGATAAGTTATCATCCGTGATAAACTTTCCTTAAGTGGAAGTACGAGTTCTAAGCTGACATTTACTTAGAGGTCGTTTTTCATGAACTTAAAAACTTCGAATGTTTTTATAGGAAGATCATGACCGAGAAATATTAATTTCTCGTTCAGAAGGATAAGTTATCGTCCGAGATAAACTTTCCTTAGTTGAGGTCCGAGTCCTAAGTTGTGATGCGCTTAGAAGTCATAATGAGAGAATATCAAGCAGCTTCATTTTCCAAAATCTCCAAGTCTTCTGGAGCCATATACTTCATACCAAGACGGCCAACGAGATACGCAAGCCTATCTTTCGAGAGAGCTTTTGTAAACAAGTCTGCCAGCTGGTACTCAGTTCTGACAAAGTATAATTCCACGATGCCGCATTCCACTTGTTCCTTGAAGAAGTGATATCTGACATCGATGTGCTTGGTGCGGGAGTGCTGAACCGGATTGCTAGATATGGCTATGGCCGACTTTGAGTCACAATACATAGGTATTTTATCAAAGTGGAAGCCATAATCCGTGAGTTGAGTTCTCATCCAGAGGACTTGAGCACAGCACGCGGATAGAGCCACATATTCTGCTTCAGCTGATGAGAGCGAAGTGCAATCCTGCTTCTTTGACGACCAGCTGACAAGCTTGTCTTCCCCTAGAAATTGTATGCTACCAGAAGTGCTTTTTCGACAATCAAGACAACCTGCGTGATCAGAATCTGAAAAAGCTGTTAGATGAAAACCGGTTTCCCTTGGATACCAGAGTCCCATGTGAATGGTATTCTTAAGGTACCGAAAGATCCGTTTAACCTCTTTGAGGTGCTTTTGAGTAGGTCTGGCTTGATATCGTGCACAATAGCATGTGGCCTGATGAATATCAGGCCTGCTGGCTGTAAGGTACATAAGTGACCCAATCATACTACGATATCGCGTTTGGTCTACGGGATACGAGTACAAGTCAGCGTCTAGGGATGTGGTCGACAATGGTGTACCAACGCGAGCACATGAGGTCATACCATGCTTTTTAAGTATCTCTTGAGCATACTTAGCTTGGTTAATGAAGATACCACGTGGGGATTGATGAATCTGGAGGCCTAAAAAGAATTTTAGCTCCCCCATCGTTGACATTTCAAATCTGTTGTGCATTAATTTTTCAAAACGTTTCGAAAGTTTTGGGTTCGTAGAACCAAAAATAATGTCATCAACATAAACTTGGACCAGCAGTATGTCATCCCCATATTTATTAATAAAGAGAGTAGGATCAATAGAACCTTTGGAGAATCCTTTGGAAACCAAGAAGTTGGATAGTTCTTCGTACCATGCCCTTGGAGCTTGTTTAAGTCCATATACAGCCTTCTTGAGACGATAGACTTTATCAGGATGATGAGGATCGATGAATCCTTCCAGCTGATTCACATACACTTCTTCCTTCAAATGACCGTTGAGAAAAGCAGTTTTAACGTCCATCTGAAAAACCGTGAAGCCCTTATGTGCAGCATAAGCAAGGAATATCCTGACAGCTTCCAAACGAGCGACTGGAGCGTATGATTCATCGTAGTCTATGCCTTCTTGTTGACGGTATCCCTTAACCACATGACGAGATTTGTTTTTGATGATGGTTTATTCTTCATCCAGTTTGTTTTTCCAGATCCATTTGAAATCTAAAATTGACATTCTATAGGGTCGGTCAACAAGCTCCCAAACATTTAGGCGTTCAAACTAATGAATTTCGTCTTGCATTGATTCAATCTACGCATGATCAGTCATGGCTTGTTTGATGTTTGTAGGTACAGTTGAACTCACGGTGAGTGCATACATACACACATCGCCATCGGTTTCAAGTTGTCTGCGTGTTCGAACTGGTTGTGAAGGATTTCCAATGACTTGCTCCAATGGATGATCACGTGTCCAATGGTGAGTGGTTGGATATCGTTGGTAGAATGTATGCATGTTGGACGGATCAACATGTTGATTAGAAGACTCTCCGACTTCGTGTACCGGTGTACCGAACGGATTGATAAATTCTTCTTCGTCAGGTTGTGCATCGACTGCTTGATTGTTGTTTCCTCCTTCAGCATTGACGGTTGGTGATGTTGGTTGTATGACTGTTTCTTGAGTTTGTTGAGTATCCACTGGCATTGTCTCTTGAGCAACGGTTGCTAAAGTAAATGCAGTTGTGTCTTGTTGACTTTGTTCGGGTGCATCAGCAGTATTAACAGCGGAAGGCTTTGACACAACTTCTTTGTTTCCATAGTAATATTCATCAAACATTAGATCATATAAATCAACCAACTCATTCATTTGTGTCGTATCCGTCGAGTCTGCTGTAGGAGTACTTTCTTGACATTCTTGCACGGGACGTACACTGTTTTGTGTAGGTGCCATTGCTGGACATTGAGGTGCGGGACTTGAGATATTGTGATCAAGTACCATTTGTGGCAATTCGTCAAAGTTCACATGAATTGTTTCGACAATAATCTTTGTTCTCTTGTTATAGACTCGATATCCTTTCGACAATGTAGCATACCCCACAAAAATACATGCATCACCTTTTTCTTTCATCTTGTCGAGATTCTCACCGTCTTTAAGGATGTAGCATAAAGATCCAAATACGTGAAAGAATTTGACAGTAGGTTTCCTGCCATTGATGATGTGGTAAGGTGTCTTTTCATGTCTAGGGATGATGAGAGAACGATTTTGAGTATAACAGGCAGTTGCAATTGCTTCAGCCCAGAAGAATAGCGGTAATTTTGAAGAAGAAAGCATTGTTAGAGCAGCCTCAACCAAAGTACGGTTCCGTCTTTCGACAACGCCGTTTTGTTCAGGAGTTCGAGCAATAGACGTTTGATGTTCGATGCCTTCTTCTTGAATGTAAGATTGCAAGTTCTTGTTCAAAAACTCAGTACCCTTATCCGTTCTTACGGTTAAGACTTGAGCTTGAAGATTACGTTGTATCATCTTGAGAAATTTTTTGAGAACCTCTGGTGTTTCATCTTTGGACCTTAAGAAGAAAGTCCATGTGTATCTAGAGTAATCATCAACAATCACGAGAATATACTTTTTCCCGTTAATACTCTCTACACGCATGGGACCACATAAATCCATGTGTAGAAGTTCCAATCGTCCTTTTGAGCTTGGGGTAGTCTTTGATTTGAAAGACTTCCGTTTTGCTTTACCCAACTCACAAGAAGAACAAAGATGGTCTTTGACGAATTTTAACTTTGGGAGACCGGTCACAATATCATTTTTCGAAAGCAAGTTGATGGTCAAAGTTGAGATGTGACAATCGTTGATGCCATAACCATGCTTGAGATGAAGAAGCTTTAGCCATTAAGCAAATTGGATTTGTTGAAGATATGTCTTGAAGAGTTACTGTGTAGAGATCAGAACCACGAGAACCTGTAAGAAGGACATTCCCATCGTAGTCTCTAACATAGCAAGTAGATTTCCGAAAAGCCACTTCCAAATCCGCATCACAAATATGACCAACCGATAATAAATTGTGATTCAGTCCCTCGACGTAATAAACCCGTTTGATAGTGAGATTTCCTTGAACCAAATCGCCATATCCAAGTATCAGTGCAAACTGATCATTTCCAAACCGCACCGTACCCAGAAACTTCTCCACGAAGTTAATGAGAAGCTTGAGATTTCCCGTCATGTGCTTTGTGCACCTGGAGTCCATTATGAATAGGATGATTTCGACGAGCTGCAGAAGAATTAGAAGACAATGTAGCATTTGACAAATGGGAGCCCTTGATAGAAACGGGTTCCAAAATAGTAGTGGACCTAGATTCTAAAGGCAAGCTAACATTCATAGACCCAATTAGAATAGGGGTTGTCTTAGGTACCCATTTGTATCCGGGTGGTGTAAATCTTGAATACCCTCGTGTACATGTCCTAATCATGTTCTTATAAAGCTTCTTTAACCTGCTTTGTTTACGTAGAGTAGTGGATTCTAACGCACTTAGTTTCTTAAGTGGTTGATTAGTGGATTGGTTCAAAGTTCTTGTGGGTTCACTAGTACTAGTGGGCACACGAATAGGCTTCCTAGTTCTAGTATTCACGTCACTATGATTAAGAGCACAAGCATCATGATTAAAAGTACGAACACATTTGCCACATTCAACACAAACAAGTTCAACATTCGAGGTCTTCGCATTTAAACTGTCATTACATGCAGTTACAGACGTTTTATTCTTAGAAAACTTAAAATTCCTACGGTGGTCTTCTACTTCCAACTTCTTTCCTTGACTATTGTTAGGCATGACCTTATCTTGCATTCTATTTCTCTTAAGCTGTGGTCCGCTAACGCTAGTAGTGGGGATTACTCCTGTAGAAGAAGACACACGTTGATTAGTTTTCTTAATATTCTAAGGTAACCGCGATGTTCCAGTTTGAGTGGGCTTAGTGTTCCTCTTATACATTCCAGGTGCTATCACATTGGTACTCTTATCATTTCCTATCTTAGGCAAAGTCTGTGGGGATTGTCCCAAAATAGATGATTTAGGGCATTTAACCGCATTCGATGGACGAACGGCGGATGGTTTACCCAAAACAGACTTTCCTTTCATTTTCTCAATGAGTTTCTGTAACTCACTTATGGCTATGTCCCTTTCTTTTAGCTGAGCTTTCAAATCATTTATTTCGAAATCTTTTTTATTTAGTAGACGAAACGAAGAAGCTGACATTTCTTGACACTTTTTATGATTATGAGATTTTTCACCTTTTTGTAAAGCAAGTTCAAGAGAAATGGAGTGTTTCTCAAGTTGAGAAAAACTTTTCGAAAGTTTTTTATATGACTGATTTTGTTTTGAAAGCTCTACTTCAAGATTGCGACATTTCTCGTCCGATTCTGACACTAGACATGCTACATGACAATATTGATCAATATCGGTATACACACCAAGAATAGCATTCATATGGTCAGCATAAAAGTATTACTTAGAAAGTCGATCAATTTCGTTAGAAAGTTGGTGTTCTTGTGTCTTTAATTTAATTTGAAGAAAGTCAACTTCATCTTCAAGATATTTGACATAGCTTAAATCAGTTAACATTTCCCAGTGAGAGCATTATAAAACATTTCCACATTTTTTGAAAGATCATCAATTGTTGGAACAATGCATTGTTGAATGAAGACTTCTACTTGTGGGTTAGGTTTAATATTCCAAATGGTATCCCTAGAAACTTTTTCATAGTCGACGACACCTTTGTACAAATTTAAAACCCCTTGTTTTATAAACTCAAATTGCTGAACACTTTTGCTTTTCTCATCCCATTTACGTTTTTCATCCGAAATTTGTTTTCTAACAAAATTGATTGCTTTTTGAAACTCCTTTTTAAAGAAACTTTCTTTTGGGGTTCATCACTTGGTGGTGGAACACTATTGTACATCTTTTGTTCTTTGGAAAGTTCTTTTTGAGGAACAAACTATATATAATTATCAGAAACAGAAAGGTTTATTAAATCACTTAAGTTTGATCGACTTTATACTTGTTGACGAATGATTTCGTCGCAGTCAGGGGAAAGCATAAGAGCAAGATTATCAACATAACAACCGATATCATAAAGAGCAGGCTTGGTACTTTGAACTTTCTTGAGATATTCAGGCTTGACAAAACTCGTTTTCATATTTCTATTGAGCATATTCATAGTTTGAATAGACTAACCCGTTTTGTAAACAATGTTGTTTAACGTGTCGACTCTCTTTTCCAAAGCAAGAAGTTTTTCAATATCCTTTTCTTCACGAGTTTTATAAAGCGCAGTTTGTTCTTTGTTAACCGACTCTAATTCAGTAGTTTGGAGTTTATGTAGCAGCAGTTGTTCTTCAAGGTCCAATATCTTTTGTTTTGACATATGAATTTCGTGTGTTACTTCAGAACAATATTGTTCATTGAGCACCTTACGTTCATATACCAAACCATTAGCTATCGCAACCCGTCGATCAGCTTCTTTTACATAATCACACTCTTTAAGCCTGTCTATCTCCTCGGCTAAGGATGTGTTTGCTTGCTTCAAACGTTTATTAGCCTCTTTGTTTTCCTCAATTTCATGTTTTAAAGAATCAATAATAGACGCAAGAAAATCAAGGTCCTCATCCGAGTCAGTATCCTGAACAGCCTTTCTGTCATCATTACACATATGCTGTGAATCCGTAGAGATATTGCTATCCTCCGTGTCCATTACATATGTGTCATTGATGCTTTCGGGTTGCTCAGGATGACGTCGTTCATTAGCAAACACATTATAGTTATCATGTGATGGTACCTTTTCAAGTGGCTCAGAATCATAGATGGGTCCAGAAGTATCATCAGTCTCTGGGATCACTTCTTGAATCTTTGCCATGTACACATAATATGCCTCCAACTCTTGATCATCGGCTTCATCATCAGTGTCATCACGCCAGTCAACTTCATCTGCTGTTATTGGAATTCATGCTTCTTCTTTTTGCACAGCAACATCTTTTCCTTGTGATATCCCGAATCCTTAACCCGTTTTGGCTTCTTACATTCCCTAGCCATGTGCCCAAATCCCTTGCAGTTGAAGCATTGAATCCCAGTCTTCTGCACAACCGGAGTGCCTACAGTATCTCTAGCCCCAACTTGATTCAGCAACCTCTGATTATCATACATAGCATCACGATCATACCTAGGTGCATGATCAACTTCCTTATATCTAGCATTGGATGATGATCTGAGGTTGTTGTTGGTAGGTTTGTAGATCTTCTTATAAGTTGTGGTGAGTAAAGACATGAGTTCCTCAATCTTCTTGTCCCTTGAAGTTTGTTCATCATCATTGTCTCCATCTGACTCGGTGTCATACTTCGGAGGTGGAGTGGGGACAATTGCTTTTGCTTTTTGTTTAGCAATAGCTAGAGGTTTGGTGGATGAGCTTGATGACTTTGAGGAATGAGTAGGTGGTTGTTGACGGGGAACGGGTTTTGTTGAAGTAGCAACCACAAAAGCAATAGAATTTGCAGACCGTTCTGCCTTTTCAGCCCTTAGTTCATTCACTTCATTCTGATGTTGTTTCAAGATATCATAAAGTTTGTGATAGGAGATGGTATTGATATCTCCCCTTTGTTTAACCAAGGTTACAAACCTTTGCCATTCTGGTTCGAGTTGCAGTAGAAACTAAACATTGGCATGATGATTGGAGATGGTGCACTGATTTCTGACAAGCTCATTCATCATTTTGTAGAATCTCGAGTAATATGAGTCAATGGATTCACCATCTTCAGATGTGAGTTTTCCAAACTCCCAAAGTAGATTAGTCTCGAGATCTTGAACATTGATCGACTCACCTTGCTTCAATCGATGAATTGCATTCCACATTTCCATAGCATTAGGACATGCATCAACTGTGGAATATATATCGTTATCAATTCCAGTGAGTATGAAGTTTACAGCATCAGCTTCAGCTTGGAGGAGTTTCTTTTTCTCAGCAGAACATGTGTCAAAATCCTCCATAGCTCGTATAGTTGATGAAGTACCATCCTCTGCCTGTGTGGTAATTGGTCTGAATTTAAAAACTGGAGGTGGATTCTCAAGGCAGTGACGAAGAGCAGTTCGGTTTTCTTTTCCATCGAGAAATCTGAGAAAACGAGATCTCCATTGAACATAACAACCGGCAGTGAGCACAGGTGGATTACCGTTGCCACCTTGTTCCAAACGAATTTGATTAGCAGTTGCAATGTTGATGTTGTTGTTAGACATGGTGAATACTTGTGAATGAATTGCAGATCTTAGTGGATTTGTTGTGATTTGATTGTGGTTGAAATTTCGAAAGTTCCAAAAAAAAAATTTCCCAGTCCGACAAAACGGTAAGCCGAAAAAATTTGTATCGCCAAATTTTGAAATTGAGTTAGAAATAGCCAAAAACTAGTAGGGAAAAAATTTGAATTTACTTGACCTAAAACTTTTTAACTCTTTTTTTTTTAATCTTCGTGTAAACTATGTTCCGAAACTAGTCTAGATAGTGGCTAAGTCTAAAAATTGCTCAAACAAAATTTATCTGTCCATCGCAATACCCATCGCACTCTCAGATCGTACTCTTAGATCGTACTCTTAGATCGTACTCTTAGATCGCACCCAACGATCGTACTCCTTGATCGTACCCAACGATCGTACTCCTTGATCGCACCCAACGATCGTACTCCTTGATCGTACCCAACGATCGTACCCAACGATCGTACTCGGATCGCACTCGTGTGATCGTACCCAACGATCGTACTCGGATCGCACTCGTGTGATCGTACCCGACGATCGTACTCAAATCGTGGCCTGTGATCGCAGTGAGTGATCGAGTTCTGTGATCGCAGTGAGTGATCGTATTATGGGATCGTGCTATTGGATCGCAAGTAGAAACCCCAGGTTTATGCGATCACAATACACAGATCGTACTATGGTTACCACTTTTCTCGGACAGTACAATGCACAACAAATTCGTGATTTTTAGCCTAAAAATGAATCAAACACCCAAAAATTTTGTGTTTTTAACCAAAATAACAATACCAAATCACTACCAATAGTATGTAGATGATTTGTATCAAGAATAAACCATAAAAACACAAGAAAATTTTTTGGTACGTGAGTTTTGGATCAAAATAGGCACGAAAAAATCAAGAACACAACACACGAATCTTCAATCACCTATCCACTATAGGCTCTTGATAACAACTGTTGTTCCCATTCAATCCATAACACAAGATTTAGAGAGAGAAATAGTAGAAAAGTAGAGAGAGAGAGTAGAGAGAGAAGTGGAAGGTTTACACTAAAACTAGGTGTTTTATGAAATGAACCAACACCCTCTTCCACATGTGGAAGAGGGTTATATATGCCACGGCTCTAAGGCCTTTGTGGGCTTCATCTTGGGACGGGATTGGCATTCACTTGGGCATATAGCCCCTAACAAAGACAATATTAGCTTAAAGTCCAAGCCCGCTTTTCTCGACTAACCTATTACTATACAAGACCAATAACGACTAAGATGACCTATTACATTCTTGTTCGACTATATAAAATATAGGGCTAACAACACGTTTGTTATTTGAAGAAAAGATATACTCAATATTGTATTTTCTATATTTATCTTTCCCTAGAATAGTTGATACGTTATCCATTTTACACGACTCCTTATGTTATAAAAGGAGGTCGTAGGGTTTGTAGTTTAGTGATTATTCAGTATTCGACTTTCATTGTACTCAAGTTCGATTATCAATCAAAAGTGAAAGTTTGGTTTATTTGTTTTACTTGTTCTTTATTCAATTGTTAATTCCGCATAACATTTGGATAACAACAAAGTTTCTCTACGTGTTAGACTTGATTCAATCTCGTTAACACAAAGCTAATCGATCTAAGTTTGGGATCAACAAGTGGTATCAGAGCTTGTTGAGGAAATTTGATCTAGAAGAACAGTAAACCCTAAAAACACCAAAACCCTTAAACCAGAAAAGATGTCTGCTACAGAATCTTATTCCTCATCAAACCACAACCTAAAAATCCCCATGCTCGACCCTGACAACTTTGAACAATGGAAGTTCAATTTTGAACAATACCTTCAAATTCATGATCATACTCTCTGGGAAATTATTGAATATGGAAATCAATTCGATAAATCAGCTAAGATTGTTGCTGCTATTGCAGCAAGGTCTACCACTGGTTCTACTGCTGAAGAGCGTAGAGAAAGACCTGAGGATGGAAGAGCTGTCTCAACTGCTGATATAGCCAAAGAAGGAATGACATGAAGACCTTAAGCATCCTCAAACTCTCTCTGCGTCCGAACAATCAGCATAAGTATAGAAGCTTTGAGTCTGCCAAAGAACTTTGGGCAGCTCTTCAAGTCAACTATGGTGGTAATGATGATACTACCAAAGAAAAGAAGAAGCAAATCTTGCATGAATATGCTATATTCAAAGCTCTTCCCAATGAGAAGATAAGTGAGGTAAGAAGCAGGCTTCTAGATATCACTAGCAAGTTGACCTTTATGGGAAAAGAATATGACGATGAGGACATCATTACTACTTTCTTTAAGAGTCTTGGTGAGGCATGGAAAATTGAATCTTGGTCTATAATTACTACCAATGCCCATAGGAGTTCTACTTTTGATAACGTCTACAATAAGCTAAAGATTGTAGAGAATGAAATCGTATTGGATTATAGAAGCAAGTCAACATCTGGAAACATGGCTTTCATCTCACATAGTGAAGCTCAAGTCAATAAGAGAGAGAGAGAGAGTCATATGTGCATCATGTTACTGGATCACCTTATATCAGTGGTGGATCAACCTTTTTCAGCGCCTCACATTCAGACGCTGACACATACAATGTTGACTCACCAAGGCTTAAACCTGCTGGTATTGATCTGGATACAGTATGTGCATACATTGCTGCATTGCCCAATGGTTCCTTGATTACATATGAGGATCTTGAGCAAATCAGTGATGAGAGTTTGGAATAGATGGATATTAAATGGAATATGGAACTTGCAAGCATAAGGGCCAACAGATGGAATAGAAGATTTAGAAAGAAGATGACCTTCAATGCTAAAGACACTGCTGGATTTGATAAATCCAAGGTTGAGTATTACAACTGCCATAGGATGGGTCACTTTATGAGGGAATGCAGATCTCCAAGAAGATCTGATGCTGGAAAGGCTTCAAGAAAAGTCATCAAGGTTGAAGAGACAAAGGCTATGGTTTCCATGCAAGATATTGATGGTGTTGGATGGGACTGGAGCTTTTTGGCAAAGGATTTGGAAGAGAATAAGGCTTTGATTGTAAAGAAGGAAGAAGAAGAGCATGTTCACTTTGCTCTTATGGCACATTCCTCGTCTTCATCAGATAATGAGGTATATGATCATGCTTACTGTAGTAAAGGCTGTCGTTTAAACACTGAAAAGCTTTTTAAAAAAATCTTAAAGTTATAATCAGATGTTTTTGATGAAAAATGCAAGCTATCAAATTATCAAATGGCACTTGTTCAAACTGAAAAGACTGTAGATGAATATAAGAAAATGGAATTTGACCTAAAAGATCAAATTAATGTTTTGTCTTATGATCTTAAAGTTAGTGTTGAACTTAGGGACCCTCTGATGAGATCCAGAGAAGAAGTACAACTTAAGTTAGATGAGGCCATTAAGGATAAAGAAAATGTAGGGCTTAAAATTAAAAATTTTGATAAAGCCAGCCAAACCCTAGTAAAATGTGTTGGTGAACAAAGAAACCCTAGGGATATGTATGGGATTAGGATGAATGAATATGTTGTTGTTCCTTCACCTACTGGGAACTTTTTTGGTGTTTAGAGAAAGGATCTCTCTTGGACTAGTATTCTAAAACTCCAAGAAGAGGAATTTATTCCTCTACCTAGAGTGCTCACCCCAGTTGAGGAATATCAACAAGGGTTACTGACCTTTAAAATAGAAAGCAGACAACCCTTTTCTCCTTGTTAAGGGTGGAATGCTTAGTGAGAGTCCTTTTGAGCCAACACCCATTACTGTGAACAACCCTACCACTGGAAAACCTTTTGACCTTGGCTCATCTGTTAAGAGAACACCTAGTGTTAAATATGTTGAAATGTATAGAAAACCTAGGTCACCATAAAGTCAAGCTAGTGTTAATGGGACAGGGTTCTTTCAATCTAGACCTAAGGTTATGTCTAGAAAAGCTTGTTATACATGTGGGAGTTTTTCTCACTTGACCTATAAATGTGTCAGTGCCTCAAAAGTCAACGCTGAGAATAGGTCAACCATGGTCAAACCCAGACCTTATGTCCAACCAAGTCCACAAGTTACTAGACCAGCTCCCTTCTTTACTAAAGGGACAAATACGCATGGACAAAGGCCCTTTCGAAAGACCAACACCTGGTCTAACAGAAAATGAATTCATGTAGCAAATACTAATTTGGGCGCTGACAAGAACAAGTTCAACGCTGACAAGAACAAATTTAATGCTGACAGGAACAATTCCAACGCTGATAGATTTAAGTATTGTGTGTATATGCCACCACAAGCTGGTGTTGGATCTTATGTTAGACCAAGTAAGAATAGGTACTTACAGCCTAAGGGAAAGGGGTCTAGAGCTTCATCTAGTTTGACTTGGAGACCTAAACAAGACCAAAACCCTAAATCTGATGAGATTTCTATGACCTGTAACAGATTTCATTATATTTCAGGGGTCATGACTAAACCAATTGGGGTAAACTGTGTTTTCAAGCCACTAAGGGATGAACAAAGGGGTTGTTATAAGGACTAAATCTGTTCTTGTTGAACAACCAAATGAATCCAAGTCTGCTCAGGCTTGGGTTCCTAATGAAAACTAATTTTTTTTCTTTATGTGCAGGTCATCCAAAAGCAGGTCAATGATCATGGATGTTGGGACAGTGGATGCTCTAGGCACATTACGGGGAAGGAAGATTATTTGACTAACTTTACCCCCCATTAAAAATGGTGACAAAGTGTACTTTGGAGGAGGATATGGTACCATTTCAGGCAAAGGCACTCTTCTCACCAATAATTTATGTTTTGAAAACGTATTTCTGGTAAAAGAACTTGACTATAATTTGTTTAGTGTGTCACAAGTGTGTGATAACAAGAATAAGGTTCTTTTCACTGATACTGAATGCTTGGTGTTGAGCAAAGATTTTAAGATGCCTGATGAGAAGTTTTTTGATTATAGAACACCTAGGCATAAGGATATTTATAATGTTAATCTTAATGGAATTAGGATGAACAACAATTTGTCATGTCTTTATGCTAAAGCTTCAGTAGATGAAAGTAATCTATGGCACAGAAGGTTAGGGCACATAAACTTTAAGAATATCAATAGACTTGTGAGACATGATTTAGTTGATGGTTTGCCCTCAAAAGCTTTCCACAATGATCATTCTTGTGTTGCATGTCTTAAAGGCAAACAGCATAATGTCTCATTTAAGTCTAAACTTGTGCATTCTAGTTCTAAACTACTTCATTTGCTACATATGGACTTATTTGGCCCAACTAATATAGAAAGTTTGAATGGTAAATCTTATTGTTTTGTTATAACTGATGATTTTTCTACATTTACTTGGACTTTCTTTTTTGCCTTAAAAAGTGACACTGCCACTACTTTGATTAACTTTATTACCCAAATAGAGAAAAAGACAGGGAATGACGTTAAAATACTTAGAAGTGATAATGGTGGTGAGTTTAGAAACAAGTTGTTAGATGCCTTCTGTGTTAATAAAGGGATTACTAGGCAGTTTAGCATAGTTAGAACTCCAAAGCAGAATGGTGTGGCTGAAAGGAAGAATAGAACCCTCATAGAAGCAGCTAGGAGAATGTTGGCTGATGCTAAGTTTCCCATTGCTTTTTGGGCTGAGGCTGTGAATACAGCCTGCTATGTTCAAAATAGAGCACTGGTCAACAAAGTCCATAATAAGACACCTTATGAGCTATTTTGGAATAGGAAACCCAACACGGGTTTTCTTAAACCCTTTGGATGTCATGTAGTGATTTTGGATACTAGTGATGCCTTAGGAAAGTTTAGTGCCAAAGGTGATGAAGGCTACTTTATGGGTATTCAGTGCAGAGTAAAGGATATAGGGTTTACAATAAGAAAGAAAAACGTATTCTTGAAAAAGTACATGTTAAGTTTTTAGAAAGTAAACCTAGTGATCTTGAAAGTGGACTTGACTGGTTCTTTGATTTAGAGCCATTATCTAGAACCTTTAATTATATGCTTATTACTAATCCAGACATTGTGAAAAAGGATTCAAATGTTGTGGAAGAACCTATTGAAATTACAGGTAAACAGGTTGCCAAGGAACAAGGATCACATGCAATCAAATCAGACCCCATATTTGAGTATGTTACCATTCCTATATGGACTGATGGATTTGTACAAGCTGTTGCTGCTGAAAAGGAGGAAGTAGGGCCACAAGAAAGGCCAGTTGATGAAAACATGCATGAATCTTCAAGCGCTGACAATGGCAAATTTCCAACGCTGACAAGAATATAGCCGTTAGACGCTGATGTTTATTCTTTGACCGTTGACAAACATTGGGTCCTAGCCAGTTGTTATTTTTGACGAAAATATGGGCTGTAATTTTAGGAGTTGGTAACTTTTAATTAATGTATGAGATAAGTTATATATTTTTCAAGATATTAATCATTACTTTTTGAAAATAACTGCCTCATATTTTAACCAATCGTATGTTTTCACCTCTCCTATAAATTTGGCTACTTTCTTTCAAATAGGGTAACTACTATTCTTGTCTAACTAAAAACTCTCAAACCTTCATATCTCCATAACTTTTATATCATAGTTTTCTTGCATCAATGTTCATGGCACCAAAGTTTAAACCTGCTCTATTGGAATTGGGGTTCAGAAGTCAACACAACATGGTTGCTTATTTGGAAGCTGATAATACTCTATTTCCCCAATACACGCAGATGGTTGGGTATTTGAATGCTTCCCCATTAAGGTACGCACTTTCACATACTCCTCTGGTCCCTATCACTTTAACACCCCCAAATTATAATGCGCAGCGGAAATACACATTTGGGTGCTAAATACAAACATTGTTACACAAGACATTTTGAACAAACTCAAAATGATAAATTTGAATTATAAAAGAATATAATTTAACCACTGTCTAAAACTTTCAATCCCAAGTAAAACTATTTTAGGAATAACAGAGTAAATTTTTTTTGGTCCCCCAGAGACTTTATCAAGTCCACAAACACTTTACCATAGTACTCGACCGTACAGTAATATTTTTATGACAAAAGGGAAAGAAATCCGTTTTAGACCAATCACCACAAAAGCAATCCCGTAATCTCCAGCAAGCTCCGCAATTCATCAACTTCAATACCTGAAATACATGCTTAAAATCATCAAAACAACGGTTGAGCGAGTCTATAGGTTTTCCAAATCAACATTTGAACACAAGAGAAAAATCAATCAAGATCATTTAATAGAATTGTCGTGCACACAATCTATTAGTCAGGCATTCTGGTATATAACAACAGCTACTGAATTGTATTAAGCTCATGACACCGACCCCTTAACTTAGTCACCCACGCCTAAAGCCGGCATGACTAGATGAAATTCCAGTGCCCCTCTAGGGTATCATTTGCAGGGATACCAATTCTCATTCTTGTAAAATTATCCTTCCCAGTGGGTTACTCAGCGTAAAGCCCTGGTCTCGGATAGGGTTGTCAGCCCAATAGTACTATTATTAGAATAAGCGGCTATTCCCAACTCGCAACATCAAGTCTGAAGATAGTTAACGGCTCATGAATTTAGGGTCTTTTGCAAATAGGGTACTTATACAATTCATAACAACAAAGGTAACAAAGCAACATTCGGGTCCAAACAATCAATCATGACTTGTGTTCATTTTACTTTCAAATAGAATGTATCCCCCTCGCGGTTTTTAAATCATTCAAAACAATTACAGAAGCGAGGCTATAGACTCACCTGGAGTAATAGCAGTAGTAAGACGATCTTCGACGATAGTTGATGCCCGATAAACACAAAAACCGCAACCTATCAAATAAGGCACGTTCATCAATAATAAACTCGAAAAATAAATCATACATAACAACATCAAACTCATACTCATGAAGTCACGATAAACTCGAGAGAAAACGATATAAATAACTTCATTATACTTTACTACACATTTACTTAACCATTTTACACTTTTTACAAAGTCCGCTGGTACATACTACATGTACTAGCTTATTTACCCCTTTTAAACTTGTCAACCGTTTATGAAACAACTCATAAACTAACTTACTATATATAGAAAGTCCTCTTACAAGTTTATCAAATGAAATTACTTTTAAAGTACTTTACCCAACTCATTTTCAAACTATAAAATCCGGACAGATTTACGTTAATTTTTCATACAACCGTTTTAACTTATTTAAACGACTCCGTTTACAAAACCGACACTCGGGTTTTAAAGTAAACTCAACCTATAATAGAAACACCTCATTATAAGTAGGTTACATTTTTCAAAACATCCATTTAGAGTCCCCGAGATTCGATCCAAATATCGATACCAACTACTTGTAGTGCCGATACTCGTCTCCTGGTACACGATCATTCAAAACATCATAACTTCGCGCTTGTTTGGAGCTAGAAGCTCTATCTTATATCAAATCGAAGCTAAGAAAAATATCTACAACCCTAGGCTATAAGTTAAGCCATTTTGGAAACATAAAAATTCGGATTTTACACTTTACTTACTGTTATAAAATGACTATAAAAATCTTGTACAAAATCAACTTTTTGATAAAGACCAACCATAAAAATGGTCATTTCTATACCCTAATATCATCATACATCAACCATAACATCAAAATCATAATCAAAATAAAAATCTTTAGATCAAAATAAAGTTTTAACAAGATCTTTAGCAAGAACCACCATGGATCATCATGAAAATGCTATGCATGATCATAGCTCCTACCTACCAACATCAAGAAAAAAATATGCTTGCATGTAAGGAATTCTTACACCAATATGATCCTTGATCAAATATAAGATTGGGTCTATGCTTGGTTTAGTTGGATTCAACCTCAAACTCAAGATAAAATTGAAAATGTGTGTGTTTTGGTGATGGTGGTGGGTTTCGGCATTCAAGAGAGAGAGAGAAAGGAGAAGATGGTGAAATTTTTAAATGAGAAGTTGTGGTGTGTGTGTGTTTGTTTTAAGTTTATATATAGTGGGGTAGGGACCAAAGTTGCAATTTAGCAAAAGTTGTGGCTAAAAATATAAATAGTTAGCTAAAAAGCGGGAAATAACTATTAGTAAATTTTCAAAATATTTACGGGGCTCGGGTTTTATAAAAATACTTTTAAAAATTTTAAAACGTACCTCAAAAATAAAAATATCGACTCTCGACTCGACTTAATATGAACTTAAAATAAAAACGTCAAAAATATAAACATCGAGACAACAATTGATAAAAAATAAAATCTCGGGCATCCATCGATATCGTGGTCACTAATAATCCTCGCTATTATTAAAAGGTTAAAAATAAGACCTCCAACGTCGGTTTTAAATAAAACCATCAATTGCCATTTCATTGAACTCATCAAAAATTTCAAAGTTATTCGTAAAAATAATATTATATAATAGTAAATAAATGACCTCGGGTTTGGGTTGTCACATCCTACCCTCCTAAAAGAGAGCGACGTCCCGACGCTCCACCCCTCTTATACTCACATCCCTTACCTCCAGAACAAATGAGAACTGTTTTCCTTAAAGAAATCCTCATACATCTTTCACAATTTCAAATTCCACTTCTGGAATACTTGTATCTTCACAATATAATCCTTACTATGTTTCGACCTCATAAGAACTCTTCAAAGTTCTTTCTATGAAAAGCAACTTATCTTCAAGTTGAATTCTTTCCTTCTTGTTCTCATAACAAATTTCACTCTTAATAACGACACGTTAAGCATAACCACGTTTCCCAATTTCAAACTCCATCGATTTCCTTCGATTGCCAACATAACCCTTCTGACAACTCCTTGTTACTAACAAACGGTCCTTAACCCATACAATCTCATCAATATTGCCAATATTATTTCTAGTTCAGTCATTCAATTCCAGCTACATTTTTGCAATACACGGAAAAACTAATCTTATGTCCATAACTCACTATCTTTAACCTTCACAAATTGAAGTTCTTTATGTACCATCAATAATACAGTCTCATTACTAGCATGACAATCATTGTTGTATAAGAATTCCAACAAGGCCTAAGTCAATCACACACGCACAAGTATACCGTTCGATGTTCGAATCATCCTTTCACTCTGTCCATCACTCTGTATAACACAGTACTTAACTCAACTTTCATCTTTATCAAAACCAAATCGTATCGGTTACTTGACTTGTGAGATTCCTTCATCACTAAGTCTCACTCTCTCAACTTAGATATGTTGGGAGTGCTCGATATACCATGTCTCACTTGGCCTTACAATGAAATCCTTTCCATAAGTTGACAAAATGTCAAAATCACTTACCTTGACATCCTTCTCAAATCAGACCACTAACTTAAAATTTCATATCCTTGTTATCAAGCCCACACTTCTTGTCATTACCAAAACTCAAATCTTAATAGATTTTCCCCTTCTTATTCCTGATAAGTGCATTAGCTACCACATTCGCCTTTTCCAGATGGCAGCGAATCTCGTAGTCATAATCACTCACAGTCATAACAACCAACATACTCAAATACTCAAAATATATAACTGGTAATCCTCGACTCATTTCCTTTATCATCCCAAAAAAATTAATTATGAAGTAACTCTTATGATCCTTTATTACTACACACTTGATTCCATACAAGTAATATTTCTACCATCTCAAAACAAACACCACAACTACATAACCCTTATGAGACATATCACAGCAAACTACAAACTATAAATACTTCAGATCCTTTCAAAAATGACAACATCAGTGCAGAACACAACTTACCCTTCAGTGTTCAGAATATAACTTCCTCATCTGATAAGGATCAGATCTCGAAACTTACAATTTAGATGTATAAGTGGGACTCACACATCCAATTCTTCTTAGTCAGCTTAATCAATGGTTTAACAATCTGTGAAAACCTTTCGATAAACCTCCGATTATTCCCAGCTTAAACCAAGGAATTAACAGATTTCCGTCAGCGTCGTTGGTACCGACCAATCATTGATCGGTTCAACCTTGGAAATATCTTCACGAATACCTTTGTTGTTAATCAACTGCCTTAGAACGCAATTATTTCAACTAACATTCAAACATAGGAAACTTTACTTACAGTTTCTCTTTTTCCAACCATCCCAAAAGTTATCCTCATATGTTACTTATGTTCCTTCTTTCCTCTTGGAATAAAATAAAATATCTTCAATAGATATAATGACTAACTCCTCCTAGCACATCTTACACACAAGATTCACCCAGTCCATTAATACGGCAGACACGTTCGTCCATTCCAAAAACATCACTTGCTACTTAAAGTACCCACATCAAGTACAAAAAACAACTATAGGAACATCTTCCTTCCTAACTCTCAGTTAATGATAACCAGATCTCAAAGCAATCCTTGAGTACACACTGGATCCAGACAAGTTGCAAAGATTGCACGAATCATCAATCCTCGGTAATGAGTACCGATTCTTGGCTATCAATTGTTAAACTCTAGATAATCAATACACATCCGAAACAATCCGTCCTTCTTTGACAAACAACACAGACGATCATCACTGTAACGAAACTTAATCCAATACATTCTTTATCCATCACTTCTCGCAGTTGACCAAATAACTCATTCTACTCTGACGGTGCCAAATGATAAGGCATACAAATACTACTCAACAAAACATAGAAGCACTACACAATGAAATGCAGAAGCACTACACCTATCGCTTACAACACTCAATCAAAACGAATTCCATTTCACAAGGCGGCAGCAACACTTCAAAACTTCAGGAAAACCTCAGAGTACTCTCAAGTCATTAACAGATCTCTGAACTTCTCCTCAATACTCTATCATAAATTACCTGAGCTAGGAATACATCACATTCCTCTTCCACATACTTCTTGTTTCCAAACAAGATACTTCTCAAACGGAAAAATTTACTCATCACCCCTCATAGTCAACACTCAGCTTCGCAGCAAAATCTAAGCCAGCAGTTATCAATTTATAGTGAAGGTTAGTTCAACCTCAAGCATCAGCACTTCGTACCACTAACTAATTCATACCAATAATCCATATCCAAAGGTTCCAACTCTTTGAGCATCAAGTCGACACTAAACACCTACTTTCATAAATGCAAGGAACACACTCTCAGTGTAAAACTAACACTAGTAACCTTTCCATTGGTTAACTCCACGTCATAGTTAATTGTCAATCTTATTGACTCTCCGTTGATAAAACAACTGAATCTTTACATTTCTACAGTTTCCACCTGATCTGAAACCAAACAACATACTGACATAAAGAATCTCAAATAAGAATATACTATTTACAACATCCAGACCTTAAGTTTTGTCAGCATCACTCAAACGTAAGCTGAAGCGGCAGCATTCCTATCTTGTCAATTTCCTTTCCTTGGACAACTTCTTTGTTTGTATTCTTTCTCACCACGGCTAAATCATATCACTACTCCAGGGGTACTAATTATAATGACTAATCCTCTTGTCCTACACTTCGCAACTTTATGACTAGGTTGTCCTAACTCTAGTCGCAATTGTGTAAAATCACCTACATGGTATAGAGTACAGCAAACACACTTGAGATTTATCTGGCCACTTCCAGCCAACATGGCAGCACGAATTTCCATCATTCCTTCCATGGTTTAAATATTGATTTCGGTTCTGTCTTTGGTTATTGTTATTACTGCAATCCACATGATTCTAACCTTGATTTGGGTTAGACTGAACAAATTCCCACTTTCTCTTATTGTTTCAACAATGCTATCTTTCCTAACTTGCACTTTCACGTCCATTAAATCAAACGTCCTCTGAACAGCTTCATCTAAAGATTCAGGTTAAGAAGAAATAACCTCACCCTTGATATTACTAGACAATCCTCTAATGTACTGCTTCGTTGTTTTACGGTCATTCACAAAAGTATCAGGACATAGCAAATATAGCTCAGAATATTTCCCAGTAAGCAGTAATATCATCGTCCCTTAGAACTAATTATCTCAATTCGGATTCCAACTGTCCTAGTTCCTTCTTAGGACAAGACCTAGCAGTCAATAGTCCTTTCATCACGATCCATGCCTTACTATTAGTCACAACCAATCCTAAAGTAGTCACTTGGTATTCCACCATGTTAATGTACCATCCTGAAATATAGCAGCAGCAAATTTCACCTTATTAGTTTCTGAACATCCAATAATCTCAAAGTACTCTCTATCTTATCAATCCAACTATGCAATTCTAATGCACCACTAATACCACAAAACTGCACAGAACCACACTTCTGAAAACTAACATAAGTACATTCTCTTTAACCTGCAAAAGCAGCAATACTATCATCTAGATCAGCAACATCCTCATTATTGTTAGCAACATCGCCATTATTTTCAGCAGCATCATCATAATTCTCAGCAGCATCATCATTATTCTCAGCAGCATCATCATTATCTCCAGCAGCATCTACTACAGCACCATTATCTCCAACACAATTAACCCCAGCATCTTTTAATTCCTGGCAGCACGATCAGCTCCAAATGCTCTAGCAATAACTTGTTCGTTCAAAGTGTTCACAGTAGCAGTTGTTAGTTTTGGCAACATATTTCAAGAAACTTAGTCACGTAGCGATCTACTAATGACAGAAATATGATTCCCCTACTCCTTCTTCCATTATAACGGAGGAAAGAAACATGCTAAATATACATATCAAGATAAAAGAAGGAATTCTTTATCAGGGCATCTCATGGATACTACATGCACGAACAACACAAACTACAATGGTTCATCAACCAAAACTCAAAAGAGTCAATAAAGGCACATCATAGATCATGAGGGTAATTCAGATTGCGTTGAGGATTCAATAAAATTGTGGCAGTGTTTGTCACTACAATCATCTACCGAACAAACTTAAAAGATAATAAGTTCCATCACAATGCTAAGACACAAGGTTTAAATAAGTCCGATCACAAAAAGAAAATAAGATACAAAGAAATCCATCACGCGATTAGTTCCTTAAACACCAGTTCCTCACCCTCCTTATCATTGCTGTCAGCTTCATCACACTCGTCTATTCCCTTTTCACACCTCAAGGTCAAATCCATAACCTGATGGCAACTCATTCTCAAAATCCAAATACTCACTCATACACGGCAGATCAATCACCAGGCAAATCTCAGTACGACTTTCAACATTCCTAAACTTCCAAACTTCAATCAGAATCAATCTCACCTGAGGCTCCCACGCACTCATCCTTTCAAAACTTACCTACTTCTCTTTAAACCATTCAATTCAAGCATACCAATACATCACAATCGACCCAAGACTAGCAATCTCATCCATCTTCCAAGTCCTAACAAACTCAAATCTCCACATACCAAATACAACCTTAAAACCACCTTTCTTTCAAATAAACCTCATATTCACACCAATTTCAACCACATATCTATCATACATCAACTAATCAAACTTCCTCATACCGATATAAGTCGCAAGAAATCAGTTGTAAAATCGTTCAACATCTGGTCTACTGTGCTAGACCCTCGTTAGTATATAAGGTCATTATTTAAAATTATATACATATTCATTACATAAAGAAAATTACGATAACAAGTACTCAACGTACTTTCAACAACATCAATACATCATCAATACATCATCAATACATCATTATATATCATCATAGTATTTACTTAATAAATACGATAGAAATCATTTCAATTTTAAGGGATACATCAATTATAAAACAATACAAAACAAATAATCTTACCGGAGCCTTGCGGAGAAGTTGCGTTGCTTTTGTAAAATATTTTCGACACCAAAGTTATAGTTTAGGACATTTTTCAAAAATCGACCTATTTCGCTATAACTAAAAAGCTCTGAGTACCAATCTTTAACACCCCCAAATTACAATGCGCAGCGGAAATTCACATTTGGGTGCTAAATACAAACATTGTTACACAAGACATTTTGAACAAACTCAAAATGATAAATTTGAATTATAAAAGAATATAATTTAACCACTGTCTAAAACTTTCAATCCCAAGTAAAACTATTTTAGGAATAACAGAGTAAATTTTTTTTTGGTCCCCCAAAGACTTTATCAAGTCCACAAACACTTTACCAAAGTACTCGACCGTATAGTAATATTTTTATGACAAAAGGGAAAGAAATCCGTTTTAGACCAATCACCACAAAAGCAATCCCGCAATCCTTCTCCAGCAAGCTCCGCAATTCATCAACTTCAATACCTGAAATACATGCTTAAAATCATCAACACAACGATTGAGCGAGTCTATAGGTTTTCCAAATCAACATTTGAACACAAGAGAAAAATCAATCAAGATCATTTAATAGAATTGTCGTGCACACAATCTATTAGTCAGGCATTCTGGTATATAACAACAGCTACTGAATTGTATTAAGCTCATGACACCGACCTCTTAACTTAGTCACCCACGCCTAAAGCCGGCATGAATAGATGAAATTCTAGTGCCCCTACTAGGGTATCATTTGCAGGGATACCAATTCTCATTCTCGTAAAATTATCCTTCCCAGCGGGTTACTCAGCGTAAATCCCTGGTCTCGGATAGGGTCGTCAGCCCAATAGTACTATTATTAGCATAAGTGGCTATTCCCAACTCACAACATCAAGTCAGAAGATAGTTAACGGCTCATGAATTTAGGGTCTTTTTCAAATAGGGTACTTATACAATTCAAAACAACAAAGGCAACAAAGCAACATTCGGGTCCAAACAATCAATCATGACTTGTGTTCATTTTACTTTCAAATAGCATGTATCCCCCTCACGGGTTTTAAAATCATTCAAAACAATTACAGAAGCGAGGCTATAGACTCACCTAGAGTAATAGCAGTAGTAAGAGGATCTTCGACGATAGTTGATGCCCGATAAACACAAAAACCGCAACCTATCAAATAAGGCGCGTTCATCAATAATAAACTCGAAAAATAAATCATACATAACAACATCAAACTCAAACTCATAATGTCACGATAAACTCGAGAGAAAACGATATAAATAACTTCATTATACTTTACTACACATTTACTTAACCATTTTACACTTTTTACAAAGTCTGCCGGTACATACTACATCTACTAGCTTATTTATCCTTTTAAACTTGTCAACCGTTTATGAAACGACTCGATAAACTAACTTACTATATATATAAAGTCCTCTTACAAGTTTATCAAATGAAATTACTTTTAAAGTACTTTACCCAACTCATTTTCAAACTATAAAATCCGGACAGATTTACGTTAATTTTTCATACAACCGTTTTAACTTATTTAAACGACTCCGTTTACAAAACCGACACTCGGGTTTTAAAGTAAACTCAACCTATAAAATAAACACCTCATTATCAGTAGGTTATATTTTTCAAAACATCCATTTAGAGTCCCCGAAATTCGATCCAAATATCGACAACAACTACTTGTAGTGCCGATACTCGTCTCCCGGTACACGATCATTCAAAACAACATAACTTCGCGCTCGTTTGGAGCTAGAAGCTCTACTTTATATCAAATTGAAGCTACGAAAATTATCTACAACCCTAGGCTATAAGTTAAGCCATTTTCAAAACATAAAAATTCGGATTTTACACTTTACTTACTGTTATAAAATGACTATAAAAATCTTGTACAAAATCAACTTTTTGATAAAAACCAACCATAGAAATGGTCTCTATACCCTAATATCATCATACATCAACCATAACATCAAAATCATAATCAAAATAAAAATCTTTAGATCAAAATGAAGTTTTAACAAGATCTTTAGCAAGAATCACCATGGATCATCATGAAAATTCCATGCATGATCATAGCTCCTACCTACCAACATCAAGAAAAAAAAATATGCTTGTATGTAAGGAATTCTTACATCAATATGATCCTTGATCAAATATAAGATTGGGTCTATGCTTGGTTTAGTTGGATTCAACCTCAAACTCAAGATAAAATTCAAAATGTGTGTGTTTTGGTGATGGTGGTGGGTTTCGGCATTCCAGACAGAGAAAGGAGAAGATGGTGAAATTTTTAAATGAGAAATTGTGGTGTGTGTGTTTGTTTTAAGTTTATAATATAGTGGGGTAGGGACCAAATTTACAATTTATCAAAAGTTGTGGCTAAAAATGTAAATAGTTAGCTAAAAAGCGGAAAATAACTATTAGTAAATTTTCAAAATAGTTACGTGGCTCGGGTTTCATAAAGATACTTTTAAAACTTTTAAAACGTACCTCAAAAATAATAATATCGACTCTCGACTCGACTTAATACGAACTTAAAATAAAAACGTCAAAAATATAAACATCGAGACAACAATTGATAAAACATAAAATCTCGGGCATCCATCGATATCGTGGTCACTAATAATCCTCGCTATTAGTAAAAAGATAAAAATAAGACCTCCAACGTCGGTTTTAAATAAAACCATCAATCGCCATTTCATTCAACTCATCAAAAATTTCAAAGTTATTCGTAAAAATAATATTATATAATAGTAAATAAATGACCTCGGGTTTGGGTTGTCACAATCACACACATTAAACAATTTTGGAAAACTGTTAGTTCCTCAACAGTTAATGGGGTTACATGGGTGGTTACTAAAGCTTTGGTTCGCCAGGTTTTGCATCTTAATGATGCTGATGGTATAACCACCCTTCCCCTTGCAGAGCTAGAGCAAGGACTTCGAGCTTTGGGGTATAGTTTGCCTCAGAGGGCCATTTAAATAAGTATACAAAACAACAGTTTCCCCCCTGTTTGGAAGTACCTTATACATGTCATCCTTCAATGTTTGAGTCCCAAATGCTCCTCACACAATGAAATCAACCGTTCCATTGGGAGTGCCATTGTGTGTCTTGCAACTAGGCAAAATTATAATTTTTCAAAAATGATTTTTGATGGCATGTGTCACAATAAGGGTAACAAGATGACTCTTGCTTACCCTAGGTTTTTACAAATGGTTTTTGATATGCAAGGTTACTACAATAGGGATCATGACAATTTTTATACGATCCATGTTCAAAAGAAGACAATTTTTGGTAATATGAACACTAAACCATACAGAGACCTACCACTCACCCCAGCCATGCTTGCTGTCATTGAGGCAACAGCAAACCCTCAACCTCACCCAGACCTATTACCAGAACAACCTCCATCACCCTAGCATATGGATATTGACCCTCAACCATCAGGCGCTGACACTCATAGTAAAGGCGCTGACATATTAGATCCAAATGCTGACATCATTTTACCACAAACCCAAACACCACCTCACACCCAAACAGACCCTCAATCCACTTCCTCTTCTACACCACCAGATTATAGGTTGGAAAAACGCCAAAGGAATGTGGGAGTGTTCTCCTCTGGTGGTCCTAGCCATGTAGCAGAGAGAATCACCACCACAAGTGTGGTTGGTGACATAGGTGGGGCTGGGACTATTGGTTCTAGCTTAGATGCAAGCCAAGGCAGTCCCAAGATCATTAAGACCCCATCCATGCCCCATGAATCTATTTTGGGAGGTCAAATTCCCATCATGGAGGAGGGAAGATTGGAACCTTATACACTTTTAGAATTTACGATGGTCTGCATTAGCTTGCAAAAGCAAAATGCATACCTTGTACAAGTTGTCACAGGTCAGGGTCTTGAACTCAAGCAATTGAGGGAGAGACTAGTTGTTTTAGAGATTGCCCAAGCTAGGAGAAGGCAGGCAAGAGTCCTTTCATCTGCGAAGGATTCTTACAAAGGGGAGGAAGATGCACCAACAGAACCTTTCAGTTTGAGTGACAAGGGCACACAGGAAGAAGAAGGTGGTTCTTTTGGTACTAAACAGGTAGAAGTTGCTGAAGCTTTGACTAGCTTGAAGGAGAAGCTTGTTATTGATGTCTCATTGATCACTCTAAAGAAGCTATCATTTGTGGAGATGATGGAACAGGTTACATAGTCAGCCGCTGACGTTCAGAGTTTGAGCGCTGACAAGAGCAAAGAAGGCGTTGACAGACCTACAAGTATGATTGGTGTATCCCAACCACCAGTTTTAATCAGGGAAGTTACAACACAGGTACGAACAACTACTTTACCAGCTATTGGAGCAAAAGACAAGGGTAAAGCAGTTTTAGTGGAAGTTGAGGTGCGAAAGAATGTAGCCCAGGTACAATTTGATCAAGCTTTGGCTGCACAACTACAAGAACAAGATTGGGCTACCATAGAGAAAGATAAATATGGTTGTGATGATGATGAGAGCTCTGGATCCAGTGTAATGATTATAGAGGATCCAGAAAGGTTAGAGTATGATAAGGATGAGTTAGTCAAGGAGAGGCTAAGAGAGCTGAAAAGCAAAGTGGATTTTGATATGCCTGAAGTAAGAGAGATGTACTTTGCATGGGAGAATAAGACTATAGATAATCCAGAGATGTCCATCACTGGACAAATTTGGGGATTGGAGATCTTATTGAGAGTGTAGGAAGACTACAAAGTTATTTTGAAGCATAAGGCTAGCAAGGTGTTTTCTAAGCTCAAAAGGGATAGAAAAGAGCTATACCTTATTTGCTTAGGTGTCATCAAGGTGGATGGAGCTATGACAAGTTGAAGAAGCTATCCTTTGATGAATTGGAGTTTCGGGCTTATCCAATTTGGTTAAGAGTTTGTGAAGAAAATACTATGAGACTTCTCTCAGATGAAAGTAGAGAAGAGATTGAAGAAAATTTGCAGATCCAAAGGGCTTCTATTGTACCAAGACCAGTGAAGAAGGAAGTTCCTATTGAGTTCCCAGTTCTTGATCAATTGAATCCTAGTGAAGCAGTTATCAGAAAAAGCATTAAGCTTTCACCATTGGAGGCTTTACATGTTGCAGAGGTACTACCTTTAGATTTCAGAAACCCAATAGTTAACTATAAAGAAGATGCAAGTGGGTTCTGGATGATCACCAGATATGGAAAGAAGGTACATACTTTTACTTCTTTGATCTTATTGTTTGCAAGCCTGGATAGAGAAGACGTGGTAGATCTATGGACTTTGATGAAGACCAAGTATGAGGCTGAAGCACCTACTTCAGTCAATGGAATACAGATTTGGACATCCTTCAAAAGGATGATTCAACCAGATGAAGCAGATCCAATATGGTTGGATCTGGATGATCTCAGTGGGCTACAATGGCGTCTACATTCAGCAATTGGTGTTTACCATTTAAGCACTATAAAGTTTTCAGAGTATCTTCTTGTGGATGCTCAATATCCTATGTCCAAGGAAGTTTTGAAGAAGATAGTGTCTATACAGCTGGAAATGGATTACACTAGTGATGTTGGCAAAGACTTAATTAGATTTATTTATTATCTAATTAAAAAGTAATTTGTATTTGTAAGAATCCTCCTTGTACTTAGTTTTTATTCAAAAACTTGATTACTAGAGTGATATCAAGTTTAGGGGAGTATTGTTGGGAATAAAATGAGCCAAGTCACTCAGACACTAACAAGAGTAAATTGGACGCTGACAAGAAGAAATCAAGCGCTGACAGATCAAGCATTGACAAGAGATATCCGAGCGCTGACAAGAAGAAGTCCAATCACTGATAGGAAAACTTAGTCAACACGTTTGTTATTTGAAGAAAAGATATACTCAATATTGTATTTTCTATATTTATCTTTTCCTAGAATAGTTGATAGGTTATCCATTGTACACGACTCCTTATGTTATAAAATGAGGTCGTATGGTTTGTAGTTTAGAGATTATTCAGTATTCGACTTTCATTTTACTCAAGTTCGATTATCAGTCAAAAGTGAAAGTTTGGTTTATTTGTTTTACTTGTTCTTTATTCAAGTGTTAATTCCGCATAACATTTGGATTGTTCATAACAACAACAAAGTTTCTCTACGTGTTAGACTTGATTCAATCTCGTTAACACAAAGGTAATCGATCTAAGTTTGGGATCAACAATGCCATAGTTCATATGGTGTCTTATATACCTTCTTTGTGGGAACCATATTTAAAATGCGAACTACAGACTCTAAAGCATAATCCCAAAAGGATAAAGGTACAGTTGTAAGATTAAACACAGATCACACCATATCCAATAACGTGCGATTTCTCCTTTCAGATACACCATTTTGTTGTGAAGTATAGGGAGAAGTAAGATGCTGAACAATTCCATTCTCACTTAGATAATCTATAAACTCTTGACTTAAATATTCACTACCTCTATCTGAACCAAGAGCTTTTATCTTCTTTGCTAGTTGTAGTTTTACTTCTTCTTTAAACGCTTTGAATGTTTCAAATACCTCATGTTTATGCTTAAGTAAATAAACATAACCATAACGGCTATATTCATCCGTAAATGTTAAGAAGTAGCTAGCACCTTTCCTTGACAAATGTCTAAGTGGCCCGCACACATCAATATGTATTAAACCAAGTAGATCAGTAGCTCTTTCAATAGTGCTATTAAAAGGTTTCTTGGTCATCTTTCCAGAGATACAAGACTCACATTTATCGAATGATTTATCATCGATATTTTCCAAAAGACCTTCACGTTGAAGCTTTTGTATACGAGTCTTCCCAATATGGGCAAGTCTACAATGTCAAAGATAAGAAGAGTTCTTGTCAAACTTTCTCTTCTTATTCATGCTAAAGATAGATTTATTATTCTTGGATTCATTATCATGCATATCTATTTCAAACACACCATTCACAGAAATTGCATTAAAATAGAAAATACCATTTTTCCAAACAGAAATTCCATTATTATACATCGTGTGAACGAATCCATTATTTAACAAATAAGAAAATGAAATAACACCCCTAATAATTGTAGGTGCATAATGACAATCATTTAAAATCAGTACTAAACCCGAAGGTAAAACTAGATTAAATGTTCCTATAGCTTCAACCGCTGCTTGTGCGCCATTGCCCACTTGTAAAAATTGTTCCCCATAGGAAAGCTTCCTTTCCAAATTAAATCCCTGCAGCGTATTACAAATGTTAATACCGCATCCCGTATCATATACCTAGGAATTTAATTTGTATGTTAAATTGAACAATTCACTCATAAATAAAGTACCTGAAGCTGCAACACTCTGCTCAGACTTCTTCTTTATTTCTCGCAACTCTTCGAGGTAAAGAGGGAAATTCCTCTTCCAGTGACCACTTGCCTTGCAATGGTGACAAGTCTCATCCTTCTGAGATCTATTCTTCTTGACAAAATTCTGCTTAGGTTTCGAATAAGTCGTAACTTGTTTGCCCTTATCACCCTTGCCTTTGCCTTTCTTCTTGTTCGCTTGCGGTTTTGGCTTACTCACTCTACCCTTTTGTATAGTTAGTACAGAAGGCTTAGCGATAGATGCCTTGTCTTTCAACCCCTTTTCATAGTCAATGAGCATTTTCAAGCAAATCATTAACTGTCTTCCCCGTGCAATGCATATTATAGTTTCTAACAAAATCATTGAAGTCCTTGTTACGGTACCTATTGATCAAGTTGATAGCCATATTATGATCATAGGATTGTCCTAGTGCAATGAGCTATTCCATATAACCCCTCATCTCCAAGTAATGGGCAATTACAGACTTTCTTGGAGCTTGCTTGCAGCTATGCAAAGCATCTACTAAGTCGTAGATATCCCCAGCTTGCGGCTTCTCAAACATACCCTTGAGCTCATCAAGCATTCACTTAGGTGAAAATAGTTCATACTTCTGTTGAAGTGGAGGAGCCATTTTACCTAGCATTAAGCAAGCCACCTTAGAGTGCTTCTTAAAATTAGCAGCGTGTTCAAGCCTTTGCGAATCAGATGCTCCTTCAGCAAGATCCTCCGGATAGGGAGTAGTCAAGATATCAATAGTACTCGCTGCTCTCGAGACAATTCTTAGCGAGCGATACCAATCACTGAAGTTTGGGCCAGTAAGTTTCGGACGTTCAAACAAAGCTTTGAACGCGGAACTTATAGTGTTATTGGTGGGTTGATCCATTTTGTAGAAACAAGTTCAAAAATTAGTAATTTCAATAACAAAATACTTTCAAGAAAATAAAATTACCCTGGTATAAAACCATATTATTTTCCTTGAATTCTACAACTATATTGATATGGATCCATTAGATCAGTTGATCTGCTAGTTATGCATGTACTCAATGTAGCGACTTGTCGAACAATTCAATTGACAAACAATTTTCAATTTCTAGATTTTTAAGGGATTTACATTGCCAAAAAAAACGTTTTGCATTGTAAACATGTTTCATCCCTTCTGAATGCATTAAGTTTTCAGATCTCACTAAGTAACTTAATTAAGTCGTCTAATCTGAGTAACATAAAACCATCATACGAATTCTCATTATCCGAAAGGTTTTCTCTCCATCACAATATCACCCAAAAATCTCATTTGGTGACGAAGTAATTTCAAGTGTTCGTCAATTAGGAGCATTTGACTTAAATTTTAAGGCTATAAATTTTTATGTCAAAATCAATGTATGGAGAAGAATTCATACAACTCCATAGCATAAGTTTAATAAAACATTTAGTAAACTTTTTCACGAGATTAAATTTCTTTATAAATTATGTTTCGGTATTGGTTAAACCAATTAAAGAATTTACCCACAACTATTCACAACGTACTTTTGCTAGAATTCAGCTACGCACAAAGCAATACCCTTATTCATTGTGTTTCGGATGTGAATTTGTGATAAATCACTGTTAGCCTCAAAATATTGAGTCAAACAAGAATGTTCGGTCATAGGTTTATATTGTAACATTTATGAGAACGTTGTAATAGTTAGTTAAAATAGTTGTGACATTACGGGCTTGATGGCTAGCTTAAAAGGCCTCTTTTAAGGTACTAAGCATTTTATTCAAGCCCGACCCATTAAACAAATATAGTCCATTAAGGCTACATGTAAGCCCGACTATATATACCTCTCCTCGCATGTTAGGAGATGTTGGTGGTTCTCATTTTTCTCAATCTAATTCCACATAGTTAATCACCTCTCTCTCTACTTTATCTCTCTACTTTCTTTCTCTAGAAATTCATATCTTTTCCATCTCATTTCTTTAATCTATCATTATATAATTTGGGACAACAATTGGTATCAATCGCCATGGGGTAGATTCGTGTTTAGTTTGTGGTTATTGTTTTTGATTCGTGTGATTTTATCATCAAATCATCTCGTCTCAAAAAAAAATTTGTTTTCGAGCTCTAAATCTTCGTACAAATTGCCTACAAAGTTGTGGTAGGAGTTTCTGTTAGTCTTTTTGGTGATTTTAAAGAAAAATTGGAAGTTTTGGCTTGATTATTCGGTAAAAAATTCGTCATATTAAGATTTTGGTTACTTCAAGTATTCGGAATAACATGGTTTTATAAGTCGGAATATAAGGGTTTAGCTTATTCCAGTTGTTTGTAAATTTGGGTATTCCGAATTAGAAACTGGATTTAGGATTAGCTAAAGTATATTATTCTGGATTAGCATCTTTTTTTCCCATTCCGAATTAGCATTAAGTTTCCATATTCCGGATTAGTTTCTTGAGTCACATTCCGAATTAGCAGTTGATTCCAGATTAGACTCTTGCTTCACATTCTGGATTATACTTTTGCTTCACAAAGTGGATTCCGGATCAGAGATTCCGAATAGTCAACAAGTTAACGGATTCTGACTTATGTAAAGGATAACTCATTCCAGATTAAAATCTTGAGAGGATTCCGAATTGTGTACCGGATTACGGATTCCGACTTGTGAGGATTCCCACTTGTGGTATTCCGCCTTGTGTACCAACTTGTGGATTCTGAATTGTATATCGGATTACGGATTCCGACTTGTGAGGATTCCGGCTTGTGGTATTCCGACTTGTGAGGATTCCGGCTTGTGGTATTCCGACTTGTGTACTGACTTGTGATTCCGACTTGTGGATTCCGAATAGTGGTATTCCGACTTGTGATTCCGGATTGTTTACAAGTGGATTCCGGATTGTTTACACAGGTTAACATATTCCGACTTGATTCCGGATTAAAACAAAAGTGCATTCCGGATTGTTTACACAATTGGATTCCGACTTGTTCATTGAATATATATTCCAAATTGTTGTGTTATAAAATTTTCAAAAAACGTGATTTTGACAAAGTTTCTCGGAATATCAACCACAACCTACTCACAACAACATCTACTTAAGATCCTATTCACTACTGAATATCGTGTTACTAATAACAACATCATGGTGGCGAGTAACAAAGAGAGACCGCCAATGCTTGTGTCTGGTCAATATGCACAATGGCAATCACGATTTCTTCGATATCTTGACACAAAACCCAATGGTGATGTTCTTCGCCGTTGCATCACAGATGGACCCTATACTCCCACTACAATCACTATTCCTGCAACTCCAGCAACCGACTCGACGCCAGGTGCCGTTGAGCAGACTATTAAGGAAACATATGAGAATACTTTGAAAGAAAATTGTGCTTGGATTGACGCAGAGTAGGAATAAATCTATCTGATTCTAAATGGGATTGGGGATGATATTTACTCAATGGTTGATGCATGCTCTACTGCTAAAGAGATGTGGTTTGCAACTGAACGTCTGCAACAAGGAGAATTATTAAACAAACAAGATACCAAAACAAACTTGTTTTGGAACTTTGGTAAGTTTACTTCATTGGATGGGGAATCAATTGATTCATATTACTCAAGATTCTACAAGATGATGAATGACATGACAAGAAACAACTTGGAAGTCTCCACCATGCAAGTCAATGTGCAATTTCTACAACAACTCAACCAGAGTGGACAGGATTTGTAACTTTGGTGAAACAACAAAATAAGTTGGACGAGGTCAACTATCACACGCTCTTTGACATTTTGAAACAATTTCAAAATGAGGCAGATGAACTTCGAGCTGAACGGGTAGCAAAGACTGCTAATCCACTTGCTTTGGTGTCTACCACTCACCATGTCCAAGATCATCGCTCTCGTGCTCCAAAGTCATACTCCACTACATCCTCCTCACCAAGATACTCCACTACATCCTCCTCACCAAGATACTCCACTACATCCTCCTCACCAAGATACTCCACTTCATCTAAGTCTTCAGCTCCCACAAGATCACGAGACAAAGAACCAAGAGCACCATCACCATCATCTGAGCCATCATCTAAAGAGGAAAGTGATTAAGAACTAGCTTAGAAGGATAAGGAGATGAAACAACAAATTGCTTTCATTATGAAGACCTATAAGAAAATCTTCAAACCCACCAACAACAATCTTCGAACATCATCTAACACAAGGAACCAATATGTTGAGAGTCCTCGAAGGTATGACACACGTCAACGTGATGAAAGTCCTCCTAGGTATGATCGACGTAATCCAACACATGTTAAGGGTTCTGCACGGTATGATCGACAAACTGCTAACTATGATACTCAGAGGATTGCTACTGTTACTGGGAATAGGGACACTGTTGGAACTCAAGTGGTTCAGCAAAGTGGGATTCAGTGTTTTTATTGTCAAGGTTATGGGCATATGCAAAGGAATGTAGGAAGCCGAAACGGGTTAGGGATTCTGGTTATCATAAGGAAAAGATGTTGCTTTGTAAGAAGATGGAAGCTGGGGTTAAATTGGCGGCTTAGGAAGGAGCAATGCTTGATGATACTGATGATGAAGCCTCTGACCAAGAACTTGAAGCACATTACTCGTACATGGCAAAGGTTGAAGAAGTTCTAAACGTCACTGAAGATGACAATAGTCCTATCTTTGATACTGAGCCAATCGAAAAGGTACACACTAAAGAGGAATATAATGTGTTTGGTAATATTCATAAGCATTGTGAGATCCCAAAGCCATTAATGACACATGTATGATGGAAACGGTTGATAGTAATACCACACCCGATTCATCAAACATGTGCAATAATGAGTCCGAGGATGATCAACATGAAAATGAGTATGATGATGATGAGGAGTGTATTGCGCTTGCTAACTTAATTGCTTCTTTACAAAAAGATGTCAAAGAAACTAAAAAAAGTCAAAAGCAATTAAAGAAGGCAAACGCTACACTCACTCAAACTTTTGAAGAAAGCAAAGCTGCAATTATAAAATCGAGTGAGCTTCTTGCAAGGTGCAGAGCTGAGCTTATTCAAAAAGACAAAGAGCTTGCAAGGTACAAAGGGGGTGTTGTTACTACTGTAAAGGATGTTTTAGAAACTAAATACAACGAAACTCTTAAGCTTTTAGAGCAAGAGAAACGTAATTATAGCACTTATTTAAGTACGAAACGACACAAAACGTATCTTGCTACCACCAAAGTGAATGAGTTAAGTTAAAAGATTGATTTTCTTCAAGAGGATAAAACTAAACTAGTCACTGCGAAAATGGAAGAGGTTGCTAACTTGAAAAAAGATTTCAAAATTAAACAAGCTAAAGACATTGACATAGTCGTGGAACTTGAAGTGCAAATTGTTTTTATAAGAAAATTGTTTATAAAACAAATCAATCTATTCAAACCATGCGAATATTGGCACCTCGTTCGTTTTTCAAGGGTAACGCTAGTTTTGCTAGTCCTATGTACCTCGAGCAAGCTCAATCTGAGAACCCGCGCCTATATCTTGAGGATTCCCAATGGATAGAAGTTGATTGTCTAATTGCTAGGCCCGATAGTGATGAGTCATTTATTTTTGAAGAAGAGAGTAGATCACCAGTGAATAAAAACTTTGTGAAACCATATAATTATGCTTAGGAAAATAGTCTTTATGAAATTTTCAAACCACAAAAACAGAAGTCTCGTGAGCAAATATTTTACGAATGTGAACAAATTAGAATTAAATGGAGACATTTTTTTCCCACTAAGAAAACTAATGTTTCAAAATTATTGAGTACTTGCCATATAAAGCTTCTGTAAGCAAGAGTAAGCAAACACTTAGTTTTCTTAAACTAAACATCGAAAATTTCAAAAAGGTTGTTGACGACGACTGGAAAAAACGTGAACGTTTGAAAGGCAACAAAGAAATTCCTCACGATATAACTGTGCTCGTGAAAAGTATTTTGATTCCGCTTGCGGAAAGAACGCAAAAAAAATTGGAATTTGAAACATTAATTAAAAAAGAAATGTTTGATGATTTGAAATATGTGGAATCTCTTGAACAAGAAGTGAACGCCCATCAACCTGAAAGAGACGAATTTTCTATAGCATATGATCTACTCTTACAAGAATGCCTCTCAAAAGATATTATGTGTGTTTATGTTACATCTTGTGTTGATTTTGATGAATATTCTGATGTTGCATGCAAATATCTTGATCAAGTCAAAGAGTGTGAACGCCTTGAAACTGAGCTTTCGAATAAAGTTGACCAGAAAGAGTTTTCGTTACTTCAACATAGATATGATTATCTTCAAAAACATTGTCATTCACTTGAACTTGCTTTGCAAAACAAAGTTAGCAGCTTTTCAGATGATTCACCTTTGGAAGTAAAATTATCTGAGTCATGTCGATTACTAAACAAAAAAAGTCTTGATATTTCGGATTTGAAAGCTCATTTACAAGAAAAAGACATAGCAATAGCAGAGTTGAAGAAACTCGTTGTTAAGATGGGTGGGAAAGTTGTGGAACCTAGAATTAAGAAACCTGTTGTTAGACAACCCAATGCCTATAAAGAGAATAGATCCTCTATCTTGGGAAAACCATCCGATTTCTCAAATTCCTCGTTTGCAAAACCTGTGTTTTCCCCCAAGATGGATGGAAAGGAAAGGTTACCACAGAATCAACCCATAAGGAATACTCAAGCACCAAGCGTTAAGCACAATAATGTGATTAAACCAGGGATGTATAGAATGATCACTAAACCCACAAACAAAGTTAGTCAATCGCCTCAGACTTCTAGAAACACTAATACTTGTGTGTCTTATACTACAGGAGTAGTCTCCACTGCTAGTGTTAGCCGGCCTCAGCTTAAGCGCACTCAAGTGAATGATAAGGTTTGGAGACACAAGAGTCAAGGGAAGATGAAGGAAGTAGAAGAACACCCTAGGAATTTGAATGTTTCTAAGAATAAAACGTTTGTAATCGCGTGTAATGACGATTTGAATGCTTTGAATGATTTGAATGCTTTAAATGTTAAATTTGTTTGTGTCAAATGTGGAAAATGTGTTAATGCTAAATCATTTTATGTGTGCTATGAATAATGTCAAAGGCGTAGATACTAGAACTAAGAAGCAAGTTGCGATGCCTATTAGTGCTAGTAAACCCAAACACAAAGTGAACCATTCTGGTGCAACCCCCTAAGAAAAGCATTACATCAGACTCCACCACTACGAACCCTAGAAGCAAAATTAGGGAATTATATGAGTCTGCTAGCAAGTCTTGGAAATGGTGGTTTGCTAATCAATGTCCTCCAGGATATTAATGGATGCCTAAAGTTAGGACAGAAAATGTGACAACGAGTGTTAGTATGCCTTTAAATGTTGCCACGGACACTAATGATTCTGAAATTACAACTAACGGGTATCTAATTTAGCAAATGCTCCATCGTGTTCTAATTATTTTGCAGGTGATACAAATAATTCTCTTCATACTGGACTCCGGATGTACGAAACACATGACGAGGAATCTCAAGCTTCTTGATATGAGTGATATCTCATATCAATAATATCACAAATCACCCTAAAACACAAAGCAAAATACCTAATTTTTTAAAAGCAGTATTACGGTATGTTTTATTGTTTGTGCTTGTGTAGGTAACAAGATACAATTTTCGAGCAAACAAGTGAAATTAAGCCTTATTAATGAAGAAAAGACAAAACGAGGATGAAAAGTGACAAGCCTTGCAAAGACAAAGGACCTTTCTTGATAACTTTTAAAGATGAGGGACTAAAGTTATAATTATAAGAAAGTTAAGAACAAAGTCAAATTTGGTCAACTCTCAAGTCAAATGGTCAAAGGATGATTTTTGAACAAGTTTGAAGTTAGAAGGACTAAACATGACAAAGAAATGAAGTTGGGAGCTCAAGATCATATTTGGCCTAGCTAGAGGGGTTAAAAGTGTTAAAGTTGAGCCAAGTTTGGGATCAATCCAAGTGATAGCTAAGCCAGCCAATGAGAAGCTTTAAAACAAGGAACACGTATTGCCAAATCAATGCCATGTCACCTGATGTAGTGTTTTTGTACTCTTTAGGAAAAGGATGCACAAAATAGGGCAAGTATGCACGACGATTTAGGAAACCCGTGTGTGAATGACCCTAAAATAAGAGTGAGTTCGTTCTCGAGGAGGCACGTGTGTTATGTTAAGAATTGATTTTGATTGTGATTTTATTGTTGAGAAAAGAAAAATAGAAATGAGAAAGAAATGACGGTTACGAAGACGGATCGAGCTAAGACAAAAAAGCGTTCACGTAAAACCGTAAAAAACTACAAAATTAAAAATTTTGAAACCTAAAAATTAATTAAAAGCTAAAAGTAGTCTAAATTAATATAAATAAGAGTAAAAATCCAATAAAAATATTTTAAAACCTTTTATTAATAAAATATTCAATTTTAAATGCTAATTAAAGCCCTAAAATTAAATATAATTAATCAAAATGTCCAAAATATTATTTTATTGAAAAAATAACTTACTTATATTATCTAAAGACTAAAAAGTATTTTTCCTAATTTTTGAAAACTATTTTTCTATTTTTTAAATCACTAAAAACTATTTTTAAACTAAAATAATTATAAAAAATAATAAAATAATGCTAAAAATAATTTACCAATTTTAAAAATCCTAATTTACCCTAATGAACAGTAGAAAATTGAAAATGTTTGAAAAATATTAAATTTACCACTAAAAGACAAAAACAGTCCAATATTAAACCCTAATTAACTTAAATTAATTCTAAAAAATGATAAAAAGATGAACAGTAGAATATTTTTAAACCAAAAACCTTAAAATGTTTTTCTGAATCTAACAAAATTCTTAAAATCTAAAAATATTACTTTTTTACACTAAATGCCAAAAAACAGTAATTAAAAAGTTAATTAAAATAGCTAATAATTGTAAAAAATAGCAAATGAACAGTAATAAAAATTCTATTTAAACAGAAAAATCATAAATAAAATTAGAAAAATTACAAAACTAGTTTGAAGTCCTAATTCCCAATTTAGGGCACTAAAGACAAAAAACCAATATTTCTGATAGTGACACTTTTGGGGTTTGTCTGCTAGTGAAGCAGGACTAACTCTTGTGCTAGCAGGGGAAACTTTTTCCCACTGCTAGTGCAATTTCAAGGTCTGGTGACCAAATGAGCTTAGGAAAGCTCTTGATTGGGTTTTTCTTGGAACAAAGGGCACCCCTATACTCAGTTGAGTATAGGGAGTCAATGCAAACACAAAAACAAGCAAATAACTTAGCAAAATAAGCACCAAATAAGCCAAGAAAGTTTCCGATTAAGCCAAAAGGTGTGTCTGTGAACAGTTGACTATTTTACTTGCATAAAAATGAGATTTAAAGGCCAATAACTTGCATTTAAGCTGACCAATTAGCATACAATCTATTGCAAACCCTAGATAGACCTGACAACTAGCAAATACCAAGATATGATGAGCAATTCCCACAAAAATCAGTCAACAAGGCATTTTTCTGATTTTTAGCTATATGGCCAATTTTAAGCATGCAATTGCTATAAAACTCTTCCAAACTGAAAAACTAAACCAACATACAACCTAACAACTCCTAGTGAGTGAATAAAGCAGTATTATAAGCAAAATTTAAACCACTTAAACCATGTTAAGCCCTAATCCAAACACCCCTTTATAACCTGAAAATGATTTTTAACAAAGCAAATGGTTTCAAATGACACCCAAACTGATTCAAACCACTACTAACATACATTTAACATCAAAATAAGCATGAACAACCATAATAACAAGCACTTAAACACATTTCATACAAATCACATAAATCAAATATTTTGAAAACTACAAATGGAACCAAGGGATTTTACCTTGTGGGACCTACAATCCAGGTCCCACAATGGCTGCTTAGCCACCTCCAATCAGGTCCGGACCTGAGCTGAACCTTGAACTAAACAAAAGCTCCCACTTGAACCTGCTAAAATCAACAAGAACAAACAAGAACCAATAATCTGATCTTTTTTCTTCTTTTTAAATCCTTTTTGAATTACTTTCTCAAATGTTTTTCTTTTCAAAACAATTACACCGAACACACTTACAAACCTGCAAACCTAAATCTTTGGAAACCAAACTCAGAACAAGATTTAACCAAATATTACCCTTTTTCAGAAAATATTTTCTGAAAATTCAAAACACTAAAATGTTTTGCAAAATATTAATGGAACTCAGATTTTTACTCACAAAACACCAACTTTTAACAAGAAAAGGAATTACAATTTTTTTATAAAAAATACAAACTTTCATTAAATCAAAAAGGGATTACAATTTTGAGAAAAATCTGGAACATTTAAAAATAGGTACAAACCACCCATTTTATACTAGCTAATGGATCCTTCTAGAGAATAATAATAAAATATTACAATGTGTAACCCTAATAGCTGAAAAGCCCTAAATGCCCTTGAAGTCTTCTTGGTCAAAATCGTCCATGTGAAGATGTTGATGTAGCCAGCTTGCAACTTTGATCCTAGTCGTTTGTTTGCACTTGGGGACCAAGAAAATCAATCCAGTCGTTCATTTGGTCGAGTATTGGAATTGGGGAAGAAAGTGTGGGGCAGGGGAGGTACAAGGTGGGGTCCACAACCCATGTGAGGGTGATTTGTGAGGTGGGTTGTGTTGAGGGTGGGATTAATTTGTAATTTGGAAGTATTGAAACACAACCCCTTTGATTTAGATGAAATGAGGATTAGGGTTTATAGGATAATAGACGGGGATTTGATCTGAATTAGGGGAAATTAAGTTTAAAATTGTTGTTTGGTGGGAAAAATTGGGTTTGACCTTGGTTTTGACCAGGTTTAATAAATAAACCGTGTGGTGGAAGTCTGACGTGGGGGGGGGGGTGAGATGAAGTGGAGGTTTGTGGTTGGCTGTTGGAGGTGAGGTGGAAAGATGATTGGTGGTGGTGTGTTTAGATGTTTGGCAGAATAGGTCCCCCAAGGTTCTTCTTTTCTTCACTTTGTATAAACAGCAACAAAACTCTTTTTCCTTTGTAATCAAGTTTGGGCAGTTGGCATTTTCAGTCCTTCCAAGTTTAAGTTATGGAAACAAGGACTAATCTTGTAAACTTTGAGATCTTCAAGGGCCATACTTGTAAATTCTTGATAATTTAGGGACCCAAATGCAATAAATGAGATTTGCAAGGGTATAAATTGACAAGTCTTCAATAATGAGGGACCAATGTTGACAATCTTCAATTCTTCAAGGTCATTTTTGGAAATTCCAGATTTGGGCCTGGTTCATTGTGCGGCTTCGTTTCCCGTGATCATTTTTGAATTATTCTTGTGATCTTTTTGTCTTTTCCTCAATATCCGTACCTAAAATACACAAGCAACAAACACGAGCATATATTTGGTAGTTTTAATGATATTTTATGCATTTTAAGCCCGATTTGGACGATGAGACTATGTATAAAAGCAGCCTCATCACTCCCCCATACTAAACCATTGCCATGCCCTCACGCAATGCTAGAATAAAGTATCGTAGCACCTCCAAAATTCATTTTTATTCACTTTATTGGAATGATAAACTAGCTACACTACTACTATTACTACTACTTGCGTTTTAGACATAATGTATGATTTTCATCGCAAAATGGGACGTTTAGGTTCATAGAATAAGAACACGTGAATGCTTCGTTAGAAATAATTTCATCGTCCTTGATTTTTACCTTAATTCCATGCCAAGCGTGCAACGAGATCATTGTCATTATAAGTTAGTAATACTAACACTACTCATATGCCCTAATCACGTACTTATCCTCCCATTATTCCTAAGTTGTATCTCTTATTTTTTATTATGTCTTGAATGTTTCACGAGGATACATCGTTGACTTATGCGATAATAGAGATTTAGGTCTAAAAATAGAGTCCTAACGGTGTAACCAATACCATCAAATCAATAACCCCTCCTAATAGACAACGATGTCAAAAAATTAAGTTGACAAGAAGAATCGATAAACACGGTTTTATAACGGTTTTGAAAATGAGACTTATTACCAAGACTTTTATATGCCCCCTAACGGAAGGGCCTTATTATCTTTGGTTTACCTCCATCTTTTATTCAACTTCGCCATGAAGCTTTTATTATGACTTCGGTCTTGCCTTGCCTTTTATTATCCGCCTCATCGGTGGTTTTATTAGCCAAAGACGTATATCCTGGATCTTTAAAGCTTCGAAGATTAAGGCTTGATTCACTTTCAATTTTGCATAGATTTTAGGCCTTGTGGGGCTTCAAATTGTTTGCTAGATTTAGGTGAGCACTTGAAATCTTATTATTGGGTGAAGCTTTCGATTATTAGGGTGCCAATACTTCAAAACCGTGACGCTGGCGATACCTTAATGTCTTCCCAATTTAATTACACGGAAGCTACTAGAAAAGACTAGAAACCCAACAATCCTAACTAAACCGCTAAGTCAATATTTATTAAGCAAAAAATATTTACATGCGAAGGGAGAATAAGCAAACAACGAGAACACATGAGTTTTTGAAAGAATACGAGTACTCTACGTTTAGCATAGTAACTTATAATTAACTCTATCATTTCTCGTCCTCATTTAAGAGACTTAGCCTAATGAGTGGTTAAGGAATCAAAGCTAAGTGCTCAACACGCACGGTCGAGTCAAAAATTACTCTTATTCTCGCCATCAGAACACCTACATTCGTGTCTTCAAACACTTATAAAACATGAGAAAAATTTTAAAATTTGGCCATTTTTAGCCTTATTTTGCAACAAAACGATAAACAAAAAGACAAACTTTGGAAAGCGTGAAGGTTTGGCAAGGCAAGTATCTATTCACCCCCCCATACTAAAGTTAAACATTGTCCTCAATGTTTCGAGTCAAGGGGTGCAAACACCCCCATACTAGAGACGTAGTCGAATGCCTAATCTAGCATGGAAAGGGTGTAACCAATAAATTAATAGTCGTTTATGAAGTGTGCTAAAAACCTAAGGTTAGAACATCAAAGGATATATCATTTGGATATTGAGAAATGTCTTCAAAGCAAACGATCGAGTGCTCCGATAAAACGAACACGAGAGGCTCCAATCGTGAAGATCATGATCTAAAAACCACAATGCACAAACAACCACGGAACAAAGGTTGGAAGGGCACAAATCCCCTCACATTAAACTAATTAGAAAGCAATAATATGTACATGGATAAGCATGGGTCTCCCCCACGAGGCACCTTGTTTTTGATAACCGAGTCAAAAGCTCGACTCGAATCCCCATAAATGTGATCATTTTGGGATTATCTTGGTATGGTCAATTTTTGGTGGGGCTTACATGATAAACAAGGCCCAAAAACAACCGGTATAAAGGACTAAGTCCTTTAATGGTGCAAAATACCGGGATCGAAGATGGCATTCTCGTTTTCATTGGAAAAACAAATCAACGCCACTTCATCATGTGTCAACAAAAACTCAAAGAGTTTCAAGAAAATAGGAGAGAAGAAATAGAAGGGTGGGACAATGGGTAAGTCATGAAAACATTGAGCTACTCGAGGTAGACTCGCACCAATCAAATGAAAAGATTTTCCGTTTATTGCATCGGTGGAAGACCGAGATTTCCCTTTATAAGCAATTCCGGGATCAAATATCTCGTCCTCGGTGGAGAAAGGGGAGGGAACATAAGGGGATTCCCCCACACTAAGTCCACACAAAGCATCGTCAAAAGGAGAAGACGAGCTTGTAGCACTCAATACACGTGGTGATGACGGAGTTAGAGTTGTAGAAAAATCTTTTAATTTAAATTCAAAATCTTTTCCTTTTTCATCTTTTAAACTCTCCTTGTGAAAACCCGATTTAATTATGTCAAAAATATTTGGTGTTTCTAAAGCAATGTTAGTCACACTAAAAATTCTCACATTTGAAAAGCGTTTTGGTAAAGGTGGTGGCAAGTTCTCAAAACGTTTGTCAACAAAGAAAACTCCCCCATCAGGATCAACGTATTCATCATCCGAAGAATCACTCGAGATTGGAATCGTAGGCTTAACACTCTTAACCTCCACCGGCGGAGGGGACGGAACTTCATTTTTCTCAACAACTTCTAAAACTCTTTTTGAAATCTTTTTGCAAATCTTTTTGAAGGGATTGACATTGTACAAAGACGTGATCGAATACACATGAGAAAGTGTGGAGTTTTAAGTTGCATTAATGACGAGTTCTTCCTCATTGAAACGAAGAGTGATTTTCCTTGCATGCACATCGATAAGTGCTCTAGAAGTATCCAAAAAAGATCGACCTAAAATTAAAGGAACTTTAGGATCGATAGGAATGTCAACAACAATAAAGTCTACGGGATAGTAGAACTTTCCAACTTTCACAAAGACGTCCTCGGCTACTCCACAAGCTAGAATCGTAGAATGATCGACCATCTCAATTGACATTCTTGAAGGAGTGAGATTGGGAAGATTGAGCGATTTAAAAATCTCAAGAGGCATCAAATTAATACTAGCACCAAGATCGGCCAAGGCGTAGCATTCTTCCATGTCTTGTATAGCACATGGGATTAAAAACTTGCCGGGATCACCGACTTTTTGAGGTATGCGGCTAAGAAAAACCGATGAACAACTAGACGATTTTTGCAATTTTTCTTTGTTATTCAACATACTTTTGAAGTTCGCGGCAAATCGAGGCATCATGACTAAGGCGTCGGCAAAACTTATATTAAAATGCATGTCACGAAACATTTTCATAAAGAGTTCAAATTGATAATTATTTCGTTCTTGTGCCTTTTCCTTGTCTCGTCTTAAAGGGTATGGTAAAGGTGGTGTGGGTTGGGGCATAGGCATCGGCCTTGGAATCTCGGGTTCCATGATTGGTATTGGTTTAACCGTAGGTGTGGTTTGAGCGATACTTCGTTGGCTTGGAATTTGCTCCTTTTCAACCACCACCTCGGGTTCTTTCTCTTTTTCCTTCTCCATAGAAGTACTTGGACGAGAAATGGGTTCTTTGAAAGTTTTACCACTACGAGTAGTAATAACCTTCAATTCTCCTTTCGGGTTCACGATGGTATCACTAGGAAGACCACCCGAAGAAGAGGGCTTACACATGATAGCTTCAAACATTTTTCCCATTCGGTCTTCAAACTTAGATTGCCTAGCATCCACTTTTAACAATTCTTGCTTAATCTCATGTTGACCTTGCTCCATTTTTTGTTGATTTTGTTGGAGTCTTTGAACATTTCCTTCCATTTTATTAGCATGAGTCTTAAGTTCATTAGCAAGTTTGTTTTTAAGCTCGTTTTTCAACTCGGATCTTAAGCTAACCATTTCACATTGCATATTGTCAAACTTAGCATCGTTTGCCTTAGCATAATTCAAAAACTCTCCTTGAAGATTTTTGGTGTGATCATTTTGAAAACCTTGAGTAGAAGTTTGAAAATCACGATTTTGGTTTTGATTTGAAATTTGCCCATTTCCATTTTGATAATTACCCTTGTTGTAATTCCTTTGATTTCCTTGATAATTACCACCTTGGTTGTTGTTTCGATAGTTATTAGCATTTTGATTTGCTGGAGCTTGATTTTGGCGGGAACCTTGACCGTTTTGGTTATAAGTTCCCGTGGCTACATAAGCACTCGAAGTGTTACCATCCGCGGTAATGCACTCGGAAAGATCATGAGCTCCACCACACGACAAACAACTCTTAGAAACCGCTTTAACCGAAGCGGAATTCGAAGCTTCTTGAGCTTTTCAATGGGACATAAGGTTAGCAAATCTATCAAAAAACCGATTTTCTTCATTTACTTCATCATGTAAAGCATTAATGCTACGAGATGATGACGAGCCCAATTTGGCAACACTCGGTGTGTTACGAGGGCTATAAACCTTAGACCTATTCTCAATTATGACCAAAGCTTCTTCGACCGTTTTACACAAAAAATTACCACCCGCGGCGGCATTTAAATAATCTCTTTCATGATCATTAAGTCCATTGTAAAACGTGTCGATTTGATGTAAGTCGGAAAAACCGTGATGAGGACATTCATGTAACATCTCCTTAAACCTATTCCAAGCCGTTGAAAAACTTTCATTTGATTCTTGTGAAAATTTAGAAATCTCATTTTTCAAATGCGTAGTCTTAGAGGGCGGAAAAATTGGTTCACAAACTTTGAAACGAGATCCTTCCACGTCAATATAGAATTGGGTGGCTCTTTCTCTAACCAAATTTTAGCGGGCCCCGCTAAGGAATACGGAAAAAGCATCATCTTAATCGAGTCATTCAAGACATCCTTAAATTTGCACGTGGCGGTAAGACGATTAAATTGGCGGATATGGTTGTGGGGATTGTCCTTCTCATCACCACGGAATTTGTTGTTTTGGATCATCGACAACAAACCCGTTTTCACCTCAAAATTCTCCGCAAGAATAGCTTCTCCATAACCCTCGGTGGGTGCTTGAAGTAACTCCATCATAGTTCGATTCTCCATGGTTGGTGCTTCTCGTACAATGGGTTCGTCAATAGGAGACTCCTCACTAGAATGAGTTGGAGTGGGAGTTTTGTTCTTTCGTCTACGTGCACGTTTTGCTTAATTACGAGTTAGCATAAACGTCACGTACAACGAGGAGACGAGCAAAGAAGATTCTTTTTGGTGTTTTTAATTTTTTTTTGTTTTTAATTTTTTTTTTGTGGTTTTTGATGGTATTAACCTGTGACAACCCTAGGTTTTAGGTTTGTCACTTGGTCTTACTTTTAGGTTATTTTATGTGTGCTTACTTAAATTGTGTGTTTACGTGTTTATTTTGTGTGAACGAGGTTGGTGTGGTTATCGTTTATGAGTATAGAGTACTCATAAGTAAATTGAGGAACGGTTATTTCATGTTCATGAGCTCACAAGTGGTGACTATGAAATGAAAATGGTGATATTGTAGTGTTTACGTATACGTATAAGTATTATAGTAATAGTATTTTTTTTTGGATTTACGGTTTAGCGTTTAGAGGTCTCGGGTGAGGTAATTATCCAAAATAATAATTTTCGGGATGGTTTTAAGTCATTTAGGACTTAGTTATAAAGTTTATTTAAGAATTTGAGATTTTTTTTAAAAGTGTATATTTTACGTCTTTTACGGTAAAACGCGTAAATTTGACTAGTTTTACGGTTTTGAGGTTTTGGGAGTTTTAGGAGCTGAAATAAATTAAGGTAAATTAAGGTAATATTAATAAGATATTAATTAACAATAAAAAGAAAAAAAAATAAAGAAAAAAACTAAATTAGGGGTGTTTGGGTCGGTTTAGAAGAGAAAAAAAAGGAAAAAGGAAAAGATTTATGGTAAGTGGTAATTGGGTTGAACAAGGATTGTTTTGGCTATATAAGGAACCCCCAACACTAAATCAAACGCATTTTTTTTTCTTTCCCTGGAGTTATAGTCGACTAAAAGAAGAGGAAAATTAGGGTTCTTCATAAAATTAGGTTTTCTTCATCTTCCATTAAATAAAAGGTAAAATCTTCATAACCCTTTTCATATTAATTGTTTTTATGTTTAATTAATCATTCTTATGATGGATTAAGGGTTAGGGTTTATATATAAACATTAAATTAATGTTGTAATAATCATAATATAATGATTACATGGGTTAGGGCTTGTAATTAGAGGAATTAGGGTTAATTAATGTGGTTGATTTTGTTAAACCCGTTTTTAAAAACTGGGCAGATTTTTGAGTCAATTGTTTTGATCATATTGGGAGTTCTACAAACTCTTATCTTACGATCCACATACCCCTGAAAAGGTATTTGAAGTGGCTTTCCAATTCAAGAAACTAGAACTAAATTGGAGGTTGGGAAGGGGGTCAAAAATAGGTTACAACAGTCGGAGGTCAAAACAGTTTTAAATTCAGCCTGTTTTCTTTTTAAGTTTTGGGTTGTTTGGGGTACTTAGGGTTGCATTGGGATCTTCTCACGAACATGAGAGATGGTTTATATATTGTAATAAGGATCTGCACTTGGGCTAAGATTGTGGTTTAGGGTAAGACCCTCTAATGGTAATGAACTTTTCATACGTTTAAAATCAGGAAAACTGGAATGACAAAAGTATATATATATATATATATATATCAGGGCCTTAATAGTAGCTTTAAGGTTAGGGCAAGTGGGAGGTGTTAGCCAAGATTTGTAAGGGTATGAATATTCTTTTTACAGAAACCATGGGTATGTTTAAGTGGACGTTTGACTTAAAGTTTTGAGACCTAAAACTGGGACTGTTTTGTGTAAAATTGTGAACGGGATAGCTATTAAACTTAACCAAGTTAAGGACTTGTTAGGGAAGGGTAATGGGGTGTTTAGAGTTATAAATGGGGTATTTATATGAGAGGAGGTTAGATGTCCATCATAGGTTGATGAACCATTTTAGAGGTTGGTTCATGTATTGATTTATGTGTTTTTGGATTATTAGCTTGGGGCTAGAGCAAGGACTTTGGAGAAGCAATCAGGTGAGTTCATAATCCCATTTTACTACGTTTTTAAATGTTTTTTTCCAGTATGGGATGGAGATGACACTTGAAATGTTCTTTAACATGATTTAGTACTATGTTTTAAAATGTGTGGACATAAATGTGTTATTGTGTGACTTGCGTGCTTATGTGTTCTCATATGTGCTTTGGTACGTGTTCTGCTATGTGAATCTTGTTTGGATTGTGATTGGCTTTGGTACATAGATGTATGGGCGTCTATGGGACCAGTTGTGATGTGTGTGGAGCGTGGGGCACGATCCGTCCTGAGTACTTGTGCATCGTCTCTTCGGAGGCAAGATATCTCGACGGGGATATAGTTCATCTTCCACAGGTGGTGTGGGAAAGATCCGGATAGTGTGGTGTGTGTTCTTGTGCGTGTGACGGGATACTTCTTGATTGTTATAATGTGCTTTGTGAATTGTAGATGTGATTGGTACTTGGCTTGAGTTTTGTTGTGGATGCATGTAGCATGATTATCACATAATGGTCCATTACTATAAATTGTTTTTCTTCAACTTATTTACAGCGGATGTCAAGGTTTCTTATGATGTTCTAGATAACTTAAACCTATGTTCTCACCAACTTTATGTTGACAGATTTTAGTGTCATTTTCAGGTGAGGTAGTTGTGCAAGATGATGTTACAAGTGGCTAGAGTATAGAGGCTGCTAGGATTGCATTCGGAGGAATCCCCTTTCCTCTTAGATTTTATTTTGTGTTTTGATTAAGTGAACTTTGTGGTACCTATATGTTTGATGTTTGTTTATTTGTATGTCTTTGGTAAGAGGTAGGCCTGTTACCTACTTACCTAGACGCCTACATTGTTGAGATATTGTCACGACATTTGTGTCGCCATCTATGATATTTCAATTTCATTTAGTTCTCTCTATAGACACGCTGTTGTTGTGATGATATCCATACGTCGCGCCCCATATTCCGCCATGGTGGGGTGTGACAGAATGGTATCAGAGACAATGGTTATAGAGAATTAGGTTTCCTAGTCGTGTAGCATAGTCTATAGCTTAAGGGTCCCTGCATATAGGCGTCATAGGAGTATGTGTGCATTTTATAGTAGTTGATGTGTTTGAATATTATTTTGCATTATTTGTTAGGTTATGAACTACTATGGTTCATACTTAACTACATGTTATTTTCTTTACGAGTTGTTATTAGTGCGGGTGGAACCATGGTCGTATACGCTAGTTATTGTTGGATTATGTGTTATGTGTAGTATTAATTTCTTATAAGTGTCAACATAGGAGGGAGTACATTAGTGAAAGGGAACATGTATAATTATGGAGGCCTACATAATTATATATGTGCCACAACACCACTGGACTTTCAAGTATGATTGCATGAAAGAGAGTTAATACATGTTTGTATAGTATATGTTGGATGGATTTGAGTGTATGTACGCTTATGCCTATGTATGTAAAATTATTTTCTACTTACCGGTTGTATTCTTAGGATGGTTGCTAGCTCGTTTTTCTTTGAGATGTTCAACTTCTGTAGTAGCGCATTTCTCGGGTCCTCATTTCACATGTTTGTTTGTACGGTACTTTTTGCGTGAAGGATTTTGAGATGGTGGAGATTTCTTTTTGGGGTAACGATGTCTTTTGTTTCGAGTTATACATGGTAAAAAAATATAGAACTTGCAAATTGAAAAAAAAATAGTTGTTGGTAGTCGATGAAATAAGGAAGTGTCGAAAACGTGTTTAAAATAAGGTGGAATATAAATTCTTTAACATATAAGCATGACTCGGGTATTTTAAAATATTTTGGTTTTGATCACCTAAAGTTATTGTTCTTGAGTTAAAAATTTTGTTCTTATTTAGTGAAATATGTTAAAATCATGTAATTAATAGAGTTTTAATTTTCTGGAATTAAAATAAATTAGGTTCTAGTTTTGGTAATTAATGGGGGGTTTTAGGGCTTAAAAATCGTTTTTTTTTATAAATCGGAGTAGGCAGAAACTATCGCTAAACTGTCAAAATATGTCGCTAACTGTCAGAAACTGTCGCTAATGCCTAGGCAGATTTTGAGAAAAATCGTTTTGGTCATAACTTATTCGTTTTTAAAGGTTTTTGGGTGATTCAAAAGCCTAAAATTATGTACTCGGAACATACTTTTCAAATATTCAGAAAGTTTCGTAATTGGAAGTCAGTAGCTTGGTCGAATTAATTGTACAAGTGTTGAGTTCAAGGTTAATTTTCGGACAACATGGTTTGGGAAGGAATTTGAGAGTTCTTTAGACCTTATTATACGTGGTTATATTTTGATGAGTTTTGATTTATGGTTTTGATAAGTTTCCTCGCGGACGGTTAAGGCTCATGTGTTGTTGGTTGAGATTATTTTCGTGTAAACTGAGTTCACGTTTGAACGTGAAGGTTTTATCAAGGATATGTATCCTCGTTTGTTTGCTGAGAATAAGTTTGAGTTTGGGAGTAAATCTCGGGACGAGATTTCTATTAGGAGGGAGTGATGTGACAACCCTAGGTTTTGGGTTTGTCACTTGGTCTTACTTTTAGGGTATTTTATGTGTGCTTACTTAAATTGTGTGTTTACGTGTTTATTTTGTGTGAACGAGGTTGGTGTGGTTATCGTTTATGAGTATAGAGTACTCATAAGTAAATTGAGGAACGGTTATTTCATGTTCATGAGCTCACAAGTGGTGACTATGAAATGAAAATGGTGATATTGTAGTGTTTACGTATACGTATAAGTATTATAGTAATAGTATTTTTTTTTGGATTTACGGTTTAGCGTTTAGAGGTCTCGGGTGAGGTAATTATCCAAAAGAATATTTTTCGGGATGGTTTTAAGTCATTTAGGACTTAGTTATAAAGTTTATTTAAGAATTTGAGATTTTTTTAAAAGTGTATATTTTACGTCTTTTACGGTAAAACGCGTAAATTTGACTAGTTTTACGGTTTTGAGGTTTTGGGAGTTTTAGGAGCTGAAATAAATTAAGGTAAATTAAGGTAATATTAATAAGATATTAATTAACAATAAAAAGAAAAAAAAATAAAGAAAAAAACGAAATTAGGGGTGTTTGGGTCGGTTTAGAAGAGAAAAAAAAGGAAAAAGGAAAAGATTTATGGTAAGTGGTAATTGGGTTGGACAAGGATTGTTTTGGCTATATAAGGAACCCCCAACACTAAATCAAACGCATTTTTTTTTCTTTCCCTGGAGTTATAGTCGACTAAAAGAAGAGGAAAATTAGGGTTCTTCATAAAATTAGGTTTTCTTCATCTTCCATTAAATAAAAGGTAAAATCTTCATAACCCTTTTCATATTAATTGTTTTTATGTTTAATTAATCATTCTTATGATGGATTAAGGGTTAGGGTTTATATATAAATAGTAAATTAATGTTGTAATAATCATAATATAATGATTACATGGGTTAGGGCTTGTAATTAGAGGAATTAGGGTTAATTAATGTGGTTGATTTTGTTAAACCCGTTTTTAAAAACTGGGCAGATTTTTGAGTCAATTGTTTTGATCATATAGGGAGTTCTACAAACTCTTATCTTACGATCCACATACCCCTGAAAAGGTATTTGAAGTGTCTTTCCAATGCAAGAAACTAGAACTAAATTGGAGGTTGGGAAGGGGGTCAAAAATAGGTTACAACAGTCGGAGGTCAAAACAGTTTTAAATTCAGCCTGTTTTCTTTTTAAGTTTTGGGTTGTTTGGGGTACTTAGGGTTGCATTGGATCTTCTCACGAACATGAGAGATGGTTTATATATTGTAATAAGGATCTGCACTTGGGCTAAGATTGTGGTTTAGGGTAAGACCCTCTAATGGTAATGAACGTTTCATACGTTTAAAATCAGGAAAACTGGAATGACAAAAGTATATATATATATATATATCAGGGCCTTAACAGTAGCTTTAAGGTTAGGGCAAGTGGGAGGTGTTAGCCAACATATGTAAGGGTATGAATATTCTTTTTACAGAAACCATGGGTATGTTTAAGTGGACGTTTGACTTAAAGTTTTGAGACCTAAAACTGGGACTGTTTTGTGTAAAATTGTGAACGGGATAGCTATTAAACTTAACCAAGTTAAGGACTTGTTAGGGAAGGGTAATGGGGTGTTTAGAGTTATAAATGGGGTATTTATATGAGAGGAGGTTAGATGTCCATCATAGGTTGATGAACCATTTTAGAGGTTGGTTCATGTATTGATTTATGTGTTTTTGGATTATTAGCTTGGGGCTAGAGCAAGGACTTTGGAGAAGCAATCAGGTGAGTTCATAGTCCCATTTTACTACGTTTTTAAATGTTTTTTTTCCAGTATGGGATGGAGATGACACTTGAAATGTTCTTTAACATGATTTAGTACTATGTTTTAAAATGTGTGGACATAAATGTGTTATTGTGTGACTTGCGTGCTTATGTGTTCTCATATGTGCTTTGGTACGTGTTCTGCTATGTGAATCTTGTTTGGATTGTGATTGGCTTTGGTACATAGATGTATGGGCGCCTATGGGACCAGTTGTGATGTGTGTGGAGCGTGGGGCACGATCCGTCCTGAGTACTTGTGCATCGTCTCTTCGGAGGCAAGATATCTCGACGGGGATATAGTTCATCTTCCACAGGTGGTGTGGGAAAGATCCGGATAGTGTGGCGTGTGTTCTTGTGCGTGTGACGGGATACTTCTTTATTGTTATAATGTGCTTTGTGAATTGTAGATGTGATTGGTACTTGGCTTGAGTTTTGTTGTGGATGCATGTAGCATGATTATCACATAATGGTCCATTACTATAAATTGTTTTTCTTCAACTTATTTACAGCGGATGTCAAGGTTTCTTATGATGTTCTAGATAACTTAAACCTATGTTCTCACCAACTTTATGTTGACAGATTTTAGTGTCATTTTCAGGTGAGGTAGTTGTGCAAGATGATGTTACAAGTGGCTAGAGTATAGAGGCTGCTAGGATTGCATTCGGAGGAATCCCCTTTCCTCTTAGATTTTATTTTGTGTTTTGATTAAGTGAACTTTGTGGTACCTATATGTTTGATGTTTGTTTATTTGTATGTCTTTGGTAAGAGGTAGGCCTGTTACCTACTTACCTAGACGCCTGCATTGTTGAGATATTGTCACGACATTTGTGTCGCCATCTATGATATTTCAATTTCATTTAGTTCTCTCTATAGACACGCTGTTGTTGTGATGATATCCATACGTCGCGCCCCATATTCCGCCATGGTGGGGTGTGACATAACCTTTTTGGAAATTGGTGAATGTATTAAGTAGACAAAAATCTACAAATCTCCTCCTTAATCAAATCTCTCGATTAAAGAAGCCTCAAGGAATGAAAACGATCACGTGAAGTGAACGCCTTCGATGACTTTAGAACGATGGTGGAACACCAAATCGTTCAAGAGGGTTTAATCAATAGAAACTAAGAAAATATATATGATATGTAATAATACTTTGGGCGGCAAAACCCTCGATTAGCTTTCAAAATCAAATACTCACAAGCAAGCGGAGGAAACGAGGCGGCGCGAAGCACTTAAGAGCCTTTTTCCTTTAGGTTGTGAAATACAACCGCCTTATACCCACCTTATAGTTTGTATTTTTCAAAATCGAGCTTCACGAAAGTATTTATCTATTTTTGCCTTTTTTCTTTGGTTTGAGATTCGAATACAATGATTGGGTAATGACCCCCAAGTCAAGGTTGTGATTTCTCACGTATTTGGAGTACTTGTGAATTTATTGTTCTACGTATACAATATAGTAATAGTATTCACACAAAAACCGAAAAACGATAATACGTATTAGGAAAACCGTGTTTTTGTATTCAATCAAAACACAACACGCCTCCCCGGCAGCGGCGCCAAAATTGATGTAGTGTTTTTGTACCCTTTAGGAAAAGGATGCACAAAATAGGGCAAGTATGCACGACGATTTAGGAAAACCGTGTGTGAATGACCCTAAAATAAGAGTGAGTTCGTTCTCGAGGAGGCACGTGTGTTGTGTTAAGAATTGATTTTGATTGTGATTTTATTGTTGAGAAAAGAAAAATAGAAATGAGAAAGAAATGACGGTTACGAAGACGGATCGAGCTAAGACGAAAAAGCGTTCACGTAAAAAACTACAAAATTAAAAATTTTGAAACCTAAAAATTAATTAAAAGCTAAAAGTAGTCTAAGATAATATAAATAAGAGTAAAAATCCAATAAAAATATTTTAAAACCTTTTATTAATAAAATATTCAATTTTAAATGCTAATTAAAGCCCTAAAATTAAATATAATTAATCAAAATGTCCAAAATATTATTTTATTGAACAAATAACTTACTTATATTATCTAAAGACTAAAAAGTATTTTTCCTAATTTTTGAAAACTATTTTTCTATTTTTTAAATCACTAAAAACTATTTTTAAACTAAAATAATTATAAAAAATAATAAAATAATGCTAAAAATAATTTACCAATTTTAAAAATCCTAATTTACCCTAATGAACAGTAGAAAATTGAAAAAGTTTGAAAAATATTAAATTTACCACTAAAAGACAAAAACAGTCCAATATTAAACCCTAATTAACTTAAATTAATTCTAAAAAATGATAAAAAGATGAACAGTAGAATATTTTTAAACCAAAAACCTTAAAATGTTTTTCTAAATCTAAAAAAAATTTTAAAATCTAAAAATATTACTTTTTTACACTAAATGCCAAAAAACAGTAATTAAAAAGTTAATTAAAATAGCTAATAATTGTAAAAAAAAGCAAATGAACAGTAATAAAAATTATATTTAAACAGAAAAATCATAAATAAAATTAGAAAAATTACAAAACTAGTTTGAAGTCCTAATTCCCAATTTAGGGCACTAAAGACAAAAAACCAATATTTCTGATAGTGACACTTTTGGGGTTTGTCTGCTAGTGAAGCAGGACTAACTCTTGTGCTAGCAGGGGAAACTTTTTCCCACTGCTAGTGCAATTTCAAGGTATGGTGACCAAATGAGCTTAGGAAAGCTCTTGATTGGGTTTTTCTTGGAACAAAGGGCACCCCTATACTCAGTTGAGTATAGGGAGTCAATGCAAACACAAAAACAAGCAAATCACTTAGCAAAATAAGCACCAAATAAACCAAGAAAGTTTCTGATTAAGCCAAAAGGTGTATCTGTGAACAGTTGACTATTTTACTTGCATAAAAATGAGATTTAAAGGCCAATAACTTGCATTTAAGCTGACCAATTAGCATACAATCTATTGCAAACCCTAGATAGACCTGACAACTAGCAAATACCAAGATATGATGAGAAATTCCCACAAAAATCAGTCAACAAGGCATTTTTCTGATTTTTAGCTATATGGCCAATTTTAAGCATGCAATTGCTATAAAACTCTTCCAAACTGAAAAACTAAATCAACATACAACCTAACAACTCCTAGTGAGTGAATAAAGCAGTATTATAAGCAAAATTTAAACCACTTAAACCATGTTAAGCCCTAATCCAAACACCCCTTTATAACCTGAAAATGATTTTTAACAAAGCAAATGGTTTCAAATGACACCCAAACTGATTCAAATCATTACTAACGTACATTTAACATCAAAATAAGCATGAACAACCATAATAACAAGCACTTAAACACATTTCATACAAATCACATAAATCAAATATTTTGAAAACTACAAATGGAACCAAGGGATTTTACCTTGTGGGACCTACAATCCAGGTCCTACAATGGCTGCTTAGCCACCTCCAATCAGGTCCGGACCAGAGCTGAACCTTGAACTAAACAAAAGCTCCCACTTGAACCTGCTAAAATCAACAAGAACAAACAAGAACCAATAACCTGATCTTTTTTCTTCTTTTTAAATCCTTTTTGAATTACTTTCTCAAATGTTTTTCTTTTCAAAACAATTACACCAAACACACTTACAAACCTGCAAACCTAAATCTTTGGAAACCAAACTCAGAACAAGATTTAACCAAATATTACCCTTTTTCAGAAAATATTTTCTAAAAATTCAAAACACTAAAATGTTTTGCAAAATATTAATGGAACTCAGATTTTTACTCACAAAAACACCAACTTTTAACAAGAAAAGGAATTACAATTTTTTTTATAAAAAATACCAACTTTCATTAAATCAAAAAGGGATTACAATTTTGAGAAAAATCTAGAACATTTAAAAATGGGTACAAACCACCCATTTTATACTAGCTAATGGATCCTTCTAGAGATTAATAATAAAATATTACAATGTGTAACCCTAATAGCTGAAAAGCCCTAAATGCCCTTGAAGTCTTCTTGGTCAAAATCGTCCATGTGAAGATGTTGATGTAGCCAGCTTGCAACTTTGATCCTAGTCGTTTGTTTGCACTTGGGGACCAAGAAAATCAATCCAGTCGTTCATTTGGTCGGGTATTGGAATTGGGGAAGAAAGTGATGGGGCAGGGGAGGTACAAGGTGGGGTCCACAACCCATGTGAGGGTGTTTTGTGAGGTGGGTTGTGTTGAGGGTGGGATTAATTTGTAATTTGGAAGTATTGAAATAAAACCCCCTTGATTTAGATGAAATGAGGATTAGGGTTTATAGGATAATAGATGGGGATTTGATCTGAATTATGGGAAATTAAGTTTAAAATTGTTGTTTGGTGGGAAAAATTGGGTTTGACCTTGGTTTTGACCAGGTTTAATAAATAAACTGTGTGGTGGAAGTCTGACGTGGGGGGGGGGGGGGGTGAGATGAAGTGGAGGTTTGTGGTTGGCTGTTGGAGGTGAGGTGGAAAGATGATTGGTGGTGGTGTGTTTAGATGTTTGGCAGAATAGGTCCCCCAAGGTTCTTCTTTTCTTCACTTTGTATAAACAGCAACAAAACTATTTTTCCTTTGTAATCAAGTTCGGGCAGTTGGCATTTTCAGTCCTTCCAAGTTTAAGTTATGGAAACAAGGACTAATCTTGTAAACTTTGAGATCTTCAAGGGCCATACTTGTAAATCCTTGATAATTTAGGGACCCAAATGCAATAAATGAGATTTGCAAGGGTATAAATTAACAAGTTTTCAATAATGAGGGACCAATGTTGACAATCTTCAATTCTTCAAGGTCATTTTTGGAAATTCCAGATTTGGGCCCGGTTCATTGTGCGGCTTCGTTTCCCGTGTTCGTTTTTGAATGATTCTTGTGATCTTTTTGTCTTTTCCTCAATATCCGTACCTAAAATACACAAGCAACAAACACGAGCATATATTTGGCAGTTTTAATGATATTTTATGCATTTTAAGCCCGATTTGGACGATGAGACTATGTATAAAAGCAGTCTCATCATCACCCCACTATCAGCCGCCACATTAATAACACCCAATCCAAACAGTGCTTCCACTACCATTTATTTCCACCAATCAAAAATCACTTTATGGATATTGATCCCTGTCTAACTTTCTCAACAAAACAGACAAAGACACCTGGCACATACAAACGTATAAAAGCCCAGATTCGAGATCATGATATAGTGCATTTCAGATCAAGTGATAAACATGAAACCTGCTCAAAATCAATAGACGATCACATCCCAACTATCCAATTAACCTGAAATCAATTTAATCAAAAACCCCCAATTCAGTTCTTCAACGGATATATTCAATCAGCAGAGTTATGACACGTGGAAGATTGCTAATGGTTGGAACACGTCACCAGCCTCCAACAAACTCCATCCCAGCCTCTATAAATACCCAATTAGTCTTTCATTTCTAGCATGTACTCAGTGTGTTTTTTCACACACTTACTTAAATTCTCTCATTTTCACTTAGCAATTCAGTTAGATACTACTCTCAAGTAATTGACAACCACTTGAGAGTTAGTTAGTTAGTTGTAACCAACTCTGTAACAACCTTTCCTTTCATAAATACAAATTCAGTTCAATTCTCCTTCAATCTACTACATTACTATTCCTTCAATGTTACTGTTGTTTCTATTGATCAAACCTGGTCAATAGAGAGTGTTGATGTGTTTTTGGAAGCTTGTAGTTGGTTCAGAAGTGTTTTAGTTCATTTGCATAGCCATAGCAGCAGTTTGTAGCAGGGGAGATCATTACCAGTAGATGATGATGATATGATGGTGTTTGGTGGTTGATTTCTGGTGTTTTAAGTGTACTTAGTAGGCTCAGCGCCTCACTACTCCATCAGTGGTGGCTTCAAAGCTAAAAGGAAGATTTTACTTGTTAAAATTCCTCTAAACTAAATTTGAATGCCAAATTCCTAGATATAACTCTTAACTGCTATTCTGTGATTTGTGTTAGGTTACTTGTATTATGATCTTGATAATATGATAGTTTAATAGTAGATTGATAGCTTTTAATTCAGTTTAGCTAGTTAAAATTTAGCTTTTATCAGTCAAAAGTCGTGAGTGCTCTACTTTGTGTTCTTCCAAGTAAACTAGTTACTTGTTGGTGTTAAACTAGCTCATTTCATTCACTTAACAAGATTTGATAAGTGTCAAATGCTGTCATAAGCTTTAACTAAAAAATACTTTACAAAAGTTTCATAACATACTTTAATTGGTGTTTGGATCAAGTTGAGTTTTGAGATTCAGTTGTTAAGACTTGTTGATTTGAGCTCATTTGCACTCAACAAGTGAGTGTAAGTTCATTTGAAAAAGTTTTGTGGTCAATTTCTTGGTCAAACATGCAATTAGCCTTTGAAAAGTTTGGGTCAAACTTATCATTTACTAAACAGTCCAAACTAGCACTTTTTGATTACTTCTCATTACTTTGTTAGTTGATGGATTTTGCTGATTTTTGATTTCAGACTTAGCTTATCATATGATATTTCAGTATTAGTAAGGAAATTGTACAGTATCAAGTTTTGAGTTAGAAAACAGCTTAATAATAAGCACTTGAGCAAATTGCATTCTCTATGATAAATAACAAACTGATTTCTCATTCCATAAATTCTACTTCATAAAACCTCTAATTTTCTTTCACAAATCCCTTTACAAACATGTCCTGAGTAAGATTTGTGAATTTCAGCTTTTTGGATATTTTGGTCAAACTTGGTCAAAATAAGCTGTTTTGGCTTATTTGAAATTCTAGCTTATTTTCTTGATGATTTTCAAAACCAATTGACATTCCAAGCTTTGTGTCACCTTTTAATCATTTTCAACAAGAAAATCCAAGAGTGGATGTCTGAATAAGCTTTTAGTTTAACTTGAGCTTATTGAAATAAGCTACTTTGAGTTTTACTGGATTTTAGCTGGATTCCTTAGACAAGTCTAGCTGATTTTTGATTTTAAGCACTTTATAGAAAACTAGAGTTGATTTGGTTTGATAATAAGCTCAAACGAGCTTATTCGAGTTTGTATACCCGTTTTTGGAAAAGTTGTGTTTGATTGCATTTTGGTCCTCCAAATTTCATAATTTTGTTAAACAGGTTATTAATCACAAGTTTTTAGGTTTTGCATAAACAAGTCCTTATATTTTAGTTAGTTACATATTTGGTTAGGCAATTTGTGAATTTGTTAGAAAGTTGTTATGTTTTGTTACATTTTTCATAACTAGTCCCTATACTTTTTGATTTTGCACATTTAGTCCCTAAAATTTCCTTTCCATTTTGAGCATTTTTACATTGTGTGCATTAGATACTTGTATTTTGTGCTATCTTTGTGGTATTTGCAATTTGTTTTACGGTTAAGTAGCTATAATATTTTCCATTTTTTACGTGTTGGTTTGAGATAGACATAAATACCAAATAATCTTATAAAACCAAATTGCAAATACAAAAAGTAACCGGTTCATGACATTACGAGAGACTATTGATTGACGGTTTCGATTGGATTTTGGGATCCGTTCCCCGAGTGGACGTTCTTTTTACGTATCATAAATCCAAAAGACAAATAAAAAATCAAAAATATATATAAAAACTAAAAAACCAAAAAATCAATTCTTTTTCTAAAGAATTGAACCAAAAAAATAAAAAATCCAAAAAGTAACCTAAAAGATTACACCAAAAAGTATATTGTATATATCAGTTTTCATCGTTTTTACGTACATATAGTATTTTCTTAAAAAACCCAATAATACAAAAATATTTTCTCTATATTATTATATGTAGATACATATACGTATACGAAAACTCAATACACATACTTCCATAAGTATTGCTTTTGCAATACACCGTGTTCGGGAGTGTTTCGATCCTTGACACGTGTATCGATCAAATTTAATTAAGGCAAAATAGATAAATACTTCCAATAGGCAAGAATTCGAAGAATTCAAACTATAAAGTGAATAGATAGGCGACGAGCTATAAAATGTCGTCTATGGGTTAATAGGTACTAAATGCTTCGCGCCACCTTACCCTCCGTTCACTAGTGAGTATTCTAAGAAGGAAAGCTTGATTGGGGGTTTTACCACCCAAAGTATTACTTACATATACTATATTTTCTTGTGGATATTACTTATTGAACCTCGGAAAGAATAATCCTTTCTTTTACAAAGCCGAACGAGAGCTCCTCTCTCACTCCTTGATTTGAGTTGCATGCTCACTGATAGTTGAGTTTTACAACCTTGTTTAGGAAAACAAAGTGTAATTAGGGTAAGTACGACGGTTTAGGAAACCCGTGCACAAATGACCCAAAAGTGGGGATCGTTCTCAAGGAGGCTTGTGTGTTGTGTAAAGAGATGATTAAGTGTTTGTGATTATATTGATGAGAAAAGAAAAATAGAAAAGAGATGAGAAAGGGATGACGGTTACGATTATGAATTACACTAAGACGAAGTCGTGCACGTAAAACCGTAAAAAGTGACTAATTTTAAAAATTACCCTAAAAATCCTAGAAAATTGCAATAAATCTTAAATAATGTAATTAGAGTTTACAAAAAAATCAAAAATCACCCAAACCTTTTATTTAATTATATAATAATTTTTTAATGCTAATTAAAGCCCAAAAAATCAAATTAATTAATAAAGAGCTCAAAATGAGATTTTTTTACTTGTAAACCTCTAAAATACCTTAACTAAATTTAAAACTTATTTTGAAAAATTTAAAATTAATGAATACTATTTAAAAACAATTAAAAAGTATTAAATTTTAAAATAATTCTAAAAATTAATCTAATGACAATAAAATTAATCTAAAAATTTTAAAATTCCTAACTTAATGTATTTGAACTAGAAAAAATGAAAAACTTGTTATAATCTAAATTTTAATTTTTAACAATAAAAATAATAATAAAATAATATTGAAAATCCAAAATTTATAAAAAATTCTAAAAAGTTGCAAACTAGTTTATTTTAACCTAAATAAAACAGAAGTGAACTTGAAGTTACAAAATTACCCCTAATGGGCCTTCAAATGGGCCAAATACCCAAACAGTCGCTTAATGGGCTAAAATCAGGCCCAATAAGAAAAAGTCCACAGAAATGGCCCAAAAGCTCCAGTTAAGCTTAAAATCTGATTATAAACACAATTTTCCAAAGGCCCAAAAGCTAAAAATGAGCTTAAGATAGCTTATTTCAAAACAGCTTATTCTTAATGGGCTTTTTGGCCCATTAAGCTATAAGCTGATGCCATAAGCTAAAATTTTACCCACGTCCTTCTCTTGACCTAAATAAGCTATTTGCAAAAAGAAACTTGAAATAAGCCCAAGGAATAAGCCTGAAATAAGCAAAAACTCTCTACACAAAACAACAAAATAGTCATTTTCGAGTTCTAAACTATTTCAAGAGCTGATTCAAGTTGCAATAAGTCACAAATAGCTAAACTAAGCTTAATAATCAAAAAACTTGCAAAAAGCACCACTCAATAAGCTGGAATAAGCAATAAACTATTTTGTAAAAGTCAATTAAGTTCGTTTTCTAGTCAAACCTAAAAGTCAAAGTCCACAAAGCTCCAGATCTCTTAAATGGGTCAAAAAATGAATATTGATTACAAAAACAAAGTTGTTGCAAGTCTCAATAAGCTAGAATGGCTTATGAATAAGCTGTTTGAATTTTAACACTAGCAGTGGCTAGTTTTGGGGGTTCAGCAGTGGGAAAAGTTTCCACTGCTTGACCTTTTTGACATTTTGTCTTTAGTGACTTTTTGTTGGATTCAAGTCACAAACAAGGCACCCTTGTAATCATTGGATCACAAGGAGTAAAAAAAACAAAGATATCACAATTACACCTAGCCAATTAGTACAGTTTAATCAAAAGATCACCAGACTTTGCATAATAAGCTGTTTTACTTGAAAAGTTGTTTTAGCAAGATTCAGCCAACCAAATTACACCAAAAGCATACACAAGCTATATTAGACTTAAATAAGCAAAACTTAACTTGTTTCATACACTGGTTCAAAGGATTAAGCTAGTTTCATGCACAAGCAGGTTTCGGATATAAACAGGCAAACACAAGAACTATTTGTTGATATACTTGACCACAAATCCAAATTCCAAGCTTCAAATCTTCCTAACAGGTTATAATGGTTACGATTTAGCACTTGTAACCCTAAGTCTAGACCTAGAACTAGGTGTCCCCAAAATCACAGCTCAAAACAACAAGAAATCAAAATTTTATTGCCCTTTGTTTGATTTATGTGTTCAAGAACTCAAAGCATGCAGATTATCACTCTCTTATAGCTCTTAAACAAGAACAAGTACCATATACTAGCAAACACTTAACCAATTTCACAAAAACTTCAAACATATAGTAGACCCAAACAATCCTTTATATTTTGGAAATCAAAATTTTCAAAACCAAAGTATGATTCAGGTTAACACAGGCATACATAAGCATCAAAACAACAACCTTAAGCATAAACAACAAGATTTGGAGCATAATAACAACACATACACTATCAGAACTCAATATCACACAAAACCTCCTTTTTGACAGATTTTTAGGATTAGAGTTCTAACCTCATGGATGTACTTCCACACCCACGTATGTTTGAGCTGATGTGCCTAGCAAAACAAGGCACAAGCTTCCAATATCAGGTTGCTAAGAACAACAAGGTTAGAGCATAATTTTAATCAAAACAGAAAAATGAAAAATGAAAAGTCTGATTAATGCAAACTTGCTCCCTCACCTTGAATATCCCCAAACTATAAGCTCACAACACCTTGATAAGCTTCTTATCAGGGTGTATAGACCACTTATAATCCAAAGATTTCTAGGGTTTGAATCAAGGATTTAGCAAAATATCAGATTTTGAACTTTGAGCAATTTCTTGCACAAGGTTTGAAAACAAGTTTTAAGACTTAACAATCACAATCATATATCATTAACAAAAAACTAAAAAGGTTGGCACTTGGAATTCGTCACACAATTCAAACACATTTCATTAATCATGAAAGAGGATTTACAGAATGTTGACCAATAAGAAAACCAAGAGCAAGGCTCAATGTGAAACCCTAATGCCTTTATATATGCTACATGGAAGAACTATAAAGCATAAAAACGTAAACCCTAATGCTAGTGAAGTCCCAAAATTGCCCTTTGTGAAATTTGAGGAATCATGTGATGTTTCTTTGGTAGTTTGTGGACTTGTGAGCTGTTGGAATTTGATCAATGGCTCACAATGAGCTTAAGTTTGAAGCAGCTTTGTGAGTGGTAGATTGGCTGTCACTGTTTTGGCATCTTCTCCAAAAGTTGGGACAAGGGTTTATCATGTGAGTTGTGGGGTGATGTGGCACAAGGTTTAGGAGTTGGGATGTGTTTAGTGTCACCCTAATCTTAATTCTGGAGGTTATGGTGGGTTAATTACAAGTAATTAACAAATGGCCAATTTTTGTTCATACGGTGAATAGTGCTAAGTTTGATCTGATTTTGGGTTTAAAAGGTGTGTTAGGCGCCAATTAATAAACTAATCAAATATTAGTTAAATCTGGTATAAGTGGGAAGTGACGTGGGGGAATGGTGGGATTTCATTGGTTGAGAGGGTGAGTGGGACAGGTGGCATGTGGGAATTGGTTAAGGTAAGTTTAGTTGTCTGCCAAGTTCCCCCCCCCCCCCTTCTCTTTTTCTCTTGTCATTTCAGGTTTATACAAGCAAAGCTGAATTTCCTTTATAATCCAAGTTTCAGTTTTTGGACTTTTGCCCAAAATACTTTTCCAAAGTATTTTTAGGGGTATTTCTTGCCAATTCATGATTCTTGAAGGGCTGTTTTGGCATTTTCTTCAAACATTATGGTCTTGACTTGTATGATTGACTTCTTGGAGGACTAATATTGACAAGTCTTCATTTTTGAGGGACCATTCTTGCCAATTCTTCAAAGTAGAGGGCCCTTTTGTAAATTTGACAAACTTTAAGGACCAAACTTGTAATTATGAATATACAAGGGTTTAAAGTGTCAATTCTTCAATATTGGAGGACCCTTCTTGTACAATCTTCAATTCTTCAAGGGTTACTCTTGGAAAATCATCATTAGGGCTTGGTTCATTGTACGGCTTCGTTTCCCGTGTTCGTTTTTGCTTGTTTCTTGTGATCTTTTATCATTTTCTCAATATTCGTACCTAAAATACACATGTAACAAACACAAGCATATCTTTGGCCTTTTTCATGATATTTAATGCATTTTAAACCCGATTTGGACGATGAGATTATGTATAAAAGCAGTCTCATCACTCCCCCATACTAAACCATTGTTGTGCCCTCACGCAATGCTAGAATAAAGTATCGTAGCACCTCCAAAATTCATTTTTATGCACCTTTATTGAATGATAAACTTACTAAACTACTACTATTACTACTACTTGTGTTTTAAACATAATGTATGATTTTCATCGCAAAATAGGATGTTTAGGTTCATAGAACAAGAACACGTGAATGTTTCGTTAGAAATAATCTCGTCATCCTCAATTTTCACCCCAATTCCATGCTAAGCGTGAAACGAGATCATTGTCATTATAAGTTAGTAATTCTAACACTACTCATATGCCCTAATCACGTACTTATCCTACCATTTTCCTAAGTTGTATCTCTTATATTTTATTTTTGTCTTGAATGTTCACGAGGATACATTGTTTGACTTATGCGATGATTGAGAATTAGGTCTAAAAATAGAGTCATAACGGTGTAACCAAGACCATCGAATTAAGAAGGATCGATAAACACGGTTTTATAACGGTTTTGAACATGAGACTTATTACCGAGACTTTTATACGCCCCCTACCGGATGGGCCTTATTATCATAGGTTTACCTCCATCTTTTATTCAACTTCGCCATGAAGCTTTTATTATGACTTCAGTCTTGACTTGCCTTTTATTTAACCTCGCCATGAGGTGTTTATTATGGCCAAAGACGTATATCCTCACGCTAAGGCGAATTTTGGATCTTTAAAGCTTCAAAGATTAAGGCATAATTCACTTTCATTTTCGTATAGATTTTTTGGCCTTGTGAGCTTCAAATTGTTTGCTTGATTTAGGTGAGCACTTGAAATCTTATTATTAGGTGAAGCTTTCGATTATTCGGGTTGCCAATACTTCAAAACCGTGACGCTGGCGATACCTTAATGTTTTCCCAATTTAATTACATGGAAGCTACTAGAAAAGACTAGAAACCAACAATCAAGACTAAACCGCTAAGCCAATATGTATTAAGCAAAAAAAAAGTATTTACAAGCGAAGGAGAATAAGCAAACAACGAGAACACATGAGTTTTTGAAAGAATACGAGTACTCTACGTTTAGCATAGTAACTTATAACTAACTCTATCATTTCTCGTCCTCATTTAAGAGACTTAGCCTAATGTAAAGTTAAGGAATCGAAGCTAAGTGCTCAACACGCACGGTCGAGTCAAAAATTACTCTTATTCTCGCTACCGGAAAATCTACATTCGTGTCTTAAACACTTATAAAACATGAGAAAAATTTTAAAATTTGGCCATTTTTAGCCTTATTTTGCAACAAAAACGATAAACAAAAAGATAAACTTTGGAAAGCGTGAAGGTTTGGCAAGGCAAGTATCTATTCACCCCCCTCATACTAAAGTTAAACATTGTCCTCAATGTTTCGAGTCTAAGGGTTGGAAACCCCCATACTAGAGACGTAGTCAAATGCATAATCTAGCATGGAAAGGGTATAACCGTTAAATTTAAAGCCGTTTATGAAGTGTGCTAAAAACTTAAGGTTAGAACATCAAAGGATATATCATGGATATTGAGAAATTCTTCAAAGCAAACGATCGAGTGCTCCCATAAAGTGAACACGAGAGGCTCCAATCATGAAGATCATGATCATCTAAAAACCACAATGCACAAACAACCACGGAACAAAGGTTGGAAGGGCAAAAATGCCCTCACGTTACTACATTAGAAAGCGATAATATGTACATGGGATAAGCATGGGACTCCCCTACGAGGCACCTCGTTTTTGATTACCGAGTCATGAGCTCGACTCGATCCCCTCAATACTAATTATCATTGGGGAAGGTGATTTGGTCGAGGTAGTTCAAGGATGGAACTTCCCCGCCAAAGTAGTGCTTCAACCTATGTCCATTCACCTTGAAATTGGGGCCATCATTTTGAGCTAGCTCGATGGTCCCATAAAGAAAAACTTGGGGAACGGTGAATGGACTGGACCAACGGGATTTCAACTTGTCGGAAAATATTTTCAAACGAGAGTTAAAAAGCAACACTTGATCATCAATGTTAAAAAACCGTTTTTTAATTTTTAAGTCATGAAACTTTTTAGTTTTTCTTTATAAATCAATGAATTTTCATAAGCAATGTCTCTCAATTCATCCAATTCATTTAATTTCATTTTCCGGTGTTTTCCCACGGTCTCAATATCATCATTACAATGCTTAAGGGCCCAATAAGCTTTGTGTTCGAGTTCAATTGGCAAGTGAAAATTCTTCCCATACACAAGCTTATAAGGAGTGCACCTGATGGGCGCCTTATGAGCGGTCCGAAAGGCCCATAAAGCATCGTCCAACTTATCCGACCAAGATTGTCGGTTCTCTCCAATCAATCTCTCCAAGATCCTCTTCAACGCTCGGTTTGAAACCTCGACTTGCCCACTCGTTTGTGGGTGATAAGCCGTAGAAAGCCGATGTGTAACACCATATTTCCTTAAAACCCTTTCGAATTGGTCATTACAAAAATGGGTTCCACGATCGCTTATGATCACACGAGGGGTTCCAAACCGAGAAAACAAGCTTTTCAAAAACTTGACTACCACACGAGCATTGTTTGTGGGCAAAGCCTTAGCTTCCACCCACTTGGATAGGTAGTCAACGGCGACAAGGATGTACTTATTACCACGAGATGATGGGAACGGCCCCATAAAATCAATACCACAAACGTCAAAGATCTCACACACTTGGATGATATTTTGTGGCATTTCATCGTTTTGTGAGGCTTTTCCTTTTCGTTGGAATGAGTCACATGACTTTACAAGTGCATGTGCATCTCGGTATATAGTAGGCCAAAAGAATTCGGCATTAAAGACCTTCTTAGCCGTGAGATTAGAACCGTGGTGACCACCCCCGTGGGTCCCTCGTGACAAGCTCTAAGGATGTTAGAAGCTTCGGTACCAAAGACACAACGTCGAATGATTTGATCCGCACAAGTCCGAAATAGATAAGGGTCGTTCCAAAAGTAGAACTTGACGTCACGAAAGAATTTTCGTTTTTGTTGAGTCGTCATACCCTTAATGATGAAGTTACCCGCATGGTAATTTGCGATGTCCGCAAACCATAGGGTAGATGAATCAAGCTTAGAGATCACTACACCAAGTGTAAAACCCGCATGCTTTTAACATGAATAGTACCCTTAAGATCGTACGTACATGATTAGAACTTTCCTTTTATAGCACGTTTACGTGTCATGAATAAGAATTACAAGTATTACGTACGTGTTATAACACGATAAGTATTTATCATGTATGAACACACGATAATTATTCCAATAATAATTATAATCACGAACATACGAATATGAAATCATGAACGTAAATTAATCACGGACTAATATTACGTATGTATATATATTTATTACGAACACGAATAAATATATTAAGTCATGATCGACAACTAATTAGAACACGTAAATTACGAACACGAGAACACACGAGAACACACTATTATTTTAGACACGAAAAAAGGTACGGGTTACCCCATATGGGGCCCCCTACCCGCGGCTACATAAGAAACATGGGCTTAGCCCATGTAATTTTTACTAAACAAGGGGTTAAGGTAAAACATGTTTCATTTATCACAAAATTTAGAAAATAATTAAAAGCCTAGTTTTCTTTTGGTGCTCCTTTTGGCCGCCGGGTTTACATCACCACAAGGGTTATTCGGGTTGATTTTGATCTTTGATTTATTGCAAGGAATCGTGTGTGTTCATCCTTCTTGATTTCACGTAATCGGTATAACCTTTAACCTTTTCTTTTTATATTTTGATTTATATAATCACATAAAATCATGATGTTTTTAATAAACTAATTAAAAAAAATAATATAAACATGTTCTAATAATGGGGTTAAATCAAATCAAGGGTTTAGGGGTGTTTGTTGTTTAGCCGACGCCTAACCGAGCCCTAAGGGGGTCTCGGCTTGGCTTATTTCACACCACCGAGACCATATGGTCTCGGTATGGTGGTGGTGGTCTCACAGCAGCAGCAAGGCAAGGGCAAACCCCGACCTCGGTCGGGGTATGGTGATGGTTACGGGTCCGGTTCATGGGTTTTAATCACGGGTCCGGTTCATGAATCATTTTTTTTAGGTTTATGATTTTTACAAGTTATGTTATTTTTTTCAAGACTTAAATTAAATTAATTAATAGCATGAACATGATTAATTTAATTTTGACTTAGTTTATAAATTTAATTATTAATTCATGAATTTTAACCTAAGTATTTATTATTTAATTAGACTATATAATTAATTAATTATTAAAACCATGACTATAATTAATTAATTTACATGACTTAGGTTATATTATTTATAGATAATAATACATGTTGTAACCTAAGTATTTTACCTTATTTAATTAAAATCATGTTATTTTTAATTAAACACTTTAACCTATAGTTTATTTAATTTACATGTAATAATTAATAAACTATACTATATAATCACATGACTTAGAATAATAATCAGTAAACACTTAAGCTTATATAATTAGCTTAATTATCCAGCTTATATCTAATTATGGAAACTTTCTATTTTAGAAACTTATTTAATTAAGGCAGCTAATCTATTTATGGAAACTTTCTATTTTTACAAACTTATCTATTTTAAGCAGTAATTCTATTTTTGGAAACTTTCTATTTTTGGAAAGTTTCTATTTTTGGAAACTCTCTATTTTTGGAAACTTTCTATTTTTGGTAACTTTCTATTTTTGGAAACTTTCTGTTTTAGGAAACCTGCTATTTTTAGAAAGTAACTTATTATTACACAACAAGTATAATAATACATGAAATACAAGTAATACTTAATCAGAATAGACAGAATATATGATAAACACAATATAAGGGTTAAATCAGTAAAACATGACATGAACATATAAAACAAGCTAAGACATGGTATAAAACCAGTTACGTACCCAATAATCAGATACTTATACACGTATGTATTTATGTAGCATTAGTGATACCGAAGTAGGACTCTTTTCCGTTCGTCTTCTTCGTTCACTGGACATAAGGTACGGATTCTCCGTCCTTTCAGTATGGACATTCTTTCCTTATTAGGATTCCCCGTATGCAGCCAACTGTTTTCCCTAGTATTTGTTTTATATGTTTTGATTGCTTATGTTTAATTAGAACACCTAAAGCCATATAAATGCATGACCAGTTTCACCTAGTTATGGAGGTACCATAACCATAACACTAGAGGCACCAGTGTTATGACTTCACCACGGCGGAATGATAGCTGGTGGCGTCCCTTTTCAGTTTTGGCCATTTTATTATATTATCAGGTGGGGCGTATGGGTGCATCCTAGTTACATGTTTTCATCAGATTACTCAGTGTGAATGTGGTGTGTGCCTCGCATCCTTCACAAGGAGTTGATCCCTCTTACCCAAAACCAGTATATTAAATTAGAGGCAGTCCCTCTAATTTGCATGACGAGGTCACCCCACCAAGTATTCATGCACGTTGATATTTCATGACCTATATTGGCTAAGGGTAAAATATGTTAAACAGTTTTTACAAGATAAACATAAGGCTTTTCAAACTATAAAACAAGTTTTACTAAGATATAACCGGGTTATCCAGGACTTAGTTTCTTCCGTTGTTTCATGCTTTTATGCTTATATTATTCATGCTTTACTTGTACATCCGTGCACTGAGCGTATTGCTCAGCTGTTTTCCTTTTCATGTTCCCAAAACGGAAGGTACTCAGGGACGCTCGTAGAATTTAAGCGTACGTGCATATGGACTGGAAGCTTCCTATCCTTCTTTACTTTATGCATTTATCTATACTTTGATACTCTTTCCATGGACATTGTTTAGTCCTTTCATTTACAGTACTTATGTTTGTGTGTGATGAGTTCTACTTTTGGACTACCGATGTTTGATTCAGGTATTTCCTTTATGGTCATGTAATGTTTAGACATTTATCCTTGTATGCTTTGATGACACGTCATAATCACGCATGACATTTCCATTTATCAAAATGGGGTGTTACAATTATGGTATCAGAGCCAAGGCTTCGACCAGTAGGCTCTCAAAACATGACCTGTGATTAGTGGGTAGTCACTATGGTCTTCCTAGAACTGACAGTCGGTTTTCATGCATTCATCATTTTCATGCATACATATATATGTCATTGTCGCAGGTTTATGACTAAGTAATGGTTGGTACAGGACTGGCCCTATTTAGTCGCATGTGTTTTATCGAAACGTTTAAATTTGGGACCGACCCATAGGCGTCCCCTCGCCATGTCTTTTATTTTGGGTTTTAGACCATAGGCGTTCACTCTCGAGCATACAAAAGTTTTCATAAAAGTGCATCATGCATTCATTCACTAGTTTTCCTGCATAAATTTTTTCTCATGATTTATTGATATAAATTTTTTTTCATGTATATGGTTTATGTTTTGATCAATTTAATCATGTATTTTATGTTATACTGTCAGATGGTTCTCACACGCGAGCAGGAACAACTCAATGCAGCGATCCAAGCTGCAATGCAAGCTTTGCTTCCTAAGCTAAGGAACAAAATTAGGGCTGAGGTTCAGGCTGCCAACAATCAGCAGCATCACCCAGCACCTCCTCCTCCTCCTCCAGTGACATTAGAAACATAGCTGGAGAGATTCAACAAGCTCCGTCCTCGAGCTTTCGAGAGAACAGATAGCCCCAGTGAAGCTGAAAGCTGGTTGGCTCACATTGAGAAGATCTTTGATGCTATGGGATGTGACCCCGTCTTCAAGTCGAGGTTGGCATGCTACCGATTCGAATGTGATGTGTTAAATTGGTGGTTAGCACTGAAGCAGTCTGAGGAAGGTGATAATTAGGTGGCTAGTTTGACATGGGCTCAGTTCAGAGATAGGGTGATGGAGCAGTTCTTTCCCAAGGCTAAGCAAGACAAGCTGAAGAGGGAGTACCATGGGATCCGACAGAGAGCTGGGGAGAATAGCAATGAATTCATGCTGCGCTTCCTTCGCTTAGTTGGTTTCCTTGGTGCAGCGGCAGGTACTCCTAAAGAGCAGGCACACCACTTCAGGTGGGCTCTTCGCACATCGGTCGCAAACAACTTGGTGTGTGCTACGTTCAACACGGTAGCACAAGTGACCGATGCAGCACGTAAGATAGAGATGTTGCATGAGAGAGATGAGTTCGGGGAAGCAGAGAGACCTGATAAGAGGTAAACATTCGTATCAAGCGGTGACCAATCCGTATTCTTTCAGTATATGTCAATATTTCATCTCTTTAAATTGTATCTTCCAGGCAGAAGACTGGGGACCGGTCTCAGCCGGCTACTCAGCAGCAGCCTAATCATCCCAAGGGAAATGGTCAGACTAACGACCGTTCTGCTACGGATAAGCGTGGCGGTAATGATAATTACCGTAACAACGTTGGACAATCCAACAGCAGCAGGTCCTTATACTTACGCATTTTCTTATGATTTCATGTTATAACTCATAATTATGACACATTAGAAAATCTTCTACCAGGAACCATGGAAACGGTAAGGACCAGAACCAGAGAGGTTCACAGCCTAGCCATCCAGCTATCACTGGTATTCAATCTTACGATTATCCGCATTGTCCTTTGTACCCTATTATCATGTCTCATGTATAATGTCTTATTAGGTTCTCAGCCAGTCAGTACACCTGCTGGAGGATATACTCATCCTCTTTGCTCTACTTGCCACCGTAGGCACCCAGGGCCATGTCGCCGCGACAGTGACGCATGCTTCAAGTGTGGTCTTCCTGGCCATCGCATGAAGGACTACCGCAAGGGCGAGATGGGGGAACATCGGGACATGCTGATACCAAGCCGCCTCCTACCACTAGACGCGTTTACACGACATCTCGCGATCAGGCCAACAAGTCTACAGGTACCATCACTGGAATCTTGTATATGTATGGTCAAGCTGCATGTGTTCTGTTTGATACGGGTGCTACTCACTCGGTCATTTCTACTACTTATGCCAAGAATGTTAGGATACTCCCCATTCCAATAGACTCAGTATTTCCACGCCTTTGAGAGACTCTGTACTTATAACACATGTGTACAAGAGCCTTCCCCTAGAGTTTGACGATAAGGTTCGTCTTGTTGACGCACTTCCGCTGGACATGAATGACTTTGACATGATTTTGGGCATGGATTAGCTATCCAAGCATCATGCTACCATAGACTGCCATTCATATCGAGTCATCTTCGGTTATGTTAATGCGCCAGAGTACATCCATAACGGGTTCGTACCCGGCAGGCCTGTACAAATCATATCTACCCTGCAAGAACGTGCACTACTGTCACATGGGTGCGAGGGTTATCTAGCTACTGTTCATGACATGGATGCTGAATCCCCATCAATTCAGGATCAGCCGATGGTGTTAGAATTTCAAGATGTATTTCTAGAAGAACTTTCGGGCATACCACCTGCACGTGAAGTGGAATTTAATATCGAGCTCATCCCAGGAGCTGAGCGATTTCCAAGGCTCCTTATCGCATGGCTCCCATAAAGTTAAAGGAGCTAAAGGATCAACTGCAAGAACTTCTGGAACGAGGTTTCATTCGACCGAGCGCATCTCCATGGGGCGCACCGGTCTTATTTGTTAAGAAGAAGGACGACAGTATGCGTCTTTGCATTGACTATCGCGAGCTCAACAAGATTACTATTAGGAATAGGTATCCACTCCCACATATAGACGATCTGTTTGACCAACTCCAAGGGGGAAAACATTTCTCCAAGATTGATCTCAGGTCAGGATACCATCAGCTACGGGGTAAGGAGCAGGACATCGCCAAGACTTCTTTCCGTACACGTTATGGCCACTACGAATTTGTAGTCATGCCATTCGGCCTGACCAATGCTCCAACACTGTTCATGGATTTGATGAATAGAATCTTCCATGAATTTCTGGACAAGTTTGTCATTGTCTTCATCGATGACATCTTGATTTTCTCAAAGTCCAAGGAGGAACACGAAGACCATCTAATTACAGTACTACAGATTCTTTGCCAAAAGCAGTTGTATGCTAAATTCTCCAAGTGTGAGTTCTGGTTAGACAAGGTGGCATTCTTAGGTCACATTGTAGGCTTAGCTGGCTATTACCGTAGGTTCGTGGAGAACTTTTCCCGCCTAGCACTACCATTGACCAAACTGATGCGGAAAGGGGAGAAATTCGTCTGGACTGAAGAACGAGAGAAGAGCTTTGAAGACCTGAAGCAGAAGTTAGTATCTGCACCTATTCTTACTCTCTCATCTGGTACGGGTGGATTTCAAATCTACAGTGATGCATCGGGGAAGGGACTTGGCTGTGTTCTCATGCAACATGGGAAAGTGATCGCGTACGCTTCACGGCAGCTTAAGCCTTATGAGGAAAATTACCCTATGCATGACTTGGAACTTGCTGCAGTCGTGTTTGCATTGAAGATATGGAGGCACTATTTGTATGGAGAATCATGTGATATTTTCACGGACCACAAGAGCTTGAAGTATATCTTCACTCAGCGTGAATTGAACATGAGACAGAGGAGATGGTTAGAGCTGTTGAAGGATTATGACATTAATCTGCAGTATCATCCCGGCAAGGCGAATGTAGTAGCAGATGCACTTAACAGGAAGTCTGGAATGATCACGGTAAGAGACTTGGAGCGACTAGACATAGAGATCATGGTGCGTGGACAGAACGGTTACTGGGCTAATCTTAGAGTAGAACCCGAGTTACTCTCTAAGATCAAGGAAGCTCAGAAAGATGATGGAGAAATCTGGGCGATAATTCAGAATTTGGAGAAGCAGACAGAATTCAGAGTAGATGTAGATGGTATCTTATGGTAGCGCACGAGACTTTTTGTTCCTGATGATCAAGAACTCCGGGAAGCCGTGTTATCTGAAGCTCATAGCTCCCCATTCTATATACATTCTGGTTCGACCAAGATGTACCATGACATCAAGCAGTACTTTTGGTAGAGTGGTATGAAACAGGATATTTCCACTTACGTCTCCAAATGTCTTACCTGCCAACAGGTTAAGATCGAGCATCAGCGATCTGGCGGTCTCCTTCAACCGTTAGATATTCCAGAGTGGAAGTGGGACAAAATCACCATGGATTTTATTACTAGTCTTTCGTCAACCAAGAGGAAGCACGATTCAATTTGGGTTATCGTAGATCGACTTACCAAATCAGCTCATTTCTTACCGATCCGCAAGGAAGATTCGGTCATTAAACTCGCCGATACGTATAGAAGAAGATCATGAGACTCCACGGTGCTCTATTCAGCATCGTCTCAGACAGAGATCCTCGATTCACTTCGCGATTTTGGAAAAGTCTGCAGAAAGCTTGGGGTACACAACTTAAGCTTAGCACGGCTTTTCATCCTCAAACAGACGGGCAGTCGGAGCAAACGATTCAGACATTGGAAGACATGTTGAGGTCATGTGCGTTGGAATGGACGGGTGATTGGGACGATTATATCTGTTTGGTGGAGTTTGCATACAACAACAGTTGGCACGCAAGTATCAAGTGTGCTCCGTTCGAGATATTGTATGGCAGGAAGTGTCGTGCCCCAACCTGCTGGGATCAGGTTGGTGAGCGAACACTTGAAGGACCAGAGATCATAGAGTTGACTAATGAGAGGGTCGCGGTAGCTAAGCAGAAACTTCAAGAAGCACGGTCACGTCAGAAGAGCTACGCAGACAAGCATCGTAGGGACATACATTTTAACGTAGGAGATCACGTGTTCCTTAAGGTTTCGCGGCACGGGGTGTTAGATGTTTTGGAATTAAAGGGAAGCTCATTCCTCGATTCATCAGACCGTTTGATATCATTGAACGAGTCGGTGAAGTATCTTACCGTTTAGCGTTACCTCTGCAGCTTTCTCATGTACACAATGTATTTCATGTGTCCTTACTCAGAGGGTACCAATATCATCCCCTTCACATGGTTCAGTATCCACTGGAACAGATTCGTGAAGATCTCACTTTTATAGAAGAACCCGAACGAGTTCTTGACAGACAAGAACGAGTCATGAGAAGGAAGACAATTCCATTCGTCAAAATCCTTTGGAGGGTTCATACCGAGCGGGAAGCCACTTGGGAAACAGAGGAGTCTATCCGGCCTTCTTACCCTCATTTCATATTTTGAATTCGAGTATGTTCTTCTTTTCCAGTTTAATTTATCTATAATTCGGGGATGAATTATTCTTTTTAGGGGGGAGGAGTTGTAAAACCCGCATGCTTTTACCATGAATAGTACCCTTAAGATCGCACGTACATGATTAGAACTTTCCTTTTATAGCACGTTTACGTTTCATGAATAAGAATTACAAGTATTACGTACATGTTATAACACGATAAGTATTTATTATGTATGAACACACGATAATTATTCCAATAATAATTATAATCACGAACATACAAACATGAAATCATGAACGTAAATTAATCACGAACTAATATTACGTATGTATATATATTTATTACGAACACGAATAAATATATTAAGTCACGATCGATAACTAATTAGAACACGTAAAATACGAACACGAGAACACACTATTATTTTAGACACAGAAAAAGGTACGGGTTACCCCATGTGGGGCCCCCTACCCGTGACTACACAAGAAACATGGGCTTAGCCCATGTAATTTTTACTAAACAAGGGGTTAAGGGAAAAACATGTTTCATTTATCACAAAATCTAGAAAATAATTAAAACCCTAGTTTTCTTTTGGTGCTCCTTTTGGCCACCGGGTTTATATCACCACAAGGGTGATTCGGGTTTGTTGATCCCAAACTTAGATCGATTAAGCTTTGTGTATACGAGATTAGATCAAGTACTACACGTAGAGAAACCTTTGCTTATGAATAAAGTAACAAAGTGTTATGCGGAATTAACACTTGATCTAAAACACAAAGATGTTAAACAAACTTTCACTTGTATTAGAATAAACGAACTTGATTACAATGAAAGAGGTTTAACTTGCGAATACTTATGAAAACTTATTAATAACTTTAACCTAAAAGATCTTCTTTTATAGAACAAGAAGTCTTGTACAATAAGCTACGAATCAACTATTCTAAGTAAAGATAATAATAGAAAATACAATGTCGTGCTTATCTTTACCATACATAAATAAAGAAACAAATAAACAAAAGATTCGTATGAAGATATTCCATCAGTGTCAATCTTCAAGGCTGTCAGCGTTGACTTCTTCAATGTCAACGCTTGGCTGTCAGCGTCCAATGTCATCCTATCAGCGTTGACATTCTTCTTATCAGCGTCTAGTGAACTGACCCATATTTTATTCCCAACAATCCTCCCCTAAACTTGATATCCATTCCAATGATCAAGTTTCTGAATAAATACTTAAGGCTTAGGAGGAATCTTGCAAAAACTTCTTATGTTGGTGATAAACATATCTAATCAAGTCCTTGGCCACGTCACTAGTATAATCAATCTCCAAGGGTGTCTCTAGCATCTTCTCCAACACTTCTTTGGACAAGAAATAGTCAGCATCCACAAGTAAATACTCTGAAAACTTTGTAGAGCTCAAATGAAATACACCACAAGTAGAATAAAGCCTCCAATGAAGATTACTGAGATCATCTTCAAGATCCTTCCATATGGCAGGATCTGCTTCTCTTGGACCACACAAAGTCAAAAATGTGTTCCAAAGTCTTATTCCATTTGCTGAAGTAGGTGTTTCAGCTGTATACTTGGCCTCTATTAATCTCCATAGATGCACCAAGTCTTCCCTGTCTATGCTTGCAAAAATAGAAATAACTGAAGTGAAAGTATGTACCTCCTTTCCAAATCTGCCAATCTTCCAAAATCCACACTCATCTTCATCAAAACTGAGGATTGGATTTCTGTCATCTAGAGGTACTACATTAACCAAATCTGAAGCTTCCAATGGAGAAAGCTTGAGATGCTTCCTTATTACACCTTCAGTTGGAAAATACACATCCATGTCTTTAGGAAATTGAAAAGGATCTCCTTTCTTCACTGGTCTTTGAGCAATCCTCATTTCCTTCTGAATCTGCATTTCCTCAGCAAGCTCTTGTTTCCTTTCTTCTGAAAGAAACTGATAGACATTATTTTCTTGCACACTCCTCCAAATAGGATGTGCCCTATACTCTAACTCCTCAAAAGATAAAGCCAGCAACTTCTTTGATGTCCAGTTAGGTTGATGACATCTAAGCAACTTGTAGTACAACTGCCTTCTATCTCTTTTGAGCCAAGTCTTGACCTCCTGTGCATTATACTTCAAAATCACCTTTATATCATTTTGTACCCTGAGAAGAACTTCCAACCCCCAAATTTGATCTGACAAACTCATCCCTGGGTTGTCCATAACCTTGTCTTCCCAAGCATGGTACATTCTGGTGATTTCAGGAAGGTCCCAATCAATCTGATTCTTCAAATCACTCAACCTTTCCTTTGCTAGCTCATCCCCATATTCAAGCCTTTCTGGATCTTCAATAATTTGAATACTTGAATCTGAGCTATCATCTTCTTTTCCATCACCACTTTCTTCCTCACTCTCAGAAACAACAAATGGTGATCTACCACTCCTCTTCAAATCTCTTTCCAAAAGTTGTGCAGCCAACTGTTCATCAAATGCAATTTGTGCTGCATCTTTCTTTGGAACATCTTCTTCAACCAATTTTCCTTTACCTTTGTCTTTTGGATCAATAGTAGGTAAAGTGAAAGAAGAAACCTGTGTGGACACATCTTTGATGATTGTTGATGGCTGGAATACATCAACACCACCTGCAACTTTGTCAGCGTTCAAGTTACCTCTATCAGCGCCACGATTACCTTTGTCAGCGCTGGATGTGTCAGCGTTCAAACCTGTATCAGCGCCCATTGTTTCTTTGAAAGATCCTTCCAAGTTTAATGGTGTCACCTTGGATGTATCAATAACTGGGTACTTCTTCAAGTTGGTGAGAGCTTCAGCAACCTGTAAAGATTCACTAAATTGTGAACTCTTCTCTGAACTCTTCTCACTAGCTGTATGAATCAGCTCATCCTCTTCATCCTCTTCATCCTCCCCTTTGGAAAATTCCTCCATTAGACTCCTGCTACTTGGATTCTCCAAAACAGTTACCCGCTCCCTCAATACTTGGAGTTCACGGCCCTGTGTGTTGACAATTTGTACAAGACTGACATTTTGCTTTTGCAAGCTAATGACAGCAGCCGTCAATTCAGTCACAGTCATAGGTTCCAATCTGCCCTCAGCTAGAATGGGGATTTGACCTCCCAAAATAGAATCATAGGGCATGGATGAGGTCTTAATGATGTTGGGACTGTCTTGACCAGCATCTAAGCCTGTGTCAATAGCCCCAGCCTCACCCATGTCACCAGCCACACTTGTGGAGGTGGTTCTCTCTGCTACAAGGCTAGGATCACTGATACATTGATTTTGTATGGTTCAATTTTAATGTCTCTCGATATCCTCTCGAATTGATCTAAGTCTTAAGTGGAATGATTGTTCTTGGTTACTAAATAATGGGGATTGATTTTCTATTCTAATTACTTCAATTAAGATTAACAAAAACTTGGTTGCAAATTTAAAGTTCAAATTAAAATCAAATTAAATTTAGAATTTAAAGTTCAAATTAAAATTAAAGTTAAAATGTAAATTGTGAAAAATGAGTAAAGAAACAGTAAATAAACAACAGTAAAACAGTAACCCAAAAATAACTGATCCGGAACTCTAGACCTTGATTCGGAACTATCTGATTCGGAAAACACTATTCACTCATCCGGAACTTAAGGCTGATTCGGAACTTTCCGAATGAATGTTCATTCGGAACTTGCTGATTCGGAAGTTTTGGAAACTTCCGAATGAAGGATTGATTCGGAACTTCTCCTTGATTCGGAAGTCTGAGCTGATTCGGAACTTTATGACTGATCCGGAACTTTCCGGATGAAAGCTTGATTCGGAAGTTTAGTGCTTGGTTCGGAAGATTAGTGCTTGGTTCGGAAGATTCCGAATGAAGGACTCATTCGGAACTTTTTTTGTTTGGTTCGGAACTTCTGGGAACAGATACAGTAGCAGTAAAAGCGAAGAACACGGAACACAAAATTGATAAAAATCAAATCAAACACTTAAAATGGATTTACCAAATTAAACATAAATCATTTAGACACCATAAGCAACAAATCCCATCAATAAAAACACAAATCCAAACAACTTTTGAAGATCAAATCAAGAAAAATAAAACTTAAGAACTTGAAGATAAAGATGATGATGAACAAGATGAAATAAAAGATTAAACAAGAACTTTGTATTGAATGATAGATGTTTTGACAAGATGAAACAAGGATTAAAATTACAAGATTAAAGAACTAAAAATAAAAATCACCAATCACCCTAGTGGTGATGGTGTTATACGAACCAGGAGGAAAGAAAAAAGGAGGAAGAAAGAAAAACTAGCTAGCCCCCTAAAATGTGTGTGGGATGGCCTATTTATAGGTGTTTCCTTTGGTTGGTGAGTGGGCTTTCTCCCGTTCTTCGTGTCTTTTCGTCTTTTCAGAAAAGATTCCGTTTTCGATTCTGATTCGGGATTTGTTGTCGATTAAATTCAACTCGTCTTTTAATTTCTTCGTTTAATAGACTTGAGTTTCTTCGACTTATATAAATCTTCCATCTTTGGTCCTTTTCTTCGATAAATCTTCGAATAGGCCCAGCGACTTCAAATCTTTTGCATCTCTTGGACAATAGACTTTATCTTGAGTCTTTTTCTTCAGTAAAACCCGTGCAATCCCATGTTTTCTTCAATATTTATCCGGTTGTCTCTGAAAACACAATAAACACAAAAACCACGCATAATTCCAAACAAATGATATTAAATACGTGTTTTGGTCTTGTTTTAGCCCGAATTAAGTGGTAAAAGGATGGGTGTTTACACACCTATCAAATCCCCTACACTTAACCATTGCCATGCCCTCATGCAATGCTTAGTGATAAAGCAAGTTTACACTTTTCTCATAATTAATCAACCTTGGCCTTATTTAAAATTCTACTAAACAAAAATTAAAGAAATAAAACTTCAAAGATAACAAAGGGATAGAAAACCATTTTCACGTGAAAATAGCTACATGGAAATAACTTGTAGAGAAATCGATGACTTACATTAGGGCTTTGGTGCTGCGAAGATTTATCACCCTCAAGTTTCACGTTCCCCAAACTAAGCTTAAAAACGAGATCATTGTTATTATAAGTTAGCAATTCAAACACTTACACACATGGCTTAATTAAATGCTTAAACTCCCTTATTCCTAGGTGTATCTCTTATATTTTATTTTTGTCTTAGAATGATCATGAAGATGCATTTTTGGACTTATTTCGATAGTTTATTAAGGCTGAAAGCAAAGTAGCACGATTTGATCAATAGTTAGCTAAAGGACAAAATCTCTTAAAACTGCTTCTCGGGATATCAAAAAGTTCATATCTTGGCATAACTTGGTTCACGATTTGAGACCTTTCTCGGGCCGATATTTGGCATGTACTTCATACTTCATATCTTCGAGAGACGTTCTTGAGATAATGGTCTTCTCATCATAATAGAGTTTCTTCACTTGGAGACTTTTGAGGGGTACTCCAACTTTGTTGACCACTACTTCATGATTATTCTTCAATCTCTAATTGGGATTTTGAGATACAACGATCCGCCTCCTTTTCGGACTTGGATCTATTTATCCTCATACCTTGTTAGGGTCTTTTCGGATAGACTTCTCCATGATCTTTATGGGAGTTGATTGCTTTTCGTCGTGAGTCTTGATCCTTCATATTGACTTTAGGAATAATGCTTTTCACATCACTTTGGATCTTCAGCAATAAAATTGAATCCTCATGCCTTGTTAGGGCCTTTTCGGACTCGCCAATCTTCGCGCCCCGCTTCATAAGTTATGCCTTGGCTATGAACTCTTATCATTACCGAGCAACTTTTAAACGATCTTGGGCTAGAAGCTAAGTAACTTTTCAAATCGTAAGACCTTACTTATTGCAGATAAATTATTAGCAAGTGATGGGAGAATAGGCAAATAATTACACCAAGTGAGCTTGCGCAAGAATACCGACTTATAATTGACTCTATCATTTCTCGTCCTCCACAATTTAAAATCTCAAGTAATGAGACTCGTGGACACTTAGCCTAATAAACCAATTAAGGTCTATATGGTTAAGGATACTAGCTAGAATAAACTTGGATAAGTCTATTCGGGTTGAGTCAAAATAAACGCAACGGGCCTAATATGTCAAAGATATCTAAACTAGCTACACCAATTTATTAATATTTTTGACTTTATTGCGGGATATATACATATGAAAGCAACGATAAAAATTTTAAAAATTACGACTAAATGGCCAAAGTTAATAAAAAATTTGAAAAATGTTGAAAAATAGGATTTTCCGGTTAATTGAGGGCATTTTCATGGAAAAGTCCACTTAAAACTTCGATAGAAGTCCCCCCTACACTTAAGATAAACATTGTCCTCAATGTTTAAGCATGTGGGAAAAGGTTCCCCTACACTTATGACATTGTGCACGTTGGTTAACTCAAGTTAAGGGAGAGACGACTAAAGTGATCAATTTCAAATGTGAGTATGAAGAAAATTGAATCACGATAGTTGAGAGGTAGAACCGGATTTCGGAGAAACACGGGAGCACGGTTCTTTAAAGATTCCAAGAGTGCACTTATCCCTGTAATCACATCACCACAAAAAGGCAAACACATATAGAAGTCCCCCCCTACACTTAGGGGATTAAAACATGCAAGGATAGATACTCGGGCTGCCTCCCGAGGAGCGCTTGTTTTTAATAACCGAGTCACGAGCCTGACTCGACCCAAAATTAGTTCATGGGGAACGTGGTGAGGGATGGAATCACCTCCTTAGAGGTGTCCTCACCAAAGTACAACTTCACTCGTTGGCCATTCACCTTAAAATTTGGTCCATTAGGTTGAGTAAGCTCGAGAGTACCATATGGAAAAATTTGGGCGATGGTGAATGGGCCGGACCAACGAGATTTGAGCTTTCCCGAAAAGATTTTCAACCGAGAGTTAAAAAGTAAGACTTTGTCTCCAACATGGAACTCTCGGTTTTTGATCTTGGAGTCGTGAATGAGCTTAGTTCGTTCCTTATAGATCAAAGAATTTTCATAAGCCTCATTACGGAGTTCATTCAGCTCATTGAGTTGGATCTTGCGTAGGTCACCGGCTTTGTTTATATCAAAATTAGCCCACTTCAAGGCCCAATAAGCCTTGTGCTCCAACTCAATGGGGAGGTGGCACGCTTTCCCGTACACAAGACGATAGGGCGTACAGCCGATCGGGGTCTTGTAAGCAGTACGGAAAGCCCACAAAGCATCATCGAGTTTATCAGCCCATGAGGCACGATGCTCTCCCACAGTCCTTTCAAGAATTCGCTTCAGCCCTCGGTTGGATATTTCAGCCTGGCCATTAGTTTGTGGGTGGTAGGCTGTGGAAAGACGATGATTTACACCGTACTTAGCCATGACTCGAGCAAATTGGTCATTGCAGAAATGAGTCCCACGATCACTAATAATGGCGCGAGGCACACCGAAGCGAGCGAATAGAGCTTTCAAAAAGTTACAAACCACCCTTGCGTCATTAGTAGGCAAAGCTTTTGCTTCAACCCACTTTGAAACGTAGTCAACGGCTACAAGGATGTATTTGTTTCCTTTAGATGAAGGGAATGGCCCCATAAAGTCGATACCCCAAACATCAAAAATTTCACACTCCTGAATGAAATTCTGAGGCATCTCGTCTTTATGTGTGATTTTGCCTTGCTTTTGGCAAACATCACATCGCTTAACCATATTGTGAGCATCACGATATATGGAGGGCCAATAAAATCCCGAATCAAACACTTTTTTAGCGGTGTAGTTGGGACCAAAGTGACCACCGGTGGGTCCTTTGTGGCAAGCATCAAGGATGTCCGACGCTGCCGGTCCATCAACACATCGGCGAATTATCAGATCAGCACATTGTTTAAATAGGTAAGGGTCGTCCCAAAAGTAAGTCTTAATGTCGGTGAAAAACTTCTTCTTTTGTTGGGACGTCAACCCTTCCTTGAGAATTCCACCCGCCAAGTAGTTTGCAAAGTCCGCAAACCACGGGGTTTCATTCGGCTTCGAGTTTATAGACATTAAGGTCTCCAAGGGAAAAGAATCATTGATTTCTTTGGTCGGATGATCCCCTTGGTATGGATCCTCAAGTCTACTAAGATGGTCCGCGGCTAAGTTTTCTGCTCCTTTTTTATCGCGGATGTCGATTTTAAATTCCTGAAGCAGCAAAACCCAGCGAAGAAGTCTTGGTTTGGAATCTTGCTTTGTCAACAAGTACTTCAGCGCGGAATGATCGGTGTACACAATGGTGGTGGAAAGGACAAGATAGGGGCGGAATTTTTCAAAAGCATAGACAACGGCTAAAAGCTCTTTTTCGGTTGTCGTATAATGCAATTGTGCCCCAGTCATTGTCTTGCTAGCGTAATGGATTGGTTGGAAGTGTTTATTCACTCTTTGTCCAAGAACCGCTCCAATAGCAAAATCGCTAGCATCGCACATCAACTCAAAAGGAAGCTCCCAATTAGGGGTAACCAAGACGGGTGCCTTAGTGAGCTTATCCTTAAGCGAGTTGAAGGCATCAAGGCACTCTTTGGAGAAGATAAAAGGAGTATCTTTCTCTAAGAGGTGGGTCATCGGGCGAGCGATTTGAGAAAAGTCTTTGATAAATCGTCGGTAGAAGCCCGCATGACCCAGGAAACTTCTCACACCCTTCACGGTTGAAGGTGGAGGCAACTTTGCTATAACATCAACTTTAGCACGGTCTACTTCAAGACCGGCTTTCGAAATCTTATGTCCAAGCACGACGCCTTCTTTTACCATAAAATGGCATTTTTCCCAATTCAGAACAAGACGAGTGTCTTCGCACCGCTTTAGCATACGTTCTAAATTGGCAAGGCAAGCAGAGAAGGAATCCCCGAAGACCGAGAAATCATCCATGAAGACTTCCATGGTTTGTTCAACCATGTCATGGAAGATAGCTAACATACACCTTTGGAAAGTCCCGGGCGCATTACATAAGCCAAAAGGCATTCTTTTGTAAGCGAAAGTGCCATAGGGACAAGTGAATGTAGTCTTCTCTTGATCTTGGGGATCGATGGGTATTTGGAAATAACCCGAGAAACCATCAAGAAAGCAGTAATATTCATTACCGGCTAATCGTTCAAGCATTTGGTCCATGAAAGGTAGAGGGAAATGATCCTTTCTCGTGGCATCATTGAGTTTGCGGTAGTCTATACAAACTCTCCACCCAGTAACGAGACGAGTGGGAATCAACTCGTTGTTTTCATTGGGAACAACGGTTATTCCGCCCTTCTTGGGCACACAATGGATTGGACTAACCCATGGGGAATCCGAAATAGGGTAAATCATACCTGCATCAAGAAGTTTGATAACCTCTGTTTTGATGACTTCATGTATTTTTGGATTCATCCTTCGTTGGCTTTGAATAGTGGGCTTGAAGTCGTCCTCCATGAGAATTTTGTGCGTGCAGAAGTGAGGATCAATTCCACGAATATCCGAGATTTTCCAAGCAATAGCCTTCTTATGCTCCTTCAACACAGCAACTAGACGAGTCTTCTCTTCATCTTTCAAATCCTTCGCAATAATGACGGGCGATTTCTTGTTGTCGTCCAGGAACACATACTCGAGATGTGGCGGCAACTCCTTAAGTTCCAAATCCGGAGGATTTTCGACGGGAGGCGTTTTCAAAGTCGGAGTATCGATAGCAATGACCGTGGGAGATGGAGGTGAAGGATTGTCTTCAGTGAGAAGATTGTCAAAGAAACTCATGTCTTCATCCCCCTCGGTGGGAGAATCATTAGTAGCTAAATTCGCATCTCCCATGGTAGCTTCAAGATTGTTCCAGAATAAATCACTATCTCCAAATAGAGACAACGATGAATCAATAGAGGACACGGTCTCAACAGTGGGAAGAGAGGTAGGAATACTTTTGCAAGCATCATTAAAGTGTTCTTCACAAGCCTCATCAAGAACGTCAATACAATTAACGCTCTCATATGAATAAGGCTGTTTAGACAACTTACCCATGTTGAAGACTACTTTATCGTCACCCACTCTCATGATAAGCTCACCGGCTTCAACATCAATAAGAGTGCGACCGGTCCTCAAGAATGGACGACCAACAATAAGTGGCACACGGGGGTCCATCTCGTAGTCGACGACAACAAAATCAGCAGGGAAGGTGAATTTGTCGACTCCTACAATAACATCTTCGGCTATCCCCACTGGATAAGCAACCGTACGGTTGGCCAATTCCAAAGTCATTTTAGTGGGGACTAGCTCTGGGAGAGATAATTGCTTCCAAACACTTAGAGGCATGAGATTAATACTGGCACCTAAATCGGCTAGGGCCATGCAATTCTCTACTCCCGGGAAATTGCAAGGGATAAGAAAACGACCCGGATCACCAAGCTTGGTTGGTAATTTCCTTAAGAGCACTGCAGAGCAGTTTTCATTAAGTTGGGTGTTGGCAATGTCGAGGAGCTTTTCCTTGTCGCTCAGAAGGTCTTTAAACATTTTGGCGTATTTGGGCATGTGAGCGAGAGCCTCAGCGAAGGAGATATTGAAATTCAGTTGTTTAAACATTTTAAGAAAGTTAGAAACCTGAATATCATCCTTGCTCTTTTGCTTCTCTTTCCTCAACCTAGAAGGATAAGGTATATTGGAAGAAGAGGAAGGCTTTGGGAGTATAGGATCACTCACAACCACGGGTGGAGGGGGGGTAGAAAGAAGAGGTGGAGAAATTGGGGAAGGAGAAGGAGGAGGAATAGGAGCAGGCGACTCGTTCTCCTTGGTCACAACCACCGGTGGAGGAATAGGAAGTTCGGGTTCCTTGGTACCTTTACCACTTCTAGTAGTGATTGCTTTCATCTCCCCTCTTGGGTTCGCAACGGTGTTACTCGGAAGAGTACCCGAAGAAGAGGGTTGACTACTTTGGAAAAAACTAGCCATCATGTTCCTCAAGTCATTAGTCTGGCTATCCAACGTGTTTCTCATATCAGCTCGCAAATCATTTCCTTGCTTGACCAGATCTGCCTTCAAATTGCGCACTTCCTCTTGGAGATTTCCCACTATCACATCATTGGTCCTCATATAGGTGGCGACCTCTTGGTGTAGTGCAGTGTTGGTTTGGTTGGAAGGAGCATTGTATGCAGGTGGTTGGTAAGCAGGTTGTTGGTATACTTGATTGTTACGTTGAGGTGGTTGTTGCTGCTTGTGAGGTGGGATATATGGTTGTCGAGGTTGTTGTTGTTGTTGAGTAGGGCGGTTAAGGTTTTGTTGTTGGTTTGGGTTGGTTGGAGGAAAGCCAGGTGGTGAAAGATAGTTGTTGCTGCGGTAGCTAAGCAAGTTACGGTCACCTTGAGGTCTAGCTTGATAAGCAGGTTGTTGGTAGGTGCCATATGCCGCATTCACATTTTCAGCAGGGTAATCTTGGGTGGCGGTACAAGTTGTGTAAGAATGGGGACCACCGCATATCTCACAAGGTTGGCTGACAGCGTTGACTTGTGCGTTCTTAGCGTTGTTGCTGTTGTTGTTGCTGACGGTGTGGGTGACAAGCGATTCAAGAAGCGTGGTGATTTTGTCAAGTCGCTTGTCGCTGTCATTAGTGCTAGCACTAGCAACATTGGTCCTAACGCTCTTGGTTTGCACACGAGACTTGTTCTCAATGATATCCCAAGCAGCATTGGAAGTCTTAGCCAATAAATTACCCCCTGAGGCACTATTCAGTGAATCTTGGTCACTCATGCTTAAACCATTGTAAAAAGTATTAATTTGATGAACTTTGGTAAAACCATGTTGTGGGCATTTTCTTAAAAGATCTTTAAAACGATCCCAAGATTCACTGAATGACTCATCGTACTTTTGTTCAAAGTTTATAATCTCATTCCGCAAAGCGGTAGTACGAGAGGGTGGAAAAAAGTAGTTGATAAACTTTGTTTCCAAATCCGTCCACGAGAGAATACTCTGTGGCGGTTCTTTAGCAAGCCAATGCCGGGCTTGTCCCTCTAAAGAAAAGGGAAAAAGTTGTAACCTTATCACTTCTTGTGAAACTCCATTGAACTTGACCGTGTTGGTGAGTTGTAGAAATCTCTTGATATGGTCGTGTGGGTCATCAATGGTGCGTCCCAAGAATGGTTGAGCGGATACCATCTGGATAAAGCCTGACTTTAGCTCGAAATTGTTGGCGGCAATTGGTGGAATAACAATTGGATCCGTGTTGCCATCAACATGAGCTTGCAGCAATTCAATCATTGGGCGATTATCCGGAAGGTGCTCATTGTTGTTGTTATTCATGTTGTTGAAAGGCGGATTGTTGTTGTTATTGTTGTTGTTCGGAGGTGGTATGTTATTGTTGTTTTGTATACCAGCCATGTCTAAGGTATCGAGAGGCTCGGGCTCTTGATAAGACGTGGATCGAGTGCGCATACACCTGCAAAAGAACGAACAAACAAAACAAAAATATGTTTGGTTTTTATTGTTTTTTACTTTTTAGGATTTTTGAAAATTTTATATTTTTAGTTGTTTTTGAAAATTTTTGAAAAAGTAACGTTCACGGGGAACGGATCCCAAAATCCAATTTCTCACAAAAAACTTTTGATCTTAACGAGAAGAGCCGGCAGCGGCGCCATTTGATACATTGATTTTGTATGGTTCAATTTTAATGTCTCTCGATATCCTCTCGAATTGATCTAAGTCTTAAGTGGAATGATTGTTCTTGGTTACTAAATAATGGGGATTGATTTTCTATTCTAATTACTTCAATTAAGATTAACAAAAACTTGGTTGCAAATTTAAAGTTCAAATTAAAATCAAATTAAATTTAGAATTTAAAGTTCAAATTAAAATTAAAGTTAAAATGTAAATTGTGAAAAATGAGTAAAGAAACAGTAAATAAACAACAGTAAAACAGTAACCCAAAAATAACTGATCCGGAACTCTAGACCTTGATTCGGAACTATCTGATTCGGAAAACACTATTCACTCATCCGGAACTTAAGGCTGATTCGGAACTTTCCGAATGAATGTTCATTCGGAACTTGCTGATTCGGAAGTTTTGGAAACTTCCGAATGAAGGATTGATTCGGAACTTCTCCTTGATTCGGAAGTCTGAGCTGATTCGGAACTTTATGACTGATCCGGAACTTTCCGGATGAAAGCTTGATTCAGAAGTTTAGTGCTTGGTTCGGAAGATTAGTGCTTGGTTCGGAAGATTCCGAATGAAGGACTCATTCGGAACTTTTTTTGTTTGGTTCGGAACTTCTGGGAACAGATACAGTAGCAGTAAAAGCGAAGAACACGGAACACAAAATTGATCAAAATCAAATCAAACACTTAAAATGGATTTACCAAATTAAACATAAATCATTTAGACACCATAAGCAACAAATCCCATCAATAAAAACACAAATCCAAACAACTTTTGAAGATCAAATCAAGAAAAATAAAACTTAAGAACTTGAAGATAAAGATGATGATGAACAAGATGAAATGAAAGATTAAACAAGAACTTTGTATTGAATGATAGATGTTTTGACAAGATGAAACAAGGATTAAAATTACAAGATTAAAGAACTAAAAATAAAAATCACCAATCACCCTAGTGGTGATGGTGTTATACGAACCAGGAGGAAAGAAAAAAGGAGGAAGAAAGAAAAACTAGCTAGCCCCCTAAAATGTGTGTGGGATGGCCTATTTATAGGTGTTTCCTTTGGTTGGTGAGTGGGCTTTCTCCCGTTCTTCGTGTCTTTTCGTCTTTTCAGAAAAGCTTCCGTTTTCGATTCTGATTCGGGATTTGTTGTCGATTAAATTCAACTCGTCTTTTAATTTCTTCGTTTAATAGACTTGAGTTTCTTCGACTTATATAAATCTTCCATCTTTGGTCCTTTTCTTCGATAAATCTTCGAATAGGCCCAGCGACTTCAAATCTTTTGCATCTCTTGGACAATAGACTTTATCTTGAGTCTTTTTCTTCAGTAAAACCCGTGCAATCCCATGTTTTCTTCAATATTTATCCGGTTGTCTCTGAAAACACAATAAACACAAAAACCACGCATAATTCCAAACAAATGATATTAAATACGTGTTTTGGTCTTGTTTTAGCCCGAATTAAGTGGTAAAAGGATGGGTGTTTACACACCTATCAATCACTAGAGGAGAACACTCCAGTAACCCTTTGGCGTTTATTCAACCTAGATTGTAATGGGGTGGAAGATGAAGTAGATTGTGTGGGTGTTGGTTGGTTAAGGGGTGTTTGGGATTGTTCAGGAATGGTATCAGCGTTGGGATTGACTGTGTCAGCGCCAACATTTTGAGTGTCAGCGCTGGGTTGGTCAATGTCCATGTTGTCTGGTGAAGGTAAAGGTTCATGAATAGGCTCAAGTTGAGGTTCAGGGTCTGGTTGTGGTTGTGGTTGAGCAACCTGAATTACTTCAAGCATGGGTTGGGTAAGAGGTATGGATCTGTTTGTGGAGCTCATTTTAGCAAAAATGGTTTTCTGTTGTTTAGGGATCTCATAAAAAGTGTCATGATCCCTAGAACAATATTCTTGTAAATCAAAGACCATTTGCAAAAATCTTGGGTAAGCCAAAGTCATTTTACTTCCCTTATTTTTACACATCCCTTCAAAAATCATTTTTGAAAAATTATACTTAAGCCCACGAGTTATACAAACCAAAGCACTTGTAATTGACCTGTTTATTTCATTAAAAGAAGTACATTTTGGACTTAAGCATTGGAGAAGGACATGTATCAAATATTTCCAGTCAGAGGGAAATTCCTGCTTATGATATTTATTTAAAGTGACATCAGCAGGAATAGGATAACCCAATTCCCTAAGACCTTGTTCTATTGTTGCAATGGCAAGGGTAGTCACACCATCAGCGTCATCAAGACGCAAAGCTTGGCGAACCAAGGCTTCAGTGACCACCCATGTTCTTCCATGAACAGTAGATGTTAATGTGGTCACTCCATTAGCTGTTGTGGAACTAGCAGTGTTCCAAAACTGTCTAATGTGTGCGACAGGGACTAATGGTGTATGAGAAAGTGCATACCTTAATGAGGATGCATTTAAAAATGCCACCATCTGTGAATACTGAGGGAACAAATCATTATCAGCAGTCAAGTAAGCTACCATATTATGTTGGCTCTTGAACTCCAATGTTAAATTCTTTGAGTTGAACTTGGGTGCCATGATGAAAGCTGTTTAGGTTATGTGATATGGAAAAATCTAGGAGAAAAATGTTAGACAAGAAAATATGAATACCCAGAATAAAAAGATTAGCCAAATTTATAGGAGAGATGCATGATTTTGATTGGTCAAAAATGAGGCAGTTATATTCAAAGAATAATGATGAAAATATTGAATCAAATATAACTTATCTCATGCCTTAATTAAAAGTAACTTCTCCCCAAAATTACGGCCAAAGATTAGTCAAAAATAACAACTGGGTAGGGCCCACTAGGTGTCAACGGTCAAAAGTAGACCATCAGCGCCCAACGGCTATATTTTCTTGTCAGCGTTTGCCTAAAGCCTTGTCAGCGTCACGATTGGACGTAACAGCGTTTGGAGAAAAACTTGTCAGCGTCTAAAAAAAATAAAAATATTTAAAAATAAAAAGACCTTAACAAAGTAATTTATCCTAAGGGAAATATCTTACAAGTTGATAATAATTACTGGGCGGCAAGCACTGTCCATTTATGCACACTTGCATAAGCAAGATAGACACAAATGTCCTCTAGAGTCCCTTGCTAACCAAAATACTTACCAACAAAGTTATTTCATAAAATTCTTTGTAACTCCCAGGTAAACCCATAACAAAACTATTCCCAAGTCTCCCAACAGACCACAACCAATTCTAGGCCAAAAATGTCTTGGCAGCATGCAAAGTTGATATACTATGCATGCTACAGTGCCTCATGGTTTAGTAAAACTAACCCATACTCACCTGTGGACACAATCTAGAATTGTGATGAGAGTATTATAAGAATACCCAAGAGTCCTAAAGGTTCCTTAAACCTCCCCTTAAACTATGATACATGAGTTCTCAAAAATATATATGAACATTAAAAATTTATGTCAAGATAGGAATATAAATATTCCAACCATCATCCATAAACAAAAACATGTCCAAATAGCTCTTCAAAGATCCATAAGCAACTCTGTATCCAATGGCATAAAGCTACCACCTACCTACACATTTAGATGAAAACCACAAAACTAACATTTGTTGCTGACAGCGCCCCGACAACACGTGTCAGCGTTGAAGGAACTCTTGTCAGCGTTAGACAATAATATCTCTAACAACGGCAAAATAACACTTGACAGCGTTACATTTACCTTTGTCAGTGTTAGAAAAGTAAAGTGGAAAAATCTAAATCATAACAAAGACCAATAACAATGCATTATCCTGTACATACTTTTACAAAAAGGTTCCAAAACACATATTAAGTGAGATTAACCATTCCAATATTTGTTACCAAATATTGAAATCTTCCAGCATCAAAAGGTTTAGTTAATAAATCAGCCACATTATCTTCTGTGGCTACCCTATCTGGTTGTATTAAACCTTTCTCAAAGCAATCTCTTATAAAATGATGTCTAATTTCTATGTGTTTGGTTTTAGAATGATGTACAGGATTTTTAATAATGCATAAAGTACTGTTATTGTCTACAAAAATCTTGGTATGCATAAAATTATACCCATAATCCAACAGCTGGTTCTGAATCCATAAGACTTGGCCACAACATGCTGCTGCAGCCACATATTCTGCTTCAGTTGTAGAATTAGCCACCACTGTTTGTTTCTTGCATTGCCAAGATATTAATCTGCTCCCAAGAAATTGACATCCACCAGTTGTGGATTTCCTATCAAACTTGTCACCACCATAGTCACTGTCTGAATATGCAATAAGATCCAATGGAGAATCTTTTGGGTACCACAAGCCAAGATCTGGATAACATCTTAGGTACCTAAAAATTCTTTTCACAGCAAACAGGTGACATTCTTTGGGAGTCACTTGATGGCGTGCACATGCACACACAGCAAACATGATGTCAGGTCTTGAGGCTGTAAGATACATCAATGAACCAATCATTGATCTATAGTGCCTAACATCCACATCCTTTCCAGCTCCAATTTTTCCCCAAGGGTGTTCCCTATCCATAGGAGTGGAAGCATCCTTCTCATGTGGAGAAAAACCATATTTCTTCAAGATTTCAGCTACATACTTGTCTTGGGAGATGAAGATACCATCTTCTTTCTGCTGAACTTGTAAACCTAGAAAGAAGTTCATCTCACCCATTGCACTCATCTTGAATTTATCTGTCATGAGCTTGGAAAAGTCCTCACTCATTTTTGGATCAGTAGACCCAAAAATGATATCATCCACATAGACCTGCACAAGCAACACATGTTTTCCTTTCTTCTTTGTAAATAGTGTCTGATCTATGGTGCCCCTCTTGAATCCATTGTCCACCAAGTATGTAGACAAGGTACCATACCATGCTCTAGGGGCTTGATGAAGTCCATACATAGCTTTCTTCACTCTATAAACCTTGTCTGGATTCTCAGGATCTTCAAAACCAGGAGGTTGCATGACATATACTTCCTCAACAATTGTCCCATAGAGGAAAGCACTCTTCACATCTATTTGATAAACAGTGAAGTTCATGCAAGAGGCATAAGCTAGGAAAATTCTGATAGCTTCAATTCTTGCAACTGGTGCAAAAACTTCTTCATAATCTATGCCTTCCTCTTGTGTATATCCCTGAGCTACCAAACGTGCCTTGTTTCTGACCACAATACCTCTTTCATCTTTCTTGTTTCTTAGAACCCATCTTGTCCCAATTGGTCTCACATATCTAGGACAATCAACCAGCTCCCAAACATCTTGTATAGCAAATTGGTGAAGCTCATCCTGCATTGCTTCCACCCAACTAGGTTCTTTGAGAGCATCAAAAATTTTCTTGGGTTCTTCCTGTGACAGAAAACAGGCAAACAAACATGCTTGTACAAGAGGGGTATCAACCTTCTTGTGTATATTGGCAATAAATCCACCAAGACTTTGATGGGATCTTCTTGTCTGAACTGGAGCCATAACATCACCAATAATCTGAGATGTGGGGTGATCCTTTGCTGTGGAAGTGAGAACTCCTCCTTCAAAAAGTCTGGTGTCCTCAACTTCACGCTCCATGTTGCCAATATCTTCTTCATCAGACTCTCTTTGATCAACATGAATCTCTTCATGGACATTGGAAGGTCCACCTTGTTCAAAATGGGAAGAGAAAAGCTGTGTAAAGGTGTCACCAAAGTCTGATCCTTGTTTGTCAGCGCTTGGGCTAACAACGCTTGAACTGTTGTTGTCAGCGTCTAAGCCATCAGCGTCTGAATTTGTCTTGTCAGCGCTTGATTTCCCTTTGTCAGCGCCTGAAGAAGTATGCATGTTTGTATTTGGTGGTATTTGAAAACCACCATTATCTTTTCTAGCAGCAGCAACAGCAGCATAATACTCATCTGTCCATATAGGAAGTGTAACATATTCTGGTGTGGGAGATGATTCAACTGCTGGTGGTCCATCCTCCTTAGCAACCTGTATACCTGAAACATTACCAATTCTCTTTTCCAAAACACTTGAAGTTGCCTTCACAATGTCTGGATCAGTAACAGGCATATAATTTAAAGCTCTAGATAAAGGTTCTAAGTCAAACAACCAATTTGGACCACTTTCAGGATCACTAGGTTTACTCTCTAAAAACCTAACATGTACTTTTTCAAGTATACGTTTTTCCTTTTTAATGTAAACCCTATATCCTTTGCTCTGCACTGAATAACCCATGAAGTAGCCTTCATCACCTTTTGAATCAAATTTACCTAGGGCCTCACTAGTTTCTAGAACAACTACATGACATCCAAAAGGCTTGAGAAAGCCAATATTGGGCTTCCTTCCCCAAAGTAATTCATAAGGTGTCTTATTATGTATCTTGTTGACCAATGCCCTATTTTGAACATAACAAGCTGTGTTAACAGCTTCAGCCCAAAAGGCTATAGGAAAGTGGGCATCAGCCAACATGGTTCTGGCAGCTTCAATAAGGGTCCTATTCTTCCTTTCAGCAACCCCATTTTGCTGTGGGGTTCTAGCTATGCTAAACTGCCTAGTAATCCCTTTCTTGGCACAAAAATCATCTAACAACTGATTTCTAAACTCACCCCCATTGTCACTTCTAATAATTTTGACCTCATTACCATTCTTCTTTTCAATTTGGGTAATGAAATTAATCAGACTTTGGGCAGTTTCACTTTTCTTGGCTAAAAAGAAAGTCCATGTAAACCTGGAATAATCATCAGTGATAACAAAACAATATGATTTACCCTTCAAACTTTCTATATTAGTTGGACCAAAGAGGTCCATATGCAATAAGTGAAGTGGTTTAGAACTAGAGTGCACCTGTTTAGACCTGAATGAGACCTTGTGCTGCTTGCCCTTAAGACATGCAACACAAGTGTGGTCATTATGGTCATTGTGAGTAATTGTATGCCAAATGTGAGAAGCTACCACATGTGTAACAAGCTTTTCTAGACATAGTCTTAGGTCTAGAAGCAAAGAAGCCTGTTCCTTGGTTACTAACTTGGCTTTTTGGTGACCTAGTATTCCTATACATCTCTGCATACTTAACACTAGGTTTTCTAACAGTTTGTGGGCCAAGGTCAACAGCTTTGCCAGTGGTAGGGTGTGTGATCTTAATAGGTTTAGGATCATTGGATTCCACAATTGGTATCATGTTTGGTGTGGGCTCATTTGGACTTTCACACAACAACCCTCCCTTAACAAACAAGGTGTGGTTAGCTTTCTTCCACTCATCTAGGTCAGTCAGTTTTTGCTTGTATTCCTCAACTGGGGAAGTCACTCTAGGTGGAGGAATGAATTCCTCCTCTTGGCATTCTGGCAAGCCAGTCCAAGATAAATCCTTTGATTGGACACCATAGAAATCCCCAGCTGGTGGTGGAACACCAGTATAATTATTCATCCCAATCCCACTCATATCCTTAGAGTCTCTTTGTTTACTAACACACTCTCCTAGGGATTGTGTGGCCTTATCAAATATCTGGATTTTAAGACTCACATTATCTTTATTTTTTTTAGCCTCCTCTAACTAAGCTATCAAATCAAGATTAACCCTATTTACTATATCTTGAACATCTTTACTCTGATGTAACTCATGTTTTAAGATATTTATTTGATCCTTTAAATCAAACTCCATTTTCTTATACTCAGCTACTGTCTTTTCTGTTTGGGTAAGAGCAATTTGATAATTAGATACTTTGCATCTTTCAGTACTTGCCTCATCTAATAATTTTACTATCTCTTGATTTAGTTTTTCAGTATTTAAACGACAACCCTTAGAACAGAAAGCATCATCATATACCTCATTATCTGATGAAGAGGAGGAGTGTGCCATGAGAGCATATTCAACATGCTCTTCTTTAACTTCAGCAACCAAAGCTCTGTCCTCTTCCTCATCCTTGGCCATCCAGCTCCAGTCCCATTCTCCAACACCATCAATTTGTTGAACAACAACCATGGCCTTGGGATCTTGGCTCTTAACCATTTGGCTTGAGGGCTTACCAGCATCAGATCTTCTTGGAGATCTACATTCCCTCATGAAGTGCCCCATCCTATGACAGTTGTAGCACTCAACCTTGGACTTGTCAAAGCCAGCAACATCCTTAGCATTAAAGGTCATCTTCTTCTTGAACCTTTTATTAAACCTGTTTGCTCTTAAGCTTACAAGAGCCATAGTCCACTTGATGTCCATCTCTTCCAATTGTTCATCACTTATCTGCTCAAGATCTTCATATGTAATCCTTGAATCACTGGGCAAAGAAGCAATGAATGCACACACAGTATCTAGATCTAAACCAGCAGGTTTAAGTCTATCAGCGCCAAAGTTGTGTGTGTCAGCGCTTGAGTATAAAGCGTTGACAGGATATGATCTAGCGCTGACAGACTGACATCCAGCGCTGACACCTTGAGATCCAGTGGCTGGATGTCCATAGAAGTTCATGGAATCAAATTGGCCTTCACTTTGTGAGAAGAAGGCCATGTTACTACTGGAAGATTTATTATCACTATCCAATTGCCATTCATTCTCCAACAGTCTTAGTTTGTTGAAGATGTCATCAAACCTGGAGGTCTTGTGGGTATTATTGACAAGAATGGATCTTGTCTCAATCTTCCATACATCACCAAGGCTTTTGAGAAAAGTAGCATTCAATTCAGGGTCATCAATCTGTGTTCCCATGAAGGAAAGTTGACTTGTGATGTCAAGAAGTCTACTTCTCACACTGCTGAGATTTTCATTGGGTTGAGCTTTAAAGACAGCATACTCATGCAAGAGTTGCTTCTTCTTTTCTTCTTTTGTGTCAGCATTGCCACCATGTGCTACTTCAAGAGCTTCCCAAAGCTCTTTTGCAGACTCAAAGCGTTTGTACTTGTGCTGATTCTCATGACCTAGGGCGTGTTTCATGATGTTCAAGATTTTCATGTCCACCCTCTTCTTGGCTATATCTTCAACAGCTACAGCTCTCCCATCTCCAGGCTTTTCCTTCTTATCAGCTTCAGGACAATTAGGAACAGCTGTCCTTGTGGCAATTGCAGCAGCAATCTTTGCTGCTTTGTCGAATGTGTTCCCATATTCGACAATCTCCCAAAGAGTGTAGTCATGAATAGCTATATATTGCTCAAAATTTGACTTCCAAAGCTCAAAGTTCCTGGCATCAAACATGGGAATTTTGATACTAGGATTTGAGGAGTTGTTTTGTAGCAAAGCAGCAGGTTGATCTGTGCCAGACATGGTGTTTTTAGGGTTTTGAGAATTTTAGGGTTTTTAGGGTTTTTGGTGTTTTAGGGTTCTTGCGTTACTTAAAGATCAAAAGTTTCTCAACAAGCTCTGATACCACTTGTTGATCCCAAACTTAGATCGATTAAGCTTTGTGTATACGAGATTAGATCAAGTACTACACGTAGAGAAACCTTTGCTTATGAATAAAGTAACAAAGTGTTATGCGGAATTAACACTTGATCTAAAACACAAAGATGTTAAACAAAATTTCACTTGTATTAGAATAAACGAACTTGATTACAATGAAAGAGGTTTAACTTGCGAATACTTATGAAAACTTATTAATAACTTTAACCTAAAAGATCTTCTTTTATAGAACAAGAAGTCTTGTACAATAAGCTACGAATCAACTATTCTAGGTAAAGATAATAATAGAAAATACAATGTCGTGCTTATCTTTACCATACATAAATAAAGAAACAAATAAACAAAAGATTCGTATGAAGATATTCCATCAGTGTCAATCTTCAAGGCTGTCAGCGTTGACTTCTTCAATGTCAACGCTTGGCTGTCAGCGTCCAATGTCATCCTATCAGCGTTGACATTCTTCTTATCAGCGTCTAGTGAACTGACCCATATTTTATTCCCAACAGGGTTGATTTTGATCTTTGACTTATTGCAAGGAATCATGTGTGTTCATCCTTCTTGATTTCACGTAATCGATATAACCTTTAACCTTTTCTTTTTATGTTTTGATTTATATAATCATATAAAATCATGATGTTTTTAATAAACTAATTAAAAACAAGTAATATAAACATGTTCTAATAATGGGGTTAAATCAAATCAAGGGTTTAGGGGTGTTTGTTGTTTAGCCGACGCCTAACCGAGCCCCAAGGGGGTCTCGGCTTGGCTTATTTCACACCACCGAGACCATATGGTCTCGGTATGGTGGTGGTGGTCTCACGGCAGCAGCAAGGCAAGGGTGATCCCCGACCTCGGTCGGGGTATGGTGATGGTTACGGGTCCGGTTCATGGGTTTTAATCACAGGTCCGGTTCATGAATCATTTTTTTAGGTTTATGATTTTTACAAGTTATGTTATTTTTTTCAAGACTTAAATTAAATTAATTAAAAGCATGAACATGATTAATTTAATTTACATGACTTAGGTTATAAATTTAATTATTAATTCATGAATTTCAACCTAAGTATTTATTATTTAATTAGACTATATAATTAATTAATTATTAAAACCATGACTATAATTAATTAATTTACATGACTTAGGTTATATTATTTATAGATAATAATACATGTTGTAACCTAAGTATTTTACCTTATTTAATTAAAATCATGTTATTTTTAATTAAATACTTTAACCTATAGTTTATTTAATTTACATGTAATAATTAATAAACTATACTATATAATCACATGACTTAGAATAATAATCAGTAAACACTTAAGCTTATATAATTAGCTTAATTATCTAGCTTATATCTAATTATGGAAACTTTCTATTTTTAGAAACTTATTTTATTAGGGCAGCTAATCTATTTATGGAAACTTTCTATTTTTAGAAACTTATCTATTTTAAGCAGTAATTCAATTTTTGGAAACTTTCTATTTTTGGAAACTTTCTATTTTTGGAAACTTTCTATTTTTGGAAACTCTCTATTTTTGGAAACTTTTTATTTTTGGCAACTTTCTATTTTTGGAAACTTTCTATTTTAGGAAACGTGCTATTTTTAGAAAGTCACTTATTATTACACAACAAGTATAACAATACATGAAATACAAGTAATACTTAATCAGAATAGACATAATATATGATAAACACAGTATAAAGCTTAAATCAATAAAACATGACATGAACATATAAAACAAGCTAAGACATGGTATAAAACCAGTTACGTACCCAGTAATCAGATACTTATACACGTATGTATTTATGTAGCATTAGTGATACCGAAGTAGGACTCTTTTCTGTTCATCTTCTTCGTTCACTGGACATAAGGAAAGGATTCTCCGTCCTATCAGTATGGACATTCTTTCCTTATTAGGATTCCCCGTATGCAGCCAACTGTTTTCCCTATTATTTGTTTTATATGTTTTGATTGCTTATGTTTAATTAGAATACCTAAAGCCATATACATGCATGACCAATTTCACCTTGTTTTGGAGGTACCATAACCATAACACTGGAGGCACCAGTGTTATGACTTCACCATGGCGGAGTGATAGCTCGTGGCGTCCCTTTTCAGTTTTGGCCATTTTATTATATTATCAGGTGGGGCGTATGGGTGCATCCTAGTTACATGTTTTCAGCAGATTACTTAGTGTAAATGTGGTGTGTGCCTTGCATCCTTCACAAGGAGTTGATCCCTCCTACCTAAAACCAGTATATTAAATTAGAGGCAGCCCCTCTAATTTGCATGACGAGGTCACCCCTCCAAGTATTCATGCGCGTTGATATTTCATGACCTATATTGGCTAACGGTAAAATATGTTAAACAGTTTTTACAAGATAAACATAAGGCTTTTCAAACTATAAAACCAGTTTTACTAAGATATAACCGGGTTATCCAGGACTTAGTTTCTTCCGCTGTTTCATGCTTTTATGCTTATATTATTCATGCTTTACTTGTACATCCGTGCACTGAGCGTATTGCTCAGCCGTTTTCCTTTTTATGTTCCCAAAACGGTAGGTACTCAGGGACGCTCGTAGACTTTAAGCGTACGTGCATATGGACTGGAAGCTTCCTAGCCTTCTTTACTTTATGCATTTATCTATACTTTGATACTCTTTCCATGGACATTGTTTAGTCCTTTCATTTATAGTACTTATGTTTGTGTGTGATGAGTTCTACTTTTTGACTACCGATGTTTGATTCCGATATTTCCTTTATGGTCATGTAATGTTTAGACATTTATCCTTGTATGCTTTGATGACACGCCATAATCACGCGTGACATTTCCATTTATCAAAATGGGGTGTTACACCAAGTGTCTCGAGAGGAAATGTTTCGGTGATTTCCTTTGGCTCGTAAACACTTTGGTGAGGATCTTCTAAACGAGAAATATGATCGGCCGCTAGATTTTCGGCTCCTTTTTTGTCAAGGATTTCGACATCAAATTCTTGTAGGAGGAGAATCCAACGAAGTAATCTCGGCTTAGCATCTTATTTAGCCATGAGATACTTTATAGCCGAATGATCCGTCTACACTATGCATCGAGTCAAGACGAGGTAAGGTCGGAATTTCTCAAAAGCATATACCACGGCAAGGAATTCCTTCTCCGTTGTAGTGTACTTAAGTTGAGCCTCGGTCATCGTATTGCTAGCATAGTGAATAGGCAAGATGTGCTTTTCATGACGTTGCCCCAAAACGGCCCCAATAGCGTAGTCACTAGCATCACACATGAGCTCAAAGGGGAGGTTCCAGTTGGGAGGAACAAGAATGGGAGCTTCGGTAAGTTTCCTCTTAAGGATTTCAAAGGCTCGTACACAATCTTCGTTAAAGATAAAAGGTGCATCTTTTTTGAGGAGTTGTGTAATAGGTCGAGAAATCTTTGAAAAATCCTTGATGAATCGATGATAAAAGCCCGCGTGGCCTAGGAAACTCCTAACTCCCTTAACGGTTTTGGGATGAGGTAATTTGGCGATGACGTCTACCTTAGCTTTTTCTACCTTAATCCCCGCTTTCGAAACCTTGTGCCCTACGACGATTCCTTCCTTAACCATAAAATGACATTTTTCCCAATTAAGCACAAGGTTGGTTTCCTCACAACATTTTAACATTCACTCAAGATTCGACAAACACGAAGTGAACGAACAACCAAACACGGAAAGATCATCCATAAAGACTTCCATCGTCTTCTCGATCATGTCATGAAAAATAGCCATCATGCACCTTTGAAAGGTTCTCGGTGCATTGCAAAGTCAGAATGGCATTCTACGATAAGCAAACGTTCCATATGGACACGTAAACGTAGTTTTTTCTTGATCACGAGGATTGATGAGGATTTGGAAGTAACCGGAAAAACCATCTAAAAAGCAATAGAAATTGTTTCCCGCAAGACGCTCCAACATTTGGTCCATGAAGGGCAAGGGAAAATGGTCTTTTCGAGTGGCGTCATTTAACTTACGATAGTCGATGCACACCCTCCAACCGGTCACGAGTCGAGTTGGAATTAACTCGTTGGCATCATTTGGCACAACGGTCATTCCTCCCTTCTTAGGGACATAATGAATAGGACTCACCCAAGGGCTATCGGAAATAGGGTAAATCATTCCCGCGTCAAGGAGTTTTAGGACTTCCTTTTTGATGACGTCGTGAATTTTGGGGTTCACCCTCCTTTGACATTGGATTGCAGGTTTGTAGTCCTCCTCTATTAAGATTTTGTGGGTACAAAATTTGGGATCAATCCCCTTAATGTCGGATAATTTCCACGTAATTTCCCCTTTGTTATCCTTTAGAACATCGACAAGTGCGGTTTTTTCATCATTCGAAAGACCCTTCGCAATAATAACCGGCAACTTGTCGTTCTCCTCCAAAAATACATATTCAAGATAAGAAGGTAAATATTTCAATTCGAGGATTGGTGGTTTCTCAATTGAAGATTTGGGCTCGATACTCATAACCTCCTCAGGTGGAGGAAATGGGAAATCTTTAAGAAAGTCCTTGATAATCGAGAAGTCCTCATCGTTGTCGAGGTCTTCGTCACAAGTACGTGGAACATCAAATTCTTCCAACGTAAAAACACCACCTTCAAACGGAGTGAAGGATGGTGTCGAATTATCAAGAATGGGATCAAGCATAGTGGGATTGCCAATATTTTCATCATCACCAAAACCTAGAACTTCTTGTGAAAATTCCTCGCCAACAACGTCGATCATATCAACGAGGTTTATGGTTGCAACGGAATAAACATGAGAAATTTGAGAACTTTAAGTTGCGTTTATAACAAGTTCCTCGTCGTTGAAACGTAAGGTGATTTTTCTAGCATGCACATAAATTAAAGCCATAGACGTATCTAAAAACGAACGACCTAAAATAAGAGGAACTTGAGGATCCGTGGGAATATCGACAATGATAAATTCTACCGGATAATAGAACTTTCCCACTTTCACAAAAACGTCTTCGGCCAATCCACATGCGGGAATCGTGGAATGATCGGCCAACTCGATAGACATTAGTGAAGGAGTAAGATTAGGAAGATTGAGAGACTTAAAGATTGCAAGTGGCATCAAGTTAATACTAGCACCAAGATCGGCCAAGGCATATCATTCTTCCATATCTTGGATTGCACATGGAATCAAGAATTTACCAGGATCACCGACTTTTTGAGGTATGCGGTTAAGATAAACTGATGAACAACTAGACAATTATTGCAATTTCTCCTTGTTGTTTAACATACTCTTAAAGTTAGCGGCAAATCGAGGCATCATGACCAAAGCATCGACAAAACTCACATTGAAATGCACGTCACGAAACATTTTCATAAAAAGCTCAAATTGGTAATTGTCGCGCTCTTGACATTTTTCCTTTCTAAGTCTCGATGGATAGGGCAAAGGTGGTGTGGGTTGAGGCATAGGCATAGCCCTTGGAATCTCGGGTTCCAATTGTGGTAAATGGTCAACCGTAGGTGTGGCATAAGCGGTATTTTATGGGATTGTGACATGATCCTTTTCGACCACAACCTCCGGTTCTTCCTCAATTGCTTCCTTCGTAGGTGCAATTGGTTGAGGATTTGGTTCCTTAAGTGTCTTACCACTTCGTGTGGTAATCACTTTCATCTCTCCCTTACGGTTCGATATGGTAATACTAGGAAGACTACTCGAAGACGGTTTACACATTATAGCCTCAAAGATGGATGAAATTTTATCCTCAAACATAGATTGCCTCTTATCGGCCTTAAGCATCTCTTGTTTTATTTCATGTTGCCCTTGTTCCATTTTTTGTTGGTTTTATTGTAACCTAGTTACATTTCCCTCTATTTTGTTTGTATGGATCTTAATCTCATTTGCTAACTCATTTTTCAACTCCTTTTTCAAGTCATTCTTATACTCGGATCTTAGGCTAATGATCTCTCTTTGAATATTATCAGACCTAGCATCGTTTCCATTAGCGTATTCAACAAATTCATTTGGAAGATCTTTCAAAGTTTGCAAACTCTTGTTGTTGTTTTGAAAATCATTGTTTTGATTTTTGTTTGAAACTTGATTGTTATTAGCTCCTTGATTCCCATAGTTGTTCCCTTTGTAATTGTTTTTGAAACCAACTTGATTGTTTTGATAGTTGTTGTTAGCATTTTGATTGGGAGCAAAACCCGGTGGAGTCATTTGATTAGAGCGGGTAAATTGGCCGTTTTGGTTGTAAGTTCCCGTGGCCACGTAGGCACTCGAAGTGTTACCACCGTTGGTAATGCACTCGGAGAAATCATGACCTCCACCACAATACATGCATGAAACCTCAACCGCTTTAGCCATAGCGGGAGCACTTTGTTCGCCAACTTTGAACTCAATTAAAAGACCTTTAAGCGTATGAAAGATTTTGTTTTCCAAGTTCGCCTCAATTTGGCAAGCATCGATGGTATTGGACAATGAAGGTGAAGCCGAAGACGAAGCCTTACGAACACTCGATGTGTTACGAGGACTATACACCTTAGATCTATTCTCAATAATCAACAACGCTTCCTCAACCGTTTTACACAAAAAATTACCACCCGTGGCGGCATTAAGATAATCCCTCTCATGATCATTCAATCCATTATAAAACGTGTCAATTTGATGCACGTCGGAAAAACCGTGATGAGGACACTCATGTAACATTTCCTTAAACCGATTCCAAGCCGTAGAAAAACTCTCATTAAATTCTTGTGAAAATTTTGAAATCTCGTTTTTCGAATGCGTAGTCGTAGAGGGCAGGAAAAATTGGTTCACAAATTTTGAAACGAGATCCTTCCACGTCTATATAGAATTGGGTGGCTCTTTCTCTAACCAAATTTTAGCGGGCCCCGCTATAGAATACGGAAAAAGCATCATCTTAATTGAGTCATTAGCAACATTCTTAAATTTGCAAGTGGCGGAAGGACGATTGAATTGGCGGATATGGTTGTGCGGGTTGTCTTTTTCATCACCACGGAATTTGTTGTTTTGGATCATCGACAACAAACCCGTTTTCACTTCAAAATTATCTGCAAAGATGGCGGGAATCACAATAGCCTCTCCATACCTCTTGGTGGGTGCTTGAAGTAACTCCATCATAGTTCGATTCTCCATGGTTGGTTCTTCTTCTATGATAGGTTCGTCAATCGGAGACTCCTCACTAGAAAGGTTAGGTGTGGTCTCCTTTTGGTTTTTTCGTTTACGTGCACGTCTTGCTTGATTACGAGTAAGCATAAACGTCACGTACAACGTGGGGATGAGCAAATAAGATTCTTTTTGGTGTTTTTAATTTTTCCAATTTTTTGTGGTTTTTGATTGTTTTTACCTTTTTTAGATTTTGGTGAATGTATTAAGTAGACAAAAATCTACAAATCTCTCCTCAAATAAAATCTCTTGATTAAAGGAGCCTCAAGGAATGAAAATGAATACGTGAAGTGAACGCCTTCGATGACTTTAGAACGTTGGTGGAACACCAAAACGTTCAAGAGGGTTTAATCAAATGAAACCAAGAAAAAATATATGATACTTAGATAATACTTTGGTTGGCAAACCCTCGATTAGCCCTTTTTATCTAAACACGCACAAGCAAGCGGGGAAACGAGGTGGCGCGAAGCACTTAATAGCCTTTTTCCTTAGGGTATATTTTATAATACCCGCCTTATACCCACCTTATAGTTTGTGTTTGTCAAAATTAAGCTTCACGAAAGTAATTATCTATTTTGTCTTTTTTCTTGTTTGAGATTCGAATACAATGATTGAGTAATGACCTCCCAATCAAGGTTGTGTTTTCACACTTTTGGAGTACTTGTGAATTTATTTTTCTACGTATACAATATAGTAATATTCACACAAAAAACGAAAATCGATAATACGTATTAGTAGAGTGCTACTAATACAGATAGCCATTATGGCTAGTATAAAAACAACAATTGTTCAAATTAAAACACAACACGCCTCCCCGGCAGCGGCGCCAAAATGATAGTTAAGTTTTACAACCTTGTTTAGGAAAACAAAGTGTAATTAGGGTAAGTACGACGGTTTAGGAATCCCGTGCACAAATGACCCAAAAGTGGGGATCGTTCTCAAGGAGGCTTGTGTGTTGTGTAAAGAGATGATTAAGTGTTTGTGATTATATTGATGAGAAATAAAAGTAGAAAAGTGATAAGTGTGAAAACACTCATCAATAATGATCCATAAATCAGTTAAAACACAGTCAAATACATTATATTTAACTGAAAATTATCAGAATTACGTGGGTATTTGTATTTTATGTGTTTTCAGGTAAGAAGATACATTTTTGAGCAAACACGCGGTTCAAGGACTTATTTGATGAAAAGACGAAGAAAATGACGAATCAAGCTTCAAGGACCTTACTTTCCAAAGTTACAAAGAAGGAGGACTTAAAGTGTAACTTTTATAAGACAAAGGATGATAAAGGGACTTGATTTAAAAGTGCTAAACACTTCTGATTAAAGAATGAAGAATGAAGGACCAAAATGAAAACAATGGAGAAAGTTAACTTTTCTTTAACTTTTGTATACTTGGTCAAAGTTTTCATTCACAGTCAAAACTAACACAAGTTACAAAAAACACGTCTTCATTCTTCTTCTCCAAACGAAGAGAGAGAAACAATCGGTTATACCTTTCCACCACCAATAACCTGCAAGTGCAAATCAATAATAATCCAAGAAGACTCAGGCGAAGAATACAACTACAAAAATGATCCTCTCTTCCTCCTCTACAAGATGATGAAAATGAATTAGATCAAAGATGAGAAACGAAGAAAGCCCCAAAATCTCTGAAGAACACTAATTGATCAAGAACCTCGTATTAAACACGTGGCGACTGCAGATTGGACAAGACACGTCACTCCACTCTTCAAACGGCTATAAATAGAGATCAAGACCTTCATTTTTCGGTGGTTAGCTAGGTGTAGTTACACATAGTTAGTATTAGGAGTAGAAGTAATTAGTTAGGATTTACTTAATAACGATTCTAGTTAGTTGATTCTGTTAAGGAGTTTAGATTTCAGTTGTAACCGAATTCTCTTTTAACCATTAATGGAAGATAAAGATTTTCTACATTCATGAAATACATCAATCCTTTCTGTTAATCTCATCCATTTTCTATTATGATTTGTTGATAATCTTGTACTCATATCTTTTCTATATACAGTTTTCTTTATTTTGATCTACTATTTACATTGAATAGTTAAAATTCTTAACAACCTGTTATAAGATCAGTTTAGAGATTTAGATATGGTTGTAACTGATTTTTTTTAATCCTCTCAAATCCTCCTTTTTAATCTTTCTACAAGCTAGTTTTCGTTTACTTTTGGTTAGATTGTTTCAAGTAGAGTGATTACAAAAGCTTTTAAAAATCTTCAAGTTTCAAGCTATTTGAAGTGATAAGCTCATAAGCTCATCTGAGCTTATGAGAAGTTTTATTTTACCATCAGACTTTCGAAAAAAGCTTTTTAGTTTCATGTTTTAAATTTCAGATTAATAATCAGTTTAGGTCTCGAACAGTGAGCCGTTGGTTTAGAACTATTGAGGAATCGTTTTATAGCATATTGCTTATTTATGATTATGCAGGTTTGTTGCTTTAGATGATAAGTTGGTGTTTCTGTTATATTGAGTTGATATAGCTTATCATAAACAAGATGCTGATCATGATTTCTATAAGCAGTTTTACTGCTTAACTCGACAGCATAGTATTTTGTCTTTGCGTTGTTTTTGCAGGTTTCTGTTTTCGAAGATTCAAGACAAATAATCTTTTCAGTTGAGTGGTAGCAAGTAGATCAGCCAAAGATTAGATTTCAGATTGATTCTAGTTAAGCGTGCTCAGCGCTCCGCTTCACCATCAAAGGGCTAACTTCGGATGAATCGTTTAAGCTCATTCTAGTTTCTGCATTTATTAGTGTAATCTACTAGTATTTCACGTGCAATATGATCAGATTGATTTGTTAGTTGTTATTCGATAATTGTTGAACTTTAGTGGAGATTTTAGTCCATTTGGTTGAATTGGATGTGTAACGTGTCCGTTTGGTAGAACGTTGCTGTTACTGTTGTAGTACTTGCAATACTCGTAAAGCTTCATTACTTAGTAGTTCTTTATTGTTTCTGGAACAATTTTTTTAGTTTAGTTGCACATTGTATTGACTTGAATTGGACTATTGAGCCCGTTTGAGTATAACTGCACTTTTTGTATTGATTTTTAACCTCTAGATATTCAAGATATCAATTTAATATTTCAATGACCAAGTGATTAGGAGTTACTGTTTTGTTTTTAGACATGTTGAGTAGATTTGTTTTTAGTTGGGCTAGTTTACTTGTTTGGTATGTTCATTAGTTTGCTACTAATATGGTAATTTCTTGATCAGTATAATAGTACTAGAATAATTAGTTTATTGATGTTTGTTTGCATTTGTAGTTCATATTCCTGTATCCCAATTATACATACAATATAATATTAGTATTTTCATACTAGTAGTAGTATTGTTTATCTGTTAGCCTTAAGGTAGTTCATTAATTGAAATTTTGGTCCATTTTATTAGTTAGCCATTAGTTGTATGGTAAGCTTGTTTTGTTGGGCCGGTTATACATGTTTGGCTCGTTTGATTTGTATTGGACTTTTTTTTGTTTCATATAACTGTTACCAGCTTTTTAGAATAGGTATATTAGAATAGTTTGAATAATAGTATAATAATAGTTTAATATTTTGTATTTTACATTTCTTATATTTTGTGCATTTGATTGTCGTACTTGCTAAACGTTTTAATGTAGTAAGTATATGTAGTATAAATAGTACTTTTTTTCTTTTTACATGCTTTGTGTGCCAAGTAGTCATAAATACAAATCAAGCTATTTTTACCAAGAACAATTAAGTCAAGCTTAAAAACGTTATATCAATTCGATTAGATACCGAGAACAAAAACGAACTAAAAAGACAATTATTAAATGGCGCCGCTGCCGGTTCTTTTCGTGAAGATTAATGGTTTCGAGTGAGACGATTGGATTTTGGGATCCGTTCACTTTGAGAACTTATTTTTACGTATTATAAATAAAAAAGATAAAAAAAAATCAAAAAGATAAAAATACAAAAAAATAAAAAATCATAAAAATCAATTCTTTTCCTAAAGAATTGAACCAAAAAAAATAAAAAATCCAAAAAAAAGTAATCTTTTTCCAAAAAGATTACACCCAAAAATATATATTATATCGGTTTTCATCGTTTTTACGTACATATAGTATTTTTCTTAAAAAAATCAAATAAATACAAAAATATTTTCTCTATATTATTATATGTAAATACGTATACGTATAAGAACAACCAATACACATATCTTCCATAAGTATTGCCGAGGCAATACACCGTGTTAGGGGCGTTCCGGTCCTTGACACGTGTATCGATCGAATTTAATTAAGCAAGAATAGATAAATACTTCCAATAGGCAATAATTCGAAGAATACAAACTACAAAGTGAATAGAAAGGTGATGTGCTATAAAATGCCATCTAAGGGTCAATAGGTACTTAAGTGCTCCGCGCCACCTACCCCCCCCCCCCCCCCCCCCCCCGTTCACTAGTGCGTATTCTGAGAAGGAAGGCTTGATTGGGGGTCTTGCACCCAAGTAGTAATTACATATATTATACTTTCTTGTGGATATTTCATATTGAACCTCGAGGGAGATAATCTCTTCTCTTTCAAAATTCGACCGAGAGCTTATCTCTCACTACTCGAGTTTATTTACACGTGTACTCGCACACGTGTAAACATACCACTTTTGGTGTATTACTTTCTTCCCCGAGGAAGCTTTTAGACGTCATTTCACTTGTATATACATTCGACCATTTTGCCACACATGTATAATCGTCCTATTTTGGAGATATTACAAGACGAGCATTATCAAGCTGTGTATGGGCCTTGTGCGACTTGTGGAGGACCGCATGGTGCAAATAATTGTCATCTATACGCGAGCGATTATGATCAAGGGTTTAATGAGGATTTTCAAAATCAAGAATTTTTAAATCAAGACGATTTTCAAAATGAAGAGAATTTTCAAAGTCATAATCAAACAACCTTTCACAATCAAGGCATTTTTCATTTCAGTAAAGACGCTTTTAATTATGTAACGCAAGCACTTTAGAAAATGAAAGAGGCAACTGATTCGAACATCTTATGCTTGCGAACAGACGTCTTGCGACTCATGAGACCTAACGATGCTTTACCTGATGATGAGCCTTCATTGAGAGTAGATGTTGAGGATGATACACTTAGTGATGTTCCTATTATAGACCCTTCCATCTCTCCACCGACTATACTTGAGCCATACACACCTTCATCACCTTTACCTCACATGGGACCCATCGACTCTTTAACCATGGGGGACGAGCCTCTTAGCACTAATATAAACACCAATTCGGATGAATTAACCTCTTCTAGTGTTGAGAACCTTATCCCAATCCAAAGAGAGCTTGAGGGTGTTTCCAATGAACCATGTGACGAGCCTTATATTGATACCTCTTCTCCTCATGATCACATTGAGATTTCATCACATGTTGACCTTCATGCTACTACTAGTGATTTTGGTGACTTTGATCTTGATGAATTGTTTAAAGAAAAGAATAATGAGATTGAGGAAGAGTTTGTGAAAGACTTACCACAAATAGAGGATGATGATTGTGATTCTAGTGACGCATCTTATGCTATATCATCCGATGACTTGTCTTGTCAAGATAACATTCCTAATTTGGATGAAGAGTTTGCTCCTATAGGAAATGTGGATCCTTCTCCTCCCCCATCTTATGATTCTTGTGATGAAACCTTTTATGATCTTTCTGATAGTGATGAATCCTTTACTTCTGATGATGATGACTCCATTTCTTCTATGACTCCTTCATCTATTCCTCTAAGTGATTTTGTGATACATTCAAATCCTCTTTTTGAGACATGTTTTGATAATCCACTTTTTGAGGAGTGTGAAGAACCTAATAATGAGTCTATAGAAGAAGAACCCTTGATTGATCATCCTTCACTGGTTTTTGAGGATACACCTATTGATTTTCATGATCATATCATCCCTTTGAGTGATTCTCTCATTAATACACCTCCTTTTGAGCCTTATGTTCCCACCCTCCCACCCTTGAAGTTGGTTATTGATGAAGATCCTTTTCTCTTAAAGATTGATACTTTTTCATCTAAGGCACCTTTAGAACTCAAAACCTTTGATATGGACTCTTTTATGGATATTGATGCCACCATAGAGGATACTCTTGCACATTTTGATATAGAGGTCAACGATAGTGTTTTTAATTTGGAAGAGGAGGTTTGTCTTATTACTACATTGCTTTTTGGGAACATAGAGCCTACACCTCCTCCACAAGACACTATTAATTTTGATCCTCCTTTCACTATGCCTTCTATGGAAGATTACCCACCTTTTGATGATGATGACGAGCCTAACATGGACATAATAGTTATGAATGTTTTGATACCTACACCTTCATTGTCTCATGATGCTTTGATAACTAAGGGGGAATCTCATATGGTGGATACGAGTTCATCTCCTTATTTTCCCATGAAGGAAAAGGTTTTTGATCCTGGGATACGTATGTTTGGGAAAAATCGGTTTTCATCTACTCCACTTAAGAGTGTGACTTCTATTGAGATTTAATTCTTGTATGAGCTTACTTTGGTGATGCTACCTACTTTGGAGTTGTTCACTTGTCGAGATGGAAACTATGTATTTGATCCTGGTGTGCTTCCTATTTGAGAGATTTTACATGTTGGACCAACTTGAGACACGTTGGACCGTTCCATTTATCGAGGCGGATATTGTAATCTTATAGTAAATGGCAACGTGCTAAGTTTGAGTGTATCATGTGAGATGTGCTTCAAAGTTGATATCTTTATTCGCCATGATGGTTTCCCCAAGGACAACTTAATTCGGGGCCGAGTCGAGCTAGCGACTTAGGGTTAAAAAAACTCAAGCAGTGAATAACTAGGCGGATATTAAAGAATGAAGAATGAAGGACCAAAATGAAAACAATGGAGAAAGTTAACTTTTCTTTAACTTTTGTATACTTGGTCAAAGTTTTCATTCACAGTCAAAACTAACACAAGTTACAAAATACACGTCTTCATTCTTCTTCTCCAAACGAAGAGAGAGAAACAATCGGTTATACCTTTCCACCACCATTAACCTGTAAGTGCAAATCAAGAATAATCCAAGAAGATTCAGGCGAAGAATACAACTACAAAAATGATCCTCTCTTCCTCCTCTACAAGATGATGCAAATGAATTAGATCAAAGATGAGAAACGAAGAAAGCCCCAAAATCTCTGAAGAACACTAATTGATCAAGAACCTCGTATTAAACACGTGGCGACTGCAGATTGGACAAGACACGTCACTCCATTCTTCAAACGGCTATAAATAGAGATCAAGACCTTCATTTTTCGGTGGTTAGCTAGGTGTAGTTACACATAGTTAGTATTAGGAGTAGAAGTAATTAGTTAGGATTTACTTAATAACGATTCTAGTTAGTTGATTCTGTTAAGGAGTTTAGATTTCAGTTGTAACCGAATTATCTTTTTACCATTAATGGAAGATAAAGATTTTCTACATTCATGAAATACATCAATCCTTTCGGTTAATCTCATCCATTTTTTGTTATGATTTGTTAATAATCATGTACTCATATCTTTTCTATATACAGTTTTCTTTATTTTCATCTACTATTTACATTGAATAGTTAAAATTCTTAACAACCTGTTATAAGATCAGTTTAGAGATTTAGATATGGTTGTAACTGATTTTTTTTAATCCTCTCAAATCCTCCTTTTTAATCTTTCTACAAGCTAGTTTTCGTTTACTTTTGGTTAGATTGTTTCAAGTAGAGTGATTACAAAATCTTTTAAAAATCTTCAAGTTTCAAGCTTTTTGAAGTGATAAGCTCATAAGCTCATCTGAGCTTATGAGAAGTTTTTTTACCATCAGACTTTCAAAATAAGCTTTTTAGTTTCATGTTTTAAATTTCAGATTAATAATCAGTTTAGGTCTCGAACTGTGAGCCGTTGGTTCAGAACTGTTGTGGAATCGTTTTATAGCATATTGCTTATTTGTGATTATGCAGGTTTGTTGCTTTAGATGATAAGTTGGTGTTTCTGTTATATTAAGTTGAAATAGCTTATCATAAACAAGATGCTGATCATGATTTCTATAAGCAGTTTTACTGCTTAACTCGACAGCATAGTATTTTGTCTTTGCGTTGTTTTTGCAGGTTTCTATTTTCGAAGATTCAAGACAGATAATCTTTTCAGTTGAGTGGTAGCAAGTAGATCAGCCAAAGATTAGATTTCAGATTGATTCTAGATAAGCGAGCTCAGCGCTCCGCTTCACCATCAAAGGGCTAACTTCGGATGAATCGTTTAAGCTGATTCTAGTTTCTGCATTTATAGTGTAATCTACTGGTATTTCGCTTGCAATATGATCTGATTGATTTGTTAGTTTTTATTCGATAATTGTTGAACTTTAGTGGAGATTTTAGTCCATATGGTTGAATTGGATTTGCAACGTGTCCGTTTGGTAGATCGTTACTGTTACTGTTGTAGTACTTGCAATACTCGTAAAGCTTCATTACTTAGTAGTTCTTTATTGTTTCTAGAACAATTATTTTAGTTTAGTTGCACATTGTATTGACTTGAATTGGACTGTTGAGCCCGTTTGAGTATAACTGCACTTTTTGTATTGATTTTTAACCTCTAGATATTCAAGATATCAATTTACTATTTCAATGACCAAGTGATTAGGAGTTACTATTTTGTTTTTAGACAAGGTGAGTAGATTTGTTTTTAGTTTGGCTAGTTTACTTGTTTGGTATGTTCATTAGTTTGCTACTAATATGGTAATTTCTTGATCAGTATAATAGTACTAGTATAATTAGTTTATTGATGTTTGTTTGCATTTGTAGTTCATATTCCTGTATCCCAATTATACATACAGTATAATATTAGTATTGTCATACTAGTAGTAGTATTGTTTATCTGTTAGCCTTAAGGTAGTTCATTAATTGAAATTTTGGTCCATTTTATGAGTTAGCCATTAGTTGTATGGTAAGCTTGTTTTGTTGGGCCGGTTATACATGTTTGGCTCGTTTGATTTGTATTGGACTTTTTTTGTTTCATATAACTGTTACCAACTTTTTAGAATAGGTATATTAGAATAGTTGGAATAATAGTATAATAATAGTTTAATATTTTGTATTTTACATTTATTATATTTTGTGTATTTGATTGTCGTACTTGCTAAACGTTTTAATGTAGTAAGTATATGTAGTATAAATAGTATTTTTTTTCTTTTTACATGCTTTGTGTGCAAAGTAGTCATAAATACCAATCAAGCTATCTTTACCAAGAACAATTAAGTCAAGCTTAAAAACGTTATATCAATTCGATTAGATACCGAGAACAAAAACGAACTAAAAAGACAATTATTAAATGACTCCGCTGCCGGTTCTTTTCGTGAAGATTAACGGTTTCGAGTGAGAAGATTGGATTTTGGGATCCGTTCACTTTGTGAACGTTATTTTTACGTATTATAAACAAAAAAGATAAAAAAAATCAAAAAGATAAAAATACAAAAAAATAAAAAATCACAAAAATCAATTCTTTTCCTAAAGAATTGAACCAAAAAAAATAAAAAATCCAAAAAAAAGTAATCTTTTTCCTAAAAGATTACACCCAAAAATATCTATTATACCGGTTTTCATCGTTTTTACGTACATATAGTATTTTTCTTAAAAAAATCAAATAAATACAAAAATATTTTCTCTATATTATTATATGTAAATACGTATACGTATAAGAACAACCAATACACATATCTTCCATAAGTATTGCCGAGGCAATACACCGTGTTAGGGGCGTTCCGGTCCTTGACACGTGTATCGATCGAATTTAATTAAGCAAGAATAGATAAATACTTCCAATAGGCAATAATTCGAAGAATACAAACTACAAAGTGAATAGAAAGGCGATGTGCTATAAAATGCCATCTAAGGGTCAATAGGTACTTAAGTGCTTCGCGCCACCTAGCCCCCCCCCCCCCCCCCCCGTTCACGAGTGCGTATTCTAAGAAGGAAGGCTTGATTTGGGGTCTTGCACCCAAGTAGTAATTACATATATTATACTTTCTTGTGGATATTTCATATCGAACCTCGAGGGAGATAATCTCTTCTCCTTCAAAAGTCGACCGAGAGCTTATCTCTCACTACTCGAGTTTATTTACACGTGTACTCGCACATGTGTAAACATACCACCTTTGGTGTATTACTTTCTTCCCCGAGGAAGCTTTTAGACGTCATTTCACTTGTATATACATTCGACCATTTTGCCACACATGGATAATCGTCCTATTTTGGAGATATTACAAGACGAGCATTATCGAGCTGTGTATGGGCCTTGTGTGACTTGTGGAGGACCGCATGGTGATAATAATTGTCATCTATACGCGAGCGATTATGATCAAGGGTTTAATGAGGATTTTCAAAATCACGAATTTTTAAATCAAGACAATTTTCAAACTGAAGAGAAATTTAAAAGTCATAATCAAACAACCTTTCACAATCAAGGCATTTTTCATTTCTAGAGTAAAGACGCTTTTAAATTTGTAATGCAAGCACTTGAGAAAATGAAAGAGGCAACTGATCCGAACATCTTAGGCTTGCGAACAGACGTCTTGCGACTCATGAGACCTGACGGTGCTTTACCTGATGATGAGCCTTCTTTGAGAGTAGATGTTGAGGATGATACACTTAGTGATGTTCCTATTATAGACCCTTCCATCTCTCCACCGACTATACTTGAGCCATACACACCTTCATCACCTTTACCTCACATGGGACCCACCGACTCTTTAACCCTAGGGGACGAGCCTCTTAGCACTAACATAAACACCAATTCGGATGAATTAACCTCTTCTAGTGTTGAGAACCTTATCCCAATCCAAAGAGAGCGTGAGGGTGTTTCCAATGAACCATGTGACGAGCCTTATATTGATACCTCTTCTCCTCATGATCACATTGAGATTTCATCACATGTTGACCTTCATGCTACTACTAGTGATTTTGGTGACTTTGATCTTGATGAATTGTTTAAAGAAAAGGATAATGAGATTGAGGAAGAGTGTGTGAAAGACTTACCACAAATGGAGGATGATAATTGTGATTCTAGTGACGCATCTTATGCTATATCATCTGATGACTTGTCTTGTCAAGATAACATTCCTAATTTGGATGAAGAGTTTGCTCCTATAGGAAATGTGGATCGTTCTCCTCTCCCATCTTATGATTCTTGTGATGAAACCTTTGATGATCTTTCTGATAGTGATGAATCATTTACTTCTGATGATGATGACTCCATTTCTTCTATGACTGCTTCATCTATTCCTCTAAGTGATTTTGTGATACATTCAAATCCTCTTTTTGAGACATGTTTTGATAATCCACTTTTTGAGGAGTGTGAAGAACCTAATAATGAGTCTATAGAAGAAGAACCCTTGATTGATCATCCTTCACTGGTTTTTGAGGATACACCTATTGATTTTCATGATCATATCATCCCTTTGAGTGATTCTCTCATTAATACACCTCCTTTTTAGCCTTATGTTCCCACCCTCCCACCCTTGAAGTTGGTTATTGATGAAGATCCTTTTCTCTTAGAGATTGATACTTTTTCATCTAAGGCACCTTTAGAACTCAAAACCTTTGATATGGACTCTTTTATGGATATTGATGCCACCATAGAGGATACTCTTGCACATTTTGATATAGAGGTCAATGATAGTGTTTCTAATTTGGAAGAGGAGGTTCGTCTTATTACTACATTGCTTTTTGGGAACATAGAGCCTACACCTCCTCCATAAGACACTATTAATATTGATCCTCCTTTCACTATGCCTTCTATGGAAGATTACCCACCTTTTGATGATGATGACGAGCCTAACATGGACATAATAGTTATGAATGTTTTGATACCTACACCTTCATTGTCTCATGATGCTTTGATAACTAAGGGGGAATCTCATATGGTGGATACGAGTTCATCTCCTTATTTTCCCATAGAGGGAAAGGTTTTTGATCCTAGGATACGTATGTTTGGGAAAAATCGGTTTTCATCTACTCCACTTAAGAGTGTGACTTCTATTGAGATGGAATTCTTGTATGAGCTTACTTTGGTGATGCTACCTACTTTGGAGTTGTTCACTTGTCGAGATGGAAACTATGTATTTGATCCTGGTGTGCCTCCTATTTGAGAGATTTTATATGTTGGACAAACTTGAGACACGTTGGACCGTTCCATTTATCATTGCGGATATTGTAAATCTTATAGTAAATGACAACGTGCTAAGTTTGAGTGTATCATGTGAGATGTGCTTCAAAGTGGATATCTTTATTCGCCATGATGGTTTCCCCAAGGACAACTTAATTCGGGGCCGAGTCAAGCTAGCGACTTAGGGTTAAAAAACTCAAGCAATGAATAACTAGGTTAGAAAACGTAGAGTAGATCTAAATAGGTTAGGTTTAATTAAAAGGATGTTATAGTAGAGTTAAAGTGGAGGGGTGCCTCTCTTCGTCTTTTCGTGTTTGTTTCAAGGGTTGCTCTCTCTCGTTTCATGCTTGGAGCTTATGGAGGAGGCCCGTGTATCTGGTTCACTTCGATTAGTTTTTGCTATCGTGATATTCAAAACACTTATGCTTAAAATGAATACCCTTTAGTTGTCTCTTCCTTAACTTGGGTTAAGCAAAGTAATCAATGTAATAAGTGTAGGGGAGTTTACTCCAATACTCTTAAACATTGAGGACAATGTTTATCTTATGTGTAGGGGAGACTTCTATCGAAGTGACCTTACCTAGACCATTGCCTTAACTTCAGGATAACTTAGAAAATTAATTTTTCAAACATTTTTTAAGTTTTTGATCTACTTTGGCCACCAAAAATATGCATTCATAATTTTTGCATTAATCATTTTTCATTTGCATAACACATTTGCATTGTATATATTTCTTCTTTTATTTTTCATCAAAAGTTGGAAAAAGGAAAAAAAATAATAAAAACATGGTTTAACAAATTTAGACTTCGTTGACATATTAGGCCCGCCATGGATATTTTGACTCAACCCGAGTTTGCTTATCTAAGCACTCTCTAGCTAGTATCCTTAACCATGTAGTCCTTCATTGGTCTATTAGGCTAAGCATCCACTAGTCTCATTATTTGAGATTTTAAATTTGTGGAGAATGGGAAATGATAGAGTTGAAACAAGTATAAAAGGGCTAGACAAACTTCATGATAATTACTTGTGGCTAAACCCTTCTCTTCTTTGCCTCTAATTTCTTCGCATGTATATATGTTAATAAATAATCAAGAACGGTTTTAATCGGTTTGTAATCTCTAATGCATTTTTGACTAATCATTCATGGTTGATATAAGTACGTCTTAAGATTCTAAGTTAGGACGTTTTATGTGTACTAGACTTACGTCATTCTTAATATTTAACGGGTGTTTTTCCTTTTATTCTTTTCAGATTTCTTTGTGAGGAATAAGAAAAATAAAGCGGATTACAAAAAAATGAGTGGCTAGAAAAAAAAGGAAAAAAAAAAGATGGCGGATGTAAATTAAGAGCGGCTCCCAAGAGGGGCAATGAAGTGTTAATTATAGTAACTATTAGATTCCAATATTACCTTGATGGGTTGCGGGGATTTAATAGTTGCTCCAATCCAATATTACCTTGACGGGCTGCGGGGTTGAAGATCCAAAGTCTCAAAAAGATGGGTGATGTAAATTATTCCGTGAGTTTTATTTTTCTTTCCTTAGCGAGTGTGTAGCTACTTATTAATGCATGACATGAGGACCTTACACATAAGGCGAATAACTTGTTACTCTCGAGTTGGACTTATTTTAATTGTGAGCGGTTTTTCGAGTAATGGATGAGAGGATTACTTAGGATTAAAACCGTGCTTCCTTATTTTTGGATTTTACATTTCTTATATTTCACGCTTTAAATAATGACAAATTTGCTCTCAAGCAATTTGCTCAAATAATAACCGGTTCCACATTTAATTGTCATGAATAAGTTGATGCACTCTTTACTTGTTAATACAATGATCCCATTTTTAATCTTGGTATGGGGAAAGTGAAACTTTAGGGTGATAAGTGTCCATGGTACCAAAGCCCTAATTTAAGTCAATGATTTCTTTATGAGTTATTTCCATCAAAACCATTTATGAAAAAATCAAAAAATATATAAATAGAATTGTTTTCTTTGCATGGCATTGTAAATATTCAAAATCATTCATCATGTAGTATATGAGAAAAGTGCACTCTAGAGCTTTAAAATGCTGCATTGCATGAGGTCATGGCAATGGTCAAGTGGAGGGGAGTTGATAAGTGTGAAAAAACTCATAAATAATGATCCATAAATCACTTAAAACACAGTCGAATACATTATATTTAACTAAAAATTATTAGAATTACGTGGGTATTTGTGTTTCATGTGTTTTCAGGTAAGAAGATACATTTTTGAGCAAACACGCGGTTTCAAGGACTTATTTGATGAAAAGACGAAGAAAATGACGAATCAAGCTTCAAGGACCTTACTTTCCAAAGTTACAAAGAAGGAGGACTTAAAGTGTAACTTTTATAAGACAAAGGATGATAAAGGGACTTGATTTAAAAGTGCTAAACACATTTGATTAAAGAATGAAGAAAGAAGGACCAAAATGAAAACAAAGGAGAAAGTTAACTTTTCTTTAACTTTTGTATACTTGGTCAAAGTTTTCATTCACAGTCAAAAGTAACACAAGTTACAAAACACACGTCTTCATTCTTCTTCTCTAAACGAAGAGAGAGAAACAATCGGTTATACCTTTCCACCACCATTAACCTACAAGTGCAAATCAAGAATAATCCAAGAAGATTCAGGCGAAGAATACAACTACAAAAATGATCCTCTGTTCCTCCTCTACAAGATGATGCAATTGAATTAGATCAAAGATGAGAAACGAAGAAAGCCCCAAAATCTCTAAAGAACACTAATTGATCAAGAACCTCGTATTAAACACGCGGCGACTGCAGATTGGACAAGACACGTCACTTCACTCTTCAAACGGCTATAAATAGAAATCAAGACCTTCATTTTTCTGGTGGTTAGCTAGGTGTAGTTACACATAGTTAGTATTAGGAGTAGAAGTAATTAGTTAGGATTTACTTAATAACGATTCTAGTTAGTTGATTCTGTTAAGGAGTTTAGATTTCAGTTGTAACCGAATTCTCTTTTAACCATTAATGGAAGATAAAGATTTTCTATATTCATGAAATACATCAATCCTTTCTGTTAATCTCATCCATTTTCTGTTATGATTTGTTGATAATCTTATACTCATAACTTTTCTATATACAATTTTCTTTATTTTCATCTACTGTTTACATTGAATAGTTAAAATTCTTAACTACCTGTTATAAGATCAGTTTAGAGATTTAGATATGGTTGTAATTGATTTTTTTTAATCCTCTCAAATCCTCCTTTTTAATCTTTCTACAAGCTAGTTTTCGTTTACTTTTGGTTAGATTGTTTTAAGTAGAGTGATTACAAAAGCTTTTAAAAATCTTCAAGTTTCAAGCTTTTTGAAATGATAAGCTCATAAGCTCATCTGAGCTTATGAGAAGTTTTATTTTACCATCAGACTTTCAAAATAAGCGTTTTAGTTTCAGTTTTAAATTTCAGATTAATAATCAGTTTAGGTCTCGAACTGTGAGTCGTTGGTTCAGAACTGTTGAGGAATCGTTTTATAGCATATTGCTTATTTGTGATTATGCAGGTTTGTTGCTTTAGATGATAAGTTGGTGTTTCTGTTATATTGAGTTGAAATAGCTTATCATAAACAAGATGCTGATCATGATTTCTATAAGCAGTTTTACTGCTTAACTCGACGGCATAGTATTTTGTATTTACGTTGTTTTTGCAGGTTTCTGTTTTCGAAGATTCAAGACAAATAATCTTTTCAGTTGAGTGGTAGCAAGTAGATCAGCCAAAGATTAGATTTCAAATTGACTCTAGCTAAGCGAGCTCAGCGCTCCGCTTCACCATCAAAGGGCTAACTTTGGATGAATCGGTTAAGCTCATTCTAGTTTCTGCATTTATTAGTGTAATCTACTGGTATTTCGCTTGCAATATGATCAGATTGATTTGTTAGTTGTTATTCGATAATTGTTGAACTTTAGTGGAGATTTTAGTCCATTTGGTTGAATTGGATGTGCAACGTGTCCGTTTGGTAGATCGTTGCTGTTACTGTTGTAGTACTTGCAATACTTTTAAAGCTTCATTACTTAGTAGTTCTTTATTGTTTCTGGAACAATTTTTTTAGTTTAGCTTCACATTGTATTGACTTGAATTGGACTGTTGAGCCCGTTTGAGTATAACTGCACTTTTTGTATTGATTTTTAACCTCTAGATATTCAAGATATCAATTTAATATTTCAATGACCAAGTGATTAGGAGTTACTGTTTTGTTTTTAGACATGTTGAGTAGATTTGTTTTTAGTTGGGCTAGTTTAGTTGTTTGGTATGTTCATTAGTTTGCTACTAATATGGTAATTTCTTGATCAGTATAATAGTACTAGTATAATTAGTTTATTGATGTTTGTTTGCATTTGTAGTTTTTATTCATGTATCCCAATTATACATACAGTATAATATTAGTATTTTCATACTAGTAGTAGTATTGTTTATCTGTTAGCCTTAAGGTAGTTCATTAATTTAAATTTTGGTCCATTTTATTAGTTAGCCATTAGTTGTATGGTAAGCTTGTTTTGTTGGGCCGGCTATACATGTTTGGCTCGTTTGATTTGTATTGGATTTTTTTTTGTTTCATATAACTGTTAGCAACTTTTTAGAATAGGTATATTAGAATAGTTTGAATAATAGTATAATAATAGTTTAATATTTTGTATTTTACATTTCTTATATTTTGTGCGTTTGATTGTCGTACTTGCTAAATGTTTTAATGTAGTAAGTATATGTAGTATAAATAGTATTTTTTTTCTTTTTACATGCTTTGTGTGCCAAGTAGTCATAAATACCAATCAAGCTATTTTTACCAAGAACAATTAAGTCAAGCTTAAAAACGTTATATCAATTCGATTAGATACCGAGAACAAAAACGAACTAAAAAGACAACTATTAAAAAGAGATGAGAAAGGGATGACGGTTACGATTATGAATTACACTAAGACGAAGTCGTGCACGTAAAACCGTAAAAAGTGACTAATTTTAAAAATTACCCTAAAACTTCCTAGAAAATTGCAATAAATCTTAAATAATGTAATTAGAGTTTACAAAAAATCAAAAATCACCCAAACCTTTTATTTAATTAAATGATAATTTTTTAATGCTAATTAAAGCCCAAAAAACCAAATTAATTAATAAAAATCCCAAAATGAGATTTTTTTAATTGTAAACCTCTAAAATACCTTAACTAAATTTAAAACTATTTTTGAAAATTTTAAAATTAATGAAAACTATTTATAAACAATTAAAAACTATTAAAAGTTAAAATAATTATAAAAATTAATCTAATGACAATAAAATTAATCTTAAAATTTTAAAATTCCTTAGTTAATGTATTTGAACTAGGAAAAATGAAAAACTTGTAAAAATCTAAATTTTAATTTTTAATAATAAAATAATATTAAAAATCCAAAATCTATAAAAAATTCTAAAAAGTTGCAAACTAGTTTATTTTAACCTAAATAAAACAGAAATGAACTTGAAATTACAAAATTACCCCTAATGGGCCTTCAATTGGGCCTAATACCCAAACAGTTCTGTTAGCCTCAAAATATTGAGTCAAACAAGAATGTTCGGTCATAGGTTTCTATTGTAATATTTATTAGAACGTTGTAATAGGTAGTTATTTAGTCGTGGTTCACGGGCTTGGATTTAAACTAATTAAAGTCCAAAAGACAAGCTCGGCCCAATATATAGTCCATTAAAGCCCGCATGTGGGTGGACTATATATACTAGCCTCCTAGCATGTTAGGAGGGTGGATGGTCATTTGTAACAAATCTTTTCTTAATCTAATATTCACCAAGTTAATCATCTCTCTCTCTACTTTCTCTCACTACTTTCTCTCTCTAGGAATTCATCTCTTCTTCATCTATTTTCTTTCTTTCTTCATTGCTTAATCAATCACAAATTTATGGGACAACATTTGGTATCAATCGCCATGGGGTAGTTTTGTGATTCGTTGTTCATTTTACTTGGTTCGTGTGATTTTCTCTTATAATCATCTCGAATTCAAGATTCTTTTTGTGTTTTCTATGCTCTAAATCGTGATATAAATCTTCTACATAGATGTGGTAGGGATTTGGTCGCATTTGGTTGGTTAAAATCGCGGATTTCTTGTCGAAAAATTCATCTTTTTACCTCAAAATCTCGTAACAGCACTATTATTCCGATTGGTGTAATCGGAAAAGGGTTTATAGATTCCGATTGTGATTCCGATCAGTAGCATCGGAAAAGGGTTTCAACATTCCGACCAGCTTTCCGATCTCATTCCGACTGGACAAAAATATTCCGATTTGCATTCCGATTTGCATTCCGATTGCATTACGATTTGCATTCCGATTTGCATTCCGATTTGGGTCTTCCGACAAGGTCATTCCGATTAGGACATTCCGACAACATTCCGATTTGGTTATTCCGACAACATTCCGATTTGGTTATTCCGATTAGGACATTCCGACATCATTCCGATTGTATTCCGATTAGGGGACATTCCGATCAGTGATTCTGATGATGTGTTTTGCTAAATTTTGTTTGAGTATTTTTTAGACTTAGCCACCATCTAGACTAGTTTCGGAATATCGTTTACACGAAGATCAAAAAAAAAATTTGGCGGGAAAACCCAAGTAAAATTTATTTTTTCCTAGACTATTTTTAGGCCATTTAAGCTTCAATTTCAAATTTTGGCGATGCAAAAAATTTTCGACCAAAAATTCAAATTTTCGGACCAAAATTCAAATTTTTAGGCCATTTTTAGGTTTTATTTTTCGTTAAAGTTTTTCATTTTTCAAACTTTTTCCCTACTAGTTATTGGCTATTTCTAACTCGTTTTCAAATTTTGGTTATTCAAAATTTTTCGGTTTACCGTTTTAGTCGAATTGAGGAATTTATTGTCGGACTGAGAAAAAAAATTCAAATTTTTGGAATTTCAACAACAACACAATCACACCATATCTACTTAAGATCCAAAGTCACTTCATCAACAGAGATAGACGATCATCATGCCAACGAGTAATGCGGTTACTGAAAGTTCAGACGTGAAAGACCTCGAAATGGAACGACTACAACAACAGATATGTTTTTTGAGAAAAAATGCCATGGACGGTTTTAGAGTACTTCAAGATTCTTTTCAGCGCCTTTCAAAAGTCTTGTTTGACTTACGTGAATCCAGTGGCACATTCAGCAAAATATTCACTCTTGCCATGGATAAACTTCAAACACAACTTGTCAACGAAAGAATCATTGCTAGTGAATGCAAGATCACTTTCACTGATCTCAAGACATCACTTGAAACGATGTTTACTTCTGACTTCATCAAGTCTTCGCTTACCAACGAGTGCTTCAAGCGATATCATGGAATGGATGCTTTATCATACAAAGATCGGATAACCCGCAACATCGACTTCATTGTAACCTATGTGAACCACACAATACAGACGCAACAAACGATTGATGACAGACTTCATACCAGTTGTGGTATCGCATCAGATGTTGAGAATACAAGCTGCAGCTATGAGACTCCATCGCATAGTTCAGGGAATGATGACAACAACTCTAGGAAAGACAACAGCAGCTCTGGCAAACAACACATCGACTCTGAGAATGTCATCAGCAATACACCTTCCTATGATAATGGTCCTGTTTTCGATTCTGAGCCATTGGAAGAGGTACACTATGATGAATATAATGTGTTTGGAAATGCTAATACGCATGAGCATAGTGATCAAACTCAAACCATTATTCCCACATGTATAACGGAAAAGGTTGATAGCAATACCATACCTGATCCATTAGACACGTGCAATAATTCGTCTGACAATGATCAACATGCAAATGAGTATGATGACGAGGAGCGTGTTTCGCTAGCCAATTTAATTGCTACTTTACAAAAAGATGTCAGAGAAAATAAAAAGAGTCAAAAGCAATTAAAGAAGGCAAACGCAACACTCACTCAAAATTTTGAAGAATGCAAAGTTGCTCTAATTAAGTCTAGTGAAACTATAGATAGCTATAGAGCGGAGCTTCTTCAGAAAACCAAAGAGCTTGAGGGGTACAAGGGTAGTACGTTAAAAAGTCAAAAGGACGATTTTGAAAACAAATATAATACAACTCTTGAGTTATTAGCCAAAGAGAAGCGTCAAAATAATGTTTTCTTAATGGATGAATGTCAAAAAACGTACCTTGCCAATACCAAAGTTAATGGCACTTGAACAAAGCAGTTTAAGTCCCGATCCACATCGACAAACGACTTCCGTTCACAACCGCACGGAACTCGGAACTCAAGACCACAGCAATGAACCGTCAAGTTCAAAGCTGGTTCCTGAACATGTTCGTAGAGCAGATATGACAGTGGACACGACACTTGAAGAGTTGGAAATGTTATATGGACCAATGTATGATGAATATTTCACGGGGGAGAAACAAGTTGCATCGAAGTCTTCCGCTGTCACTCATGATAAGAATGATGATACCATTCATCGTCAATAAAAGGATACAACTTCATCTACTTCAACACGGGTTGTTGCAGATTTACCACCTCAGAATATCACATTAACAATCGATCCTACAACATCCACAACTACTGTCATTGCTCCAGAGAACACACATCAAGCAGACGATGCATTATCTGATGAAGACGAATTTATCAACCCATTCGGTACACCGGTACACGAAACTGGAGAGTCTTCTACTCGCCATGTGGATCCGTCAAATATGCATACGTTCTATCAACGACATCCTTCAACACATCATTGGACCCGAGATCATCCTTTGGTTCACGTAATTGGAAACCCTTCACAGCCCGTTCGTACAAGACGACAACTAGCCACCGATAGCGATGTTTGTATGTTCGCACTCGCCGTGAGTACGGCTGAACCGAAAAACATCAAAGAAGCCATGGCTGATCATGCTTGGATTGAATCGATGACGGATGAACTTCAACAATGTGAAAGACTTAAAGTCTGGGAACTTGTTGACAGACCATACGATGTGACTCCATTAAATCTTCGTTGGATCTGGAAAAAAAAGATGGATGAAGAAAATATGATCATCAAGAACAAAGCTAGGCTAGTGGCTAAGGGGTATGGCCAGAAAGAAGGAATTGATTTTGAAGAATCATTTGCACCAGTAGCTCGAATGGAAGCAGTCAGGATTTTTCTTGCTTATGCTGAACATAAGGGATTCACGGTTTATCAAATGGACGTAAAGACAGCATTTCTTAACGGTCCTTTGAAGGAAGAAGTTTATGTCACGCAGCCGGAAGGATTCATCAATCCTCATTATCCTGACAAGGTGTATCATCTCCACAAGGCACTATATGGACTCAAGCAAGCTCCAAGGGCGTGGTACGACGAGCTCTCGAAATTTCTGGTATCCAAAGGTTTCTCAAAAGGTTCCATTGATCTAACTCTGTTCACTTATAAATATGGGGATGACATTTTGATTGTGCAAATTTATGTTGATGACATTATTTTCGGGTCTACAAACCCAAAACTTTCAAAATGGTTTGAAAAAGTAATGCACAGCAAATTTGAAATGTCATTGATGGGCGAACTAAAATTCTTTCTAGGAATTCAAGTTCACCAATCCCCAAGTGGTATCTTTATAAACCAAGCTAAGTATTGTCAAGAGATAATCAAAAAGCATGGTATGACTTCATGTGACCCCGTTGGGACACCATTATCAACCACATCCCTAGATGCTGACTTGGAGGGATTACCCATAGATCAAACGAGATATCGTTCCATGATCGGGTCCCTCGTGTACTTGACAGCAAGCAGACCAGATATTCATCATGCTACATGCTATTGTGCACGTTATCAAGCACGACCCACTGAAAAGCACCTCAAGGAGGTTAAACGGATCTTTCGGTACCTTAAGAATACCATTCACATGGGACTCTGGTATCCGAGGGAAACCGGTTTCTTTCTAACGGCCTATTCAGATTCTGATCATGCAGGGTGTCTTCATACACGTAAAAGTACTTCTGGTGGTGCACAATTTCTAGGACAAGATAAGCTTGTGGGATGGTCTTCCAAGAAGCAGGATTGCACGTCACTTTCATCAGCCGAAGCGGAGTATGTGTCTCTATCTGCGTGTTGTGCTCAAGTTCTTTGGATGAGAACACAACTCACGGATTATGGCTTCCACTTTGATAAAGTACCTATGTACTGTGACCCAAGTCTGCCATAGCCATCTCCTGCAATCCGGTACAGCATTCCCGCACGAAGCACATCAATGTCAGATACCACTTCATAAAGGAACAAGTTGAAAGAGGTATCGTTGAATTATACTTTGTTGGAACGGATTACCAATTAGCCGACTTGTTTACGAAAGCTCTGTCGAAAGATAGGTTTGAGTACCTCGTTAGGCAAATTGGTATGAGATGTTTGACTCCAGCAGAACTGGAGATTCTGGCAAAGGTGCCTGCTTGATTTATCTATCAAACATCAACTTGTAAATATCTTTGAAAAAGCAAAATACAAAAATATAAAACACATAAAAGCAAAACACAAAATTAAAAATCTTTCAAAATCCAAAAATATTCTTCTCGACATGTCTTTCAGTATCGATAATATGGACGTGCCTAGAAATGTCGCTCAATAACGACATGGGTGTGTACATAAAGCTCGAATGAAAGTTGTAAATATTTTTTAAAACATGTCATTTTCTCTTTTAATAAAGGAAATTGTCTATTTTGGACAATATTTCCAAACAACGGATAGAGCAATCTATCTCGGGTTGAGCTAGTCACAAAACATTCAACGTTTTGAGCTCAACACAATGGCTTGTAATCACTTTCAGATTGCAACCCGGATCGATATTCACGGGGGAGTGTATGATTTAGTACCCTTACCTTCAGCAAAAGAAGAGAAATCTTCTTACACTTGAGTGGATTCGTCAAGACATTCAAAGTCTATGAACTCAAGTTTATGCTTTAGAAAAACATTTCGACAAAAAGAATTGATTTTTCAAAAAGCGTTGAACACAATTTTTTCAAGAATTTTTCAATGATATTCAAAATCTTTCAAAAAATTGTGTGTTCAACAACTCCCATCCTCAAAAAGCGAAATGTGGATCGTATCCTCACAATGACAATTCAATTGGATCAATTTTTGAGGGGGAACATTTTAACTTCATGCAAAAGATTAACACATCTTTCTCCCAGATATTTCAAGACTATTTTTTCAAAATATATTTTAATCAAATTTGGTATCTCTAATATCAAAAGATTTTATATATTAGAGATAGGGGGAGAAAATGTGATTAAAATGTGATCTAATATAAAACTAAAGCACTTTAACTCTTACCTACATGTGCGAAACACTTTCGATTATCGATGCACATGTGAAGGGGGAGCTTTTCTGAAACGACAAAACTAGCAAGGTGTTAAATGTTTTTCACACACATTGTTAAAATTTAAAGTGGTTTTCATGGTTACGATTAAATACCCACAACATCTTTCATTCACGACGTTATTGGTGTCAAAAGGGTGGTTAGGTTTAAGTCCTATGATCCAACCAGAACTGGAGGGATCTTCCCAGGGACAATCCAATAGATTATTAGAAGTCCTTAGGAAAGATGGAGTAGAATGTGAACGTAGCTGAATGCTGACTAAGTACTGATGATAGCACTGGAACAATCACAACAAGGTGCTATTAATGATGTCTTAGTAAGCATTGAAGGGTTTGAAGAATGAAAAAGAAATGTAAGAATAAAGGGTCTAAAGAAAGAATCCCTCCATACAACTTAGGCAGAAACCGGGTCAACACATCATGAAGACAACTCATCATGGACCCAGTGATGTGAAGCACAACCCTTTCCTAGCTACTCAGGCTTCTCTCAAAAGAATTTTGTTTTATTGTCACGGAGATCAACACGACTTCTATTGACTTTCTCACTCTGAGATAGTTGATATTGAATAGGTGGCATCTGCTCCAGCCTCCGACCACTAAAAGTGCACAAATCGAGTCTAGAGCCAAGAGATCAATCAAATCTCGTTAGGACACACGGATGAAGATCAAGAGAGTCCTACGCTATATCCTTGCGATATTGCTAGAACACTCAGAGTGATATTCACAATGATGAGTGGAAATCCTTCCAGTGTTAACATCAAACAGCACTGCGGTAGGTCATATGTAAGATTCTTTATGAATTGAACATATGTAAAACTGAAAAGCAACAGTGGTTTATTCTGAATTGATTCAAACTCGTTTCAGGTTTCTACGCAATATCTTTATGGTCTTGCCAGAACATTCAGAGTGATATTCATTAATACTCACAGTGACGAATGGAAATCCTTCTAGCGTCAACATCAAACAGCGCTACGGTAGGTGACTTGTGAGATTCTTATGAATCAAACTTGTGTCAACTGGAAAGCAACAATGGTAAGATTCTTAATGAATCAAACTTGTTCCAGGAATTTGAATTGACGACTTTAATCAAGCGGATATTTATCCAATTGATTCACTCTTTATGTTCGCAGTCTTGCTTTGAGACGGTCGAGTAAAGAGAACGGCTAGTACTGCCGCGAAACCCTGTCAAGGAGATTCTTAATTGAATCTACCTAATCACAGGTAGGTATTTAATATCGTATAACGGTCTTCACCGACCGGAGGTAAAACGCTACCGATTTAGGACGAATGTCAAAGCCATTCAGTCCGTGTCTAAGTTTTGTCTCAAGAAGGTGGCGTCACGGTGTACTCAGCAAAGTCAAAGATTCAAAACCACATATTCATGCCCAAAGACTTATTCAACAATTAATAGTGTGAGCATGTGTAAAAAGACACAAGATCGCAAGGTGGCAAAGACAAGTCAAGAATGATTTGAAGATATCAAGACTAAAAAGACAAAGTCGAAAGACAACGACAAAGGCTCAAAGATCATAGCATGAAGGAACAAAACTATTGTTACACGTACAAGGCTCATTTATGAAGAGATTCGTAATCTCCGTTGATCTTCAAATATCAAAAGGGTATGACCTCACATTGGGGGAGATTGTTAGCCTCAAAATATTGAGTCAAACAAGAATGTTCGGTCATAGGTTTCTATTGTAATATTTATTAGAACGTTGTAATAGGTAGTTATTTAGTCGTGGTTCACGGGCTTGGATTTAAATTAATTAAAGTCCAAAAGACAAGCCCGGCCCAATATATAGTCCATTAAAGCCCGCATGTGGGTGGACTATATATACTACCCTCCTAGCATGTTAGGAGGGTGGATGGTCATTTGTAACAAATATTTTCTTAATCTAATATTCACCAAGTTAATCATCTCTCTCTCTACTTTCTCTCACTACTTTCTCTCTCTAGGAATTCATCTCTTCTTCATCTATTTTCTTTCTTTCTTCATTGCTTAATCAATCACAAATTTATGGGACAACAAGTTCCTTAATGGGCTAAAATCAGGCCCAATAAGAAAAAGTCCATAGAAATGGCCCAAAAGCTCCAGCTAAGCTTAAAATCTGATTTTAAACACAATTTTCCAAAGGCCCAAAAGCTGAAAATGAGCTTAAAATAACTTATTTCAAAACAGCTTATTCTTAGTGGGCTTTTTGGCCTATTAAGCTATAAGCTGATGCCATAAGCTAAAATTTTACCCACGTCCTTTTCTTGACCTAAATAAGCTATTTGCAAAAAGAAACTTGAAATAAGCCCAAGGAATAAGCCTGAAATAAGCAAAAGCTCTCTACACAAAATGACAAAATAGTCGTTTTCGAGTTCTAGTCTATTTCAAGAGCTGATTCAAGTTGCAATAAGTCACAAATAGCTTAACTAAGCTTAATAATCAAAAAACTTTCAAAAAGCACCACTCAATAAGCTGGAATAAGCAATAAGCTATTTTGTAAAAGTCAACTAAGTTCGTTTTCTAGTCAAACCTAAAAGTCAAAGTCCACAAAGCTCCAGATCTCTTAAATGGGTCAAATAAGGAAGATTGATTACAAAAACAAAGTTGTTGCAAGTCTCAATAAGCTAGAATGGCTTATGAATAAGCTGTTTGAATTTTAACACTAGCAGTGGCTAGTTTTAGGGGTTCAGTAGTGGGAAAGTTTCCACTGCTTGACCTTTTTGATTTTTTGTCTTTAGTGACTTTTTGTTGGATTCAAGTTACAAACAAGGCACCCTTGTAATCAGTGGATCACAAGGAGTCAAAAACAACAAAGATATCACAATTACACCTAGCCAATTAGTACAGTTTAATCAAAATATCACCAGACTTTGCCCAAACTTTGCACAATAAGCTGTTTTACTTGAAAAGTTGATTTAGCAAGATTCAACCAACCAAATTGAACCAAAATCATACACAAGCTATATTAGACTTAAATAAGCACAACTTAAATTTTTTCCTACACTGGTTCAAAGGATTAAGCTAGTTTCATGCACAAGCAGGTTTCTAATATAAACAGGCAAACACAAGAACTATTTGCTGATATACTTGACCACAAATCTAAATTCCAAGCTTCAAATCTTCCTAACAGGTTATAATGGTTATGATTTAGCACTTGTTACCCTAAGTCTAGACCTAGAACTAGGTTTCCCCAAAATCACAGCTCAAAACAACAAGAAATCAAGATTTTATAGCCCTTTGTTTGGTTTAAGTGTTCAAGAACTCAAAGCATGCAGATTATCACTCTCTTATAACTCTTAAACAAGAACAAGTACCATATACTAGCAAACACTTAACCAATTTCACAAAAACTTCAAACATACAGTAGACCCAACAATCCTTTATATTTTGGAAATCAAAATTTTCAAAACCAAAGTATGATTCAGGTTAGCACATGCATACATAAGCATCAAAACAACAACCTTAAGCATAAACAACAAGATTTGGAGCACAAGAACAACGCATACACTATCAGAACTCAATATCACACAAAACCTCCTTTTTGACAGATTTTTAGGATTAGAGTTCAAACCTCATGGATGTACTTCCACACCTACGTATGTTTGTGTGACAACCCTGGTTTTGAGGTTCGTCACTTAGTTTTGTTTTGTGCTAGTTACGTGTCTTTACGTGTTTATGTGCTAATTGGTGTGAATAGATTGTGGTTTGGATATCGTTTCCGGTACGGGGTACCTTGTGAGTGAAACGATGTGTGATGATTTCATGTTCATGAGTTCACATGGTGGTGACTATGAAGTGAGATGGTTGATAGGTGTGAAAACACCCATCCTTTTTACCACTTAATTGCAATAATAACCGAGCCAAAACGTGTATTTTATGTCATTTATGTCGGAATTATGCGTGGTTTGTGTTTTTATTGTGATTTAGGACGAAAAGGTGAAAAGTGGAGAAAACACGGCATTCACGGGCTTTTATCAAAGAAAAAGACGAAAGATGAAGTCGAAAGATCAAGAGTGGAAAAAGAACGGAAGTCCAAGACCAATTCTGAAGATTTATCGAAGAAAAAGTCAAAGGACTGAAGTTTACTAAAAAGCCAAAGAACTCGAGTCTTATTTATAAATAAAAATCAAGACGAGTTAAAGAAATCCCAAGACAAAGTCTAAGATTAACAAAAGATAAAGAAGAAAAGGACTTAAGTGTGCAATTAAGGCAAAGAGAAAAGAGGGAGGAAGCTTCCTAAGCTCCTCCCTAATCACCCCTATATATAGATGATCCTAGTTTCATTTTCATGTTGGGGGTGGCTTGACAAACCACTCTTCCACCATTTTCATTTCTTGTTAATTACTTTCTTGCATTTTAATTTCTTGTTAAGCACTTTTAATTTCTTCAATTCAAGTAAGTCTTTTAATTTTGAAATCTTTTCTTTTAAACAAGTTCTTATTTTTAATCATCTTCTTCTACCTTTCTTGTTTTGCTTATCTATGATTCATGTTCATGCTTGATTTTATTCCATCTTAATGCTTATTTGATTTAAAGGTTTCTTAAAAAGTTCATCTTTTTATTGTTTGATCTAAAAGTTTGTTTATTTTAAGTTTGATAAGTTGTTATTTGTGCTTATTGGTTCCGTTTCATTATTGATTCGTTTAAGTTTTTGTGTTAGCTTAATCAAATAGCTTATTGCTCTTGCTTAATTTTCGGATACAAAAGTTAGATCGGAAAGGGTAAACCCCTTTCCAATCACGTATTCCGACCAGCATACCCTCTTTCCGATCACCCAATCGGAAAAGGGTTTTGCTCATTCCGATTAGATTTGTTTTGCTTATTCCGATTGTACCTTGTTTTTCAATATTCTGATCTAGCTTATTTTGTTAACATTCCGATCATTCTTTCTTGTTTAATATTCCGATTGCTTTGTTTTATAGTATTCCGATTAGCATGCATTTTCCATTATTCCGATTGGGGTTCGTTTCTACATTCCGATCAGGGGCTATTTACATGTATTCCGATCTGCTTCTATTTTCCACATTCCGATCAAACGATCGGAATACATTCCGATCTGAACTCTTTTACTCATTCCGATTGTAGCTTTCCGATGGATACATTCCGATCGGATTCCGATTTGGATTCCGATCGGGTGTATTCTGATGGGTTGTTTGTTTTATTTTAATATTTTATTTTAAAAGTGTCAATTTTCCTCGTTTTGTCTTTAGTTCATTTTAATTTCAGTTTGCATTTTTATTTAATTGTCAATTTACTTTTAGTTAAGTTTTAATTTACTTTTCGTTAAGTTTTATTTAATTATTTAATTGTTATTTAGTGGTTTTACGTATACGTATATGTATTATAGAAAATCGTATTTTTACGATTTACGATTTACGGTTTAGCATTTAGAGGTCTCGGATGAGGTAATTAGTCATATGAATATTTTTCGGGATGGTTTTAAGTCATTTAGGACTTAGTTATAAAGTTTATTTCAAAATTTGAGATTTTTATTAAAAGTGTATATTTTACGTCTTTTACGGTAAAACGCGTAAATTTGACTAGTTTGACGGTTTTGAGGTTTTGGAAGCTTTAGGAGCTGAAATAAATTAAGGTAAATTAAGGTAATGTTAATAACATAATATTAAATAATAAAAATTAAAAAAAAAACGAAATTAGGGGTTTTGGGTCGGTTTAGACGCACCAAAGAAAAGAAAAGGGGAAAAAGGGAAAAAGGGAACCGGGCTTTTGTATATGGGCCAAGGACTTGTTAGGAAAGTATAGAAAGCCTTATTTTTATCAAGACACTTCATAAAATCCCTGGAGATCAAGTATGGGTCGACATCCATGGAGAAAATTAGGGTTCTTCATCAAAAATCTTGTTTTCCAAAAAAATCTAAGGTAAAATCTTCAAACCCTTTTCAATTAAATTGTTTTTATGATTTCTTTAATCATCTTATGATGGATTTAGGTTACGTTTATTTTAAAAACAGTAAATTAATGTTGTATTAATCATAATATGATGATTACATAAATTAGGGCTTGTAATTAGAGGGATTAGGGTTAATTAGTGAGGTTGATTTTGTTAAACCCGTTTTTAAAAACTGGGCAGAATTTTGAGTCAATTGTTTTGATCATATCGGGAGTTCCAGGAACATTCAAGATGCGATCCAAGTATCCCTGAAAAGGTAATTGAAGTGGCTTTCCAATGAAAGAAATGAGAACTAAATTTGAGGTAGGAAAGTGGGTCAAAAACAGGTTACAACAGTCGGAGGTCAAAACAGTTTTGTAATCAGCCTGTTTTCTTTTTAAGTTTTGGGTTGTTTGGGGTACTTAGGGTTGAATTGGGATCTTCTTACGAACATGAGATATGGTTTATATATTGTGGTAAGTATATTCCCTTGGGCTAAGGTTGTGGTTTAGGGTAAGAGCCCTTAATTGTAACAAACTTTTAGTATGTTTAAAATCAGGAATTCTGGAATGACAAAAGTATATATATATATATCGGGGCCTTAACAGTAGCTTTAAGGTTGGGGCAAGTGGGAGTTCTTAGCTAACATATGTAAAGGCATAAATATTCTCTTTATAGACATAATGGGTGTGTTTAAGTGGGCGTTTGGTTTATAGTTTGGAGACCTAAAACTGGTACTGTTTTGTGTAAAATATGAACGGGATAGTTATTAAACTTAACCAAGTTAAGGACTTGTTAGGGAAGGGTAATGGGGTGATTAGAGCGTATCAATGAGGTATTTATATGGGAATAGGCTAGATGTCCATCATAGGTTGATGAGCCATCTTAGTGATTGGTTCATGTATTGATTGCGTGTTTTTGGTTTGTTAGCTTGTTGCTAGTGCGAGGACTTGTGAAGAAGCAATCAGGTGAGTTTTATAGTCCCATGTTTACTATTGATTTTGACTTCCAGATGGGATGGAAGAGACACTGTGTTGAGTTATTTGTAAATAATGTTGTGAATGTTTTTATGGTTTGTGATGGACTTGTGTGTACACTTATGTGATTAACTGCTATGTGATTCTTGATTGTGTATGATTTGGATCCGGGGACACGTGCCGTCTCAGTTATTGTGGTTTGACAAGGTAGGGGCCTTGGGATAGGTACATAGCGTGATCGTCTATGGGACCAATGGATAATGATAAGGTAGTGGCCTTGGGATAGGTACATAGTGTGATCATCTATGGTACCATGGTTGTTGGTAAGGCGTGATGCCATGGAAATTATGGTTGTTGGTAAGGCGTGATGCCTTGGTAATTGTGGTTGTTGGTAAGGCGTGATGCCTTGGAATTGTGATGATTGATTGAATTTGAATGCTAGTTGTTAATACATAATTGTAGCGCATTGTCCATTTGTTATTGTGTTGATGGTTGTTATTCACAGATTATAACTATTTTGGCGTTGGAGTCTAAACCTGTGACTCTCACCAACTTTATGTTGACGTATTTTAGTGTCTCTTTCAGGTGTAAATGTGGTTAAGCGTGAGGATATAAGTGGCTAGACTTGGATGCCCTAGGATTGCATATAGAAGGAGATCCCTGTTCCTTCTTAGTTTACCTTTATGTTTTTTGAATAAGTGATACTGTTGGCACCTATATGTTTGTTTTGTTTGTGTTACTTGTTTGTCTTGGGTAAGAGGTAGGACTGTTACCTACTTACCTAGACTCTTGCATTGTTGAGATATTGTCATGAAATTTGTGTCACCATTTTATGACATTTCTTATATCATTTAGTTATCTCTATAGACACGCTATTGTTGTGATGATATCCATACGTCGTGCCACATATTCCACCATGGTGGGGTGTGACAGAATGGTATCAGAGACAATGGTTATAGAGAATTAGGTTGCCTAGTCGTGTAGCCTAGTCTATAGCTTAAGGGTCCCTGCATATAGGCGTCATAGGAGTATGTGTGCATTTTATAATAATTGATGTGTTTGGATGTTATTTATTGCGATGTTTTGACTAGTATGAATTGAACCATAGTATGTTCATACTTAGTCACATGTTATTTTATTTTCGGGTTTGTGACTAGTGCGGGTTGAACCATAATCGTCCACGCTAGTCATTGTTGTATTTTGCTTAAATTTTACATTATAGTACATAATTTGATACAAGGTAGTTTCTATCTTTTGTTGAGTTATTTTACATACCTGAGGTATGTTATTTTTCTTTTGATGTTTAAGTCATGTTCCCTAAGAATCGTGTGGTGGTTCGAGTTACTAGGAGTACATGTGTAGGAAGGATTTTAAGTTGTTTCCACTCTTATGGGCGACATGACTTATAACTGATTATGTTTTTCGTTTTGGATTTAGTCTATGTTGTTTTAGCTAGACTATAGATTTCGGTATTCCAAGAGTTTTACTATGTTATTTTAATAGATGGGGTTTTGGACCTATTTGGTTATGTGGTTATGAGCTTATGTGAGTAGATGGATTTATGTGTTATATGTTGTATTGATTCTTATAAGTGTCATCATAGGAGGGAGTGCATTGGGGAAAGGGTAATTGTATAAGTATGGTGGCCAACATAGTTATACAAGTACCACAACTTCAATGGGTTCTCAAGTATGATTGCATGAAAGAGAGTTAGTACATGCTTGTATATGATGAGATGTGGATTTTGGGTATATTTATAATATATAGGTTTATGTAACGGCTGCCTACGATATGGCTATTTTTATTAGTGTGTTATATGTTTTGTGTTATAGTCGTGTTGTGTGATTATGAGGTCACACGATATGGTTTGGTTTTGGAGGTGGGCTTTATGCCTTGTTGTGGCATGGTGAGATGGCGAGAAGGTGATTACTCGTATGGAAAAAACGAGCGTATAAAGCGATTGATTGACTTACGTGTATGATAACGAGTATGTTTAGGAGATTCGATAGGTATACATATGCGGATGTATATATACTAATAGATGTTATGTTATGATTTACGGTCGTTCAGTAGTTATTATAACTTGAACGTACCTAGTACACTCTTGTGTTTAAACAATTTATTAGAGCTCGAGTTTGGTGGAGTTCCAACGAAGTTTTGAATCTTTTAAAGTGTGTCTTGTAGCGTACTCTTTGAGTTTCGTATTTCACGTGTACGTTTTAAAATGGTGTTTTTGGTTTCAAGCCTATTGAAATAACTTGGGATTTATTTTGAGATAATGATATCTTTTGTGTTGGGTCTTGCATTTCTTTTGGTCGGTATATATTGAGTTAGGTGGTTGGTTGTATTCGGTAAAATAAGGGTAAGGTGTTGGAGTCGTGTTTGAAACAAGATGTAACATTGGATTTCTTTTAATCAACACTTATTTATTTTAAATTTTAAAAGACTTTCTTTAAAATAAAGCGAAGTAAAATTTCTTTCTACTTACATAGTTTATATAATTGGGTTTAACCGATTCACGTCATTTATAATTATTAATACAAGGTTAAATTGAGTTTATGAAGATTTCACATATAATTTTATCTTTCATTAATATAAAACTGTTTTGGTCATAACTTGTTCGTTTTTAAAGCTTTTTGGATGATTCAAAAGCCTAAAATTATGTACTCGGAACATACCTTTCAAATATTCAGAATGTATAGTCATGGGAGGTCGGTATCTTGGCCGAAATTATTGTACAGTGTCGGGTTAAAGGTTGAGTTTGAATAGTAGTTTATTTTTATGATTTGGGATGCACGGGATACCTAGTTTTTGAGTTGAGTTTTGAGTTCGTCAAGAGGGTTGTTTGTAGATTGTTTGAGTCACATGGATGTGGGAGGTAATAATAAATAAATAAAAAGGAGATATATATTCCTTTGGAAAAGTCGATCTTTTGCACGGTTTAAATAATATGTCGCGGGGTGTAATATGTTTTGGTTGCCATTGGGTGTTTATTGGATTATTTTTCGTTGTATGGGTCATTTTGAATTGATACATGTTCTGGGTTTGAGTTTTCTTTTGAGTCTCGTGGTTTTTGACTTTTTTTAATTGGTGCACGTAAAATGTCGTTAGTTATCCGTAGGTTTGATTCGTTGATCGTATCTGATGGATTCAGGATGTAGTTTTGGTTTCGTATTGTTCGGGAGCGTTGACGTAGTCATATGAAAGACTTGGTCGCGCCTACACGATTAAGTAGGTGACCATGAGAGAACGGTCGGAATACCCTTAGTGGGGAGGAAAGAAGTTCGTAGACGAACTAATGTGGTCTGATGAGAGGAAGTGTTGGTCTGTTAAAATGCGTGTAGAATTTCGCAAGTAGAACAAGGTAGGAATTTATTCGTATTGCCGCTAATAGAGGATGCAAGGGGGACATAGTTGAAACTGCTAAGGATGTTGTATGAACGCTTCGAGTTTACGGTTATGCATTTGGCTTCGCCAAAGCACTAGCGGTTTTCACGGTGTCAATGAACCAAGTGTGCATGAACGTGTATAAACGAGTTGTCATCGGGAGCATCGACGACGTCTTGATCTACTCAAATCTGAGAAGGAGAGTGAGGCGAATTATGTATTGGTTTTGGAGTGAAGTTATACGCGAGATTTTCGAGTGTGAGTTTTAGTATTAAGTTTACCATGATGAGTAGTTAGAGATGATGGCATATCATGGAACCAGCAATGGGCGAAGTGAAGAAGGATGAGGGAGCGTTTTGGAGGCTGAAGAGGTGGATTGGACAATGAGCAGATCTTGGCATTATCGGAAGGACTGGCTGAATTTGCGAAGCATGACGATACGTGGAGCAAGGATTTGGACGCGTACGAGGACGACAAAGAAAGGCGATCGTTTATACGTTGCAGGAACTGAAGATTTGGAAGAGCTGGATAGACTTAGTTAGTGGAGCTGGACTGTTATATCTGTCTAGAATGCTAGAGGCATTTGGTGTACGAGACGTGGTGAATGATCTATACGGATCATGAACGTCTCCAACACATATTCAATCATCTTGATTGAACTTTTGGAAAAGCTGATGGGTGGAGTTAATTGATGAAAGAAAAATTGCAAGGCCAAGTACCATCTGGGAAAGGCAAGCATGGTCGATGAGACATGGAATAAGAAGGATGAGGTGAAACTGAGACGAACTTGAATATAGGGATGATGTATTAGGGCGGTTTGGATAAAGGATATAGGTTGCACGAGTTGAGTTGTCTAAAGCAGAGAACGCATCAACATGTATGTTGCGTGGCTTGGACAATCATATGGAGAAAAGGGACGCAGACTATACTTCCTACATATATAGGAGTAGTTTAGAAAGGGAGATGTAAGGAAGAAGTTGGTGGAAGGGATACATAATGCGGGGGAGGATTAAGTACGATGAGAGTTGGGTGATAGTCGATAGACTGACTAATTCATCTCATATTTCAAGAGGAATGAGAAGTCACGTAATTGAGAAGTTGGAAGGATTGCGTACGGATGTGATGGAATAGAGGGTTTTGCATAAGAGATAGCCTAATATGTATGGAATGCCTTATGAAGGATTATGGCAAGGGAAGAAACGATGGGAAGCATCACATCGTGATGTATGGTAGGAGTCGAGGAAGGAGAAGGAATTGTGTATAGAAGCGAAGCATGAACGAAATAGGTCGAGATAGGAACCGAAGGTAAAACTTTGGTAGAGCCTAATGAGTAGAATAAAGCACAACGTAGGCTAATGCTGTCGTAGTATGGAAAAAGGAATTGGCACTTTCCTATACTGATTGTTTGGGAGGCTTAGTATCGATAATCGATTGGATGAGGAGTTATAGGTGTGGCGTGCCATAGGGACGAAGGGCTTGGTCTAACTGAGATAACCGTCCTTTTGATGATGTGTATAGCTCATAAGTTGATTTGGATTGGAAGAACTAATGGATATGTGAAAGACCGTCATAGGTCACTTTGTAAGGAAATTGGAAATTTTTAAGTAGTTTGGGGTACAGACTAAAGGGAGTTGATGTAGAGTTTTGTAGGTCCATTTATGATCCTTGGAAAGATCGGACCATTAGCTTATGAGCATAGAATTACCTGGGGGAAATGAGTTGTATACATGATACATTTCATGTATTGAGATTGGTAAAGGTTGTTTGAGAATGCATTTTGCACGTACGGTTATTCGGGACTTGTGTTAGTAAGAGTCTTTGTTTTATCAAAGAGTCATCTGTGAGATTTATTGACTGTGAGGTCAAGAGTTTGGCAATGAGTTTAATTATTTTTGGTTTGTATATGTGGTATTTTGAAACTTGAACTAAACTTCACATGGAAATGAGAGGAGTTCATTTAGAACAAGTATCCTCATGTGGTTTGTTGTTTGTGTGTTTGATCCTAAGGAGTAAATCTCGGGACGAGATTTCTATTAGGAGGGAGTGATGTGACAACCCTAGTTTTGAGGTTCGTCACTTAGTTTTGTTTTGTGCTAGTTACGTGTCTTTACGTGTTTATGTGCTAATTGGTGTGAATAGATTGTGGTTTGGATATCGTTTCCGGTATGGGGTACCTTGTGAGTGAAACGATGTGTGATGATTTCATGTTCATGAGTTCACATGGTGGTGACTATTAAGTGAGATGGTGTTATTTAGTGGTTTTACGTATACGTATATGTATTATAGAAAATCGTATTTTTACGATTTACGATTTACGGTTTAGCATTTAGAGGTCTTGGATGAGGTAATTAGTCATATGAATATTTTTCGGGATGGTTTTAAGTCATTTAGGACTTAGTTATAAAATTTATTTCAAAATTTGAGATTTTTATTAAAAGTGTATATTTTACGTCTTTTACGGTAAAACGCGTAAACTTGACTAGTTTGACGGTTTTGAGGTTTTGGAAGCTTTAGGAGCTGAAATAAATTAAGGTAAATTAAGGTAATGTTAATAACATAATATAAATAATAAAAATAAAAAAAAACGAAATTAGGGGTGTTTGGGTCGGTTTAGACGCACCAAAGAAAAGAAAAGGGGAAAAAAGGGAAAAAGGGAACCGGGCTTTTGTATATGGGCCAAGGACTTGTTAGGAAAGTATAGAAAGCCTTATTTTTATCAAAACACTTCATAAAATCCCTGGAGATCAAGTATGGGTCGACATCCATGGAGAAAATTAGGGTTCTTCATCAAAAATCTTGTTTTCCAAAAAAATCTAAGGTAAAATCTTCAAACCCTTTTCAATTAAATTGTTTTTATGATTTCTTTAATCATATTATGATGGATTTAGGTTAGGGTTTAATTTAAAAACAGTAAATTAATATTGTATTAATCATAATATGATGATTACATAAATTAGGGCTTGTAATTAGAGGGATTAGGGTTAATTAGTGAGGTTGATTTTGTTAAACCCGTTTTTAAAAACTGGGCAGAATTTTGAGTCAATTGTTTTGATCATATCGGGAGTTCTAAGAACATTCAAGATGCGATCCAAGAATACCTAAAAAGGTAATTGAAGTGACTTTCGTATGCAAGAAATGAGAACTAAATTGGAGGTAGGAAAGTAGGTCAAAAACAGGTTACAACAGTCGGAGGTCAAAACAGTTTTGTAATCATCCTGTTTTCTTTTTAAGTTTTGGGTTTTTTGGGGTACTTAGGGTTGCATTGGGATCTTCTCACGAACATGAGAGATGGTTTATATATTGTGATAAGTATCTGCACTTGGGCTAAGGTTGTGGTTTAGGGTAAGACCCCTTAATTGTAATAAACTTTTAGTATGTTTAAAATCAGGAATTCTGGAATGACAAAAGTATATATATATATATATATATATATATATATATATATATATATATATATATATATATATATATATATATATATATATATATATATATATATATATATATATATATATATATATATATATATATATATATATATATATATATATATATATATATATATATATATATATATATATATATATATATATATATATATATATATATATATATATATATATATATATATATATATATATCGGAGCCTTAACAGTAGCTTTAAGGTTGGGGCAAGTGGGAGTTCTTAGCTAACATATGTAAAGGCATAAATATTCCCTTTATAGACATCATGGGTGTGTTTAAGTGGGCGTTTGGTTTATAGTTTGGAGACCTAAAACTGGGACTATTTTTGTGTAAAATATGAATGGGATAGTTATTAAACTTAACCAAGTTAAGGACTTGTTAGGGAAGGGTAATGGGGTGATTAGAGCTTATTAATAAGGTATTTATATGGGAATAGGCTAGATGTCCATCATAGGTTGATGAGTCATCTTAGTGATTGGTTCATGTATTGATTGCGTGTTTTTGGTTTGTTAGCTTGTTGCTAGTGCGAGGACTTGTGAAGAAGCAATCAGGTGAGTTTCATAGTCCCATGTTTACTATTGATTTTGACTTCCAGATGGGATGGAAGAGACACTGTGTTGAGTTATTTGTAAATAATGCTGTGAATGTTTTTATGGTTTGTGATGGACTTGTGTGTACACTTATGTGATTAACTGCTATGTGATTCTTGATTGTGTATGATTTGGATCGGGGGACACGTGCCGTCTCAGTTATTGTGGTTTGACAAGGTAGGGGCCTTGGGATAGGTACATAGCGTGATTGTCTATGGGACCAATGGATAAGGATAAGGTAGTGGCCTTGGGATAGGTACATAGTGTGATCATCTATGGTACCATGGTTGTTGGTAAGGCGTGATGCCTTGGAAATTATGGTTGTTGGTAAGGCGTGATGCCTTGGTAATTGTGGTTGTTGGTAAGGCGTGATGCCTTGGAATTGTGATGATTGATTGAATTTGAATGCTAGTTGTTAATACATAACTGTAGCGCATTGTCCATTTGTTATTGTGTTGATGGTTGTTATTCACAGATTATAATTGTTTTGGCGTTGGAGTCTAAACCTGTGACTCTCACCAACTTTATGTTGACGTGTTTTAGTGTCTCTTTCAGGTGTGAATGTGGTTAAGCGTGAGGATAGAAGTGGCTAGACTTGGATACCTTAGGATTGCATATAGAAGGAGATCCCTGTTCCTTCTTAGTTTACCTTTATGTTTTTTGAATAAGTGATACTGTTGTCACCTATATGTTTGTTTTGTTTGTGTTACTTGTTTGTCTTGGGTAAGAGGTAGGACTGTTACCTACTTACCTAGACTCCCGCATTGTTGAGATATTGTCATGACATTTGTGTCACCATTTTATGACATTTCTTATATCATTTAGTTATCTCTATAGACACGCTATTGTTGTGATGATATCCATACGTCGTGCCACATATTCCGCCATGGTGGGGTGTGACAGTTTGAGCTGATGTGCCGAGCAAAACAAGGCACAAGCTTCCAATATCAGGCTGCTAAGAACAACAAGGTTAGAGCATAATTTTTATCAAAACAGAAAAATGAAAAATAAAAAGTCTGATTAATGCAAACTTGCTCCCACACCTTGAATATCCCCAAACTATAAGCTCACAACACCTTGATAAGCTTCATATCAGGGTGTATAGACCACCTATAATCCAAAGATTTCTAGGGTTTGAATCTAGGATTTAGCAAAATATCAGATTTTTAACTTGGAGCAATTTCTTGCACAAGGTTTGAAAACAAGTTTTAAGACTTAACAATCACAATCATATATCATTAACAAACAACTAAAAAGGTTGGCACTTCGAATTCGTTACACAATTCAAACACAATTCATTAATCATGAAAGAGGATTTACAGAATGTTGACCAATAAGAAAACCAAGAGCAAGGCTCAATGTGAAACCCTAATGCCTTTATATAGGCTACATGGAAGAACCATAAAGCATAAATACTTAAAACCTAATGCTAGTGAAGTCCCAAATTGCCTCTTGTGAAGTTTGAAAACTTGGAATCATGTGATGTTTCTTTGGTAGTTTGTGGACTTGTGAGCTGTTGTAATTTGATCAATGGCTCACAATGAGCTTAAGTTTGAAGCAGCTTTGTGAGTGGTAGATTGGGTGTCACTATTTTGGCATCTTCTCCAAAAGTTGGGACAAGGGTTTATCATGTGAGTTGTGGGGTGATGTGGCACAAGGTTTAAGAGTTGGGATGTGTTTAGTATCACCCTAATCTTAAATCTGGAGGTTATAGTGGGTTAATTACAAGTAATTAACAAATGCCTAATTTTTTTTCATACGATGAATAGTGCTAAGTTTGGTCTGATTTTGGGTTTAAAAGGTGTGTTAGGCGCCAATTAATAAACTAATCAAAGATTAGTTAAATCTGGTATAAGTGGGAAGTGAGGTGGGGGAATGGTGGGATTTCATTGGTTGAGAGGCTGAGTGGGATAGGTGGCATGTGGTGATTGGTTAAGGTAAGTTTGGTTGCCTGCCAAGTTTCCCCCTCCTTCTCTTTTTCTCTTGTCATTTCAGGTTTAAGCATGCAAAACTGAATTTCCTTTATAACCCAAGTTTCAGTTTCTAGACTTTTGCCCCAAATACTTATCCAAAGTAATTTCAGGGGTATTTCTTACCAATTCATGATTCTTGAAGGGTTGTTTTGGCATTTTCTTCAAACATTATGGTCTTGACTTGTATGATTGACTTCTTGGAGGACTAATATTGACAAGTCTTCATTTTTGAGGGACCATTCTTGCCAATTCTTCAAAGTTGAGGGCCCTTTTTTTAATTTTGATAAACTTTAAGGACCAAACTTGTAATTATGAATATACAAGGGTTTAAAGTGTCAATTCTTCAATAGTGGAGGACCCTTCTTATACAATCTTCAATTCTTCAAGGGTTATTCTTGGAAAATCATCATTAGGGCTTGGTTCATTGTGCGGCTTCGTTTCTCGTGGTCGTTTTTGCTTGTTTCTTGTGATTTTTTGTCATTTTCTCAATATCCGTACCTAAAATACACATGTAACAAACACAAGCATATATTTGGCTTTTTTATGATATTTAATGCATTTTAAGCCCGATTTGGACGATGAGACTATGTATAAAAGCAGTCTCATCACTCACCCAAGGGCGTGCACAAATTCCTTTTGGTGTACAACCCCTTCCTCCCAAAAGGAAGAACAAGAGAAAGAGTAAGAAAAACATCGTCCATCAATCCGATCCCGAGAATTATGCTTTGAACAACACACAAGAAGCCATGGCCGCCGTTGACAATAGACCATTGATTGAGCACCTCCAATCAAATGTGGAGGGATATGCCGATGCCATTGTTATACCCGAGATACCCGCAAACACCTTTGAGCTTAAGACACCTATGATTACTTTGGTTTCTTCTACACCCTTTTTCGGGAGACCTAATGATGATCCACATGATCATATCAAGAAGTTTCTATCCATTTTCAATACAATTAAGTACAATGGGGTCCCTCATGATGCTATTAAGTTGATCTTAATTCAATTCTCCCTAGAGGGAAGTGCTAGGTATTGGCTAGATAGACTGCCACCTAAGAGCATTACCACTTGGGATGACTTTACCAAGAAGTTTTTTAATAGATTCTTTCCTCCATCTAAGACCACGGATTTGAGAAACCTAATTATTGGATTTCAACAAAAACATAATCAAACCTTTAGTGATGCTTAGGAAGAGTTCAAGGAGTTATTGAGAAAATTCCCCAATCATGGATTCAATGAAGTTCACCAAATCAACACCTTTTACAATAGATTAAGACCACATCATCAAGATTCCCTCAACTCCTCCGCGGGTGGGAACATTCTTTCCAAATCCATACGAGAGGCATGGGACATTATTGAGACTAAATCCATGGTGCAAACAAATAACCAAATTGATGAGAGGGTCCATTTTGTGCAAGAAAGTTCTCATACATCCATTGATAATATACTCCTCAAGAGTCACAATGAGATACTTCAAGCAATGGAAAAGCATCAAAAGTCAAATCAAGAGATAATCCAAGCCCTTGTGAAATTTTCCTTGAACAATTCTTCCAATGATGTGAATGCCATTACTAAATCATGTGAAACTTGTGGAGGTCCTCATTTTTACCTACAATGTGACAAGGTTCAAAATTACCAAGGTGAATGTTATGCTTATCAATATGAACATAGAGAGCACTTCAAACCTAACATTAACCCCCAACAATCTCTCTTACAAGTCAAATAACTACCTTGCTCCACCTGGCTTTCCACCTCAACCACCCACCCAAAATCAAACCAATCCTCCTCAATTGCTTCAAATAAATCAAGGGCCTAGCCGAAACTACCAAGGAAACAACTATAGAGCACCCAATAACTTTCAACATCAAGGAAATAACTTTCATGCAAAAAATCAAGGATTTTACCCACCTCCCCCACCTTTTCAAAATCAAGGACATAATCAAGGTTACAATCAAGGATATGGGAAAAATGATACCTTTGAGCTACTTCAAAAGATGAACCAAGAAACTAAAAGAAGAATTCGTAAAAGTGAAAATAGAACACAAGATCAAATAAGAGCCATGAATGAGGAGACTAACAAGAGGATTATGATGATTCTTAATCAAACGCCACAAGGTGCTCTAACTTCAAACATACAAACAAATCCAAGGGCTAATGTCAATGCAATCACAACAAGGAGTGGAAAGACAACTAATGATCCTTCACCTCCTACACCTCCTTTGGTTAAGCCTACTATGGTTCCACCTTGTGATAAGCCTTCAACATCAAACACAACACCTTCAAGCTATACAACTTCAACACCTACACCTTCTTATCCTACACCCACTACTCCTTTACCTTCCACACCTACCAATGAAGAAACCAACAAAGAGAACCCTTCAACAACAACTACTCAACCTACACCAAAATCAAGCCTTCCATATCTATCAAGATTTAGAAAGGAGAAACTTAAAAATAAGGATGATAATCAAGTGTCAAACTTTTTTAGAATGTTCAAGCAACTAAACATTAACATATCATTTGCGGAAGCTCTTGCCTATTTTCCAAAGTGTGCTAAAATGTTAAAAGATCTACTCTCAAACAAGGAAAAGTTGGTGGATTTTCCTAACACGTCACTTAATGAGAATTGCTCCGACGTGTTGCTCAAAACCTTACCTACAAAACTTGGAGACCCGGGGAGATTTTTGATCCCTTCTAATTTTCCTGGGGTGGAAAATTGCATGGCACTAACGGATCTTGGGGCAAGCATTAATCTCATGCCTTTATCGGTTTGGCAAAAACTCTCTCTTCCCGAGCTCACTCCTACTAGGATGAGCCTTGAGTTAGAAAACCGTACCATAGCTTATTCGGTAGGCATAGCGGAGGATGTTTTTGTAGGGGTTGATAAATCCACGTTTCCTGCGGATTTTGTAGTGGTTGATTATGATATGGACCCGAGAGTTCCTCTTATTGTTGGTAGACTTTTCTTGAGGACAGGTCGTACTCTTATAGAAGTGGCGGAATAAGAATTAATTATGAGAGTTGAGGATGAGAAAGTGGTGTTTACTAGGAAAAGTCACTAAGAAGTCACAAAGTTATGAAAAAATTAACATAGTGGATGTTCTTGATAAGGTGTGTGATGAGCATTTTCATGAAGCTTGTAAGAACGATAGTGAGAACATGCCTCATGTAGACACCGTTGCCTCAATTGCTCCCTCCTTAACACCCTTTGGAGAGAGTGATTTCCTCTTGGAGGAATTTGAGTCCAACTTCCTTGGTAATGATGATTCTCCCATTAATTGGGAAGAAGACGTTCTCACTATCCAAAAGTTGCTCAATGAGGATCCTATTCCTTCACCTACTCCACAAGAAATCACCATTGATGATCCATCTATAGTAAAACCTTCCATTGAGAGTCCACCTTCCCTAGAGCTTAAGGATCTTCCATCACACCTTGAATATTCCTTTTTAGAGGGAAAGGACCAATTACCCGTGATCATAACAAAAGACTTGAAAGATGATGTGAAGGAAAAACTCATAGAGGTGCTTAAGAAACATAAGAAAGCTATAGCATGGAAAATATCTAACATAAGGGGAATTGATCCAAATTTTTGTACACACAAAATCCTTATGGAGGATGATTACAAACCCGAAAATCAAAACAAAAGAAGGGTTAACCCAAAAATCCATGAGGTCATTAAAAAGGAAGTTATCAAACTCCTTGATGCGGGTATGATTTATCCCATTTCCGACTCTCCATGAGTTAGGCTGGTGCATTGTGTTCCTAAGAAGGGTGGAATCACCGTTGTGCCTAATGAGAACAATGAGTTTATTCCCACTAGACTTGTCACGGGTTGGAGAGTTTGTATTGATTATAGGAAGCTCAATGATGCTACTAGGAAAGATCATTTCCCATTGCCTTTTATGGACCAAATGCTAGAACGCTTAACGGTAAATGAGTACTATTTCTTTCTAGATGGATTCTCTGGTTATTTTCAAATACCCATTGATCCAAAGGATCAAGAAAAGACCACATTCACTTGTCTTTATGGTATATTTGCTTATAGGAGAATGCATTTTGGCTTGTGCAATGCACCGGGGACATTCCAAAGGTGTATGATGGCAATCTTTCATGACATGATTGAGCACACTATGGAAGTCTTCATGGATGATTTCTCGGTCTTTGGAGATTCATTCACTTCTTGTCTCTCCCATTTGGAACGTATGCTTAAGAGGTGTAAAGAAACACGTCTTGTTCTTAATTAGGAGAAGTGCCATTTCATGGTCAAAGAGGGGATAGTTTTGGGACATAAGATATCTAATAAAGTTTTAGAAGTGGATCGAGATAAAATTGATGTTATTGCCAAACTTCCCCCACCTACCAGGGTGAAAGGAGTTAGGAGTTTTTTGGGTCATGCGGGTTTCTATAGACATTTTATACAAGACTTTTCTAAGATAGCAAGACCTATGACCCACCTCTTGGAAAAAGAGACTCCGTTCATATTCACACAAGAGTGTTTAGACTCTTTTGAGATACTTAAGGAAAAGTTGACAAAGGCTCCCGTTTTGGTTTCTCCAAACTGGGATTTGCCTTTTGAGCTCATGTGTGACGCTAGTGATTATGTCGTGGGGGTCGTGTTAGGACAAAGAGTTAATAAGAATTTTCAACCTATACACTATGCGAGTAAGACAATGACGGGTGCTCAACTTCATTATACCACCACGGAAAAAGAGTTGCTTGCTATTGTTTATGCTTTTGAGAAATTTAGACCCTATCTTGTGCTTTCGAAGACCATAGTGTATACGGATCATTCCGCTCTCAAGTATCTCATGACAAATCAAGATGCTAAGCCTAGGCTTTTGAGATGGGTTTTATTGCTACAAGAGTTTTCCATTGAGATACGTGATAACAAAGGAGCCGAGAATTTAGCGACGGATCACTTGAGTAGACTTGAGCATCCTTTTCAAGGTGAATTACCTCATAAGGAAATTAATGAATCCTTTCCATTAGAGGAACTCATGTCTATCTCTTCACAAGAGGATTTCACCCCTTGGTTTTCGGATATTGCAAACTATCTTTTGGGGGATGTGTTTATAGAGGGTCTCACTTCCCAACAAAAGAAAAAGTTTCTTAAGGAAGCAAAATACTACTTTTGGGATGATCCTTACCTCTTTAGGCAATGTGCGGACCAAATCATAAGACGGTGTGTAGATGGGCCCGAGGCATTTAAAATCTTAGAAGCTTGTCATAAGGGACCTACGGGAGGCCATTTTCGGCCCAACTACATGGCCAAAAAAGTCTTTGATTCGGGTTTCTATTGGACTTCCATATACAAAGATACCCAAGAGATGGTAGAATTTTGTGATGTATGTCAAAGACAAGGAAAGATTAATCAACAAGATGAGATGCCACAAAATTTCATACAAGAGTGTGAGATTTTTTATGTATGTGGTATAGACTTCATGGGACCTTTTCCATCATAAAAGGGCAATAAGTACATACTCGTAGTCGTGGACTATGTTTCAAAGTGGGTTGAGGCTAAAGCCTTACCTACTAATGATGCTAGAGTTGTAGTGAAATTCTTGAAGCAATTATTTGCTAGATTTGGTGTACCTCGGGCTATCATAAGTGATCGTGGGACTCATTTTTGTAATGATCAATTTACAAGAGTCATGAAGAAGTATGGTGTTAACCATAGACTTTCTACCGCGTATCACCCTCAAACCAATGGGAAAATCGAGGTCACTAATCGTGGTTTAAAGAGGATTTTAGAGAGAACGATGAGAGAGCATCGAGCTACTTGGTTGGATAAGCTTGATGATGCTTTGTGGGATTTTAGGACGGCTTTTAAAACACCAATTGGTTTTACTCCATATAGGCTTGTCTATGGAAAATCATGCCACCTCCCATTCGAGTTAGAGCATAAGGCTTCATGGGCTCTCAAATGGGCAAACTTTGATTTAAACCAAGCCGGTTCACATAGAAAAGACCAACTCAATTAGATGGATGAATTGAGAGCTAATGCCTATAAAAACTCGTTGCTTTACAAGGAAAAGACTAAGCAATTGCATGATGCTAAGATCAAGAACCGTGAGTTAAAAGTTGGAGAGCCGGTTCTCCTCTTTAACTCAAGGTTGAAACTCTTTGCGGGCAAGCTTAAGTCAAGATGGTCCGGTCCATTCACCATTGCTTAAGTATTTCCATATGGTACTATTGAGTTGTCACAACCAAATGGCCCAAATTTCAAAGTGAATGGTCTCCGTGTTAAGCATTACTTTGGGGAGGACATTTCTGTGGAAATGGTCCAAGAGATCCCTATTTTTCCCCTGAATTAATTCATTGTGGGAAGAGTCGAGCTAGAGACTCCATAAATCAAGCTTGTATAACTAGGATTAGAGTTTTTAGATTAGAGTGTGTTAGGATAGGAATAAGGGTATTGAGTTGAGGAGAAGTGTAGGGGGTGCCTCTCTTTTGTCTTCATGTTGTTTGTAGGGTTGATCTCTCTCATCGCATGCATTGGAGCTTATGGAGGAGGTCCTTGTATCGGGTTCACTTTGTTACTATTGTGATTTTTCATAACCACATTGTGCTAAAAGTGAATTCACTATAGTAGACCTTTCCTTAGCTTGGGTTAAGAAAAGTTATCAATGTGATAAGTGTAGGGGAGTTTACTCCAATACTCTTAAACATTGAGGACAATGTTTTTCTCAAGTGTAGGGGGGTCTTCTATCGAAGTGACCTTACCTAGAACTTTGTCATTGACCTTCATGATAACTTGGAAATTAACTTTTCAAACGTTTTTGAAATTTTTGATCTACTTTGGCCACCAAAATATGCATTCATACTTTTTGCATTAATAATTTTTCATTTGCATAACACATTTGCATTGTATATATTTCTTCTTTTATTTTTCATCAAAATATAAAAAGGAAAACAATATAATAAAGGACATGGTTAAACAAATTTAGAATTCTTTGACATATTAGGCCCGCCGTGGATACTTTGACTCTACCCGAGTTTGCTTATCTAAGCTTACTCTAGCTAGTAGCCTTAACCATGTAGACCTTCATTGGTTTATTAGGCTAAGCATCCACTAGTCTCATTATTTGAGATTTTAAACTGTGGAGAACAAGAGATGATAGAGTTTGAAATAAGTGTTAAGGGCTAGATAAACCTCATATTCATTAACTATGGCTTTTATATCCCCTTTCGTAACCTTTACTTTCTTGCCAACGCATGTATATATTTTAATAAATAATCAAGAACGGTTTTAATTGTGTAGAAACTAGAAGGGGGGGTTGAATAGTTTCTCTTCGATTGGCAACCAAATTAAAATTACTTTCAATTTAGTTTGTATCAAAACTATCTTTTGTTTGAAGCTAAGTTGCATAATGAATAGGTTCAATTCAAATGTACAAGCAAAGATAATAGGTAAGTGTAATGATAATGAAATAAGTTAAGAGTAAGGAAGGAGACAACCTAGTGGGGAGACACCAAGATTTATAGTGGTTCGACAACGAGGCTCTATCCTCGTTTCTACTCCACTCCTCGAGTACACCTACTTGAGATTTCCACTATATCCACATGCTCCCTTCTTGGCGGAGAAAATCTTACATCGTCGCTTACATTATTTTCTGACACTAAGCTAAATGTCGAGACCTAATCTTTAGCTAGGACCAATCTACACAACGTTGCCTACTTCACAATTTAACGACACAAGGCTAGATGTCGAGTTCTAATCTTAAGGTAGAACCAATATTCACGACGTTGCCTACTTCACCATTTTACGACACAAGGCTAGATGTCGAGTTCTAATCCAAAGCTAGAACCAATCTTCACGACTTTTCACTTTGAAGCTAAGTGAGAACTTCACACAACACAACTACTAATCACTTTCAAGTTTAGTGAGAACTCACAAGACACAACCACATCACTTTATAGTTTAGTGAGAACTACTAATCAAATCTATTACAACTCAACTAGACTTATCCAAGTACACACATGTAGCTTGGATTTACACAACACAAATCCAAGCAAACACATATGAAATGGATGTACACAACAAATCCAAGTATCCACAAATAACTTGGATGAACACAACTAGTCCAAGTATTCATAAATACAATGGATTGACCTAAAACAAAAAGGGTATCATGATGAATATGACTAGCTCATAGATTCATCTTTATCACAACACTAGTGAGTGAGTGATCTTCTCATTGGACAAGGTAAAGGAGGGGATCAAGAGGATAATCATATGTAAACATCCTTAACACTTTAAGTGATCATTTACTAATGATTATGCTATAGAAAATAGAAAGGGGGCTGAGAAAAACGTCCAAGAGGCTTGTTGGAAAATGAGATTTGACCCACTATTTAAAAGAGAGAAAGTATAACGGATATATAACGGTTATCTGGGCGCGGTACCTTATCTAGCCCGGTGGTTCCATATCGCTAAGGGACCGCCTAGCTACTTAAGGTACCGCCCCTAGAGTACGCTCTGTTTTTGTCTTTTAGTGGGGTGGGAATATCTGAGGTATTTGAAGCCTTCAAAGGATATTCTAATAGCATATGGAATATGCTATTTTCAAATTTTCATTTTCCATTTTAATAAAACATTTTCTAAAAAAGAAAGTTTATTAAAAAGTCTTTTTTCATATTAACAAAAGTGAGTTTTAAGGATAATCATTTTGATGATCACTAAGTATGATTAAGAAAGGTTAGTGATATGATTATTACCTTGATGATAGTGTTAGTTAAATAATTCGTTTTGTGTTGTACACTAAATGTGTTGTATAGTTTGTTGTGATCAAAACTAAGAAAGATTAGTTAACACTAATAATGTTTTTAGGCATCACTTGCATTAACAAATTGGTTTGTAGTCTCTTATGCATTTTTGACTAATCATTTGTGGTTGGTATAAGTACGTCTTAAGATTCTAAGTTAGAACGTTTTATGTGTACTAGACTTATGTCATGCTTAATACTTAGCGGGTGTTTTTCCTTTTATTCTTTTCAAATTTCTTTGTGAGGAATAAAGAAAAATAAGAGCAACTTATGAAAAAATGAGTGGCTAGAAAAAAAGAAAAAGAAAAAGAAAGAAAAAAAAATTAGACAAGACTCCTAAGAGGAGAAGTGAAGTGTTAATTATAGTAACTATTGAATTCCAATATTACTCTCACAAGGGTTGCGGGGATTTGATAGTTGCTCCAATCCAGTATTACCTTGACGGGTTGTGGGATTGAAGATCCAAAGTCCCAAATAGGTGGCGGATATAAATTATTGCGTGAGTTTTATTTTTCTTTCCTTAGTGAGTGTGTAGCTAGTTATTAATGCATGACATAAGGATCTTACACATAAGGCGAATGACTTATTATTCTTGAGTCGGACTTATATCAATTGTGGGCGATTTTTCAAGTAATGGATAAGATGGTTACTTAGGATTAAAATCGTGCTTCCTTATTTTGAGATTTTACACTTCTTATATTCACGCTTTAAATAATGACAAATTTGCTCTCAAGCAATTTGCTTAAATAATAACCGGTCTTAGAGGCATAATAAGTAAGGGTATAATGGTAACATAATTAATCTATATGAATGAGTTGATGCACTTTCACTTGTGGAAAACAATGATCTTGTTTTTAAGCTTGGTATGGGGAAAGTGAAACTTGAGGATGATAAGTGTTCATGGTACCAAAGCCCTAAGTCCTTGATTTCTTTATGATTTATTTCCATCAAAACCATTTCAAAGAAAATTCCAAAAATATATAAATAGAATTGTTTTCTTTGCATTGCATTGTATAAAATCAAAATCATGCATCATATAGAGTAGTGTAGTGTAAATGCATTTCATATTGGCCAAGGTGGATTAATTATGAGAAAAGTGTAAATTGGTGCTTTAAAATATGGCATTGCATGAGGTCATGGCAATGATCAAGTGTAGGGAATTTGATATGAATGATATCTCATATCAATAATATCACAAATCACCCTAAAACACAAAACAAAATACCTAATTTTTATCATAAAAGCAGTGTTATGGTATGTTTTGTTCTTTGTGCTTGTGTAGGTAACAAAGATACAATTTTGGAGCAAACAAGTGAAATCAAGCCTTATTAATGAAGAAAAGACAAAAGGAGGATTAAAAGTGATAAGCCTTGTAAAGACAAAGCACCTTTCTTGACAACTTTCAAAGATAAGGGACTAAAGTTGCAATTATGAGAAAGTCAAGAACAAAGTCAAATTTGGTCAACTCTCAAGTAAAATGGTCAAAGGATGATTTTCGAACAAGTTTGAAGTTAGAAGGACTAAACATGACAAAGAAATGAAGTTGGGAGCTCAAGATCATATTCTGCCTAACTAGAGGGGTTAAAAGTGTTAAAGTTGAGCCAAGTTTGGGATCAATCCAAGTGATAGCTAAGCCAGCCAATGAGAAGCTTTAAAACAAGGCACATGGATTGCCAAATCAATGCCATGTCACCCCACTAGCAGCCGCCACATTAATAACACCCAATCCCAACAGTGCTTCCACTACCATTTATTTCCACCAATCAAAAATCACTTTATGGATATTGATCCGTGTCTAACTTTCTCAACAAGTTAGAGAAAGACACCTGGCACATTCAAACGTATACAAGCCCAGATTCGAGATCATGATAGAGTGCATTTCAGATCAAGTGATAAACATGAAACCTGCTCAAAATCAATAGACGATCACATCCCAACTATCCAATTAACCTGAAATCAACTTAATCAAAAACACCCAATTTAGTTCTTCAACGGATATATTCAATCAACAGAATTATGACACGTGGAAGATTGTTAATGGCTGGAACACGTCTCCAACCTCCAACAAACTCCATCCCAACCTCTATAATACCCAATTAGTCTTTCATTTCTAGCATGTACCCAGTGTGTGGTTTTTAACACACTTACTTAAATTCTCTCATTTTTACTTAGCAATTCAGTTAGATACTACTCTCAAGTGATTGACAACCACTTGAGAGTTAGTTAGTTAGTTGTAACCAACTCTGTAACAACCCTTCCTTTATTGAATACAAATTCAGTTCAATTCTCCTTCAATCTACTACATTACTATTCCTTCATTATTATTGTTGTTTCTATTGATCAAACTTGATCAACAGAGAGTGTTGATGTGTTTTTGAAAGCTTGTAGCTGGTTCAGAAGTGTTTTAGTTCATTTCCATAGCCATAGCAGCAGTTTGTAGCAGGGGAGATCATTACCAGTAGATGATGATGATATGATGGTGTTTGGTGGTTGATTTCTGGTGTTTTAAGTGTACTTAGTAGGATCAGTGCCTCACTACTCCATCAGTGGTGGCTTCAAAGCTAAAAAGAACATTTTACTTGTTAAAATTCCTCTAAACTGAATTTGCATGCTAAATTCCTAGATATAACTCTTAACTGTTGTTTTGTGATTGTGTTAGGTTACTTGTATTGTGATCTTGATAATCTGATAGTTTACTAGTAGATTGATAGCTTTTAATTCAGTTTAGCTTGTTAAAATTTAGCTTTTATCAGTCAAAAGTCATCAGTGCTCTACTTTGTGTTCTTCCAAGTAAACTAGTTACTTTTTGGTGTTAAGCTATCTCATTTCATTCAATTAACAAGATTTGATAAGTGTCAAATGCTGTCATAAGCTTTAACTCAAAAAGATTTTACAAAAGTTTCATAACAGACTTTAATTTGTGTTTGGATCAAGTTGAATTTTGAGATTTAGTTGTTAAGACTTGTTTATTTGAGCTCATTTGCACTCAAAAAGTGAGTGCAAGTTCATTTGCAAAATTTTTGTGGTCAATTTCTTGGTCAAACAGGCAATTAGCCTTTGAAAAGTTTGGGTCAGACTTAGCATTTACTAAACAGTCCAAACTAGCACTTTTTGATTACTTCTCATTACTTTGTTAGTTGATGGATTTTGCTGATTTTTGCTTTTAGACTTAGCTTATCATATGATCTTTCAGTCTTAGTAAGGAAATTGTACAGTATCAAGTTTTGAGTTAGAAAACAGCTTAATAATAAGCACTTGAGCAAATTGCATTCTTTGTGATAAATAGCAAACTGATTTCTCATTCCATCAATTCTACTTCATAAAACCTCTAATTTTCTTTTACAAATCCCTTTACAAACATGTCCTGAGTAAGATTTGTGAATTTCAGCTTTTTGGATATTTTGGGCAAACTTGGTCAAAATAAGCTGTTTTGGCTTATTTGAAATTCCAGCTTATTTTCTTGATGATTTTTAAAACCAATTGACATTCCAAGCTTTGTGCCACCTGTTTAATCATTTTCAACAAGAAAATCCAAGAGTGGATGTCTGAATAACCTTTTTAGCTTAACTTGAGCTTATTGAAATAAGCTACTTTGAGTTTTAGTGGATTTTAGTTGGATTTCTTGGACAGGTCTAGCTGATTTTTGATTTTAAGAACTTCAAAGAAAACTAGAGTTGATTTGGTTTGATAATAAGCTCAAACGAGCTTATTCGAGTTTGTATACCCGTTTTTGGAAAAGTTGTGTTTTAATTGCATTTTGGTCCTCCAAATTTCATAATTTTGTTAAACATGTTATTAATCACAAGTTTTTAGGTTTTGCATAAACAAGTCCTTATATTTCAGTTAGCAGGGTCGTCTCATTGTTTCCGGTGGCCCTCTGTCATACTAAAAAAGAGGCCCCCTAGTCGCTCATATATATGCGCATACCACAAAAGTTTCATTATATTGCAAAATTTGTTACATCTATAGAGGAGACGTTAAATTATGGAATATAATTGGTGTATTCGTCTCTTACATGCAAGTTAGCGAGTTTTACATAGCTCTGGTCATTTTGACCAAAATATATGTGATTATGTTATAAGTATTTGTATATTAAGTTGGATTACAGGACATTACATCCAGAAAAAACTTATATACAAACAACAGACTCCAAACTTTTATAACTAAACTACATAGATTGAAAAAGGGTCATATTTGAAGAATAAAAGGTATAATATGATAAATAAACGGTAAGATACTAAGATGTATAAATAAATGTCCTCTTTGCAGCACAAAAGAAAAAAAAGACATGAAATGTATATGTGCAGAAGTTCTATTCGTTTAAACTAACAACAAATGAGCTTTTAAACCCTTTACCCATTAAATATGGAGTACTAGTTTGGACTTCATTGTAGCAGTATACATTATTAATTGTATCATGTAACATACTCAATGTATAATGCGTGTATAATCCACAAGAATTGGAGGCCCCTTAAAATGATGGGCCCTGTGCGTATGCACAGTTTGCACACCCCGTCAGCCGGCCTTTTCAGTTAGTTACATATTTGGTTAGCCAGTGTGTGAATTTGTTAGAAAGTTGTTATGTTTTGTTGCATTTTTCATAACTAGTCCCTATACTTTCTGATTTTGCACATTTAGTCCCTAAAATTTCATTTCCTTTCCATTTTGAGCATTTTTACATTGTGTGCATTAGATACTTGTATTTTGTGTTATCTTTGTGGTATTTGCAATTTGTTTTACGGTTAAGTAGCTATAATATTTTCCATTTTTTACATGTTGGTTTGAAATAGACCTAAATACCAAATAATCTTTTAAAACCAAAAACAATTAATGACTTGATATTAGTGGGACTTTCAATTTGTCTTGAGCTTGGAATAACGAAATTGAATGAATACTCAACATTACTTCTAATTAACTTCGTGGAGAAGTTCCTGGGTACGGTCCGATTCGGAAATGATCAATTTGCACCGATCCTAGGATATGGAGATTTTGTTCAGGGGAATATCATGATCAAAAGGGTATACTACGTCGAAGAGATCAATCATAATCTTTTCTCGGTTGGTCAATTCTGTGATGCAGATTTGGAAGTTTCTTTCAGAAAGAAGACATGTTTTGTTCGTGATTATGATGGGAATGATTTACTCACCGGTTCACGGGGTACCGATCTTTACACAATTTCACTTCAAGACACAACTTCCTCAACTCCAATTTGTTTCATGGCTAAAGCTTCAACGACTCAGGCATGGTAATGGCATCAACGTTTATCTCATCTCAACTTTGATACCATCAACTTGCTTTCCAAGAAAGATATTATGAGAGGCCTTCCAAGCTTGAAATTCATCAAAGATCATTTTTGTTCTTCTTGTGAGCTTTGTAAAGCTAAACGAAGTAGCTTCAAGACAAAGACTACACCAAGCTCTAAAGGACGGTTAGATCTTCTTCATATCGACTTATGTGGTCCTATGCTTGTTCAAAGTATCAATGGGAATAAATACATTATGGTAATTGTCGATGATTACTCAAGGTACACAAGGACTCACTTCTTGAGGACCACGGATGAAACACCCGAAGTTCTCATCAACTTCCTTAAACTGATACAACGTGGTCTTCAAGCTCAAGTAAAAGTGGTACGTACTGACAGAGGAACATAATTTTTGAATTCAACTCTGAGGAACTATTTTGAAGCCGAAGGAATTGAACATGAAACATCTATTGCTCGAACACCCGAACTAAACGGTGTTGTTGAAAGACGAAACCGTACTTTTGTTGAGGCTGCTCGAACATTATTATCCGCTTCAAAACTTCCACTATTCTTTTGGGTCGAAGCCGTGTCAACCGCATGCTACACACAAAACCGATCCTTAATTATTCTAAGACACGAAAAGACACCATATCACATAATTCATGATCGAAAACCTTCACTCAAACACCTTCACGTTTTTGGATGTACTTGTTACATTATACGAGATGGTGAAAATTTGGATAAGATGAAAGAGAAAGGTGATGCATGTATTCTAGTGGGATATGCAACTTAGTCTAAGGGATATAGAGTTTACAACAACAGAACAAAATTGATAGTCGAGACTATTCATATCCGATTTGATGAATTACAAGAAATGGCACTTGAACAAACAGTTTAAGTCCCGACCCACAACGACAAACGACTTCCGTTCACAACCGCACGGAACTCGGAACTCAAGACCACAACAATGAACCGTCAAGTTCAAAGTTGGTTCAAGGAAATGTTCCAAGAGCAGATATGACAATCAACACGACAATTGAAGAGTTGGAAATGCTATATGGACCAATGTATGATGAATATTTCACGGGGGAGAAACATGTTGTATCAAAGTCTTCCGCTATCACTCATGATAAGAATGATGATACCGATCATCGTCAACCAAAGGATACAACTTTATCTACTTCAACACGGGTTGCTGCAGATTTATCTCCTCAGAATATCACATCAACAACGGTTGCTACAACATCAACAACTACTGTCATTGCTCCAGAGAACACAAATCAAGCAGACATTGCATTAAATGACGAAGACGAATTTATCAACCCATTCGGTACACTGGTACACGAAACTAGAGAGTCTTCTACTCGCCATGTGATCCATCAAATATGCATACATTTTACCAACGACATCCTTCAACACATCATTGGACCCGAGATCATCCTTTGGTTCAAGTAATTGGAAACCCTTCACAGCCCGTTCGTACAAGAAGACAACTTGATACCGACGGTGATGTTTGTATGTTTGCACTCGCTGTAAGTACAGCTGAACCAAAAAATATCAAAGAAGCCTTGGCAGATCACGATTGGATTGAATCGATGACGGATGAACTTCAAGAACTTGAAAGACTTAAAGTCTGGGAACTTGTTGACAGACCATACGATGTAACATCATTAAATCTTTGATGGATCTGGAAAAACAAGATGGATGAAGAAAACACGATCATAAAGAATAAATCTAGGCTAGTGGCTAAAGGGTATGTCTGAAAGAGGGTATTGATTTTGAAGAATCATTTGCACCGGTAGCTCGTATGGAAGCGGTCAGGATTTTCCTTGATTGTGTTCCACATAAGGGATGCATCGTTTATCAAATGGACGTAAAGACAGCGTTTCTTAACGGTCCTTTGAAGGAATAAGTCTATGTCACACAGCCGGAAGGATTCGTTAATCCTCATTATCATGACAAGGTGTATCGTCTCCACAAAGAACTTTATGGACTCAAGCAAGATCCAAGGGTGTGGTATGACGAGCTCTCGAAATTTCTGGTATCCAAAGGTTTCTCAAAAGGTTCCATTGATCTAACTCTGTTCACTTATAAATATGGGGATGACATTTTGCTTATGCAGATTTATGTTGATGACATTATTTTCGGGTCTACAAACCCAAAACCTTCAAAATTGTTTGAAAAAGTAATGCACAACAAATTTGAAATGTCAATGATGGGCGAACTAAAATTCTTTCTATGAATTCAAGTTCACCAATCCCCAAGTGGTGTCTTTATCAACCAAGCTAAGTATTGTCAAGAGATAATCAAAAAGCATGGTATGACCTCATGTGACCCCGTTGGGACACCATTATCAACCACATCCCTAGATGTTGATTTAGAGGGAGATGCCATAGATCAAACGAGATATCGTTCCATGATCGGCTCCCTCATGTACTTAACATCAAGCCGACCAGATATATCACATGCTATGTGTTATTGTGAACGATATCAAGCACGACCCACTAAAAAGCACCTCAAGGAGGTTAAACGGATCTTTCGGTACCTTAAGAATACCATTCACATGGGACTCTGGTATCCGAGGGACACCGGTTTCTTTCTAACGGCCTATTCAGATTCTTATCATGCAGGGTGTCTTGATACACGAAAAAGTACTTCTGGTGGTGCACAATTTCTAGGTCAAGATAAGCTAGTGGGATGGTCATCCAAGAAGTAGGATTGCACGTCACTGTCATCAGCCAAAGCGGAGTATGTGTCTCTATCTGTGTGTTGTGCTCAAGTTCTTTTCATGAGAACACAACTCACGGATTATGGCCTCCACTTTGATAAAGTACCAATGTACTGTGACTCAAAGTCCGCCATAGCCATCTCCTGCAATCCGGTATAGCATTCCCGCATGAAGCATATTGACGTCAAATATTACTTCATTAAGGAACAAGTTGAAAGGGGTATCATTGAACTATACTTTGTTGGAACTGATTACCAATTAGCTGACTTATTTACAAAAGCTCTTTCGAAAGAGAGGTTTGCGTATCTATTTAGGCAAACTGGTATGAGATGTTTGACTCCAGTAGAACTGTAGATTCTGGTAAACAAGCCTGCTTGATTCATCTATCAAACATCTACATGTAAATATTAATGAAAAAGCAAAATACATAATTAAAAAATCTTTGAAAATCCAAAAATATTCTTCTCGACATGTCTTTCAATATCGTTAATATGGACGTACCTAGAAATGTCGCTCAATAACGACACGGGTGTGTACATAAAGCTCGAATGAAAGTTGTAAATATTTTTCAAAACATGTCATTTCTACTATTTATAAAGAAAAACGTCTATTTTGGACAATTTTTCCAACAACGGGTAGAACACTCTATCTTGGGTTGATCTTGTCACAAAGCATTCAACATTTTGAGCTCAACACAATGGCTTGTAATCACTTTCAGATTGCAACCCGGATCTATATTCACGGGGGAGTGTACGATTTAGTGCGCTTACCCTCAGCAAAAGAAGTTAAATCTTCTTACGCTTGAGTGGATTTGTCAAGACATTCAAAGTCTATGAACTCAAGTTTATGCTTTAGAAAAACCTTTTCGCCAAAAAGAAATAGAGTTTTTTAAAAAGCGTTGAACACAATTTTTTCAAGAATTTCTCAATGATTATTCAAAATCTTTCAAAAATTGTGTGTTCAACAACTCCCATTCTCAAAAAGCGAAATGTGGATCACATCCTCACAATGAAAATTCAATTGGATCAATTTTTGAGGGGGAGCGTTCCAAATTCATGTTAAGTTGACACATTTTTCTCCCCAAAAGTTTTTAAGACTATTTTTCACAATATATTTTAATCAAATTTGATATCTCTAATATCAAACGATTTTATATATTAGAGATAGGGGGAAAATGTGATCTAAAGCCTCAAACACATATGGTTATGATCAATACCCACAACATCTTTAATCCACGACGTTATTGGTGTCAAAAGGGTTGTTAGGTTTAAGTCCTATGATCCAACCAGAACCGAAGGGATATTCTCAAGGGCAATCCAATAGATTATTAGAAGTACTTAGGAAAGATGGAGTAGAATGTGAACGAAGTTGAATGCCGACTAAGTACTGATGCTAGCACTGGAACAATCATAACAAAGTTCTAGTAATGATGTCTTGGTAAGCATTGAAGGGGTTGAAGAATGAAAAAGAAATGTACGGCTAAAGGGTTTAAAGAAATTAGCCCTCCATACAACTCATGGACCCAGTGATGTAATGCACAACCCCTCCCCAACTGACTCAGGCTTCTCTCAAAAGAAGTTTGTTTTATTGTCACGGAGATCAACACGACTTCTATTAACTTTCTCACTCTGAGATAGTTGATATTGAATAGGTGGCATCTGCTCCAGCCTCCGACCACTAAAAGTGCACAAATCAATTCTAGAGCCAAGAGATCAATCAAATCTTGTTAGGACACGCAGAATGACGATAAAGAGATTCTTACGCTATATCCTTGTGATATTGCTAGAACATTCAGAGTGATACTACTTAGTATTCACAGTGATGAGTGGAAATCCTTCCAGTGTTAACATCAAACAACACTGCGGTAGGTCATGTGTAAGATTATTTTAGAATTGAACATGTGTAAACTGAAAAGCAATAGTGGTTTGATTCTGAATTGATTCAAACTCGTTTTAGGTTTCTACGCAATATCTTTATGGTCTTTCCAGAACAATCAGAGTGATATTCATTAATATTCACAGTGATGAATGGAAATCCTTCTAGCGTCAACATCAAACAGCGCTACCGTAGGTAACTTACGAGATTCTTATGAATCAAGCTTGTGTCAACTTGAAAGCAACAATGGTTAGATTCTTCAAGAATCAAACTTGTTCCAGGAAACTGAATTGACGACTTTAATCAAGCGGTTGCCAATCCAATTGATTCACTCTTTATGTTCGCAGTCTTGCTTTGAGCCGGTCGAGTAAAGAGAACGGCTAGTACTGCCGCGAAACCCTGTCAAGGAGATTCTTAATTAAATTTACCTAATCACAGGTACGATATTTAATATCGTGTAACGGTCTTCATCGACCGGAGGTAAAATGCTACCGATTTAGGACGAATGTCAAAGCCATTCAGTCTGTGTCTAAGTTTTGTCTCGAGAAGGTGGCATTACGGTGTACTCAGCAAAGTCAAAGATTCAAAACCACATACTCATGCCCAAAGACATTCAACAATCAAGAAAGCTAAAGACTTCCGCAACTCTGATGATCAAAATCTTCCTTAAAGTTTAATGTAGAGGAATGACCTCTATTCAAAGGAGATTGTTAGCAAGCTTTCAAGATGGTGCGAAGTATGAGCATGTGGATGAAGACACAAGATCGCAAGATGGCAAAGACAAGTCAAGGATAATTTGAAGATCTCAAGATAAAAGACAAAGTCAAAAGACAATGACAAAGGCTCAAAGATCACATCATGAAGGAATAAGACTACTATTACACGTTCAAGACTCATTTATGACGAGATTCGTAATCTCCAAATATCGAAGAGGAATGACCTCACATTGGGGGAGATTTTTAGCCTCAAAATATTGAGTCAAACAAGAATGTTCGGTCATAGGTTTATATTGTATCATTTATGAGAACTTTGTAATAGTTAGTTAAAATAGTCGTGACATTACGAGCTTGATGGCTAGCTTAAAAGGCCTCTTTTAAGGTACTAAGCATTTTATTCAAGCCCGACCCATTAAACAAATATAATCCATTAAGGCTACATGTAAGCCCGACAATATATACCTCTCCTCGCATGTTAGGAGAGGTTGGTGGTTCTCATTTTTCTCAATCTAATTTCACATAGTTAATCACCTCTCTCTCTACTTTCTCTCTCTAGAAATTCATATCTTTCCATCTCATTTCTTTAATCTCTCATTTATAATTTGGGACAAAAATCACCCTTAAGGTATAATTCAATTAATAATAGTAGGTAATTTCAATTTGACGCACAGGCGAGCCGGGAATTAGGTCAGCGACTAATGGCATAACACCTCCTTCCTTAACCGGGTACATGACCAGCGGTGCGTTAAACCCGCTTTATAGTTTGTAAAAAGGAGTAGGCCGTTAGATTATTATAGGGCTGAGCTTCGGGCCGAGCCTGACCCGACCCGACCCGAACCGAAAAATACCGAAACCGAAACACACCTAAAAACTAAACCGAAACCGAAATGCTCAGTTCGGTTCGATCCTAACTCGGGTTTACTCGGTTTTAACTCGGGTTGATCCCGAAATACCGAAATGCATGTTGTTATTCCAAGATCCAAACACTCCTGTTAGAAAAAACATCCAAGTTGATTAGAACAACAGTGAGATTGGTTGTTCTTGATCCATTAAAAAAACAGTGGGTACACGAATCATATACATGAATTAAAATAGCAAATTAATTAAAATAAACTTACGTTGTTGAGATGAATAGGATTCGTATGTAGGATTCGTGTGGTTGTTCTTGATCCATTGATAAATTTGGGTTTTTTTAGTTTGCTCCCAGTTTAAAAATCTTGACTTTTTTAGAGATGGAAGTTGGAAGATGTGTTTTTTAGAGATGGAAGATGTGTTTTGTAAAAAGCGGCTAAACAAATAACATACCCTAATATATGAATCGGGCTGTCGGGCCAACTCGGGTTTTAAGTCGGTTTTTTACCGACCCGACCCGAAACTGAAATTTATGATTTCTCCAGCCCGAGTACCGAACCGATTAACTCGGTTTCAGGATCGGTTCACTCGGTTCTGTCGGGTTAAGTCGGTTTCGGTCGGTTTTGCTTAGCCCTAGATTATTATACCAATTCACCAATCAATGTAATCTTATGTAATTTAAATCTCTAACAAATCATTATTTTAATATGATTTAGTCCATTTTATTTCTTTAAAAAAAACCTTCGTTTACAACAATTCATCAATTTTTAATATAAACAAGTAAAAAACTAAATCATAAACACATAATAACAATTTATATGTGCAATAAATGAATCAAATAGCCACATGCATACGATTTATTCAATAATCAATAAATCAATGTCTTTATATCCGTGTAAAAGTCTTCCCTAACTCTAGATTTATTGAATTAAATAATCATGTAGCACATAAAATCATATAAACATATAATTTTACGATCCATGAAAACATGCACGTTATCATGGATTCCCCATCTATCTTAACGATTAAATCTATTTGGATCGTAACCATACATGACATAGCAATTAATTATGCAATTTAATCTAAAATTATCCCACATGTAATTTAGGGTTTCAAAAAAAAATTGTTTATTAAAAATTCGGCCAAAACCCTAATTTTTAAAAAAAACAAAACCCTAATTTTAAGAAAACCAAAAAAACGAAGTTTTAACTCAAAACAATTATTAGTTAAAAAACTTTAAATTTTCGATAATTATAACATGTTAAAACAGCTCTCCGATACCACTAAAGGTTTATTAGTATCATAACAATTATATAAAACCCTAAACGAGATCAAAGCACACATAGCGGAAGCGATTTAACAAGATCATAAAAATAACACAATTATAATTAATCGAATTGGGGTTACATACCTTTACGCTAAAGCAAATCCACAAGACGAAGAACGAATCACCAATTCGGGTTTATACCGTATATCACCAAGATATAGTCTAAAGTAAGACTATATTATGATCTTCTACACACGTAATACAACGAGCTAACCGTGATTCTAGCACGTGTAAACCGAGCTACAACGCTTGTAAATAATCTACCCAACAACCCTAGAGAGGGGCTAGGACTAGATTATAAACACAATCGATCAACCAAGAAAACCAACCGAATTTCCTTCGTGGGTATACCTTGTGATCGACCAAGAGGAGAGGAGAGGGAGAAATTCAGGTTATGAAGATTATGAGGGGTAAGGGGATGTATTTATAGGCCTAGAATACATGTAGCCCAAATAAATAAAAGGCAAGTTTTTTGCCTTCCCCTTTTGTGCCCTAACCGACCCACGAACACCCCCATATGGGGTGTTCCGGAACCTTCTGTCCTTCTTCCTTTTTAATCCTCTTTCTATATATTAATTAACATTCTTTAATACTTAACTCTTAATTAATTAACAATCGATAAAGTTATATGGTTATATAGCTCGATTTAATTAAATAAATATAATATAAATATATATATATATATATATATATATATATTAAATAAATTAATAAATACAATAAATATACACATTAATTAAATTAACTCTTTACGTATTGTGCGCAATCTCGTAATCTCGAGTTCGATCCTATCACACGACTATTAAATATAAGTCCATAAACTTTCACATTGTAGAATATTGGTAATCTTAGATCTAGATCTAGGTTGATGGTTTTCTAGAGAGAGAAATTAGAGAGAGAAAGTGAGCAAAATTATGTGGTTATTAATTGTAAAAGTGAACCAACCAACCACCCTCTCCATCAAAGGAGAGGGTTTATATACCCAAGCCCATGGTAGGCTTGGGCCTACAACCCATGGACAAGCCCATGGGTTGGTTTAGTCAACTATATGTTTACTATATTACAACTACGAGCTAACAACGTTAATCATATTGTTGGAGTGACTGATACTTCTAATATACGTTAAAAACGTATTTCCAACAATCTCCCCCTAAGGGAGGTCACTCCAAATTACAAAGTCCAAAACCTAGAATACTATACTAGATCTTCGTTCTTGAGCTCGTAGTCCACATTATTTTCTTCTTTTCTTTTTCTTCATTGTTATGAATATGTGTTGATGGTGTTTAGGCTTTGGCTTGGAGCATGTTCTTTTGACCTTTGACTTGCCATGTGGTTAGAGATCATCTGCACGTACGACCTTCGCCTTCTTGTGATATTTGCCTCCTCGTGACTTCATTTCCTACACACTTATACTTTGTTGAATTCTTGAAAGTTTCAGAGTTGATACAGCGGAACACTTTAGATTGAACTTTCTCGAATTTTTCTGAAATATTTGATGCAGAAAGTATAAGTATGTGAGCACGACTTCTTCTGGTAAACCGCAACGCCACCGTCTTCGAATGTAGCAACATAATAAGACACGAATAAATGGCTTTGACATTTTATTCTGATTCGGTAGCATTTTACCTCCGGTCGGTGAAGACCATTGGATGATATTAGATATCATACTTGTGACAGGTAAATTTAATTAAAATCTCCTTGACAAGATTTCGCGGGTAAACCCGTTCTCTTTATTCGACTATCCAAAGCTGACTGCGAACATAAAGAGTGAATCATTTGGATAAAATTATCCTTATGATTGAAGCCGTCAATTCGAACCTAGAAAAAGTGAAATTAAATTAAGAGCTTCACCATCGTTGCTTTCCAGTTGTCACATACTTGATTCTAATAGAATCTTGCTTGTCACCTACCGTAGTGCTGTTTAATGTTGACACTGGAAGGATTTTCACGCATCAATGTAAACACTAAAGAATGCCACTCTGAGTGTTCTGGCAAGATCATGTAGATTTTGCGTAGAGGCCCTGGAACAAGTTTGAGTTCAATTAAGAGTCAAACCAACGTTTCTTTCCAGTTTTCACAAGATTGGTTCTTAAAGAACCGCACGTGTCACCTACCATGAGCTTGTTTGATGTTGGCTCAAGCGGGATTTTCATCTTTATTGTAAAACTTACGTATTACTCGGATGTTCTGGCAATATTACAAGAATATTGCGTAGGACTCATAAAAATATTTCTTACTTTTCACAGTGTGTGAGGAAGCAAGTAGTATTTGAAAGAGTGTCCTAAAGAGACTTTTGATGATCTCGTGGCTCTAGAATCAATAGAGCGTTTTGATCTGTTGAGCGGAGGTTGGAGACGAATGCCACCTTCTCAATATCATTTTATTCGGAGTGAATAAACCGATAGATAATGTGTTGAACTCCGTGACATTAAAATAAATATCTTTTGAGAGATATTTGACTTAGCTGGGAGTGGTTGTGCATTGCATCATTGGGTCCATGATGTCTTAAATAATCTTCAAAATGTGTTGACCTGGTTTCTGCCTAAGTTGTAAGGAGGGATTCTTTCTTTACACCTTTTATCTTTACATTTATTTTTCATTCTTCAACCCCTTCAAAGCTTACCAATACGTCATCACTAGCACCTTATTGTGATTCTTCCAGTGCTATCTTAAGTACTTGGTCGGCTTTCTACTATGTTCACAATCGTTCTCCATCTTTCCTAAGCACTACTATTTCTAGCTATGGGATGTCCTTGGGAAGATTCCTCTGGTTCTGGAAGAATCATTGGACTTATACCTAATCCTACCACCCTTTGTCACCACAACCGTCGTGAATTAAGTGTGTTTTGGATAAATATTCGTCACCATGAAAATTCCTTGAAAATCACTTAAGGTACATGTGATATGAATATCAAATGTTTTTGTACCTAAGTGTTTTTTTACCCAAAAACGCTCCCCCTCAACATGTGCATAACACATATTAAGTTGGTTTTTCAATAAGTCCTTTTCGCCTTAGCCACATATATTTACAAGTCTCTTTAATCCTATTTTCTCCCCTTATCCAAAATGTTAACCCTTAATATATTGGATATCAATGGATTAACCGGTCTTAGGTGAAAAATGAAATTCTTTTTGGCCATAGAACATATTAGTGCTCACCCTCAATTTAATGAGGGTTAGTTGTAGTGCTTAAGTGCGATATGTTTTGAAAGATTTAGAATCTAGTGATAACTTCTTGAAAAATATCATACTTTCACACTACACCATGCCACAAAAGCCTATTATGCACATATTTACATATTCACAACAAAAGTAAGGATTTGACCAGATATAGTACGACCAACACATCAAGTGGATCGTTCTAGTAGCCTGTGGTGAGCTCCATACGGTATGCCACCAACGAACTGTTCCAAACTATGTATAAATCGTCTTTCCCGTAGCTTCTCCTCAATTTTCTTGATCATAAATGTAGCAGTCTGCTTGAACCGGAGTTTCCAGTCAAAGGTTACTTCAGGAAGTGTTTGTTCGGCATTGAGAAGTAACAATTTGTTACGAACATGCTTGAGAGTCCCGTCACTGAATTTGGGAAGTTCGGAGATTCTCATGTATTGCATGATGTTTTTTTTGTTGAGATAAAATATGCTTGGAACCGGAACTTTATTGCTCATGTATGGAAGCACCTTGGAGTGATTTTGAGGAACGTTAGTATAAGGTGATGTGAGATTCAGCTTCCTTTGATTGCTTTCTACACCCAGTTGTAGATCTTCCACGCGTTTCTTGATCACAACTTTGTGTGTGTATAGTCGAACACCTGAACTCAATGCGATGATGATGTCAGGAGGAAAATGAGTGACTTTTTGTTGAGCCATCAGAAGTAGTAGATCTTCGATGTCTTCAAGATGAAGTAGCTTGAGGTCTCCTTCACTGATTGTATAAATTTTATCATCTTCGCGTTTGAATCTGATTTCCATAAAATAAGGATAACCGAATACCTGATTAATCTTCCCTCTTTGAATACTTTTAATGCGAATATCTGAACATGTTTCAGCACCGGATCTAGACCAAGAAAAAAAGTTGTAAGCTAACTTTTTTCTGTTACCCAATGTGAGATACCCATTTCAGCATAGTGGTCGTATTCAGGAAGTACTTGTTGACGCCAGAGCTTGGGAACTTTTTCTTCAATCCATGGTATGTCATCCGAAAGTACTATGAGAACTCCTATTTTCCTGTTATTATTTTATTATTTTATTCGTGCTTCTTGAATTTTCCAACATATTACATTTTCTTGTATTTTTTATACGTAAATCCTGAGATCATGATAAGTATTTTCTGATCATTGATAATACTTTATTTGGAATTATAAAATTTCTTATTTTATTTTTTCATGTTTATTTAAATCAAAGTTTTTTATTTAAAAACACCCGCGTGCATTTTACAAATGTTTACCCAAGTCAATGAATACGAGAATTAGTAGTGATCGCGATACCGACGGATGCCTAAAATTTTACATTTTATTATCGATTGTTTCGATAATTAATATTTTTGACGATTTCGTTTCTAATTACGTGTTAAGTCGTGTCGGGTGATTATATTATCATGTTTATGATGCGTTTTAACTTTTAAAAAAGTATTTTTACGAAACTCGAATCCTGTAAATATTTTTAAATTTGACTAATAGTCATTTTCTACCCTTTAAACTATCTAAATGCTTTTAAGTGCAAAAGATTACAAAGTTGGCAAAACTAGACCTTCACCCCACTATATAAAAACTTTCCACTAACTTCCCATCTCATTTTTCATTTGTAAAAACACACACACTTTTTTTTCTCTTGTTTTGCCGTCCCCCTTCCACACACAAAATCATCATCATCATTTGATCTAATTTGATTCAAAGAAAACTAATTCAAGTCCCATGTTACAAATCAAAAGGTGAATATTTTGGTACAAAAATTCCCCACATGCATCAAGTTTTAATTTTTGATATAAACAAGGGTTGGTGGAAGTGTTCTTAGATTATGCATGTGATGATCTTACCATGATTATGTTGTTTTGATAATGAAAATTTGGATTTTTGATTTTGATGTTGTCATAAGTAACATGCAAGTGATATAGGTTGATAAGTATTGTTTAGAATAATGTTTGGTCAATATTAGGAGTGGAGGATTTGCTAAAATAGGTCAAAATGATGGTTTAATGTGATTTTCAAAGGTGTATTTTTGACCAGCAGGTTTAGGGCTGTTTTTCGTGGGTTCAAGATTGAATATAGGTTAAGATGATTGGATATAGTTGTAGTGGTTCCCGAGTCGCTCGTTTTGGTATAAAGTAGGCCTTCTAACTCAAAACGAGGAAGAAGTTACGATAATTTGATTATTCGTGTACCGGGAGACGAGTATCAACACAATTCGAAGTTGTTGTTGATATTTGGATCGAATCTTGGGGAATATAAAATGAGTTTCAAAAAGTTCAAGGGCTTTTCTTAGGCTCTAAACTTGGGGTCTTGAGTCTACTTTCAAACTTAGGTGTCCAATTTACAAATGGTAAAGGTTATGATGGTTGAAATGGTTTCACGAGTCAAGTATTCAAATCTGTCCGGTTTTTCAAGTTTAGAAATGTGTTGAGCAGGTGGTTCTAATCTTTGGATGAAATTTAAACTGAGTTTTATTCAGGTTATGATTGAGTTTTCCACCAAGTTTCATAAAAATATGAGTTGTCTAAGTAAAGAAAATGAGCTTGTACATTAGGTATGTGCCAGCAGATTTTTATCAAGAAAGTAGTTTAATAAAGTGAACATATAGAAAGATATTGTAGTACCACTTGCATTGTTGTTCTTTCGGGTTTATCATGGTTTTGTAATGTTGAGTTTTATGTTATTAAGTATTGTTTATACTTGAGTCAGTTATTAATTAAGTGCGCCCCTTATTTTGTAGGTTGCGGCTTTCGTGTTTACCAGGCATCCATATCGTCGGCGATCGTCTTACAACTGTTGTTTCTACTCAGCTTCTGAGTTCCGTGATTCACTTACCTCGTAGCTAAGGTGAGTTCATATCCCCTTTTAACTTGCACATTGTTTCTAAGCCCGGGGTGAGATTTTACATGGTGGAACACATCCATTTAAAAACCGTATGCTATCCAGAACTTTTATGTTATCCAGAACTTGTATGCTTTCCAACAGTTTTCATTGATATTATTTCTTTTAGTCTATATCCCTTAAGTTTCCTCTCTTGATCATGAACCGTTAATTTACTTGTGTTGCGAAGCGCGAATGTTGTGGGTGGATCCATTGGGATTGACTATCCCCGTCACATGTTGCGGTTGTTTAACCATTGACGCACTTAACATTTGAATTGTTACTTGAGTATTAGGGATGAATACTCCCTAGAGGAACTTACATTGATGTTGAGCTTCGATTTATGAACTAAATAGCAATAATAATGGTTTCGGACTATGGTTAATATACATAACCATTTTCCCTATTTCTTGTTTTACAAATGAATGCTTGTGTTCTACACCTTTAATGCTAAACCTATGAATATCACTCAACTTTGTGTTGATAATTTTACATGTTTAATCTCAGGTATAATGCTTGTGGAAACCTTGGTTTCCTCGATCTTTTAGCTACTAGGAATGATCATTGTTCATATGATTAACATAATCAAAGCGGAATTAGAATAACAACCATTAACAAGGTGTTTGGACACAAAGAACATGAATTAAAACAAAAGGATTGCTCATTATATTAATAACAAACAATCACTAGACGTGTATACATTGAATCCCACGTCTAGTCGACACACGCTTTAGGTTTACATTGTATATGAAAGTTATTATAAACCTAATACCCTTGGTTCCTAATACCCTTGTTTTCCTCGATCTTTTAGCTACTAGGAATGATCATTGTTCATATGATTAACATAATCAAAGCGGAATTAGAACAACAACCATTAACAAGGTGTTTCGACACAAAGACCATGAATTAAAACAAAAGGATTGCTCATTATATTAATAACAAACAATCACTAGACGTGTATACATTGAATCCCACGTCTAGTCGACACACGCTTTAGGTTTACATTGTATATGAAAGTTATTATAAACCTAATACCCTTGGTTCCTTTTATAGTGTAAGGAATAGGGTTTACAAGAGATAATATCAAATAAACATGTAAATCTTTTATTCAAATAAACTTATACAGAATATATTCTGCATGTTTATCTAAATAGAAGCTTCCAAAGGCTTCTTGTCAATGTTTCTGTCAATGCTTGAATTGCATGTGACAATGCTTGGATTGCACTTGACAATGCTTGCTTCTGTCAACGCCTGATTTGTTCTTGACAACGCCTGGAATACACTTGTCAACGCTTAGACAAATGCCTTCATGTTTTCTTCGTTTTTGAGTTTCTGCCACATCAACTTTTTGACCCAACAGTCTTGTGTACGGAAAGGCATGCCATCTCCCCATTGAGTTGGAGCATAAGGCTTATTGGGCCTTGAAACGGGCTAATTTTGATATCAACAAAGCCGGTGATCTTAGGAAGATCCAACTCAATGAACTTAATGAACTGAGGAATGAGGCTTATGAGAATTCATTGATCTACAAGGAGAAAACCAAGCTCATTCATGATTCTAGGATTAAGAACCGAGAGTTTCACATAGGTGATCATGTTTTACTCTTTAACTCTCGGTTGAAAATCTTTTCGGGCAAGCTTAAGAGTCGTTGGTCTGGTCCATTCACCGTCGCTAAAGTCTTCCCTTATGGCACCATTGAGCTATCTCAACCAAATGGGCCAAATATCAAAGTGAATGGCCAGCGTGTTAAGTTGTACTTTGGTAAGGACATCTCTCATGAGATGATTCCATCCCTCACCACGTTTCCCTTGAATTAGTTCTGGGTCGAGTCAGGCTCGTGACTCGGTTAACAAAAACAAGCGCTTCTCGGGAGGCAACCCGATGATCTATCCTTTACCCGTTTTTCTTAATAAGTATAGGGGGAGCTACATAGGTGTTTGTTGTCTTGTTTCTGATGATGTGAAGGGATTAAAGCTTCAAAGAGCACTTTTGATGATATTTGACAACTCGTGATCCCGTGTTCCCGTCTTCCCGGTTCTATCCTAAACTTTTGTGATTCAATATTTCATATCTTATATGTTGAGACTGAAATCACTGTAGTTGTCCTTTCCTTAGTAAGATTTAAACAACGTGCACAATGTCCTAAGTGTAAGGGATGTTACTTCCACATGCTTAAACATTGAGGACAATGTTTATCTTAAGTGTAGGGGGGACTTCTATCGAAGTAAGTGGGCTTTTCCATGTTTTTGTCCTCATTTTAATCGGAAAATTGATTTTTCGACATTTTTCAAAAATTTTGATCTATTTTGGCCTATTAGTATTTTCCTTTGTTATCGTTAATTTTCTTTCATTAGAATAAATTTTAATAAAATGGTTTCAATAAGTTTAGATGTCTTTGATATATTAGGCCCATCATGAATCTTTTGACTCAACCCGAGTTTACTTAAGTTTACTCTTGCTAGTATCCTTAACGTGTTTAAATTAAGTTTTGCTATGCTTTTATATAGGGAACTTTAAAACGCGGAAGTCTTAACTCATACGGGTTAAGAACAAGAACTTTTCGCAAGTTCCTATAATTGATCCTAGAAAGTCGTTTATCAAGGGAACTTTAAAATGCAAATTCTAAACTTGAAAAAGTCTAAGAAGATGCAAGATCCTATAGATGACTTGAAAACCCAAAACTTTGATTTAATTGGATAAGCATCCACGAGTCTCATTCCTTGAGATTTTAAATTATGGAGAACGAGAGATGATAGAGTCAATTATAAGTTTGGTATTCTTTCATGAATTTATGTGAGTTAATTATGAGCTTTTTCTCCCATCGCTTGTTAATAAATTTAATTGCAATAATTAAGGTCGTACGATTTGAAAAGTTACTTAGCTTCTAGCCCAAGATCGTTAAAAGTTGCTCGGGATTATTTAGAGTTCATAGCCAAGGCATAACTTATTGAAGCGGGATGCGAAGATTGGCGAGTCCGAAAAGGCCCTAACAAGGCATGAGGACTACATTTTGTTGCTAAAGATCCAAAGTGATGTGAAGAAACATTTATCAAAAATCAATATGAAGGATCGAGACACACGACGAAAAGAAAATACTCCCCTAAAGATCATGGAGAAGTCTATCCGAAAAGACCCTAGCAAGGTATGAGGATAAATAGATCCAAGTCCTAAAAGGATGCGGATCGTTGTATATCAAAATCCAAAATAAAGATTGGAGAAAAATGAAGAAGTCGTGGTCCAAGTATGAAGAATCTCTCAAAAACTTCAAGTGAAGAAATTCCTATTATGAAGAGAAGACCATTATTTCAAGAACATCTCTTAAGATTCGAAGTATGAAGTCACTGCCGAATATCGGTCCGAGAAAGGTCTCAAATCGTGAAGCGAGTTATGCCAAGATATGAACTTTAAGAGGTCCCGAGAAGCAGTTTTAAAAGATTTTGTCCTTTAGCTAACTATTGATTAAATCGTCCTACTTTATTTTCAGCCTAAATAAACTATCGAAATAAGTCAACAATGCATCCTCGTGATAATTCAAGACAATAATAAAATATAAGAGATACACCTAGGAATAAGGGAGTCTAAGTGAATAATTGGGCCACATGAGTGAGTGTTAGCTTACTAACTTATAATAACAATGATCTCGTTTTTAAGCTTGGTTTGGGGAACGTGAAACTTGAGGGTGATAAACATTCACGACAACCAAAGCCCTAATGTAAGTCTTCGATCTCTTTACTTGTTCTTCCTTCTTGCATTTTGTAATTTTCTAATCTTTTTGGTTTCCATAGTGTTTAGTATTTAATAAAGGCCAAGGTAGGTTAATTATGATGGAAAATGTAAACTATGCTTTGAAATTAATGCATTGTATGAGGGCATTGCAATGGTCAAGTGTAGGGGATTTAATAAGTGTGAAAACACTTATCCTTTTATCACTTAATATAATAAAAACCAAGCCAAAACGTGTATTTAATGTCGTAAAAGTCGAAATTATGCGTGGTTTCTGTTTTTGTTGTGTTTTAGGACCAAAATGTGAAAAAGGAAGAAAACACGGGCTTTCACGGGCTTTTATCGAAGAAAAAGATAAAAGACGAAGTCAAAAGATCAAAAGTGCAAGAAGAACGGAAGTCAAAGGCCTATTCTAAAGATTTATCGAAGAAAAAGTCGAAAGACGGAAGTTTGATGAATTCGAAGAACCGAATCAACTAAATGAAGAAATTAGAAGACGAGTTCATATTATCATTCGACTAATCCCGAGACAAAGTCGAGAAAGACGAGTCATTTAAAAAGACGAGAATACAAAAGAAAGAAAGAAGGAATGCTTCATTAGGAGGGTGTTAGCTAGTTTTTTTTAGTAGTCATTTTTATTTTAGTTTTCATAATCTTTAGAGAGAAGTAGGTGATTCTACTTTCTCTCTCTAGATTTCTTTCATTTTTCTTTCAAGTTTTAAGCTTTTCATTTAATATTGTATTTGAATCCTTAATCTACAAGTTCAAGTTCAAGCTTTTCATAATCTATCTTATTCTACCTTTCTTGTTTTTTATTTTGATTTTGATTCGGATTAAGTATGTATCTTGTTTAATCTTGATGCTTATTTGATTAAAAAGTTTATCTTTTTATTCCTTTCAATTTCATGCTATTCATGGTTTTAGATTATTGCGGCTTATATCTTATTTCTTGTTTAGCTTATTTCTTTTTAAGTGTCTTCAAAAGTTTAATCTTTTTAAAGTTTGTTTTATAAAATCTTGCTTATTTAAGTGTTTTGAAAGTTTTTAATTTGTGCTTATTTAGTTCTTGTAATTATTGATTTGGTGAAGTTTTGGTAATTGCTTATTTCGAAAAAGTGCTTATTCGGTTTGGCTTATTTGCTCTTCGTACCCCATTCTAACAGTTTAAGGGTTTTACTTGTTCCGATCGAGTAAGTGTGATCGCATAAACCTAAGGGTTTCTACTTGCGATCTGTTGGAAATACGTTTTACGTATTAAGAAGGATCGGTCACTCCAACGATAGTCCATGTAATAGCTCGTAGTTTAGTTAACTTTATTTATTAAACAAACAAAGCCAAGCCTAGCCTACAACATGTGTAGGCCGGCCCAACAATGTAAGCCCAAGCCCATCACAAGGCTTGGGTATATAAACCCTCTCCTTTGATGGAGAGGGGTGTGGTTTCATTATTTTTCACATAGTAAACATTACTTTCTCTCTCTAGCTTTGTGTGAAATCCACCATCTCTCTATCTCTTTCTCTCTCTAACACATAAGCATAGATTTACAATCCTACAAATGGTATCAAGAGCCATGGGATGATTGTATGGTTCATGTGTTTGTGTTCTTGATTCATACGCCATTTTTGATCCATTTTCACACGTCCAAAATTTTTTTTGTGTTTTTGATGGTTTTTTCTTGATACAAATCTTCTACATAGTTGTGGTAGGGATTTGGTATAGTTACTTTGGCTAAAAACACAAAATTTTTGGGTGTTTTGATCATTTTTTGGCTTAAAATCACGAATTGGTTGAGTTTTGTCCGAGAAAAGTGGAAAATATTCCGATCTGGTCAAATTGGAAAAGGGTTTACTTATTCAGATCGGCATTCCGATTGGTTGGTATTCAGATTGGGCATTCCGATTGGCATTCAGATCGGCATTCCAATTGGTTGGTATTCAGATTGGGCATTCCGATTGGCATTCAGATCGGCATTCCGATTGGTTGATATTCAGATTGGGCATTCCGATTGGCATTCAGATCGGCATTCCGATTGGTTGGTATTCAAATTGGGCATTCCGATTGGCATTCAGATCGGCATTCCGATTGGTTGGTATTCAGATTTGGTACATTCCGATTGGTATTCAGATTGGGTTTTCCGATCACTCATTCCGATTGGTATTCAGATTAGGTACATTCCGATCAAGGTATTCCGATTTGGGAGATTCCGACTGATATTCCGATCACTATTCCGATCACTATTCCGATAACAAAATTATTTTGACTTGGAATTTTTGGTTTATTGAGAACATATTTTAGGGGATTTTAACATTGTTTCTCGACTTCAACTCACAACAACAAACACATTTACTTTCTTTCATTGATCGATCAAAGTTTGTAAATCTTAACTTATTAAAATGGAGTACACATCTCTTACGGATAAGTCCATCCTCTCGGGTACGGATAATCGTCCACCAATGTTGGTGAAGACTATGTATGAGGAATGGGCTTCCCGAATGGAACTTTATATGTTGAACAAGGAGAATGGACATCTCATTTGGGCATCGGTGCTCAATGGACCATTAGATTATGGTACAGTGACGGAAGGTACGACTACTCGTCCTCGCACAACGGGTGAGTTGACTGGAGATATGAAGATTCAAGATAAATGTGATAAGTATGCTACAAACATCATTCTCCAAGCCCTTCCTCCAGATGTCTACAAACTCGTCAGCAAACACAAAGTTGCCAAAGAGTTATGGGATAGAATTCGGGTTCTAATGCAAGGCACCTCGTTAACTAAACAAGAACGAGAGTGTAAGCTTTATGATACTTTTGATAAGTTTGCCTATGTGCCAGGGGAGACTCTCAATGATTACTATCTGAGATTTACCCTATTATTGAATGAGCTCAATATCTATGGCATGACAATTCCTACCTTTCAATTGAACACCAAGTATTTGAACACTCTTCCTTCAGAATGGAAAAAATACGTGACGGATGTTAAATTGGCTAAGGACTTGCATAACGCCAATGTGGATCAACTTCAAGCCTTTCTTCAACAACACGAATGCCATGTGATCGAGGCTCGGTTGTCTACACCTCAAGTTCATGATCCACTTGCAATGTATGCTTCTCAACAAAACATGGCTTATACTTATCAGCAACCATCATACTTGCAGCAGACACCACCACACAACTATCAGCAACCACAGCAACCATCTTATCCACCACTAGTGATGCCACAACAAGCATTTCAACAAGGTGTTCATCAACAATCTTTTCCACAGCAACCACCATATCAGACATCACCATCACAAGCCAACACCTTTCCATTGGGCTATACTCCTCAGCAAGGATATTTTCAAATTGAAGCACAACCAGCACAAGCTTTCTACTCTAATGAACTTCCACCAATCGAAGCATCGGTCTTTACACCAAATGATACGCCAGCTGATGTTCTAAACCATCTCACAGCCTACTTGTCAAAACTTGTTGCAACTAGAGGATTTCCACCAACAAACAATCAGCTCCGCACCTCATCAAATCCTCGACAACAAGCCACTGTTCAAGATGGTCAAGTGATGGTGCAACCTATTCAGGGAAGGCAAAATTCATATGGACCTCCTACAAGGACTGGGAACAATCAAGCTGTGAATTCTCAAGCTAATGGAAATGGAAGTCCTAGTGGTCCTAAAAAGGTTGTGACATGCTACAATTGCCGAGGACAAGGTCATATGGCTAGGGAATGCACTCAGCCGAAAAGGAGGAGGGATGATGCATGGTTTCGTGAGAAGATGTATTTGGTTGATGCTCAGTCTAAGGGGAAGATTTTGGATTCAGAGGAGTTAGCATTTCTTGCAGACCCAGGGGCAGCAGATACTGAAGGCATTGCAGTCGTCTCCACTTCTAATGCAGCTTATCAAGCGGACGATCTTGATGCATACGATTCGGATTGTGATGACATTCACTCTGCCCAAGCTGCTCTCGTTGCTAATCTCTCTCACTACGGTTCTGATGTCATCAGTGAGGTACCAACCACATCTAATAATATTGATGATAACCAACATCAAGTTGGGCATGAAAATGACAACCTCGAACAGCATTCGGGGACTAGTAACTCAAATGATGTGGTACCCAATCCAACACATTTGAGTGAACCTCAACCAAATGCTACGACGGGTATGGAATCTTATGCTCAACATGATTTGGTCATGGTGCCTAAACATATTATTGATCAAATGCATATGGCCCTCAGACAATCCGTAGATACGAATTCCACCCTAACTGCTGAGCTTGCGTTGCATAAAGAAAAGGTCAAAACTTTTGAAATGGTCCCTCAAGAAGAGAAAATAACATGTTCTGAATTTGACCAATTTCGTTTTGAAAAGATTGAACACTTGAAAGAAATAGAATCATTAAAAGCTAATCTTTCCAATGAATTAAAAGAAAAAGAGTCGGTTGTCAATGATTTTCAGAAACTTAAAATGGATTTCGAAACTCTCGAGTCTAAAAAGGTTGAATCGGAAATTAATGCTACCAAACTTCTTAAATTCAAAGAACAACAACTTTTAAAACAATACGCTTCCACAGAAAAGGTTCATCTTTTAACTAATCATTTAAAGAATTCGAACTTAAGCGTCTTCAAGATTTACCACCTAATCCCGGTTATGCAAAACAAGCTCAGGAATATATTCCCGGCCTTTATGACATGACCATAATTGGAAAATCGAAAGAAGCACCTTTTGTTCGTAGTACTGAGGAGACACAATCACTTGGGGATGAAACTCATTCTAAAATGCTTTCAAAATTCCATACAATTGATTATGATCAACATAACAAAGATCAATTTTCGAAAAAGACACGCATTCGCTTACAAAAGGAATTAGCAGAATTAACAGTTCTTGTGCCCCAAAGTTTGTCAAATGAAAACCTTCCTAGTACGTCTCCTACACTCGTCAAAAAGGATTTAACGAAGTTAATTCCACCGGTAAGTAAGGCGTCCGTTAACTTAAATACGGTTCACCAACACTTAGCCGATTTTGACAAGGTCATTTTGGAACGTACGACGGCCACGGCCATAACGGAAGGTGAATGGAACTTTGAGCACACTAGAGCTGCGTTTCGAGATGAAATTGTTCCGTTTGTAAAGAATGTTAAAGCTTGTCTTCGTAATATTGATCAAGATTTGTTTTTGGAAATAGAAGAAGTTAGACGTGTTTTCAATGAAATGGAAGATGCTTATGAAAACAGTTTACTTGAAATAGAACGGGTTTCACGCCATAATGATCTGCTTCTGAATCAAGTGATGTCTCATGATATAGTTTCTGTCTGTGTGAATACAAGTGTTGATAATGATTCTATTGTGCATAATATTGAATCTGTGGATAATGTGGTAGATAGTACTTGTCACGAATCTGACGCTGAATTTTTAAAGCTTCAAGATTCATATTCTTCGCTTTCAAAACATTTTGATGAGATTCAAACACATTGTATTTCGCTTGAATGCAAGCAACAATTTATTCAAGAAATCTTTGAAACGTCATTCGAAGGTGTTAATATCGATGATGCAAATTTTGAAAAGAATTTTCGATTGAATTTACAATCAAAACAACATCAGCCAAGTGACAAAGTTGCTAACTCTTTGCCGATAGAAATAGAGAAATCTAAGGAGCTTAACTGTGTGAACGTACTTGAGGCCGCTGAGAATTTTAGACTTGATCTAGATAATCGAGTTTCCAAGATTTTGTCCAAAGTTGATAACTTAAAACAGAAAAATACACGACTCTTCGATTCAGTACAGCCCGCATGTGTTGATACCACTGCACAGAATCAATCATTGATTGAACAATTGAATCGAAAGTCGGTGGAAATATCTGATTTGAGGGAACAAATTTGTGATAAAAATCTGGTCTTGGCTGAGTTAAAGGAAACACTTCGTACTCTAAAAGGTAAGAATGTTGTGGATAACGCAGCCACTATCTCAGCACCGTCCTCTAGTGCCATCAAAAGGAACCTTATAGCCGTCACACCACTTAACAAGGGCCCTAAGACTAAATCATCTCAAACTTTGGTCACTAAAGATAAGGCGGAATCAAAACCAGCTTCTAATATTCCCGTGTTGCCTTCTACAGGAGTAAGCACCACTACAGGCTCAAAGATCTAAGCTTAAGAGAAACAAGAAGAATGATAGGATCTTGCCCCCATCTAGTAGTCAAGTGAAGAAGAAAGTAGAAGCCCATCCTAGGAATGTTATTTCTGTTTTGAATAAAAAGAATCATGTAGCTAAACCTAAAGGCTCTGCGGTTGTGCAGCATTCTAAGCCTACTGTGAATTCTAATTTAAAATGTTGGAATTGCAATGAATGTATGTTTTCTAGTCGTCATGATTCTTGCCTTATTGACCATGTGAATGAGATGCATGCCCGGAAAAATGGATTAGAATGGAAACCGACTGGGAAAGTGTTAACCCAAGTTGGCTGGATGTGGCGCCCCACTGGTAGAACTTTCACTATAGTAGGAAATACGTGCCCTTTGACTAGGATCACTCCCACTAAAGCGAAGAAAGTGTGCCCTTTAACTAGGAGTACCAAGGCTACCAAAACACAAGCGTGTCCTTTAACTAGGAACACCAACACTACTGTAGGAACAAAGTGCCCTTTAAATAGGTCTACTCCCACTGTAGTGCCCGCTAATACTCCAAAACCTCAGCAAATTGGAACAGTAAAACCTGTAAATGCTAAAACTCACATTAGAAAATGCAGGAAATCTAAGGATAACAAAAATGTTAGCAATTCTGATAATAACATATCTGTATCTGCTAACACTCTGGAACCAATAGTTTCCAATACATTGTCTACTGTTGTGATTGAAAACAGGTGGTCCAAATTGTTCTCTGGTATTTGGACTCTGGTTGCTCCAAGCATATGACCGGAGATCGCTCTCAGCTCAGAAATTTCGTCAGCAAGTTTCTTGGTACGGTTCGATTTGGAAATGATCATATTGCAAAGATAATGGGTTATGGTGAATATCATATTGGGAATGTTATAATTTCAAGAGTGTATTATGTGGAAGGTCTCGGTCACAACTTATTTTCTGTGGGACAATTTTGTGATGCAAACCTAGAAGTTGCTTTTCGAGAGCATACCTGCTTCATTCGTAATTTGGAAGGGGTTGATTTATTGAAAGGTACTCGAGGGAATAATTTGTATACTTTGTCTCTTCAAGACATGATGGTCGCTTCTCCCGTATGTCTTCTCTCCAAAGCATCGAAGATTAAGTCATGGTTATGGCATCGACGGTTATCTCATCTTAACTTTGACGCTATTAATCATTTGGCGAAAAACGAACTTGTTCGTGGTCTTCCTAAACTTTCATTTCACAAGGATCATTTGTGTTCCGCGTGTACAATGGGGAAAAGCACTAAGAAATCTTACAAACCCAAGACGGAAGACACCAACCAAGAGAAACTTTATCTTTTGCATATGGATCTTTGTGGGCCAATGCGTGTTGAAAGTCTTAGTGGCAAAAAGTACATCCTCGTCATTGTCGATGATTACTCTCGGTTTACATGGTTGAAATTTCTTAAAGCAAAAAATGAGGCACCTAAATTCATCATCGGATTTCTCAAGATGATTCAAGTGCGTCTCAACACTACTGTCCGACGCATTCGTACAGATAATGGAACCGAATTTATGAATCAAATCTTGCGTGATTATTATGAAGAAGTTGGCATATCTCATGAAACATCCGTTGCACGCACTCCACAACAAAACGGTGTCGTTGAAAGGGGAAATCGCACACTTATGGAAGCTGCTAGAACGATGTTAATTTACGCAAAGGCTCCATTGTTTTTATGGGCAGAAGCAGTATCTACAGCAGTGTACACCCAAAACCGGTCACTAATTCGTAAACGCCATGGTAAAACACCTTATGAGCTTCTCCATGGAAAAGTACCAGATTTATCATATCTTCATGTATTTGGTTCTCTTTGCTATCCAAATAATGATGGTGACAATTTGGGAAAACTTCAACCAAAGGCTGATATTGGTATTTTCATTGGATACGCACCCTCAAAGAAGGCATACCGAATCTACAACCGTAACTCTCGCAAGATCCTCGAAACTATGAATGTTGATTTTGATGAGCTGACAGCAATGGCTTCTGAGCAAAGCAGCTCTGAACCCGCACTTCATGAAATGGGACCCAGTAATATTAGTTCTGGTCTTGTCCCAAACAACCCTACTTCATCATCATTTACACCACCTACTAGGAAGGAATGGGATACGTTGTTTCAACCGTTCTTTGATGAATTCTTTACTCCTCCAAGTATTGTTGCTCCAGAACCTGAAGTAATAGCTCCGGTAACCGAAGTTGTCGCTCCAGCAACCGTTGCACAATCAGATACATCTGCACCAACAATTGGTCAAGATATACCTTCAACAAGTAATTCTCAACCAACACATGTTTCAACTACCCATGTCATGCCTATTGATGATGAAGAGGATGATGATGATCACGATTTGGAATTCGCTCAAATGCGTGAACTTCCATTCTTTGGTGTACCTATTCCCGACCCTAATCAAGTCGGGTCGTCCACCTCAGAGGAAGCTCCTACTACAGTTTACTCCAATCCAAGGATTCGTGAACATGACAGCAAGTGGACTAAGGATCATCCTATAGACTCTATTATTGGTGACCCTAATCGTCCAGTATCCACACGAAGTCAGTTACAAGAAAGTGCACTGTTTTGTCACTTTGATGCTTTTCTCACTGAAGTTGAACCTAAGACATGGCAACAAGCTTTTACTCAATCCTGTTGGATAGAAGCTATGCAAGAAGAACTTAACGAATTCATACGTCTTGATGTTTGGGAACTTGTCCCATGCCCGGATCAAGTGCAGTTACTCACTTTGAAATGGGTTTACAAGGTGAAACTCGATGAGTTAGGCGGAATATTGAAGAACAAAGCTCGTCTCGTAGCTCGTGGATACAAGTAATTATTGGGCATCGACTTTATGGAATCCTTTGCACCTGTTGCCCGTTTGGAAGCTATTCGACTATTCCTTGCTTATGCAGCCCATATGAACATGATCGTCTATCAGATGGATGTGAAGACGGCATTTCTTAATGGTGAACTCAAGGAAGAGGTCTATGTTCAACAGCCGGATGGTTTTGTGAATCCTAATTATCCTAATCATGTGTATAAGCTTAAGAAGGCTCTCTATGGGTTGAAGCAAGCTCCACGCGCATGGTATGATCTATTATCACAATTTCTCATCACGCAAGGCTTCGCTAAAGGCAAGGTGGATCCAACGTTGTTCATTCAGAAACGAGGTAAAGATATGATGATGGTACAAATATATGTTGATGATATTATATTTGCAGCCTCGACCCAAACCTTATCGGATGAGTTTGGGACACTCATGTCTTCCAAGTTTAAGATGTCAATGATGGGCAAGGTATCATTCTTCTTAGGTCTTCAGATATCTCAGAGTCCCAGAGGCATCTTTATCAATCAATCCAAGTATGCCCTTGAATCGCTTAAGAAGTATAAGATGGAATCTTGCGACCCCGTGGATACTCCAATGGTCGAACGAACTAAGCTTGATGCAGATCCTCATGGAGTTGCCGTTGATCCGACACTTTATCGTGGAATGATCGGTACTCTTCTGTATATCACAGCCAGTCGACCTGATCTTCAGTTTGCTATATGTATGTGTGCCAGGTATCAAACTAGGCCTACTGAGTTACACTTAGCTACTGTTAAAAGGATCTTTCGATATCTTAAAGGAACCATTAATCGGGGACTTTGGTATTCGAAGGACTCTTCTATTGCACTAATGGCATATGCAGATGCGGATCACGCGGGTTGTCAAGATACAAGGCGTAGCACGAGTGGAACTTTGCAACTACTAGGAGATCGACTAATCAGTTGGGCATCGAAAAGGCAGAAAAGCGCTGCAATTTCTAGTACGGAAGCAGAATACATAGCTATGTCCGGTTGCTGTGCTCAAATTCTTTGGATGAGATCGCAATTAACCGACTATGGTCTAGGTTTCAACAAAATTCCGATGTACTGTGACAACAAGAGTGCAATTGCCTTATGCTGCAACAATGTTCAATTCTCCCGGTCGAAGCATATTGACATTCGCTACCATTTCATCAAGGAGCAAGTGGAAAATGGAGTAATCGAGCTTTACTTTGTCCGATCCGAGTATCAATTGGCGGATATTTTCACGAAGGCTTTAGATCGCGCTCGAATTGAATTTTTGGCCAACAAGCTAGGAATGAGAACCTTCTCGCCTGAGACTCTAAAGGAACTAGCAGATGAAGCGAAAGAATAGTCTTGGTAAAACTATTCTCCGTATCCTTGGTGATCATCTGTACATATTGTTTATATTTTTATCCACAAAAGCAAAATACAAAAATATAAAACCATATAAAAACCATAAAAATTGAAAAATTCATTAAAATCCAAAAATATTTTTACTTTATTTTTCGAAGGCATGTCTTTTGGTACGATAATATTTACGGCCTTAGAAATGTTGATTAATATCGACACGGCGCCATAAATAGAGTTCGTACAAAAGTTGTAAATATTTCATAAAACATGCCTAAATGGCTTGTAGTTATTTCAGACTGCAACCCGGTTTTCATATTAAAGTCAAGTATTTCGTATGAAAGCTTTGGCTCATAACGGGAATTAATTTTCTCGGGCAAGGTTTACTTTAAAACCTTGTAAGGGATCAAGTTTACTTTATAACTTGGTCTAACACAAATCTATGTACGTTTCAGTGCATTTATTTGTTAAAACAAGAGAAGTCTTGTTTTTATGAAGCTATCATCTCTACAACCATTGCTATCTACAATTGGTATCTACATACTCGACGATGCGACTACTCAACTGACGACTACAGCTCTTTCGATAGAACACGGGTCAACAATTGAGGGGGAGCAACTGGCAAGCATTCAGAATCTTCGATGCCGAACGTGCCAAGTTCACAAGTTGGTGTCAAGACAACAATACCAATCGTACATGTGGTGTCAAGAGATGACTTCAGACGTGACGAGGCGACCAACATATGCTGCCAAGAACCATTTGATCTTATCATATGATGTTCTCATCTATCAGGTCCAACCTTGTCAATTCTTTTCTAATATGGTGAATATGTGATCATGTTACAAATAGATGTCATGAAGATAAAATGGACTTGCATTCTTCTTCCCAAAACCTTTGTTAAAACTTCATTAAATCAATTGATATTAAAAACATCGATTGGGTTAATATTTTTAATATGGGGGAGAAAATGTGATTTAATATGGGATATTATCACAAATGGTTTGACTTAATGTGCTGGCTCATCTCTACATATGCGAAATGTTTTCGAATATCGTGGCATATGTTAAGGGGGAGCAAAATGGATTTTCTATATCAAAATGGATTTTCATGGTGACATTTACTTACCCAAAACCCACTTATTTCACGACGATGAAGATTGTGGTGACATAAGGATGGTAGGATAGGTTAAGTCCTATGATTCTTCCAGAACCGGAGGAATCTTCCCTAGGACATTCCATAGCTAGAAATAGTAGTCCTTAGGAAAGGTGGAGAAAGAATGTGAACGTAGCTGAATGCCGACCAAGTACTTAAGTTAGCACTGGAACAATCACAACAAGGTGCTAGTTATGACGTATTGGTAAGCATTGAAGGGGTTGAAGAATGAAAAAGAATTGTAAAGATAAAGGGTGTAAAGAAAGAAGCCCTCCTTACAACTTTAGGCAGAAACCGGGTCAATACATATGCTATTGAGATCATTTTAATGATTCTTGATATTGAAGACAGACATCATGGACCCAGTGATGCAATGCACAACCCATCCCAGCTAACTCAGATATCTCTCAAAAGGTATTTGTTTTAATCACACGGAGACAACACGTTATCTATCGATTTATTCACTCCGAATAAATTGGTATTGAAATGGTGGCACTCCTCTCCAGCCTCCGATCACTAAAATCCAAAGTGCACGATCGAGTCTAGAGCCATTTGAGATCATCAAATATCTCACTAGGACACACTTTCATATTTCCTTGCTTCTTCACACACTGTGAAAAGTAAGAAAGATTTTAAGAGTCCTACGCAAAATCTTCATGATCTTGCCTGAACATCCGAGTAATACGAAAGTATTCACAATGAAGATGGAAATCCTTCTTGAGCGAACATCAAAAAGCTCATGGTAGGTGACTTGTGCGATTCTTTATGAATCAAACTTGTGATAACTGGAAAGCAACAGTTGTTTAATTCTTAGCTGAATTTAAACACGTTCCAGGCCTCTACGCAATATCTTAGTGATGTTGCCAGAACACTCAGAGTGATACCTTAGTGTTCACCGTGATGAGTGGAAATCCTTCTAGTGTTAACCTCAAACAGCACTTGGTAGGTAACTTGCAAGATTCTATACGAATCAAGCTCGTGACAACTGGAAAGCAACGATGGTGCGGTTCTTAATTGAATTTCACTTGTTCCAGGAACATGAATTGACGGCTTCAAATCATGCGGATATCTTATCCAAATGATTCACTCTTTATGTTCGCAGTCAGCTTTGGACGGTCGAATAAAGAGAACGGGTTTACCCGCGAAATCCTGTCAGGAAGTTACTTAATTGAAACTATCCGTCACGGGTACGATATCTAATATCGTCCAACGGTCTTCACCGACCGGAGGTAAAATGCTACCGAATTAGAATGAAATGTTCAAAGCCATTTCGTTCGTGTCTACTTATGTTGCGGCATTTGAAGACGGTGGCGGTGCGGAATCCGAGAAGAAGTCGTCCCCGCATGCTTATACTTTATGCACTTAATACCTCATCTAATTCAAGAAAGCCTAAAAGTTAAGTCTTCCGCTGTATCGAACTCTAAAGCTTTCAAGAATTACTAAGGCATAAGTATGTGGGACGTGAGGTCACGAAGAGGCGAAGATCACAAGTGAAGGATGCACAAGATCAAGGCAAGAGATCAATGCTAAAGATTGACATCAAAGATCACATCAGCATGTTCACCAGAAAAGAAAAAGAAAAAGAAAGACGAAGACTACGAGCTCAAGTCAAGCATAGTATGCTAGGTTCATTTCATTATTGTAACTCGGGTAACGCCCTTGTTTGGAGTGACCTCCCTTAGGGGGAGATTGTTGGAAATACGTTTTACGTATTAAGAAGGATCGGTCACTCCAACGATAGTCCATGTAATAGCTCGTAGTTTAGTTAACTTTATTTATTAAACAAACAAAGCCAAGCCTAGCCTACAACATGTGTAGGCCGGCCCAACAATGTAAGCCCAAGCCCATCACAAGGCTTGGGTATATAAACCCTCTCCTTTGATGGAGAGGGGTGTGGTTTCATTATTTTTCACATAGTAAACATTACTTTCTCTCTCTAGCTTTGTGTGAAATCCACCATCTCTCTATCTCTTTCTCTCTCTAACACATAAGCATAGATTTACAATCCTACACGATCCATTACTGCGATCAAGACTAAGATCACAGACCACGATCCAGGTCACGATCGCTCTGTTGCGATCATGGTTGCGATTTGTGGCTACGATCGTGTGTTGCGATCCGTAGGCTACGATATGGGTTCCAATCGTTCACCACGATCCAAGACTTCGATCGTGGGTGCGATCTAGTGTCACGATCCACCACTGTGATCCAGACCACGATCCAGGCTACGATCGATTGTTACGATAGTAGGCTGCGATCACTTGGTGCGATCCGTGTCGCGATCATAGTTTTGATTGTTTCAGTTTTTGTTTTATTTTACTTAGTTGTTTTTAAAAACTTGTTTCTTTCCCGCCACTTTTTGTCTAGTTTAATTTTAAATTGTCTTATCTCATTTTATTTTTAAATTTACTTTTAATTAAGTTTTTAATCACTTTAATTCTCTTGCTATTTCGTTTAAATCTTTCATCTTAGTTTTATTATTTTGCCTATTACTTTAAAGCTTTCGTGTTTATTTTATTAAGTCTTAAATTTGTCTTATCTTTTTATATTTGTTATTCGTCTTAACCCAATTTAGTAGATATAGATAATCAATCTCCCCCTTTTAGTGACCAACATTAATTATTCCACCCTAAACGGTGATCAATTCGAACTGAATCGAGTACGAGCAACACAACGAACAAACACACATAAAGGTCATAAATCATAGGCAGTCTACTATTTAGTGATGACAAAGTTTATATCACATTACCAGGGGCGGACCTACGCCTATGGGAGGTGGTGCCCGGGAACCACCTTATAAATCGAGTTCATTTGTAAGCAATATGTAAGTTTTTACTGAGACCTACCTTAGAAAACAAGTGGGAACCACCTTGAGATGAGATTGAACTAAGAGGAAGGAAAAATAAGGTGAATTTGTTGTAAGAGAGTTGTTAAAGAAGAAGAAAAAAAGAAAAAAAATGAAGAAGAGAAGAAAAATGATGAAAGGAGAGAGAAAAGGTGTTCGAGAAGATGAAGTAGAGTAATAAATATACTAGTGAATTAATGTATTTTTGTTGAAAAGTGATAAGTGTCAGGTATATGTACTTTTTTATCTACCTTTTGATTGCTAGTTTTAAATCTAATAGTAACCATAGTAATACAATTATTAACCCATGAACAAGTGGAATATCCGAGTATATGTTTCATTTCCATCTACTTTTTGAACATTTCTTTAGCACATAACTTATAAAAACAGTGTAGTATATCGTAGTCTAAAAAGAAGTAAAAAATTTCGGATGTTGTATACTACATACTTCGTATAACATACCGACCCGACCCGCTCATATCGGTTCAACCTGTTTACCTACGGATTTAGATTTAGTCACTACTACAAAGGGAACCACCTTAGATTTGCTCTTGGGTCCGCCACTGCACATTACGCAAAACATGGTTCGACTAACAGACCATGATTGATTACATACATAGTACAGTATCAAACTAATAGCAATATCATGAGACCGACTTTTGTAGTTTATCAACTAGTTTATTTTTTGGATCAATCGATCTCAAAAGTTCATCAACTTGTGCTTGAAGGGCTTTTGCGATTGCATAATCCTTGTTGATATCTTCAAGTATCGATTGGATCAAATCTCACTCTCCTTGAAAATTAATATAATGAGGAGGTGATTTTGTAAAATGTTGTGGTGATGACGGTGGGGACTTCCTGAATGTTTTGGTGTTTGTGGTGATTCTGAGCATCTTTGACGTTTTCTCGAACTTTGATGACAATATATAAATCTTATGATAAGTTTATATCATTATTCTGTAAGGATTAGTCGACCAATGTGTTGGAAATCATGTTTACTCAAAACCAATAGCATGTATATTTTGATATAAGTTTAGATTCGTTAGTATATTTATAAAGAGAAGAACCAAGAATGTTACCAATTTCCTTGTGATAAATAAGCCTCTCATCACCAACCAGTTCATCAACAACTGTTGTGGGTCGGTAAGGATCAGACGGACCACCGTATGATGTAGTTGGAACCGACATAGGAGGTAACACCCTACTTCCATGGTTTCTTTCCTTCTTCTAGTCAATACCAGCCTTGCTTATAGTATCTTCCATCTGAGCCGGTAAGTGATTTTTGGAGGTAAGACAGAAAGCTCGTTCTTCAGTTGAAAAGTCAACAAATGTCAACTTTGTTGTTTATGGAGGTAAAATAATGATAGATTCGCTATCAATTAGAGTGCCTATCCAGAAAAACATAAGCTGATATTAAATGTGGTAAAAAGATACAGATGTTAAGTTTTCCTACATTAAAGATATGACATGACGTGAGAGACATGTACAGGATGATCCACTTATTGCTAGTATAGACTACTTTATAGTTGTAGATAACCCATTAAGAAATAAAAAGGTGTGCTTTAAGCATTTTACTTCGACACAAATCTAATTAATAACTTTAAGGAAAACAAAGGGACGAATTTAACTTCAAGCTGATTGTATAATATGCAGTATTATACAAACTTATCTAGCTTTCACTTAAACTCATTTAAAGGCTTATTCAATGAACAAAAAATAAAAATAAAAGGCTAAACAAACAGTTGCATATGTTTCATACAAATGTGTTTGCGTCTGCGTATGCGTATGTGTATGTGTACGTGTATGTGTGTGCTTGTGCGTATATTAACATATACAATATTACATATATAAACATACATGTAATATTTGTACCTTCAGTTCGCTGAAGCATTATTGCCTTGAGCATAACTCGAAGTCCTATAACCCTCTTTCGAGTTTCTTGTAATAGGGTTTTTAATTTGATTGCCAAAACTTTTATACTTGAAGTACGGATTACATTTCAAAAATCTGAAATAACTATACAGTTCATCAATCGAGTTTTGCATAAGCTGTCCAGATAAGCACCATCTATTTTTTGCTTTAAGACCACAACACGATTTAAAAACCTGTGTTCTGATATTTTTTATTGTTTCAGCTTCATCTAATATCACCCTCAACCAACTTACCTTTGCAAGAGTACCACTATAATCAATGCTTCCATCAATACTTGTTTCGCCCTTCTTCTTCTTATTAGCAAACACAGAACTCAACCCATCTATGTCCCCATTTCTTGGATCATCTTCATCTTCCTCATCAAAAACTGTAGTCGGGACTTCTTTGCCACAATGGCGTATGTTGTAAGTACAACATCATAACATGCCAGCTCAACGTGATCTTTGGTTCTATGTCCACCATGATAGACTAGAAAATCAAGCTTAGCATCTTCCGAAGCATTCTCATCAAGCTTGCGGGCCCAATGTCTTAAGAAACTTTCAGGGCACACAAGCAGGGAACCTGTTGCGGGTTTACGGCTACTAAATTGTTCTGCTGAGCTACTGGCCTTAGTTACTAATTTCACATCATTATCATCATCATCTCTAGCCTCTGTATCTTCATCTACATTTACTGTGGCTTTGTGATACGAACCTATCACATACTAGGTTCGTAATCGGTTCATAAGTCTCATGTGTAGAACTCACTCAAAAAGCTAGCTTGTTTGAGGAGGGGATAGCTGGACATTATAAACCATCAACCATTCCCATACATGACCGATGTGGGATCATAACATTATCCACCCTTTGAAGAACCAACATCCTCGTTGGTCACGGCTATGTTGGTCACGATTGGCACCCCCTTTGGGTCCAAGCCACCACTCCATAGGCCACCACTCTGAGCTCGTTGGTCACGCCTATGTTGGTCACGGTTGGCACCCATTTGGGTCCAAGCCACCACTCTATAGGCCACCACTTCGAGTGTTGAAACCTCGTAATGCAGGGCTAGATCTGATACCAATTGATACGAACCTATCCCTTACTAGGCTCGTAATCACTTCATAAGTCCCAAGTGTAGAACTCACTCAAAAAGCTAGCTTGTTTGAGGAGGGGACACCTGGACATTATAAACCATCAACCATTCTCATACATGGCCGATGTGGGATCATAACACTTTGCCATCATCATCAGCATCATCTGAATTCAAAGCTTCAGCTTCTGAATTTTGAGGATCATCTGATGAAAACTTCTTCTAATACATAATGAGTGCAAGTGTTGAAATGGTCTTGCCAATACCCTGTGGAAAGAGATACAACATAAATTGAAAATTTAACATATATGTGGGGCATGTGGCGAACTTCGACCAATTTACTTATGATTCTGATAATGTATTATTTATATACCATGTCAAATGAGTAAAACGAAAAGACTTAAGAAAATCAGTCAAACGGGTCAATTTAACACTAATGCATTTTTAATGCATAAGACCTCCTAAATCACTTAAATTTAGAGATTAGACTATTACTAACATATTAGAATTATGCTAATTAGATATGATACACTAGTGTTCATAAAAAAGTGTAGAATTTGGAGAGAAAAAACTATTTTATACTTTCAAGTCAATCCAAACCAACTTGACACATTTCAACGTGCACCTTAAATCACCAGTTTTGCCCCAGTAACCAACCCAACCATTTCGTGACTACTCGATCTAAATTTTTTATTGTAAATACAACAACAACAACCTGAGCTAAGAATTTTATTGTGGGAAGACCAGAACCGAGTATTGTAAAAATTAAAAGGGCTAATATATAAAAATAATTTTTTAAATAAAACTCATTAAAAATTACACTAATTGAAAATTTTGTAGGAGGGCCTAAACCCCTCTTGGTCTCTATCCCCCTCCGCCCCTAACGACGACGACGACAACAACAACAACAACCACAACAACAACAACCACAACAACAATAAAAACAACAGCAACGACGATGACGACGATACCCAATCCTGCCAAAGCAGGGTATGGGAGAGGTGAAATGTAGACAGAAGGTACCCCTACCCTTGGGCGAACCTTCGGGGTAAGGAGCCTGCTTCCAGGAAGACCTCCGGCTCGGTTTTGTTTTGAATTTTTTTTTTATATTTATTTTTTTCAAATTTTTTATTGTAAATGAATGATGCTAATAGATATTATGCCCACTTATAACGTTCACAAGCTAGTAAACCTGGTAATATTCCACCATGACAAGCGAAGCTATAGTTTTCCTTGTTGACCATCCACGCCAACGCAATTTTCTAGCACAAAACCATACAATATATCCCCATGAATAAATACTAAACACACGCCATTAAAAAAACTTTGTATGCGCAAGAAACCTGATGTTTTAGTAAAAAGATCGACAAAATACCATTAGGTAAATCTTTTTCGGGCTGACCAAAATTCTGAAATAAAACAACAACCTTTTTAACGTTGAAAAATAAACTATATCTTTTAAGAGAAACTTATCAACTAATGCGTGTAACGTTGTTTAAAAAATAAGCCTCTCGTCACCAATCGCTTGTGCATTAGCAACTGGCCAGGGCGGCTAGTATCAGACTGACCACCATACGATGTAGGTGGAACCAACATAGCAGGCTTCATTGATGGAGGTAACACCCTACTTGCATGGTCTTATTCTTTCGTCGTAATGATACCGGCCTTTTTGAGTGTATTCATTAAACCCCCAAATTCTTAACCAACCTAAATTGGCAATAATAAACTCAAAACAAAATACAACTTAATCTTACATGTAACTGACTTAACAAACTTTAACTATCAATTTAAGGTAAAAAAAAGCAATATGACCAGGCCTACTTTTGCTTCGTTTGTGTTTATGCGTTTTTTTTAGCATGCAAATAAAAATCAAAAATAAAGCCGAACTTCTTCCTAGAAGCAGACTCCTTACCCAAAGGTTCGCCCCAGGGTAGGGGTGCTCTGTCTACACTTTCACCTCCCCATACCCTGCTTTGGCGAGATTAAATATTGTTGTTGTGGTTGTTGTTGTATCAGGCGAAAATATAAGCAATATGATCAGACGAAAATAAGCAATATGAAGATAGTCTTTATGTAGTACTCCATTTGGCATTTACCAATAAGATAGCTTTATAAAAAAATGTACTAACTGATTTGAAACATCGTAACAGTTAACAGTCAATAAGTATTTAAAAAATGGTTCATTTCAACAATTAATAGGAAAAATAAAAGGAATACTGTAACTATGCAAAGATACATTTAGAGTTTAATTAAGTGAAACAAAAATGTCTCACCTTAAAATTGATGAAATTAGGGTTTAGCCCTAATTTTTGAGGGGGTGAGTTTGGGGTTTAATTGTGTTTATGTTTTCTTTTACATTAGATACCTTATAATAGAGGGGAATCACGTTCCCCTAGGAACTGTGATCCCCTCTCACAATGGTGTTTGTTTAATATTTGTCTCTCTCACACAACTCAAACTTAACCACGACCGTGGGTTTGTTCTCACACAAACCTAATAAACAAATGCTCCCCCCTCATCTCTTTCACAAAAACGGTCTCATCTCATCTCTGAATATCTCATCTTATCTCTGAATATTGATTGATCTACTGTCGATCAATCTAAATTCACCGTTCTCGATCATGATTTATGAGGGTATTCGCTTGATGTTAGAGTTGATCTATTATTGGGGTTTTGGCGGGTATTCGCTTGATGTTAGAGTTGATCTATTGTTGGGGTTTTGGCTTGATGTTAGATATGATCTAATATTTATTAGGGCCTTGGCTCGATGTTAGAAATGATCTATAATAATGGGGATTCGTCTTTTGGGGTTTCGTTTCGATCTTATAGATGATGTATACTAATAGAGTTGATGTTTCGATCTTAGAGATGGGATTGGAAGCCTAGAACTTATTGGGGCTGTTCTTAATCAAACGTGGTCTCTTTCCTAACAAAGGTATATTTTATTAGTTACTCCCTCTATTATTAGCAGTATATAAGATGGGAGCATTTATTTATGGTTATGTTTGTTTGTAAGGGGAGCATTCGTTTTTCAGAGCTGTTGTAAATTTTGAAGCTTTTGAGAGTATGATATGGTCATCGAATTAGTTATAAGAGACGATGTACTATTCATTTATGCAACTGTTGCTCATGTCGGGCAACGATAGTGATGGCTGTGTCTTTCGTTGCCGGTCTTGATGCCAGGCGACGATTGTCACGGGCGTCTCACATTTGTCATCTCATAAATAAAGCTTCCTACTGTTGGGAGTGTTTGTTTATTAGGTTTGTATGAGAACTAAATCCACAGTTGTGGTTAGGTTTGAGGCTTCTAAAAGAGTATGTGGTATTGTTGTGTAAGAGGGGAAAAACGTTAAAAACAAATACCATTGTGAGGGGGAAACTATTCCTCATAGGGAACCTGTCTTTCGTTGCCGGTCTTGATGCCTGATATGAGTGATTTTACTCATATCATTTGTATCTTAAAACGAGCTTAAAATGCATAAATATCATGAAAATGGCATTGTATATGCTTGTTTTGTTGTTTGATGTGTGTAGGTACCAAGTTCACGAAAACCGGCAAAACCAACACGAAGTTTGAAGAAAAGATCGAAGAAGCCAATAACGAGCTCGATTTTAGCGGATTTGATATTTATAGAGGATTTTGGACTTTGTGGGGCCCACTCTTTGTAATTGGGCTCAAAAACCCAATAAGGGATCTATATTTTTACTCTTTGTAACCAAACCAAAATATAAGCCCAACACACTTCAAATTTGGGACGGTTACTTAATTGGGCTTAAAGCCCAAAGTTTATTCTAGCTAATGAAGATGGACGATTAAATATGGGCTTTCATAAACCCATCAAGAAAGTTATATTTATTCACTCTGTCAAACGTAACAACTCATGCACTCATTAATATTTTTCGATACAAATAAAGTTACAATTTCTTCTCTCTCACTTTCGATGGAAACAAGAAAATAACCGCAGTCATCTTTTCACACCACAAACCCTAATACCCAATTTGGGGCTTTCATATCCCTTGGAGTTTGTGCTACACGCGCTTATAATTAAACCCCCATTTTTTCGGAGCTTGAATATGGACTCAGCAAGGTGACGTGGCTCTGTCTCTTGATTTTGATTGGTCCACACACCTCATATCTCACCACTCATCCAATCAAGACTTGCCACATCAGTTTTGAAGAAACACAACTAGCACAAGGATTGCCACCTTGGCAATCCGTGTGATAGTTGATCATCTTTCCACCGTTGGATCAAAGAGAAGAAAGAGAGTGATTAAATCAAAGGCCAAGGATGAAGATTCTCCTCAACAAACTCTTCAGCAAGCCTTGGGGGTTGGCTATAAAAACCCCCAAATATTTCTATAATTGGCATCCCTTTTTTTAGTTTACTGTTATAATGTAGAAATAGATTTAGGATTTATTTTCAGCAAAGTCTTGTAATATTTGAACTTTTCAATAAATAAATTTCAATTTCTGTTTTAATTACTCTCGTTACCATTTTTGTTAATGTTTTTTTTCGTTTAGTTAAATTGATGTCTTAATGATCTATTCTACTGATTTTAACATGTTTATTCCTATAAGCTTCTTGATAGCTTATTAAGATTAATTTTAAGCTAAGTTTGGGAACCGATTTATCATAGTGATAAATCGAGAAAGAAGACAAGGTTTACTGATAATTAGATTAAATGATAACTGTTAATTCGATTTATCTCATAAATCGAGAAATAAATGGTGATAACTTGATTTGAGTGGTGGTTCGAATATGGTGGCTCGTTTAGTTTTGGTGACGATTTAGTTTATTAGATGGCTCAGCGCCGCATCTACTTCTCAAAGGATTTCGTCTAAAAGGTTTAATCTCATTTTAATTTTCATGTTTTATATTAATCTTGTTAGATGTTTGAATGCTTTAGTTAATTGTTTGAGGTATTATGTTTTAGTCTGCTTATATGATTTAGCCATCATAACTGCTATGATTTCTGAGTAAACTTGATGTTAGGGTATGACCAATTATCTTATGGTCACGCACTATAACATGTTTGAGTCTGCTTAATTAACAATTGTTGTCTCATTTTCTTAGTTTGTAACCTGCTGGTTTTAGTTGATATTAGATGTTCTTAGTTACCAAATACTATGCTGAGTTTTGTGAGATTTGGTAAGTAAGTCTACTGATTATGCATAAGTCTGTTGAGCTTGATGTAATTTGTAATTGTGTCCCTTACTGTTGAATGATTTGTGTGGATGTTTTATGATTTTGATAGTCTACTGAAGTTTTCATTGCTCGAATTGGTTGCTGAGCATTCTGATATGTTAGAGATTGTAGGTAATTTCGATTGTTGCTGCTGCATTAGTTTTCGTAGCTATTAAATCTCGATGTTTTCGTCGCTGTTCAGATATTTGCTGTAAGACTTGGCTGGTTCTTGGTGGCATTTACATAGATGTTTGTTTCCACTGGTTTTGTTTGTTGAATTTGGTAATTGTATTTGCTTCCTTTGTTGTGATTATGCTGTGAAAATGCTTTGCTTGTTAGTCTGATGATTTTAGTTCTTAGTGATCTAATCTATTTGATCTTATATTATTTTAGTTAAAGTTACTTGAGTCTCTGTTACTAATAATCTGTACTGAACGTTTGTTATAATACTTGACTGTTGAGTGTTTTGTTTTTGAGATTACTGCATTAGATTCTACGATCATTATTATATATTTCCTAACCTGCTGTGTTATTAAAATCCATATTTAGTTACTGTTTCAAAACAAAATAATACCAAAAATTGTCTCACGCAGGTCTCGAAATCGAGACTTGCCCTTCAATAGGCCAACAACTTTACCAACTGGGCTGGCCACACTTTTTGTTTAAGTACTTCATAACGTAATTTATATACATTGTTTTTTTTCACTGTCATTTTTTTAGTTTAAACGTATCTTTTCATTAATTTTGTTAAAAAAGATATAATTACTTTTAATTAAATAGTTGATTTTAATTTGTCATTAATTATTAGTTTAAATTAAATAATATATATATATATATATATATATATATATATATATATATATATATATATATATATATATATATATATATATATATATATATATATATATATATATATATATATATATATATATATATATATATATATGTATGTATATATATATATAAAATGTTTTTATTAATTATAGAAATTTAATTAGTTTTTAATAATTAGATTTTAATAAAGTTAGTTCTTTTTAAATAAATTATATTTAATTAATTTTTAGAAGTAAAATAGTTTTTAATAGATTTTTAAAATAGTGTAAAAGTAATTTTACTTAAATAGATAAGTTTTTATTTGATTTTATTTAAATGGTTTAAATTTTATAATAACTTTAATTTTTAATAGTTATCTTTAGATTAAATAATTCGGGAACGATTCATGCACTTAGGTTTTAAATTGGTAGAATTAATTTTAGTTTTGAAAACCGAAAACCAATTTGAATCAATTGTCCAAATCGAAACAAAACGTCTCAAATTCACTCGATCTTCGTGTACAACGAACTTGGTTCAACAACGAGTGTTTAATTATATCCGTCTTTGGTAAAGTTGAGATTATTACTTTTTCCTAAAGGTAATTTTCTAACTTACCCTATTACGTATGTATTAATCACGACACATCAAAAATTTTGGTGCCGCTGCCGGGGATCTTGTGTACGATTCGTTTCGTGGAGATTTGTTGATCGTTGATTTGAAGACCCTTTCCATGTTGGAAGGTTATGCTTATTTTTGTTTTATCATCATTATGTCTTCATCCATGTTAGCTTCAAAATATTGAGCCAAACAAGAATGCTCGGTCATATGTTTATTATGTATCGTATTTTAGAACGTTGTAATAGGTAGTATATTAGTCGTGTTATACGGGCTTAACTTTAGGCTAAAGTTCATTGATAAGTAACTAAAGCCCAAAAGGAAAGCCCGGCCCAAACCATATAGTCCATAAAGAAGCCCGCATGTGGGTGGACTATATATACCCTTCCTAGCATGTTAGGAAGGGTGTTGGTTCATTTGTATTCTCACTTCTCAATCTAACATTCACCTAGTTCCAACCATTTTCTCTCTACTTTCTCTCACTACTTTCTCTCTCTAGAAATCTTCTCATATCTACCTTTCTTTCTTTAATTCGTGTATTACAATCATCATATATAAGGGACAATAATTGGTATCAATCCCCATGGGGTAGTTTTGTGATTGGTTGTTGTGTTTTCATATGATCCGTTTGATTTGATCCATATTTCTTCCTCGAATTCAAGATTTTTCTTGTTTTTGATTGTGTTTCTTAATCGTATAACTTCTTTAATCTTGTTGTAGAGATTTGGTTGTTTTGGTTTGGTTAAAAACACGATCTTGTTGCCTAAAAGTTGCTAAATTTGTTGCCTAAAAGTTGCTAAAATCGTTGCCTAAAAAGTTGGAAAAAAGGTCCCTTATTGCGACAGCTACAATTTCGGAAAAGGAAAGTACGGTTTTGATCGCAATAACCCTAGGGTTTTACTTTGCGATCAGTATTGCGATAGCCCCCTTATTCCGATCTGGACATTCCGATCGTTATTGCGATCTGGATTGCGACGGATTTAAGGCAATCTTGAAACGTTACTCTGCCCACATTGCGACAGCCACATTGCGATAGGTACACATTTCGATCTGGGATTTCGATAGGTACACATTGCGATCTGAATATTCCGATCTGGAATTTCGATAGGTACACTTTGTGATCTGAACATTCCGATCTGAAGGATTTCGACAAGTACACATTCCGATCTAAGGATTCCGACAGGTGCACATTGCGATCAAAAGGACATTCCGATCTAAGCAACATTCCGATGGGCATTCCGATGGCACATTCCGATGACATGTTTAGCTAAATTTTGTTTGAGTATTTTTAGATTTAGCCACCATCTAGACTAGTTTCGGAACGTAGTTTACACGAAGATTAAAAAAAATATAGTTAAAATTTTTAGGTCAAGTAAAATCAAATTTTTTCCATACTAGTTTTAGGACATTTCTAGCTCAATTGAAAAATTTGGTGATTACAAATTTTTTAGGTCTACCGTTTTGTCGGACTGAGGAATTTATTGTCGGGCTGAGAAAAAAATCGCAATTTTCGGAATTTCAACAACCAAACAATCACAACACAACTACTTAAGATCCACATTCGATTCATCATTTCAGAAAATATTGAGATGGATTCTACTGCCGAATATCGTGTGACGAACAACAACATAATGGTGGCAGGTAACAAAGAAAGACCACCAATGCTTGTGTCGGGTCGATATGATCAATGGCAATCCCGTTTTATACGTTACCTTGACACAAAACCTAACGGTGATGCTTTAAGGCAATGTATTTTGGAAGGACCCTATAAACTCTTAAGGATTCAAGTTCCTGCAGTACCAGCCACAAACACAAGTGATGCACAACCCGCATATGAACGTGATGAAAAGAGGACCGACCTCACCCCAGAGAACCGTGTGTGGTTTGATGTAGAGAAGGAAGCAATCTACTTAATTCTCAGTGGCATTGGAGATGAGATTTACTCTACGGTTGACGCATGTCCTACTGCTCAAGAAATGTGGACGGCCATTGAAAGATTGCAACAAGGTGAATCACTTAACAAACAAGATGTGAAAACTAAGATGTTTTGGAACTTTGGCAAGTTTACATCAAAGGATGGGGAATCAATTGATTATTATTACTCCCGATTCTACAAGATGATGAATGATATGACCCAAAACAACTTGCAAGTTTCCACCATGCAAGTCAATGTCCAATTTCTACAGCAACTTCAACCAGAGTGGACACGGTTTGTCACCTTGGTGAAACAACAACAAAAGTTAGACGAAGTTTCATATCACAAGCTCTTTGACATCTTGAAACAATTTCAAAATGAGGCAAATGAACTTCGAGCTGAACGAGTTGCAAAGATTTCCAATCCACTTGCTTTGGTGTCTACCACTCAACATTACCCAGAATATCACTCCCGTACTTCAAAGACCTACTCTACTCAATCATCATCACCACGATCATCCATTGTCTCCAAGTCATATGTTCCAACACGATCCCGAGGCAAAGAAGTTGCAAGATCACCATCACCCACACCTGAGCAATCATCTGAAGAAGACAGTGATGAAGAGATAGCTCAAAAGGATAGGGAATTCAAGCAACAAATGGCTTTCGTTATGAAGCAATATAAGAAAATCTACAAACCCACCAACAACAACCTTCGAACATCTTCAAACTCGAGGAACACCCATGCACAGAGTCCTCCAAGGTATGACACACGAAGACGTGTTGCGAGTCCTCCAAAGTATGATCGACAACCTAAGTATGATAATCAGAGGGTGGCTACTGTTGTTGGAAATTGGGAAACTGTTGGGACTCAAGTTGTGCAACAAAGTGGGATTCAGTGTTTTAACTGCAGAGGTTTTGGGCATTTGGCCAAGGAATGCAGGCAGCCAAAGAGGGTTAAAGATTGTGGTTATCATAAGGAAAAGATGCTGTTGTGCAAGAAAATGGAAGCTGGAATCAAGTTATCAGCTGAGGAAGGAGAAATGCTTGACGACACAGATGATGAACTCTCCGACCAAGAACTCGAGGCACATTATTCATACATGGCAAAGATTCATGAGGTCCTTAACGTCACTGAAGATGACAATGGTCCTATCTTTGATACCGAGCTAATTGATAAGGTACAAGATGATACTGAATATAATGTGTTTGGTGATACACATGAGCATAGTGATCTACCAACAACAATTACTGACACGTGTATGATGGAAACGGTTGATAGCAATACCACACCCGATTCATCAGACATGTGCAATAATGAGTTTGAGGATGATCAACATGCAAATGAGTATGATGACGAGGAGCGTGTCGCGCTTGCTAATTTAATTGCTAGTTTACAAAAAGATGTCAATGAAAATAGAAAGAATCAAAAGCAATTAAAGAAGGCAAATGCAGCGCTCACTCAAAACTTTGAAGAATGCAAAGCCGCTCTTATAAAATCTAGTGAGACTATTGATAGTTATAGGGCTGAGCTTCTTCAAAAGACCAACGAGCTTGAGGGGTACAAAAGTCGTGTCATCAACGTTAAAAAGGACGATTTTGAAAATAAATACAATGAAGCTCTTGCTTTGTTAACTAAAGAAAAACGTCAATTTAATGTTTTATTAAGTGATGAATGTCAAAAAACGTATCTTGCCACAACAAAAGTTAATGAACTTGAACAGAGGCTTTCTATGAACACCACCGATTCTGCTAAAATTCTTGACGAGAAGAAACAAGAGGTTGAAACATTAAAACAAGATTTCAAAAATAGACAAAGCAAAGATACTGAAAAAGTAAAGGATCTCGAAGAACAAGTCGATTTTTTGAAAAAAGTTGTTTATAATACACATGACTCTATTCAAACCGTAAGAATGATAGCACCTCGATCGTTTTTCAAGGGTCAACCTAGCTTTGCCACCCCCAAGTACCTCGCACAAGCTCAAGCTGCAAACCCCCATTTATATCTTGACGATTCCGAATGGACCAATCATGATTGCCCTGTAGTTAACCTCGATAGTGAAGAGACGTCCCTTTGGGATGAGGAGAGTAGATCACCGGTCAATAAAGATTTTGTGAAACCATATAACTATGCTTATGAAAACAGTCTTTATGGTCTTTTCACTCCACAAAAACAGAAGTCTCGTGAGGAATTATTTTTAGAATGCAAACAAAAAAGAATTCAATGGGAAAAAGCTTTTGCCACTAAGAGGAAAACTAATGTTTTTAAATATATTAACTATTTACCTCTAGATGCTTCTAAAAGCAAAAGTAGAAAAATACTTGGTTTTCTTAAACACCACGTTAATAATGTTCAATCAATTGTTGAAAGCGATTGGGAGAAACGTCAAAAGGATAAGTGGAAAACCGAGATTCCTCACGACATAACTGTGCTTGTGAAAGAACTTTTAATACCAAATACGAAGATAATAAAAGAACATGTTCTTGAGTTTGAAAATTTAATTCAGTCTGAAATGTTTGATGATTTGAAATATGTTGAGTCTCTTGAAAAAGAAATTGATGACCTTCAAAATGACAAATTAGAATTTTCAAACGAATATGATCTACTCTTAGAAGAATGTCTCTCCAAAGATATTTTGTGTGTTACTCTTCAATCTTGTGCTGATATCGATGAATATTCTGATGTTGCATGCAAATATCTTGATAAAATCAAAGAGTGTGAGCGTCTTGAACTTGAGCTTTCGAAACATAAAGAAAATGTTGATAAAAAGGCTTTTGAGTTACTTCAACACAAAACTGATTTCCTTCAAAAACATTGTCATTCTCTTGAACTTGCTTTGCAAAAAGACGTTGGTAGTTTTCCACATGATAATAAATTGCAAGAAAAACTTTCCCAAACGTTTCGAGAAATGAACGAACAGAATTTGGAAATTAAAGGGTTGAAAGCTCAGTTACAAGACAGGGACAGAGCGATAGCAGAGTTGCAGAAACTCATTGCTAAGATGGGTGGGAAGATTGTGGAACCTAGTGTTAAGAAACCTGTTGTCAGACAACCCAATGCTCAAAAAGTGACTAGACCCTCTGTCTTGGGAAAACCATCTGTTTTCTCTAATTCTGCATTTGCAAAACCTGCGTTTGCCCCCAAGACGGATGGGAAGGATAGGTTACCACAAAACACTCCCAAAACAAATATTCGATCACAAAGCATTAAGAACACAAATGTGGTTAAACCAGGGATGTATAGATTGACCACTAAACCCACACAAAACAAAGAAAGTCAATCACCTCAGACTTCTAGAAACACTAATAGACGTGTGTCTTTTACTACAGGAGTAGTCCCCACTGCTAGTGTTAGCCGGCCCCAGCTTAAGAGCACTCGCATGAATGAAAAGGTCTGGCAAAACAAAAGTCAAGGGAAGATGAAGAAAGTAGAAGACCACCATAGGATTTTCAATGTTTCTAAGAATAAAACGTCTGTAATCGCGTGTAATGACGATTTGAATGATTCGACTTTGAATGCTATGAAAGTTAAGTTTGTTTGTGTGAAATGTGGAAAGTGTGCTAATGCTAATCATGCTATGTGTGTTTCGAATAATGTCAAAGGCGTAGAAACTAGAACTAAGAAGCAAACTGTGATGCCTATTAGTGCTAGAAAACCCAAACGCAAAGTGAACCATTCTGGTGCAACCCCCCCCCCCCTAAGAAAAGTATTGCATCAGACTCCACCACTAAGAACCCTAGAAGCAGAATTAGGGAATTATATGAGTCTGCTAGAAAGCCTTGGAAATGGTGGTTTGCTAATCAATGTCCTCCAGGATATAAATGGATGCCTAAGGTTAGGACAAAAAATGTGACTACGAGCGTTAGTGTGCCTCTAAGTGATGAAACTAGGGAAACTAATGAATCGGAAATCATAACTAACATGGAATCCAATTTAGCAAATGCTCCATCGTGTTCTAATTCTTCTGCAGGTGATCGAAGTAATTCTCTTCATAATGGACTCCGGATGCACGAAGCACATGACGGGGAATCTCAAGCTTCTAATTAACTTCGTGGAGAAGTTCCTGGGTACGGTCCGATTCGGAAATGATCAATTTGCACCGATCCTAGGATATGGAGACTTGGTTCAGGGGAATATCACTATCAAAAGGGTTTACTACGTCGAAGGGATCAATCATAATCTTTTCTCGGTTGGTCAATTCTGTGATGCGGATTTGGAGGTTGCTTTTAGAAAGAAGACATGTTTTGTTCGTGATTATAATGGGAATGACTTACTTACCGGAACACGGGGTACTGATCTCTACACTATTTCACTACAAGACTCCACATCTTCAACTCCAATCTGTTTCATGGCTAAAGCTTCAACAACTCAAGCTTGGTTATGGCATCAACGTTTATCTCATCTTAACTTCGATACCATCAACTTGCTTTCCAAGAAAGATATTGTGCGAGGCCTTCCTAACTTGAAATTCATCAAAGATCATCTTTGTTCCTCTTGTGAGCTTTGTAAAGCTAAACGGAGTAGTTTCAAGACAAAGACTACACCAAGCTCTAAAGGACGGTTAGATCTTCTTCATATAGATTTATGTGGTCCCATGCGTGTTCAAAGTATCAATGGGAAGAAATACGTTATGGTAATTGTCGATGACTACTCAAGGTACACATGGACTCACTTCTTGAGATCCAAGGATGAAACACCCGATGTTCTCATCAGCTTCCTTAAAGTGATACAACGTGGTCTTCAAGCTCAAGTTAAAGTGGTTCGTACTGACAGAGGTACAGAATTTTTGAATTCAAAACTGAGAAACTATTTTGAAGCTGAAGGAATTGAACATGAAACATCTATTGCTCGAACACCCGAACAAAACGGCGTTGTTGAAAGACGAAACCGTACTTTAGTTGAGGCTGCTCGAACATTATTATCCGCTTCAAAACTTCCACTATACTTTTGGGCCGAAGCCGTGTCAACCGCATGCTACACACAAAACCGCTCCTTAGTTATCCCAAGACACGAAAAGACACCATATCACATAATTAATGATCGCAAACCTTCACTCAAACACCTTCATGTTTTTGGATGTACGTGTTACATTATTCGAGATGGTGAAAATCTGGACAAGATGAAAGAGAAAGGTGATGCATGCATTTTAGTGGGATATGCAACTCAGTCTAAGGGATACAGAGTATACAACAAGAGAACAAAATTGATAGTCGAGACTATTCATATCAGATTCGATGAATTACAAGAAATGGCACTTGAACAAAACAGTTTAAGTCCCGATCCACAACGACAAACGACTTCCGTTCACAACCGCACGGAACTCGGAACTCAAGACCACAACAATGAACCGTCAAGTTCAAAGCTGGTTCCTGAACCTGTTCCTAGAGCAGATATGACAGTGTACACGACACTTGAAGAGTTGGAAATGTTATATGGACCAATGTATGATGAATATTTCACGGGGGAGAAACAAGTTGCATCGAAGTCTTCCGCTGTCACTCATGATACGAATGATGATACCGATCATCATCAACAAATGGATACAACTTCATCTACTTCAACACGGGTTGTTGCAGATTTACCTCCTCAGAATATCAATTCAACAATCGATCCTACAACATCCACAACTACTGTCATTGCTCCAGAAAACACAAATCAAGCAGACGATGCATTATCTGACGATGACAATTTTCACAACCCATTCGGTACACCGGTACACGAAACTGGAGAGTCTTCTACTCGCCATGTTGATTCGTCAAATATGCATACGTTCTATCAACGACATCCTTCAACACATCATTGGACCCGAGATCATCCTTTGGTTCACGTAATTGGAAACCCTTCACAGCCTGTTCGTACAAGACGACAACTAGCAACCGATGGCGATGTTTGTATGTTCGCACTCGTCGTGAGTACAGCTGAACCGAAAAACATCAAAGAAGCCATGGTTGATCATGCTTGGATTGAACCGATGACGGATGAACTTCAACAATTTGAAAGACTTAAAGTCTGGGAACTTGTTGACAGACCATACGATGTGACTCCATTAAATCTTCGTTGGATCTGGAAAAACAAGATGGATGAAGAGAATACGATCATCAAGAACAAAGCTAGGCTAGTGGCTAAGGGGTATGGCCAGAAAGAGGGAATTGATTTTGATGAATCATTTGCACCAGTTGCTCGCATGGAAGCGGTCAGGATTTTCCTTGCTTATGCTGCACATAAGGGATTCATTGTCTATCAAATGGACGTAAAGATGACATTTCTTAACGGTCCATTGAAGGAAGAAGTCTATGTCACGCAGCCGGAAGGATTTGTCAATCCTCATTATCCTGACAAGGTGTATCGTCTCCACAAGGCACTATATGGACTCAAGCAAGCTCCAAGGGCGTGGTACGACGAGCTCTCGAAATTTCTGGTATCCAAAGGTTTCTCAAAAGGTTCCATTGATCTAACTTTGTTCACTTATAAATATGGGGATGACATTTTGCTTGTGCAAATTTATGTTGATGACATTATTTTCGGGTCTACAAACCCAAAACTTTCAAAATGGTTTGAAAAAGTAATGCACAGCAAATTTGAAATGTCAATGATGGGCGAACTAAAATTCTTTCTAGGAATTCAAGTTCACCAATCCCCAAGTGGTATCTTTATAAACCAAGCTAAGTATTGTCAAGAGATAATCAAAAAGCATGGTATGACTTCATGTGACCCCGTTGGGACACCATTATCAACCACATCGCTAGATGCTGACTTGGAGGGAATTGCCATCGATCAAACGAGATATCGTTCCATGATTGGTTCCCTCATGTACTTGACAGCAAGCAGACCTGATATTCATCATGCTACATGTTATTGTGCACGATATCAAGCACGACCCACTGAAAAGCACCTCAAGGAGGTTAAACGGATCTTTCGGTACCTCAAGAATACCATTCATTTGGGACTCTGGTATCCGAGGGAAACCGATTTCTTTCTAACGGCCTATTCAGATTCTGATCATGCAGGGTGTCTTGATACACGAAAAAGTACTTCTGGTGGTGCACAATTTCTAGGTCAAGATAAGCTTGTGGGATGGTCTTCCAAGAAGCAGGATTGCACGTCACTTTCATCAGCTGAAGCGGAGTATGTGTCTCTATCTGTGTGTTGTGCTCAAGTTCTATGGATGAGAACACAACTCACGGATTATGGCTTTCACTTTGACAAAGTACCTATGTACTGTGACTCAAAGTCGGCAATAGCCATCTCCTTCAATCCGGTACAGCATTCCCGCACGAAGCACATTGATGTCCGATATCACTTCATAAAGGAACAAGTTGAAAGAGGTATCGTTGAATTATACTTTGTTGGAACGGATTACCAATTAGCCGACTTGTTTACGAAAGCTCTGTCGAAAGATAGGTTTGAGTACCTCGTTAGGCAAATTGGTATGAGATGTTTGACTCCAGCAGACCTAGAGATTCTGGCAAAGGTGCCTGCTTGATTTATCTATCAAACATCAACTTGTATATATCTTTGAAAAAGCAAAATACAAAAATATAAAACACATAAAAGCAAAACACAAAATTAAAAATCTTTCAAAATCCAAAAATATTCTTCTCGACATGTCTTTCAGTATCGATAATATGGACGTGCCTAGAAATGTCACTCAATAACGACACGGGTGTGTACATAAAGCTCGAATGAAAGTTGTAAATTTTTTTCAAAACATGTCATTTCTTCTTTTAATAAAGGAAATTGTCTATTTTGGACAAATATTTCCAAACAACGGGTAGAGCAATCTATCACGGGTTGAGCTTGTCACAAAACATTCAACGTTTTGAGCTCAACACAATGGCTTGTAATCACTTTCAGATTGCAACCCGGATCGATATTCACGGGGGAGTGTACGATTTAATACCCTTACCCTCAGCAAAAGAAGAGAAATCTTCTTAAACTTGAGTGGATTCGTTAAGACATTCAAAGTCTATGAACTCAAGTTTATGCTTTAGAAAAACCTCTTCGACAAAAAGAAATAGGATTTTTCAAAAAGCGTTGAACACAATTTTTTCAAGAATTTCTCAATGATAATTCAAAATCTTTCAAAAATTGTGTGTTCAACAACTCCCATCCTCAAAAAGCGAAATGTGGATCATATCCTCACAATGACAATTCAATTGGATCAATTTTTGAGGGGGAGCATTTTAACTTCATGCAAAAGATTCACACATCTTTCTCCCAGAGATTTCAAGACTATTTTTTCAAAATATATTTTAATCAAATTTGGTATCTCTAATATCAAAAGATTTTATATATTAGAGATAGGGGAGAAAATGTGATTAAAATGTGATCTAATATAAGACTCAAGCACTTTAACTCTTACCTACATGTGCGAAACACTTTCGATTATCGATGCACATGTGAAGGGGGAGCATTTCTGAAACGACAAAACTAGCAAGGTGTTAAATGTTTTTTCAAACACTTTTTTAGAATTTAAAGTGGTTTTCATGGTTACGATTAAATACCCACAACATCTTTAATTCACGACATTATTGGTGTCAAAAGGGTGGTTAGGTTTAAGTCCTATGATCCAACCAGAACCGGAGGGATCTTCCCAGGGACAATCCAATAGATTATTAGAAGTCCTTAGGAAGGATGGAGTAGAATGTGAACGTAGCTGAATGCCGACTAAGTACTGATGATAGCACTGGAACAATCACAACAAGGTGCTATTAATGATGTCTTGGTAAGCATTGAAGGGGTTGAAGAATGAAAAAGAAATGTAAGGATAAAGGGTCTAAAGAAAGAAGCCCTCCATACAACTTAGGCAGAAACCGGGTCAACTCATCATGAAGACAAACTCATCATGGACCCAGTGATGTGAAGCACAACCCTTTCCTAGCTACTCAGGCTTCTCTCAAAAGAAGTTTGTTTTATTGTCACGGAGAACAACATGACTTCTATTCACTTTCTCACTCTGAGATAGTTGATATTGAATAGGTGGCATCTGCTCCAGCCTCCGACCACTAAAAGTGCACAAATCGAGTCTAGAGCCAAGAGATCAATCAAATCTCGTCAGGACACACGGATGAAGATCAACAGAGTCCTACGCTATATCCTTGTGATATTGCTAGAACACTCAGAGTGATACTACTTAGTATTCACAATGATGAGTGGAAATCCTTCCAGTGTTAACATCAAACAGCACTGCGGTAGGTCATATGCAAGATTCTTTATGAATTGAACATGTGCAAAACTGAAAAGCAACAGTGGTTTGATTCTGAATTGATTCAAACTCGTTTCAGGTTTCTACGCAATATCTTTATGGTCTTGCCAGAACATTCAGAGTGATATTTATTAATATTCACAGTGACGAATGGAAATCCTTCTAGCGTCAACATCAAACAGCGCTACGGTAGGTAACTTGTGAGATTCTTATGAATCAAGCTTGTGTCAACTGGAAAGCAACAATGGTAAGATTCTTAATGAATCAAACTTGTTCCAGGAATTTGAATTGACGACTTTAATCAAGCGGATATTTATCCAATTGATTCACTCTTTATGTTCGCAATCTTGCTTTGAGACGGTCGAGTAAAGAGAACGGCTAGTACAGCCGCGAAACCCTGTCAAGGAGATTCCTAATTGAATCTACCTGATCACAGGTACGATATTTAATATCGTATAACGGTCTTCACCGACCGGAGGTAAAACGCTACCGATTTAGGACGAATGTCAAAGCCATTCTGTCCGTGTCTATGTTTTGTCTCGAGAAGGTGGCGTCACAGTGTACACAGCAAAGTCAATGATTCAGAAACCACATACTCATGCCTAAAGACATATTCAACAATTAATAGTGTGAGCATGTGGATGAAGACACAAGATCGCAAGATGGCAAAGACAAGTTAAGGATGATTTGAAGATCTCAAGCTTAAAGACAAAGTCGAAAGACAATGACAAAGGCTCAAAGATCACAGCATAAAGGAACAAGACTACGATTACACGTTCAAGACTCATTTATGGCGAGATTAGTAATCTCTACAAATTTCCTAAATGACCAAGGTTTATGACCTCTCATTGGGGGAGATTGTTAGCCTCAAAATATTGAGCCAAACAAGAATGCTCGGTCATATGTTTATTATGTATCGTATTTTAGAATGTTGTAATAGGTAGTATATTAGTCGTGTTATACGGGCTTAACTTTAGGCTAAAGTTCATTGATAAGTAACTAAAGCCCAAAAGGAAAGCCCGGCCCAAACCATATAGTCCATAAAGAAGCCCGCATGTGGGTGGACTATATATACCCTTCCTAGCATGTTAGGAAGGGTGTTGGTTCATTTGTATTCTCACTTCTCAATCTAACATTCACCTAGTTCCAACCATTGTCTCTCTACTTTCTCTCACTACTTTCTCTCTCTAGAAATCATCTCATATCTACCTTTCTTTCTTTAATTCGTGTATTACAATCATCATATATTAGGGACAATAATCCATCTTTTGCGTTAAGTGTGGGAGTCCATTGTAAGATGGTGTGTGCCCTTGTTTTCAAACGAAAGACGACTCCTCACAACTTTCCATCGAACAATTACTTATGCTAGAGCAAATGAATTTTTACAAAGATTATTTCAAAGATGATATTTTGGTGAACTATAATTATGACGATGACGACGATATTTTCGATCTCACTTCATCTCATGACATCACTACTCCTATTCTTGATTCTTCCACCGTGGAACCCGGAAATTCTCTAAGTAAGGGGGGCGAGCATATTAGCACTATTCCGGACACGGAATCGGACGAAGTAATAAAGTCTAGTGTTGAGATCCTTGTCTAAAACCCAAGAGAGTTTGACGGTATTTCCTATGAAACGTGTGATTTGCCACAATGTGATGACTCTACTTCTTCCAATCACTTTGAGATTTTCTCCAATTCTAATGATGAAAATTGTGATGGAAATGAAGATTTTGAGAATGATTCAACTTCTAGTGAATTTTCTAATGAGGAGTTCTCCAATGAACTTTCTTATAAAGATGACATTCACGACTCGGATTTTGAGGGGTTTACCGATGAACCTACTCTTCTTCACCCATTTCCACCGGGAAATGAGGATGATAGTGATCCGGTTTTTGAGAGGTTCACTTTTGAACTTGCTCCTTTAGACCCATTTCCACCAGGAAATGAGGTTGATTTGAATATTCCGATCCTTGAGAAGTTCACCGATGAACTTACTCATTTAGATGGGGAAGACGCGATTCTTCGTGAGAAGTTATCAAACGTCTATCTTCTCATTTCTAGGATCGGGGCCTTGAATTCTAAGCCTAATGCCAAGTTTTTATCTCCATCTCCTATTCCCGTTGAGGATAGTGATCCGCTTATGGAGGAGATTGATAATTTTCTTGCTTCTAATGATTCGATACCACCGGGTGTTGATGATCTCGACCCGGAGGGGGACGCTCTCTTTTTAGAGAATTTACTTGATGATGATTTCGTCCCAAGTCCTCCTCCCACCCACTTTGACCTTAATGTGCGGGTTTTTCATGTGTCTCATATTCAGTACCATGACCCAATTGATCACATTTCTAAGGGTGAAATGGTCGTTAAAGCTAAGAATGTTGATTCCACTATGGATGAAACCTTTATACCACCTTTACCATGTGCTTTATATGATCTTGGATTAGCATGGGGGGACGACACCGTGTTGTCTATTCCTTTCTCTCACGAGGACGAGATCTTCGACTCCGGAATCGTTGATTTAGGAAAATCTCGGCCTTTCACCGATGTAATAATTGAAAGATTTTTCGATCATCTTGGTGCGAGTTTATCTCGGGGAGCATGCTTTATCTATATCGTGATTTGTGACCACCATCTCTTATTGGAGATTCGTGTTGGAGTTTTATCCTTTCGTTTGTCATCTGACAACGAGGATGAAATCTTTGACCCCGGCATCGTGCTTTATTATGGATTTAATTCCAATATGCCGGTTTTCACTATTTTCCCAAAGGACCAATAAATGCGGGGATTGAGTCGAGCTCATGACTCGGTTAACAAAAACGAGGTGCCTTGTGGGGGAGTCCCATACATTCTATCTTCTTTCTATTTTCTAACACTAATAAGGTTTGATCTTTCAAGCTCGTGCTCGTGTTTTGTTGTGTTATGAATCTTAGGTATGACCCTAATCATTGAATACTCTCGTGTTCGGTTTTTGCCGGTCCACTTGATCTTCCATTCTTTGAATGCCAAAAAAGGGGGCACACTCTTTATACTTTGATTTTTATCGACTAACGTTTTATCTTGACGCATAATTAATAAACGGCTTATAGATTTGCGTGCTCTTTCCATGTTAGGATTTTGCATTAGACTCTTCGTGTTTTAGCAAGGGGGTGTTACTCTTGAGCTAAGAAACATTGAGGACAATGTTTGGTTTTAGCATGGGGGAGTCAATCGATATAATCACTTGCTATTGCTTTTGTCGTGTCCAAACGTAATCGTTTTTCTTATTTTTCATAAAAAAAATTTAAATTTTTAGTGTTATTTTAAGTTTTAATAAATAAAATAAGTTCTTTTGGCACAAATGTAGGCTTTCCGTTGGTGAAAATAAAAATAGTTTTTGACTCGACTCGGTTTTTACCTTAGCTTTTCCTTAACGTATTTGAATTAAGTTTTGCTAGGCTTTTATATAGGGAGCTTTAAAACGCGAAAGTCGTAACTCATACGGGTTAAGAACAAGAACTTTTCGCAAGTTCCTATAATTGATCCTAGAAAGTCGTTTATCAAGGGAACTTTAAAACGCAAATTCTAAAACTTGAAAAAGTATAAGAAGATGCAAGATCCTATTGATGACCTGAAAACCCAAAACTTTGATTTAATAGGCTAAGTATCCATTGATTTCACATTTTTGAAATTTTACAATATGGAGAACAAGATATGATAGAGTTCAATCATAAGTTTCAAAAATTAGCTCTTCTTTGTGCAAGTATTTTTGTGTTTGATTTAATCTCCTCGTATTTACTTTCCACACTTGAATAATAATTGCTTAATAAATGAAGTTTTTAGCGGTTTAGGCTTGATATCTTAACTCGTAACTCCTTCTTTTTCTTCCCTTGTAATTAAAGTGAGAACACATTAAGGGTGTCAGCGTCATGGACTTTTGATCATGGGATTGCGGAAATTTGGCTTACTATAAATATCATATTAATAAGAAGAATAAATAAAAACATGTTCTCTAGGAGCCTTCGGGTGGGAGTCATGTAGCACTAACCTTGTGATTAGAGCCTTAGGGTGTATAGCAAGGGGACGTGTTGAATAAAAATTGCTTCATCATGAGCCATAAGGTGGGATGGTGATGCAATTCCCTTATTTTTGTCCAAGAAGCCTTAGGATGTGGATTTTAAATAAGGAGCACAATTGCATCTTAAAGAGCCACAAGGTGTTATGATGTAGTTGTTGCTAACTCCATTAATAAGGTCATAATTAACTTTGGAGGTTTTATTGTTGTTTTTAAGTAGTCCTATTAGCCAAATTTCGGGTCCAGGGATTTATCCCTCAAATTGTGTTAAGTTATCCTTGATGTGGGCTTTCTTTAGTGACAACGGTTTTTGAAGTCGAGGTTAGGTTTTGAGTGTTGAGTTTACACCGTTTTTGCCTTCATTTTCGGATTAATAAATATCAAATAAAGTCAAATGAGCCTTTGGGTGAATGACAAATAAAATCTAGAGATACAATTAGGAATAATAGGAGATTGAGTTTAACACAAATTACTTGTATGAGTTGGTTTAATTTTGGGGCTTATGATTGACAATGATCTTGTTTTTACACTTGGCATGGAAAAGTGAAAAGTCGGGGACGATGAATCTATTTGAGTTTTATGATCCTTAAATTATTTTTCAAATAATAAAAACAATACATTATGTCTTTGCAAAATAAAGTGTCAAAAAGTTCAATAATGGTGTAATTAATAGTTTTATTTTATCATTGCGTGAGGATACGGCAATTGCTTAACAAGGGGGAGTTTGATATGAGTGATTTTACTCATATCATTTGTATCTTAAAACGAGCTTAAAATGCATAAATATCATGAAAATGGCATTGTATATGCTTGTTTTGTTGTTTGATGTGTGTAGGTACCAAGTTCACGAAAACCAGCAAAACTAACACGAAGTTTGAAGAAAAGATCAAAGAAGCCAATAACGAGCTCGATTTTAGAGGATTTGATATTTATGGAGGATTTTGGACTTTGTGGGCCCCACTCTTGGTAATTAGGCTCAAAAACCCAATAAGGGATCTATATTTTTACTCTTTGTAACCAAACCAAAATATAAGCCCAACACACTTCAAATTTGGGAAGGTTACTTAATTGGGCTTAAAGCCCAAAGTTTATTCTAGCTAACGAAGATGGACGGTTAAATATGGGCTTTCATAAACCCATCAGGAAAGTTATATTTAATCACTCTGTCAAACGTAACAACTCACGCACTCATTAATATTTGTCGATACAAATAAAGTTACAATTTCTTCTCTCTCACTTTCGATGGAAACAAGAAAATAACCACAGTCATCTTTTCACACCACAAACCCTAATACCCAATTTGGGGCTTTCATATCCCTTGGAGTTTGTGCTACACGCGCTTATAATTAAACCCCCATTTTTTCGGAGCTTGAATATGGACTCAGCAAGGTGACGTGGCTCTGTCTCTTGATTCTGATTTATCCACACACCTCATATCTCACCACTCATCCAATCAAGACTTGCCACATCAGTTTTGAAGAAACACAACTAGCACAAAGATTGCCACCTTGGCAATCCGTGTGATAGTTGATCATCTTTCCACCGTTGGATCAAAGATAAGAAAGAGAGTGATTAATCAAAGGCCAAGGATGAAGATTCTCCTCAACAAACTCTTCAGCAAGCCTTAGGGGTTGGCTATAAAAACCCCCAAATATTTCTGTAATTGGCATCCCTTTCTTTAGTTTACTGTTATAATGTAGAAATAGATTTAGGATTTATTTTCAGCAAAGTCTTGTAATAATTGAATTTTTCAATAAATAAAGTTCAATTTCTGTTTTAATTACTCTCGTTACCATTTTTGTTAATGTTTTTTTTGGTTTAGTTAAATTGATGTCTTAATGATCTATTCTACTGATTTTAACATGTTTAGTCCTATAAGCTTCTTGATAGCTTATTAAGATTAATTTTAAGCTAAGTTTGGGAACCGATTTATCATAGTGATAAATCGAGAAAGAAGACAAGGTTTAGTGATAATTAGATTAAATGATAACTTTTAATTCGATTTATCTCATAAATCGAGAAATAAATGGTGATAACTTGATTTGAGTGGTGGTTCGAATATGGTGGCTCGTTTAGTTTTGGTGGCGATTTTGTTTATTAGACGGCTCAGCGCCGCATCTACTTCTCAAAGGATTTCATCTAAAAGGTTTAATCTCATTTTAATTTTCATGTTTTATATTAATCTTGTTAGATGTTTGAGTGCTTTACTTAATTGTTTTAGGTATTATGTTTTAGTCTGCTTATATGATTTGGCCATCATAACTGCTATGATTTCTGAGTAAACTTGATGTTAAGATATGACCAATTATCTTATGGTCAAGCACTATAACATGTTTGAGTCTGCTTAATTAACAATTGCTGTCTCATTTTCTTAGTTTGTAACCTGCTGGTTTTAGTTGATATTAGATGTTCTTAGTTACCAAATACTATGCTGAGTTTTGTGAGATTTGGTAAGTAAGTCTACTGATTATGCATAAGTCTATTGAGCTTGATGTAATTTGTAATTGTGTCCCTTACTGTTGAATGATTTATGTGGATGTTTTATGATTTTGATAGTCTGCTGAAGTTTTCATTGCTCGAATTGGTTGCTGAGCATTCTGATATGTTAGAGATTGTAGGTAATTTCGATTGTTGCTGCTGCATTAGTTTTCGTAGCTATTAAATCTCGATGTTTTTGTCGTTGTTCAGATATTTGCTGTAAGACTTGGCTGGTTCTTGGTGGCATTTACATAGATGTTTGTTTCCACTGGTTTTGTTTGTTGAATTTGGTAATTGTATTTGCTTCCTTTGTTGTGATTATGCTGTGAAAATGCTTTGCTTGTTAGTCTGATGATTTTAGTTCTTAGTGATCTAATCTATTTGATCTTATATTATTTTAGTTAAAGTTACTTGAGTCTCTGTTACTAATAATCTGTATTGAACGTTTGTTATAATACTTGACTGTTGAGTGTTTTGTTTTTGAGATTACTGCATTAGATTCTACGATCATTATTATATAATTCCTAACCTGCTTTGTTATTAAAATCCATATTCATTTACTGTTTCAAAACAAAATAATACCAAAAATTGTCTCACGTAGGTCTCGAACTCGAGACCTGCCCTTCAATAGGCCAACAACTTTACCAACTGGGCTGGCCACACTTTTTGTTTAAGTACTTCATAACGTAATTTATATACATTGTTTTTTTTAACTGTCATTTTTTTTTTTTGCTTAAACGTATCTTTTCATAAATTTTGTTAAAAAAGATATAATTACTTTTAATTAAATAGTTTATTTTAATTTGTCATTAATTATTAGTTTAAATATATATATATATATATATATATATATATATATATATATATATATATATATATATATATATATATATATATATATATATATATATATATATATATATATATATATATATATATATATATATATATATATATATATATATATATATATATATATATATATATATATATATATATATATATATGTGTATATATATATATATATATTAAATGTTTTTATTAATTATAGAAATTTAATTAGTTTTTAATAATTAGATTTTAATAAAGGTAGTTCTTTTTTTATAAATTAGATTTAATTAATTTTTAGAAGTAAAATAGTTTTTAATAGATTTTTAAAATTGTGGAAAAGTAATTTTACTTAAATAGATAAGTTTTTATTTGATTTTATTTAAATGGTTTAAATTTTATAATAACTTTAATTTTTAATAGTTATCTTTAGATTAAATAATTCGGGAACGATTCATGCACTTAGGTTTTAAATTGGTAGAATTAATTTTAGTTTTGAAAACCGGATACCAATTTGAATCAATTGTCCAAATCGAAACAAAACATCTCAAATTCACTCGATCTTCGTGTACAACGAACTTGGTTCAACAACGAGTGTTTAATTATATCCGTCTTTGGTAAAGTTGAGATTATTACTTTTTCCTAAAGGTAATTTTCTAACTTACCCTATTACGTATGTATTAATCACGACACATCAATGCCAGGCGATGATTGTCACGGGCGTCTCATGTTTTTCATCTCATAAATAAATGGGTTACACAGAAATTATTGTTTGTTTATGTCTACGACATGTGGTTGTGGAACACATTTTTATGCTTTCTATTTAGGGACACCTGTGGTTGTGGGCTGTGATGAGTACACCTGGCTGTGATGACCTTGAAACAACCCGGGTTAAACGTGAGACTCCACGGACCTTGGCGGGGCAACCCTTAAGGATGCAGCCATGTCGTGTGTGTCCGGTTACCCTTGAAGGGCGTCATGTCTGAGCCTACTATGGTCCCTGTTCATAGAAAACGGAGATGCCCGTTCATCTATATAAATTAGTAACAAGATGATCGCCATCGTGTCGCACATTTACCATAACCTGTGTATAAAATGTGATTACTACGCCTGATTTTATAAGCTTAGGTGACGTGTGCACGCTCTTATTTTATAGAAGTTATAATATAATATAATACTTTATATAAAAATACCTATGATTATTGCTTTCGGTGGTATCTGATGTATGAGGCTGTGATGATCTCAAATGGGTACGTACAACGGTATACGGTTTTATTTGTTGAGGTTAGCATTTTATTTTGTGCATGCGTTAATCTCATCATTAGCATTAGCGTGCATAGCCACTTTTGTCTTCTTCCAATTCGATCAGTTGTTTAACATTTTTGCAACGTATCCTCTTTCTTCGGCTTCCATTGGCAGTTTTGATGGTTTATATAATGGTATAATTTTGTAATTTAGGAGGCTGTGATGAGTTCCAGTGCGAGTCATTCAAAGTGAGACTGTCCACATCTTGGCGGGGCAAACTTCTAGATTTGCAGCCATGACGGATGTATCCTCTTTGTTCGATTATTCTGAGCCTTATTTTTAAATCTACATTCGATAAGTGTTATATTCTCAACAAAAAAATGGAAGGTTATCATTATGTAGCCTGGATTTCGAGTCGTTGGATCCTCTCTTATGTTACACAAACTCTCCAACTGTCGGTCTACATAACGTGGCTAAAGCTACTTAAAAACAGTGTGCCGGTTGTAAAAGAACATGTATGATTTCACCCAGTCTTAAAGTGTACTGAATGTTATCATATTTAGATGCTTATGACCTCTTACCTATGCTCTTGGCCCACCTTCTTTGTCAGCATGTTGTCTCTTATGTTCAGGCCTGATGACGCTTTACTGTTTATGGTGCATAGCAAAGCTACCCCGTATCCTGGTTGGTCAGTCACGCTGAGTGTGTGAATGCAGCCTTGGCGGGTTCTTAGCACCGTTGTCGTGTGAGTTTTAACTAAAGGTATTGCAGTTTTAATAGGTTGAAACACATAGTAAGCTCAAAACATATAATTTGCTCGCGTATTTCGACCTTTTCGTTATACAGGTGATGGGAACAGAAAGGGAATTAGACTCGACAATAGTTTATGTTTTGTGGTAATTGATGTTTTTTATAGATTCTATATGGTTTCAGTTTTTGGGTTACTTACCTTTGTTTCTTGATTAAAGTTTATTCTCAGGGTTAGGATTTGTGTGGTTTCTAAAGGGAATTAATTAGCTTTAGTTGGTGGGTTTATTTATGTAAACAACAAAAAACTGTTGATTGTGAATATCGAGGGAGTGTTAAAAATACCATTGTGTCTAATGTGTGTTTTGGAGCACACATACTGAGCCTGATTGGTTTATGGTGTTTCATAGGCCATGTTTCTGCTATAACCCTCTTCGTTGACGCCGACCTATTTGTTGTCGCCATTCATGGTGTGCGGCATTGACGGCCGGCAGACGGCGTCGGTGAGGTTGGGTGGGTATCTGCTTTTGCTGGTGCTCGGATTTATTGGGGGGTTATATTGTTACCGATAGTTTTGATTATACAAGATGAAGACAAATTTGGTACGTTTATGTTCAGCTCTTTGTTGGTTGTGTTCTGTGTTTGCATTCAGTCGTAATAACAATATGGAACTGTGGACTTATGTTGTGTTTTCATCAATACTGAAACCAGCTTGCTTAATAGTCTGATATGTTTATAATTGAAATAATTCAATTATTGTAGCTGGTGTTGCGGCTTTTGGTTGTTTCATACCGTTGGTATTACCCGTTGCTTGGCGTGGCAGATATTTGGATTTGTAGTCGTGACCGGTTTACCATTTGGTATATCCTATGAATGGTGTAATACTGGCTCACTGAATTGTTTAAAAATTGGCGATAAAGATATTGTTTTATGCGTGTCATCACCCGTTTCGAATTATACTTACTTTCGTGATAATGATAGTTGTCATCGACCTGATTTTTGGCGTGGCATCACGCTGTCGTGATTGTAGCTGATGAGACTGCTTTTATACATAGTCTCATCTTCCAAATAGGGCTTAAAATGCATTAAATATCATCAAAATACCCATATATATATGCTTGTGTTTGTTGCTTGTGTATTTTAGGTACGGATATTGAGAAAATGACAAAAGATCACAAGAATCATGCAAAAACGAACACGGGAAACGAAGCCGCACAATGAACCAAGCCCTAATGAAGACTTTCCCAAGATCAACCCTTGAAGATTTGAAGAATTATGAAGAAGGGTCCTCCAATATGGAAGAATTGACACTTTATACCCTTGTATCCTCATAATTACAAGTTTGGTCCCTAAAGTTTGTCAAAATTACAAAAAGGGCCCTCCACTTTGAAGATTTGGCAAGTTTAGCCCCTCAACAAAACTAAATTGTCAACCAATATCCTCCACAAAGTCAAACACATCATGAAGTCCTTCAAAGTACAAGAAATTACAAGTTTGGTCCTTTGAAAATCCCAAAATTACAAAAAGGACCCTTAACTTTCAACATTTGGCAAAAATGGTCCCTCATCAAACATGACTTGGCAATTTCAGTCCTCCAAAATGCTCATTATACAAGTCAAGACCATTATCCATCATCAAAATGCCAAATCAGCCCTTGAAGAATTCAAAAATGGCAAGAAATACCCCTGAAAATACTTTGGAAAAGTATTTGGGGCAAAAGTGTGAAAAAGAAAACTTGAAATACAAAGGATTCGTATTTTTGGCTGTTTATTTACGAAGTGAAAGGAAGTGGAAAGAATGGGGGCTAAACATGGCAGACACACAAACAAACCTAGACCACTCTCCTTGTGACACCTGTCCCACTCACCAAAACCCTCCAATCAGAGTTCACCATGGCGCCACATCACTTCCCACCCATAACTGATTTAAACTAATCTTTATTAGTTTAATAAAGTGGCGCCTAACACTTATTTAAACTCTAATCCGGATCAAACACCACTATTTACACCAAGAACACAAATTGGGTATTTGTGTTTTAGCAAAAATTAAACCTCCATATTATCCAGAATGTTGATTAAGGTGAAGTTAATCATATCCCAAACCTTAAACCTGCCACCCCAACAACACACAAGTCACATGTTGGACCCCCTTCACATGTTTTTTGAACAAAATGCCAAAACATGCCAGGGAATCTACCACCCACATTTAGCTTCAAAGTTAAGCTTCAATATGAGCCTTTGATCATTTCTGGATACTTGGACACCTCACACAACCAGCCAAAACTTGTCACATGATCAAGCATATTCAAACAATACAAGGGCATTTTGGGACTTCTACAACAATTAGGGTTACGTTTTTTAGCCTTGCACTAGTTCATTGTAGCCTATATAAGGCATAGGACTCATTACATTTTAGTTTGCTTTTGATTTTTCCTTGTTCAAGTTTCTGTAAATCCCATTTCAGTTTAATGAAATTGTGTTTGAATCATTGAAGAAAATTCATTGGCCAATCTTTGTTACTGCTTATTATTGTTATATGATTGTTAGTTTAGAAGTTAAAAACCTGTTTTCACTTGGAGGTTGCAAAAGTTTGCAATTTTCCTCATTCTTGATATTTTGCTAAGTACTTGTTCCAATCTTGGAATTCTTGGGTTATAGGGCTGATCATAGCATCCTAACTGAGTTAGTTAAGGTGTTGTGAGGCTTATAACTTGGGGATAATCAAGTGTGGGATAACAAGGTTGCATCAATCAAGATTTTTGAAGTTTCTGATTTTATACACTTGTGCTTTAACCTTGTTCAATCTTAGCAGGCTTTGTTGTGGAAGCTTGTGCTTGTTCTTGCTAGCACATAAGCTCAAAATTCGTGGGTGTGGATGTACATGCATGAGGTTTGCATACTCAATCCTAAAATCTGCTCAAATTCATGATTTTTGGTGATATTTGTATGTGACTTGTGATTTTGTGAATTTTGTGGCTTGTTCTTGCTTGAATCTGTTAATCTTACCTGTTTTAGTGTTAATTGATGCTTGGGTAGTCTTGAATCTCACTTTTGCTTTGAAAAATTTGACTTGGAAAAGATAAAGGGGTGTTTGGGTCTATCTGTTTGTGCTTGCAACTTGTTATAGTGTTGTTGGTTTGTGTTGTTTATGCTTGGTAACTGATATATGCTTGGTTGAGAGTGTTTTACTGCAAGTTTTTGGGTTTGAACCCTTGAATCAAACAATCTGCTATATAGACTTTGATATTGCCTGTTTTGACCTAGGATTTTGGGAACACTTAGTGTGTATGCATGCTTAGGGATAAAAGTGGTTTAAACAAAGTTAATATAACCTGTTTGAAAGATTTGAGGTGTTGAATCCAGCTTAAGTGTCAAATACATCAGCAAAGTAGAAAATTGCTTGTGTTAGTGTTCATCAGTAACTTTCATTGCTTGAATCTTGCTTAATTCTTTGAACCATTGCATGAAACCTGTTTAGACTTGCTTATTGGAGTTTTTAATAGCTTGTGTATGCATTTGGTTGAATTTGGTTGGCTGATTTGTGCTAAAACTGCTCATAAGTGCTTAACTGCTTATTGTTCATGTCTGTATCATGTCTGGTAATTGATTGATTAAACTGTATCAATTGGGTGTTAGTGATTGTGTTATTTTGATTGTTCTTGACTCCTTTTGATCCAAAGATCATTTGGGTGCCTTTGTGTAATCTGAATCTCAAAAAAAGTCACTAAAGACAAAAAGTCAAACAAGTCAAGCAGTGGAAAAAGTTTCCACTGCTCAACACTCAAACTAGCCCCTGCTAGTGTTAAATTGTCATCAGCTAATCAATAAGCTATTCTAGCTTATCCAGACTTGCAACAACTTATTTTTTGTGATAGGTCTTCATTATTTGACCCTTTTAAGTAGACTGGAGCTTATTAGACTTTGACTTTGACTTTTTTCTAGAAAACCAACTTCTTTGACCTTTACATAAGTGCTTATTAGATTTTACAGCTTATTGAGTCAGCTTATTTGAAAACTCTTTGTTGATTTTGCTTAATTAAGTCATTTAAAAGCTTTTGGAACTTGAACCAGCACTTGGGGTGGCCTAGAACTCAAAAACGACTATTTTGTCGTTTTCTGTAGATTGCTTATTGCATTTTCAGGCTTATTCCTTGGGCTTAGTTCAATTTTTTTTTTGCAGAAGTCTTTATTAGGTCAAAAGAAGCTTGTGTGTCAAATTTTAGCTTATGGCATTGGCTTATGGCTTAATGGGCCAAAAGGCCCATTAAGAATAAGCTGCTTGTTATAAGCTAGCTTATTTCACATTTTCAGCTTTTGGGCCTTTGGAAAAAGTTGTTTAAAATCAAATTTTGAGTCAACCTGTGCTTTTTGGGCTTATTTTGAACAATTTTTGTTATTGGGCCCAAATTTGGCCCAATAGTGTACTGTTTTGGGTTTAGCCCATTTTCTAGGCCCAATAGGGGTATTTAGGTAAATTCACTTTCATTTCTGAGTTATTTAGGTTAAATTAAGCTAGTTTGCAAGTTTTTAGAATTTTTTATGATTTTTTGATTTTTAATATTATTTTAATATTATTTTATTATTAAAATTTCAAAGTCTGATTTTCTAAGTTTTTACATTTTTCCTAGGTTCTAAACACTTAATTAGGATTTTTGCAACTTTCCAAATATTTTTAGGGTCTTTTAATTATTTTCTAGAATTAATTTAATTTTTAATTGAGTTTAGTAGTTTTTAATTGTTTAAAAATAGTTTTATTTGGTTTTAAAATTTTGAAAAATAGTTTTTAGCTTAATTAGAGTATTTTTGAGGTTTACAAACTTTAAAATCTTGTTTAGGGCTTTTTAATAATTAATTTTGATTTTTAGGGCTTTAATTAGCATTAAAAAGTCATTATCTAATTAATTAAAAGGTTTTGGCAAGTTTGGATTTTTTGTAAACTCTTAGAATATTATTGTGGATTTTTGGTAATTTTTAGGAATTTTTAGGGTAAAATTTTAATTTTAGCACTTTTTACGGTTTTACGTGTACACCTTTTTCGACTTAGTTTAATCCGTCTTCGTAACCGTCATTCTCTTCTAATCCCCTTTCTATTTCTCTTTCTTAAAAATATAATCACAAAGATAATCAATTCATTACACACACACTAAGCCTCCTTGAGAACGAACTCATTTTAGGGTCATTTGTACACGGTTTTCCTAAATCGTCGTGCTTACCCTATTTGTTGCTCTTTTCCTAAAGGGTATACAAAAACTCAACTATCATTTTTGGCGCCGCTGTCGGGGAGGCGTGTTGTGTTTTGATTGGAATTGTTGTTTTTATATACTAACCATAATTAGTATTTGTATTAGTAGCACTCTACTAATACGTATTATCGGTTTTCGGTTTTTGTGTGAATATTATTACTATATTGTATACGTAGAACAATAAATTCACAAGTACTCCAAATACGTGAGAAATCACAACCTTGACTTGGGAGGTCATTACCCAATCATTGTATTCGAATCTCAAACCAAAGAAAAAAAGGCAAAAATAGATAAATACTTTCGTGAAGCTTAATCTTGAAAAATACAAACTATAAGGTGGGTATAAGGCGGATATTATAAAATATATCCTAAGGAAAAAGGCTCTTAAGTGCTTCGCGCCGCCTCGTTTCCCCTCTTGCTTGTGAGTATTTGATTTTGAGAGCTAATCGAGGGTTTTGCCGCCCAAAGTATTACTAAGTATCATATATATTTTCTTGGTTTCCATTGATTAAACCCTCCTGAACGTTTTGGTGATCCACCAACGTTCTAAAGTCATCGAAGACGTTCACTTCATGTGATCGTTTTCATTCCTTGAGGCTTCTTTAATCGAGAGATTTGATTAAGGAGGAGATTTGTAGATTTGTGTCTACTTAATACATTCCACAAGATCCAAAAAGGTTAATACAATCAAAAACCACAAAAAAAATTGAAAAAATACAAAACACCAAAAAGAATCTTCTTTGCTCGTCCCCTCGTTGTACGTGACGTTTATGCTAACTCGAAATCAAGCAAGACGTGCACGTAAACGAAAGAACAAAACTCCCACTCCAAACAATTCTAGTGAGGAGTCTCCTATTGACGAACCCATTGTAAGAGAAGCACCAACCATGGCAAATCGAACTATGATGGAGTTACTTCAAGCACCCACCGAGGGTTATGGAGAGGCTATTGTGATTCCCGCTATCCTTGCGGAGAATTTTGAGGTGAAAACGGGTTTGTTGTCAATGATCCAAAACAACAAATTCCGTGGTGATGAGAAGGACAATCCACACAACCATATCCGCCAATTCAATCGTCTTACCGCCACTTGCAAGTTTAAGGATGTCTCGAATGACTCGATTAAGATGATGCTTTTTCCGTATTCCTTAGCGGGGCCCGCTAAAATTTGGTTAGAGAAAGAGCCACCCAATTCTATATTGACGTGGAAGGATCTCGTGTCTAAGTTTGTGAACCAATTTTTTCCGCCCTCTAAGACTACGCACTTGAAAAACGAGATTTCAAAGTTTTCACAAGAATTTAATGAAAGTTTTTCAACGGCTTGGAATAGGTTTAAGGAAATGTTACATGAATGTCCTCATCACGGTTTTTCCGACTTGCATCAAATTGACACGTTTTACAATGGACTTAATGATCATGAAAGGGATTATTTGAATGCCGCCGCGGGTGGTAATTTCTTGTGTAAAACGGTTGAGGAAGCTTTGGTGATAATTGAAAATAGATCTAAGGTGTATAGTCCTCGTAGCACGTCTAGTGTTCGTAAGGCTTCGTCTTCGGCTTCACCTTCTTTGTCTACTACCATCGATGCTTGCCAAATTGAGGCGAACTTGGAAAATAAGATTTTTGATAAGCTTAAAGGACTTTTGATTGAGTTTAAAGTTGGTGAACAAAGTGCTCCCCCTACGGCTAAAGCGGTTGAGGTTTCTTGCATGTATTGTGGTGGAGGTCATGATTTCTCCGAGTGCATTACCAACGGTGGTAACACTTCGAGTGCCTTTGTGGACCCGGGAAATTACAACCAAAACGGTCAAGTTTCCCGCTCTAATCAAATGACTCCACCGGGTTTTGGTTCAAATCAAAATGCTAACAACAACTATCGCAACAATCAAGTTGGTTCCAAAAACAGTTACAACAAGGGAAACTATGGGAATCAAGGGGCTAATAATCAAGTTTCAAACAAAAATGATTTTCAAAATAACAACAAAGGTTTGCAAACATTGAAATATCTTCCAAGTGAGTTTGTTGAATATGCTAGTGGGAATGATGCTAGGTTTGACAATATTCAAAGAAAAATCATTAGCCTAAGATCCGAGTTTAAGAACGACTTGAAGAAAGAGTTGAAAAATTAGTTAGCTAATGAACTTAAAATCCACACCACGATGGAAGGAAATGTCACTAGGTTGCAACAAAACCAACAAAAAATGGAACAAGGGCAACACGAGATTAAACAAGAAATGATTAAAGCCGAAAAGAGGCAATCCGTGTTTGAAGATAAAATCTCGTCTATGTTTGAAGCAATAATGTGTAAACCGTCTTCGAGTAGTCTTCCTAGCAACACCGTATTCAACACTAAGGGTGAGATGAAAGTGATTACCACACGTAGTGGTAAGACACTTAAGGAACCGACTCCTCAACCAATTGCTCCTACGGAGGAAGCAATTGAGGAAGAACCCGAGGTGGTGGTCCAAAAGGAGCATGTCCCAATCCCACGAAGTACCGCTCATGCCACACCTACGGTTGACCCATTACCATCATTGGAACCCGAGATTCCAAAGGCTATGCCTACTATGCCTCAACCCACACCACCTTTGCCCTATCCATCGAGACTTAGGAAGGAGAAACGTCAAGAGCGCGACAATTACCAATTTGAGCTTTTTATGAAAATGTTTCGTGATTTGCACCTTAATGTGAGTTTCGCTGATGCTTTGGTCATGATGCCTCGATTTGCCGCTAACTTTAAGAGTATGTTGAACAACAAGGAGAAATTGCACCAATTGTCTAGTTGTTCATCGGTTTATCTTAATCGCATACCTCAAAAATTCGGTGATCCCGGTAAATTCTTGATTCCTTGTGCAATCCAAGATATGGTGGAATGCTTCGCCTTGGCCGATCTTGGTGCTAGCATTAACTTGATGCCACTTGCAATCTTCATGTCGCTCAATCTTCCTAATCTTACTCCTTCACTAATGTCTATCGAGTTGGCCGATCATTCCACGATTCCCGCATGTGGTTTGGCGGAAGACGTTTTTGTGAAAGTGGGGAAGTTCTACTATCCCGTAGACTTTATCGTTGTTGATATCCCCATGGATCCTCAAGTTCCTCTCATTTTAGGTCGTTCGTTTTTAGATACGTCTATGGCTTTGATCGATGTGCATGCTAGAAAGATCACCTTACGTTTCAACGACGAGGAACTTGTTATAAACGCAACTCAAAACTCTCAAATTTATCATGTTTATTCCGTTGCAACCATAAACCTTGTTGATATGATTGACGTGGTTTGCGAGGAATTTTCACAAGAAGTTCTAGGTTTTGGTGATGAAGAAACTAGTGGCAATCCCACTATGTTAGATCCAATTCTTTATAATTCGACACCAACCTTCACTCCATTTGAAGGTGGTGGTTTTACGTTGGAAGAATTTGATGTTCCACGTACTTGTGACGAAGACCTCGACAACGATGAGGACTTCTCGATTATCAAGGATTTTCTTAACGATTTCCCATTACCTCCACCCGAGGAGGTATTAAGTATCGAGCCCAAATCTTCACTTGAGGAACCACCTATTCTTGAGTTGAAAGATTTACCTCCTCATCTCGAATATGTCTATTTGGAGGAGGACGACAAGTTGCCGGTTATTATTGCGAAGGAACTTTCGAATGATGAAAAAACCGCACTTGTCGATGTTCTAAAGGATCGCAAAGGGGCAATTGCGTGGAATTTATCCGACATTAAGGGAATCGATCCCAAGTTTTGTACTCAAAAAATATTAATGGAGGAGGATTACAAGCCCGCAATCTAAAGTCAAAGGAGGGTGAACCCCAAAATTCACGACGTCATCAAAAAGGAGGTCCTTAAACTCCTTGACGCGGGAATGATTTACCCTATTTCCGATAGCCCTTGGGTGAGTCCTATTCATTGTGTCCCTAAAAAGGGAGGGATGACCGTTGTGCCAAACGATGCCAACGAGTTGATTCCCACTAGACTCGTGACCGGATGGAGAGTGTGCATTGACTATCGTAAGTTGAATGAAGCCACTCGAAAAGACCATTTTCCCTTGCCCTTCATGGACCAAATGTTGGAGCGTCTTGCGGGAAACGATTTCTATTGCTTTTTAGATGGTTTTTCCGGTTACTTCCAAATTCCCATTGATCCTCGTGATCAAGAAAAAACTACGTTTACGTGTCCATATGGAACGTTTGCCTATCGTAGAATGCCATTCGGACTTTGTAATGCACCGAGAACCTTTCAAAGGTGCATGATGGCTATTTTTCATGATATGATCGAGAAGACGATGGAAGTCTTCATGGATGACTTTTCTGTGTTTGGTAGTTCGTTCACTTCGTGTTTGTCGAACCTTGAGAGAATGTTGAAACGTTGTGAGGAAACCAACCTTGTGCTCAATTGGGAAAAATGTCATTTTATGGTTAGAAGTGGAATCGTCTTAGGGCACAAGGTCTCGAAAACGGGGATTGAGGTAGATCAAGCTAAGGTAGACTTCATCGCCAAATTACCTCATCCCAAAACCGTTAAGGGAGTTAGGAGTTTCCTAGGCCACGCGGGCTTTTATCGTCGATTCATCAAGGATTTTTCAAAGATCTCTCGACCTATTACACATCTTCTTGAAAAAGAGGCACGTTTTGTCTTTGACGAAGATTGTGTACGAGCCTTTGAAATCCTTAAGAGGAAACTTACCGAAGCTCCCATTAATGTTGCTCCCAGTTGGAACCTCCCCTTTGAGCTCATGTGTGATGCTAGTGATTACGCTATTGGGGCCGTTTTGGGGCAACGTCATGATAAGCACTTCTTGCCCATTCACTATGCTAGCAAGACGATGACCGAGGCTCAACTAAAATACACTACAACGGAGAAGGAGTTCCTTGCCGTGGTGTATGCATTTGAGAAGTTCCGACCTTACCTCGTCTTAGCTAAATGCATAGTGTATACGGACCATTCGGCTATCAAGTATCTCATGGCAAAGCAAGATGCTAAGTCTAGATTACTTCGTTGGATTCTCCTCCTTCAAGAATTTGATCACACCATCGTTGACAAAAAAGGAGCCGAGAATCTAGCGGCCGATCATCTTTCTCGTTTGGAAGATCCTCACCAAAGTGTTTACGAGCCCAAGGAAATCACCGAAACATTTCCGCTTGAGACACTTGGTGTAGTGAATTCTAAGCTTGATCCTTCCACCCCATGGTTTGCGGATTTTGCAAATTACAATGCGGGTAACTTCATCGTTAAGGGTATGACGACTTACGAAAAACGAAAATTCTTTCGTGACGTCAAGTTCTACTTTTGGAACGACCCTTACTTGTTTCGAACTTGTGCGGATCAAATCATCCGACGTTGTGTATTTGGCACCGAAGCTTCTAACATCCTTAGAGCTTGCCATGAGGGACCCACGGGTGGTCACCACGGTGCTAATCTCACGGCTAAGAAGGTGTTTAATGCCGGCTTCTTTTGGCCTACTATTTACCGAGATGCACAAGATCTTGTGAAGTCTTGTGATTCATGCCAACGACAAAGAAAAAGCCTCACAAAAAGATGAAATGCCACAAAACATCATCCAAGTGTGTGAGATCTTTGACGTTTGGGGTATAGACTTTATGGGGTCGTTCCCATCATCTCGTGGTAATAAGTACATTCTCGTTGCGGTTGACTACCTATCTAAGTGGGTGGAGGCCAAAGCCTTGCCCACCAATGATGCTCGTGTGGTAGTCAAGTTCTTGAAAAGCTTGTTTTCTCGGTTTGGAACCCCTCGTGTGATCATAAGCGATCGTGGAACCCATTTTTGTAACGACCAATTCGAAAGGGTCCTAAGGAAATATGGGGTTACACATCGGCTTTCTACGGCTTATCACCCACAAACGAGTGGGCAAGTCGAGGTTTCAAACCGAGCTTTGAAGAGGATCTTGGAGAGATCCGTTGTGGAAAACCGACAATCTTGGTCGGATAAGTTAGACGATGCTTTATGGGCCTTTAGGACCGCTCATAAGACGCCCATTGGGTGCACTCCCTATAAGCTTGTGTATGGAAAGAATTGTCATTTGCCTATCGAGTTAGAACACAAAGCTTATTGGGCCCTAAAGCATTGCAATGATGATATGGAGACCGCGGGAAAACACCAGAAAATGCAATTGAATGAATTAGATGAATTGAGGGACATTGCTTATGAAAATTCATTGATTTACAAAGAAAAAACTAAAAAGTTGCATGATTCTAAAATTAAAAACCGGGTTTTTAACATTGGGGATCAAGTTTTGCTTTTTAATTCTCGCTTGAAAATCTTTTCCGGTAAGTTGAAATCCCGTTGGTCCGGTCCATTCACCGTGACTCAAGTGTTTCCGTATGGGACCATCAAGCTAGCTCAAGATTATGGTCCTAACTTCAAGGTGAATGGACATAGGTTGAAGCACTACTTTGGCGGGGAAGTTCCATCCTTGAACTACCTCGACCAAGTCACCTTCCCCAATGATAATTAGTATTGAAGGGATCGAGTCGAGCTCATGACTCGGTAATCAAAAACGAGGAGCCTCTTGGGGGAGTCCCATGCTTATCCTATGTACATATTATCGCTTTCTAATGTAGTTAACGTGTGGGGATTTGTGCCCTTCCAACCTTTGTTCCGTGGTTGTTTGTGAATTGTGAACTTTAGATGATCATGATCTTCACGATTGGAGCCTCTCGTGTTCGTTTATGGGAGCACTCGATCGTTTGCTTTGAAGACTTTCTCAATATCCATGATATATCCTTTTGATGTTCTAACCTTAGGTAATTAGCACACTTCATAAACGGCTATTAATTTATTGGTTACACCCTTTTCATGCTAGATTATGCATTCGACTACGTCTCTAGTATGGGGGTGTTTGCACCCCTAGACTCGAAACATTGAGGACAATGTTTAACTTTAGTATGGGGGGTGAATAGATACTTGCCTTGCCAAACCTTCGCGCTTTCCAAAGTTTATCTTTTTGTGTATCGTTTTTGTTGCAAAATAAGGCTAAAAATGGCCAAATTTTAAAAATTTTCTCATGTTTTATAAGTGTTTGAAGACACGAATGTAGATTTTCCGATGGCGAGAATAAGAGTAATTTTTGACTCGACCGTGCATGTTGAGCACTTAGCTTTGGTTCCTTAACTACACATTAGGCTAAGTCTCTTAAATGAGGACGAGAGATGATAGGGTTAATTATAAGTTACTATGCTAAACGTAGAGTACTCATATTCTTTCAAAAACTCATGTGTTCTCGTTGTTTGCTTATTCTCCCTTCGCATGTAAATATTTTTTGCTTAATAAATATTGACTTAGCGGTTTAGTTGGGATTGTTGGGTTTCTAGTCTTTTCTAGTAGCTTCCGTGTAATTAAATTGGGAAGACATTAAGGTATCGCCAGCGTCACGGTTTTGAAGTATTGGCACCCCAATAATCAAAAGCTTCACCCAATAATTAGATTTCAAGTGCTCACCTAAATCAAGCAAACAATTTGAAGCCCCACAAGGCCGAAAAATCTATGCAAAATTGAAAGTGAATCAAGCCTTAATCTTCGAAGCTTTAAAGATCTAAAATTCGCCTTAGCGTGAGGATATACGTCTTTGGCTAATAAAACCACCGATGAGGCGGATAATAAAAGGCAAGGCAAGACCGAAGTCATAATAAAAGCTTCATGGCGAAGTTGAATAAAAGATGGAGGTAAACCAAAGATAATAAGGCCCTTCCGTTAGGGGGCGTATAAAAGTCTTGGTAATAAGTCTCATGTTCAAAACCATTATAAAACCGTGTTTATCGATTCTTCTTGTCAACTTAATTTTTTTAACATCGTTGTCTATTGGGAAGGGTTATTGATTTGATGGTCTTAGTTACACCGTTAGGACTCTATTTTTAGACTTAAATCTCTATTATCGCATAAGTCAACAATGTATCCTCGTGAAACATTCAAGACAATATAAAATATAAGAGATACAACTTAGGAATAATGGGAGGATAAGTACGTGATTAGGGCATATGAGTAGTGTTAGCATTACTAACTTATAATGACAATGATCTCGTTGCACGCTTGGCATGGAATTGGGGTGAAAATCGAGGACGACGAAATTATTTCTAACGAAGCATTCACGTGTTCTTATTCTATGAACCTAAACGTCCCATTTTGCGATGAAAATCATACATTATGTCTAAAACACAAGTAGTAGTAGTGTAGCTAGTTTATCGTTCAATAAAGTGAATAAAAATGAATTTTAGAGATGCTACGATACTTTATTCTAGCATTGCGTGAGGGCACGGCAATGGTTTAGTATGGAGGAGTGATGAGACTGCTTTTATACATAGTCTCATCTTCCAAATAGGGCTTAAAATGCATTAAATATCATCAAAATACCCATATATATGCTTGTGTTTGTTGCTTGTGTATTTTAGGTACGGATATTGAGAAAATGACAAAAGATCACAAGAATCATGCAAAAACGAACACGGGAAACGAAGCCGCACAATGAACCAAGCCCTAATGAAGACTTTCCCAAGATCAACCCTTGAAGATTTGAAGAATTATGAAGAAGGGTCCTCCAATATGGAAGAATTGACACTTTATACCCTTGTATCCTCATAATTACAAGTTTGGTCCCTAAAGTTTGTCAAAATTACAAAAAGGGCCCTCCACTTTGAAGATTTGGCAAGTTTAGCCCCTCAACAAAGCTAAATTGTCAACCAGTATCCTCTACAAAGTCAAACACATCATGAAGTCCTTCAAAGTACAAGAAATTACAAGTTTGGTCCTTTGAAAATCCCAAAATTACAAAAAGGACCCTTAACTTTCAACATTTGGCAAAAATGGTCCCTCATCAAACATGACTTGGCAATTTCAGTCCTCCAAAATGCTCATTATACAAGTCAAGACCATTATCCATCATCAAAATGCCAAATCAGCCCTTGAAGAATTCAAAAATGGCAAGAAATACCCCTGAAAATACTTTGGAAAAGTATTTGGGGCAAAAGTGTGAAAAAGAAAACTTGAAATACAAAGGATTCGTATTTTTGGCTGTTTATTTACAAAGTGAAAGGAAGTGGAAAGAATGGGGGCTAAACATGGCAGACACACAAACAAACCTAGACCACTCTCCTTGTGGCACCTGTCCCACTCACCAAAACCCTCCAATCAAAGTTCACCATGGCGCCACATCACTTCCCACCCATAACTGATTTAAACTAATCTTTATTAGTTTAATAAAGTGGCGCCTAACACTTATTTAAACTCTAATCCGGATCAAACACCACTATTCACACCAAGAACACAAATTGGGTATTTGTGTTTTAGCAAAAATTAAACCTCCATATTATCCAGAATGTTGATTAAGGTGAAGTTAATCATATCCCAAACCTTAAACCTGCCACCCCAACAACACACAAGTCACATGTTGGACCCCCTTCACACGTTTTTTGAACAAAATGCCAAAACATGCCAGGGAATCTACCACCCACATTTAGCTTCAAAGTTAAGCTTCAATATGAGCCTTTGATCATTTCTGGATACTTGGACACCTCACACAACCAGCCAAAACTTGTCACATGATCAAGCATATTCAAACAAGACAAGGGCATTTTGGGACTTCTACAGCAATTAAGGTTACGTTTATTAGCCTTGCACTAGTTCATTGTAGCCTATATAAGGCATAAGACTCATTACATTTCAGTTTGCTTTTGATTTTTCCTTGTTCAAGTTTCTGTAAATCCCATTTCAGTTTAATGAAATTGTGTTTGAATCATTGAAGAAAAGTCACTGGCCAATCTTTGTTACTGCTTATTATTGCTATATGATTGTTAGTTTAGAAGTTAAAAACCTGTTTTCACTTGGAGGTTGCAAATGTTTGCAATTTTCCTCATTCTTGATATTTTGCTAAGTACTTGTTCCAATCTTGGAATTCTTGGGTTATAGGGCTGATCATAGCATCCTAACTGAGTTAGTTAAGGTATTGTGAGGCTTATAACTTGGGGATAATCAAGTGTGGGGTAACAAGGTTGCATCAATCAAGATTTTTGAAGTTTCTGATTTTATACACTTGTGCTTTAACCTTGTTCAATCTTAGCACGCTTTGTTTTGGAAGCTTGTGCTTGTTCTTGCTAGCACATAAGCTCAAAATTCGTGGGTGTGGATGTGCATCCATGAGGTTTGCATACTCAATCCTAAAATCTGCTCAAATTCATGATTTTTGGTGATATTTGTATGTGACTTGTGATTTTGTGAATTTTGTGGCTTGTTCTTGCTTGAATCTGTTAATCTTACCTGTTTTAGTGTTAATTGATGCTTGGGTAGTCTTGAATCTCACTTTTGCTTTTAAAAATTTGACTTGGAAAAGATAAAGGGGTGTTTGGGTCTATCTGTTTGTGCTTGCAACTTGTTATAGTGTTGTTGGTTTGTGTTGTTTATGCTTGGTAACTGATATATGCTTGGTTGAGAGTGTTTTACTGCAAGTTTTTGGGTTTGAACCCTTGAATCAAACAATCTGCTATATAGACTTTGATATTGCCTGTTTTGACCTAGGATTTTGGGAACACTTAGTGTGTATGCATGCTTAGGGATAAAAGTGGTTTAAACAAAGTTAATATAACCTGTTTGAAAGATTTGAGGTGTTGAATCTGGCTTAAGTGTCAAATATATCAGCAAAGTAGAAAACTGCATGTGTTAGTGTTCATCAGTAACTTTCATTGCTTGAATCTTGCTTAATTCTTTGAACCATTGCATTAAACCTGTTTAGACTTGCTTATTGGAGTTTATAATAGCTTATGTATGCATTTGGTTGAATTTGGCTGGCTGATTTGTGCTAAAACTGCTCATAAGTGCTTAACTGCTTATTGTTCATGTCTGTATCATGTCTGGTGATTGATTGATTAAACTGTATCAATTGGGTGTTAGTGATTGTGTTATTTTGATTGTTCTTGACTCCTTTTGATCCAAAGATCATTTGGGTGCCTTTGTGTAATCTGAATCTCAAAAAAAGTCACTAAAGACAAAAAGTCAAACAAGTCAAGCAATGGAAAAAGTTTCCACTGCTCAACACTCAAAACTAGCCCCTACTAGTGTTAAATTGTCATCAGCTTATCAATAAGCTATTCTAGCTTATCCAGACTTGCAAAAACTTATTTTTGTGATAGGTCTTCATTATTTGACCCATTTAAGTAGACTGGAGCTTATTAGACTTTGACTTTGACTTTTTACTAGAAAACCAACTTCTTTGACTTTTACATAAGTGCTTATTCGATTTTCCAGCTTATTGAGTCAAATTATTTGAAAACTCTTTGTTGATTTTGCTTAATTAAGTCATTTAAAAGCTTTTGGAACTTGAATCAGCACTTGGAGTGGCCTAGAACTCAAAAACGACTATTTTATCGTTTTCTGTAGATTGCTTATTGCATTTTCAGGCTTATTCCTTGGGCTTATTTCAAATTTCTTTTTGCAGAAGTCTTTATTAGGTCAAAAGAAGCTTGTGTGTCAAATTTTAGCTTATGGCATTGGCTTATGGCTTAATGGGCCAAAAGGCCCATTAAGAATAAGTTTCTTGTTATAAGCTAGCTTATTTCACATTTTCAGCTTTTGGGCCTTTGGAAAAAGTTGTTTAAAATCAAATTTTGAGTCAACCTGTGCTTTTTGGGCTTATTTTGAACAATTTTTGTTATTGGGCCCAAATTTGGCCCATTAGTGTACTGTTTTGGGTTTAGCCCATTTTCTAGGCCCAATAGGGGTATTTAGGTAATTTCACTTTCATTTCTGAGTTATTTAGGTTAAATTAAGCTAGTTTGCAAGTTTTTAGAATTTTTTATGATTTTTGGATTTTTAATATTATTTTATTATTAAAATTTCAAAGTCTGGTTTTCTAAGTTTTTACATTTTTCCTAGGTTCTAAACACTTAATTAGGATTTTTGCAACTTTCCAAATATTTTTAGGGTCTTTTAATTATTTTCTAGAATTAATTTAATTTTTAATTGATTTTAGTAGTTTTTAATTGTTTAAAAATAGTTTTATTTGGTTTTAAAATTTTGAAAAATAGTTTTTAGCTTAATTAGAGTATTTTTTAGGTTTACAAACTTTAAAATCTTGTTTAGGGCTTTTTAATAATTAAGTTTGATTTTTAGGGCTTTAATTAGCATTAAAAAGTCATTATCTAATTAATTAAAAGGTTTTGGCAAGTTTGGATTTTTTGTAAACTCTTAGAATATTATTGTGGATTTTTGGTAATTTTTAGGAATTTTTAGGGTAAAATTTTAATTTTAGCACTTTTTACGGTTTTACGTGTACACCTTTTTCGACTTAGTTTAATCCATCTTCGTAACCGTCATTCTCTTCTAATCCCCTTTCTATTTCTCTTTCTCAAAAATATATTCATTACACACACACTAAGCCTCCTTGAGAACGAACTTATTTTAGGGTCATTTGTACACGGTTTTCCTAAATCGTCGTGCTTACCCTATTTGTTGCTCTTTTCCTAAAGGGTATACAAAAACTCAACTATCAGCAGCCATAGCAGGTCGACGGCTTGAATCGCCGGTAGCACGCCTTAAACTCTGAGCCATTAGATTTTGGACCACTATTGTATACGATGGTCATAGGGTTAAACTTAAACCAGGTATGAAAAAAATAAAAACCTTGAATTTCCTTTCTTTAACTTTTTTTATGCAGTTAAGGTGTGTTTATGATGTGTGTATTGATTAGAATGATAGGGTGATCGTGTTCATGTAAGAAGACGTTCATACGAGTGTGGGTGAGAGTAGGGAAGGGAAAACAGATTTTGAATGTGAAGATGGATTCCCTCAGGTGCACCGAAACCTCTAATGTAATTGTCATATACAGTAATCTAGGTCATGTATGTTTAATGATGAAACTATTAATTGTGCTATTCAGTAATCGATGGCCATAGACGAGGCTGGCGAGTATGTGACACCGATTTGAAAGTCTAGGTGTCATGGTTTCAAACGTGTGCGGCGCAGACAGTTGCTGACTTGCTGCTACATGTAAGCATCACATTTGTTGTTTCTTAATGTAATTTCTTTTTTAAAAAAATCTTGAAAACACTTTTTCGGCCATGGTTATCAAGTGCATAACTTCTTAAGCAGCTACGTTTAATGATGCAACTATTAACATAATATTTTAATATAATAACAAATGGAGCAACATACAGCTTCAAGATGCTATCCTTCTGTCTCTTTTGGTTGATTGTGTTTAATGAATTTCTGACCATAGGTTAGATGTTTACACAAACCTTAAATTAAGCATCCAAAGTCGTTGCAAGCTTATGATAGTCGCACACCAATTAAAAAATAGTACTCCAGAATGAGAGACCATCGTCATCACAGTTACGACTTATGATTAGTGTGCTTACCTTTGATCGCTAGATCATTGTCGGTTTATTACCACAATGCTTATAAAATAGGTGCCCATCCATACCTTTATTCAAAGCGTTAGTTACAAGAAAAAGCAATGTAATGATAAATTTGTATCGGTGTTTGAAACAAAATCTTTTAAATATGTTGTGTTTGTTGCATTCGATTGCTTTTTGTTGGCCTGCTTATATAGCGAATCTTCTTCCAAGGACCATTCCCGTCCAATCTATGGTCATACCAATAAGGGCGGTGATATAAGCTTAAACTCATATCCTTTTATCAACAAATAACCCTAAAACATGAAGCAAAATACCAAATTATTTGGCAAAAACAGTATTATGTGGTATGTTTGTGTTTGTGTGCACTTGTGTAGGTAAGAAGATACATTTTCAAGAAAACAAGGAAAAATCAAGCTCAAATGGATGAAAAAGACAAAAGAGGATCAAAAGTGACAAGACTTTGAAGTTCAAGGACCTATCTTGACAAGTTATGAAAGTTGAAGGACTTAAAGTGCAAATTATGAAAAGTCAAGATTCAAGTCAAACCTGGTCAACTATCAAGTCAACTCAGTCAAAGGACCATTTTGTACAAATTATGGAAGTTAAAGGACCAAAAATGTCAAAGGAATGAAGATCCTAGCTTGAAACAAGAATCTGCCAAGTCAAGGGGCTTGTTTTGCCAAGTTTGGAAAGCTGTTAAAGTTTAATCCATGTGATAGAGAGTTCAACCAATGGGAAAAGAGAATACATTTCACACGGATTGCCACATTAGCTTATTAAATACCCACTTCCGCCGCCCCACATTTATTACAATATCTCAACAGTGTAATCCGCAACACATCTTCTCAACCAATAAGAAGATGACACGTGTCATCTTCTTCACAAAGAAAATTTCCAGAATCGGGATTGAGATTGAAGCCGTTTCATGAGAAGATCAAAACACCAAACTTGCTCAATTTGGGAAGACGAATTCAACGGTGCATATTAATTAGCAAATCATCCATTAAATCAAGAATCCCCAATTCAGTGTTCATACCTTCAAGTGCCAAATGCAGAATTTTTCCACGTGGCAAGTTATTACTGGTTCTGACACGTCACCAATCCCAACTAATTCTCCTCTCATGCCTATAAATAGATAGCTTGTACTTCATTTTTCATTGTAGCCTAATTTTGTAAAAACACATAGTTCAATTTCCTTTTCCTTTTTCTCTCACTTTTACCCTAACTACTCAAGAGTCTGACAAACTCTTGAGTCAGTTAGTTAGTTAGTAGCTTGTAACAACCTTTATAACTGAATTCACTCAATAAAATTCAAATTTCCTTTTTCCCGCCAAATTCTGTTATTCAAATTCTAGTTTGATCTTGTTGCTGTTGAGTGTTATTGTTGCTGATTGATGTTTGTTATGATCAACAATTGATCATAACTAACATTTGTGAAGATTAGAAGCTGTTTGATCAGAATTTGTTCATTCCTAGTTCTTTTGGAGATTTCAATGCAGTTTGATTGATTCCAGATGAATTGTAGCTGTTTGATGGTTGATTTTAGTTGAATACTAGTGATAGGTGGTGGTTATCACTAGGGCAAGAGAGCTCAGCGCTCCTCTTCTTCCCAAAGGATTTCTACATTAGGTTCTAAAGTTCTTGTTTTAGTTCCTCTAAACAGTCAATTGCATGCTCAATTTCTTAGTTTAATTCTGATGGCTGCATGTTTTACTTGATAATAGTTGAAGTTTGATTGATTTTAGTTCATTTGTAGCTTAATCTTGCCTTCTTGTTTACTGAATTGATAGCCTTTGTAGTTACTGCATCATTTTTGTCATCTGTTTAGCCTTATAGCTTATTTGCTATTCTAGTCTTGCTAATTGCTTGGTTTCAGTTTTACTAGCTTTCATTTTGTTCATCAAAACTAGTCTGTTATAGCCTTTGAATCAGTTTAATCCATTACTCAATAAGTCTTTGTTAAAGTTTGATCATAACAGATAAGGGAGTGTTTGGGAATAGCTTTTAAATAGATTTCAAGTGTTGGAAATTTGTGTTTGATAGTTCATTTCTAGTCTTTAGTTGATAACAAGTGGTATTATACCTTTTACAAGTCAAATAACAGGTCAACTAGGCAAATGGCTTAAAAATAGTTTGGGTTAGCCTTCTTTCAGCTTTGTTCTCTAAAACTTGCCTTTTTCATTTGCCTAGTATTCATTCAATCCTTAATGAAATTTACTCAAACTTGTTTCTAGTTATAGCTTATATCATAAACTTTCAGTTTCTAAGAGGAAATTCTACAGTATTAGGTAATAAGCTAGAAAATAGCTTTTTAGTTCAAGCCTGAGCATTTGTCATTCTCTGAGATAAAGAGGTGACTGTTTTCTTAGTTCTCAAAATCCACTTCATCAAAGTTGTTATTTTCTTTCACAAATCCAGTTAGAAAGTATTGAATATTGATTTTTGAAGTTTTGAGCTTTTTCCAAAAAGTTGGTCAAACTTGGTCAACATAAGCTCAAAAGAGCTTATTTCAGATTTCTAATTCATTTCTGGATGAAAATGTTTCTAGTTTGATTTCCCGTTCTTTAAATCAAGTGCTTAATCAGTTTCATCACAAAAATCAAGTTGTGACTGATTGGAATAAGCTGTAGCTTATTTTGTGCTTATCAATAAGCACTCATTTGCTTATTTTTGACTTTTAGCTTATCTCCTTGAACACACGTAGTCTTAATTGGATTTTAAGAGTTTTGCAAGTTGTTTCAGCTGATTTGGTTGAGTAATAAGCTCAAACGAGCTTAATCTTCATTGTGTCCCGTTTTTGTTTAAAAGTTTTTAAAAATTGCACTTAGGTCCCTAGAAGTTTAATCAGTTTCTATACCTAGCTAAACTTCCTAATTTTGTGGTATTTGCAAAATTTAGTCCTTTACATTTGAAAGTTGTTAGTTTTCAGTTAGAAGTTTGTTGATTAGTTACATTTTTGGTTAGTTAGTTACTAGTTTTACATAATTGGTCCTTGTAGTTAACTGCTTTGCATTTTTAGTCCTTATAATTTTTAGAATTTACATTTCAAGCATTTACATTTCATAGAAATTACATTTTCAGTCCTTTTAGTTTTATATTTTGCATTTTAGACATTTACTTGAATAAAATTTGGTATTTGCAAATTGTTTTACGTATAAGTAGTCTAATATTTTTCATTTTTAAATAGTGTTGTTTGAATTAGCAAATAGATTACCAAGTAAGCTTGAACAACCAAGAACAATAATAAATCTGATATTGATTGGACTTTCTATTGGTTAAGAACTGAGAAAACGAACTTGCATTATACCACATTTCAAATGGCGCCGCTGCCGGTTCTTTGACTACACGAGAGACTATCGATTGACGGTTTTCATTGGCTTTTGGGATCCGTTCATTTTGTGAACGTTATTTTTTACGTATCATAAATCAAAAACAAATAAAAAAATCAAAAATATAAAAATATATAAAAACTAAAAAATTAACAAAACAATTCTTTTCCTAAAGAATTGACCAAAAAAATTAAAAAATCCAAAAAGCAATCTTTTTCCTAAGAGATTGCACCCAAAAATATATATTATTGGATTCTCTCGGATTTTATGTACATATAGTATTTTCCTTTAAAAAACTCATAAATACAAAAATATTTTCCATATATTATTATAAGTAAATACGTATACGTATAAGAACAATCAATCTACATATCTTCCATAAGTATTGCCGAGGCAATACACCGTGTTGAGGGGCGTTCCGGTCCTTGACACGCGTATCGATCAAACAAAATAAAGCAAGAATAGATAAATACTCTCAATAAGCAACAATTCGAAGAATACGAACATTTAAGTGAATAGAAAGGCGATGTGCTATAAAATGCCATCTAAGGGTCAATAGGTACTTAAGTGCTTCGCGCCACCTAACCCCCCGTTCACTTGGGAGTATTCTAAGAAGGAAGGCTTCATTGAGGGTCTTGCACCCAAAGTAGTAATACATATATTGTTATTTTCTTGTGGATATTTAATATCGAAACTCGAAGAGGATAATCCATTTCTCTTCAAAGTCACACGAGAGCTTCTCTCTCATTCCTCGTATTGATTTGCATGCTCACTCGCGGGCGTGCACAAATACCGATTGGTGTACAACCTCTTCCTCCGAAAAGGAAGAAAAAGAGAAAGAGTAAGACCACCACCGTCCACCAAGCCGATCACGAGAATCGTTCTTTGTCACCACCACAAGAAGCCATGGCTATTGATAATCGTACTTTGTATGAACGTATGCAATCCAACATTCATGGATATGTTAGTGCCATTAAGATTCCCGACTTTCCCGCTAACACATTTGAGTTACATACATCCATGATCAATATGGTTTCTTCATCACCTTTCTTTGGAAAACAAAATGAGGATCCTCATGCTCACCTTAAGAGATACCTTTCACTTTGCAATACCATTAAGCATAATGGGGTTCCACCTGAGGTCATTAGATTGATGATAGTGTCATTTTCCTTAGATGGGGAGTGCTAAGCATTGGTTAGACACCCAACCACCCGATAGTATCACCACATGGGATGATTTTACCACTAAGTTTTTGAACAAATTCTTTCCTCCACAAAAGACTATGGTTTTGAGGAATTTGATTATGGGCTTTACACAAAAAACCTAGTCAATCCTTTGGTGATGCTTGGGAAGAGTATAGTGAGTTGTTGAGGCGATGCCCTAACCATGGAATGGATGATCTAAGCCAAATCAATACCTTCTACAATGGCCTTAAAACCTCACCACCAAGATTCACTAAATGCTTCCGCGGGAGGGAGTATTCTTTTCAAGACATACACGAGGCTTTGAACATTATTGAGACTAAGGCAATGGTTCAAACAAAACAATCCATTTGAAGAAAAGGTTCATGTGATCCAAAACACTTCTCAAACCCCTTGTGAACTCCAAATTCTTAAAAGAGATCCTTCAAACAGTCAAACAAGGACAAGAAATGACTCAAGGCATGATTCAAGATTTTAAGAGCATGACATTGAACAATTCCTCAAATAATGTGAATGCCATCACCATTTCTTGTGTTACTTGTGGAGGCCCCCACTCTTATGAACAATGTGATAAGGTGCAAGGGTATCAAGGGGAATGCTATGCTTATCAAGAGGAACACCGTGAACACTTCAAGCCTAACATCAATCCAAATAACCTTTCTTACAAATCCCAAAATTACCTTACTCCACCCGGATTCCCACCCCAACCACCCACCCAAATTCCACAAAATCCTCCTCAAATTTTAGCAAGGAATCAAGGGCAAAGACAACCATACCAAGGAAATAACTACAAGGCACCCAATCAATTTCAACCTCAAGCAAATACTTTTTATCCACCAAATCAAGGATTTAACTCCCAACCTTTACCTTTCCAACCTCAAGGTTTTCAAGGTTATATGCCACAAGAGTTTAACACAATGGATCTTTTGCAAAAGATGAATCAAGAGAATGAAAGGAAATTCCAAGCTATAGAAAAGAAAATCAATGACCAATTCAATAAGGTTTTAATGGCGGTAACTCAAAGACCACAAGGGGCTTTACCCTTCCAACACACAAACAAACCCTCGGGCTAATGTCAATGCTATTACAACAAGGAGTGGTACAACAACAAAGGATCCTTCATCTCCTAAACCTACTATTGTTCAACCCACTTGTGCTCCTACTTGTGATAAGCCTTCTACTTCTACTCCACCTCCTCAAAGTGCTCCTATTCACTCAAACACACCTTCTCAACCATCTCATACTTCTCCTTTACCTTCCACACTTCCCAATGAAGAGGCTAACAAAGACAAATCTTCCACCACAACACCTATTCCACCTACACCAAAACCCACTCTTCCATACCCTTCAAGGTTGAAAAAGGACAAGTTAAAGAACAAAGATGACATACAAGTCTCCAATTTCTTAAGGATGTTCAAGCAACTCAATATCAACATATCCTTTGCGGAAGCTCTTGCTTATATGCCAAAGTTTGCTAAAATGTTCAAGGATTTGCTCTCAAACAAAGAAAAATTGGTTGATTTGCCCAACACATCACTTAATGAAAATTGTTCCGCGGTGTTACTTAAAACCTTACCAACAAAACTTGGAGATCCGGGGCGCTTCTTGATACACTTGTAATTTTCCCCGGTGTTGAAAATTGCATGGCTTTGGCGGATTTAGGGGCAAGCATAAATCTCATGCCTTTATCGGTTTGGAAACAACTATCTCTTCCCGAGCTCACTCCCACTAGGATGACTCTTGAACTAGCCAACCGAACCATAGCTCACCCCGTAGGTATAGCGGAAGATGTGTTTGTAGGTGTGGATAAGTTTACCTTTCCGGCCGACTTTGTAGTGGTCGATTATGGCATGGATCCTAGAGTGCCTTTGATTGTTGGTAGACCGTTTTTGAGAACGGGTCGTACCTTGATAGATGTGGCGGAAGGAGAATTAATTATGAGAGTAGAGGATGAGAAAGTGGTGTTTAAGTTAGGGAAAGTTTGTGATAGAAAAGAGGTTAAGGAGTCTAGACCTTGTGAGACTATTAACATTGTGGATGTGCTAGATGAAGTGTGTAATGAACACTTTCATGATGCTTGTAAGAATGCTAGTGATGAGATTCCACATGTTGAAACCGTGGCCTCAATTGCTCCCTCTTTAACACCTTTTGGAGAGAGTGATTTCCTCTTGGAGGAATTTGAGTCCAACTTTCTTGGTGATGATGATTCTCCCATTAATTGGGAAGAAGATATTTTTACAATCCAAAAGTTGCTCAATGAGGACCCTATTCCTTCCCCTATTCCACAAGAGATAACCATTGAGGAACCTTCCATAGTAAAACCTTCCATAGAGAGTCCACCTCCCATTGAACTTAAGGAACTTCCATCCCACTTAGAATATGCTTTCTTAGAAGGAAAAGACCAATTACCGGTGATTATTGCTAAGAAATTGAAAGAGGATGAGAAGGAGCAACTTATTGAAGTCCTTAAGAAACACAAGAAAGCCTTAGCATGGAAAATATCCGACATAAGGGGAATTGATCCACATTTTTGTACTCACAAAATCCTTATGGAGGATGACTATAAACCCCGCCATTCAAAACCAAAGGAGAGTTAACCCAAAAATTCATGAGGTTATTAAGAAGGAAGTGATTAAACTCTTAGATGCGGGTATGATTTACCCCATTTCCGACTCTCCATGGGTTAGAGCCCGGTTCATTGTGTTCCAAAGAAGGGTGGAATCACCGTGGTGCCTAATGAGAACAATGAGCTTATTCCCACGAGACTTGTAACCGGTTGGAGAGTTTGCATTGATTATAGAAAACTCAATGAGGCAACTAGGAAAGACCATTTTCCCGCTTCCCTTTATGGATCAAATGCTTGAACGCTTAGCGGGAAATGAGTACTATTGTTTTCTTGATGGCTTTTCGGGTTATTTCCAAATACCCATTGACCCTAAGGATCAAGAAAAGACCACATTACTTGTCCATACGGTACATTTGCTTACAAGAGGATGCCTTTTGGCCTATGTAATTGCACCGGGGACGTTTCAAAGGTGCATGATGGCGATTTTCCATGACATGATAGAGCAAACCATGGAGGTTTTTATGGATGACTTTTCCGTATTTGGGAACTCCTTTAGCTCTTGTCTCACCAATCTTGAGAGAATGCTTAAGCGTTGTGAGGAAACACGTTTGGTGCTTAATTGGGAGAAATGTCACTTTATGGTGAAAGAGGGGATTGTTTAGGACACAAGATATCCAATTAAGGGATTAGAAGTTGATCGAGCCAAAATTGATGTGATTGCTAAGCTTCCCCCACCCACCTCGGTTAAAGGTGTGAGGAGTTTCTTGGGTCATGCGGGCTTTTATAGGCGCTTTATACAAGATTTCTCTAAGATAGCTAGACCGATGACTCATCTCTTGGAGAAAGAGGCTCCTTTCATTTTTGATCAAGCTTGTTTAGACTCTTTTGAGACCCTTAAGGAAAAATTGACTAAGGCTCCCGTTTTGGTTTCTCCAAATTGGGAATTACCTTTTGAGCTTATGTGTGGCGCTAGTGATTATGCGGTGGGGGCCGTCTTAGGACAAAGAGTTAATAAGCATTTTCAACCTATACACTATGCGAGTAAAACCATGACCGGTGCACAACTTCATTACACTACCACGGAAAAAGAGTTGCTTGCTATAGTATATGCTTTTGAGAAGTTTAGACCATACCCTTGTGCTTTCCAAGACCATAGTGTATACGGATCATTCCGCTCTCAAGTATCTTATGACAAAACAAGATGCTAAGCCTAGGCTTTTGAGATGGGTTTTGTTGCTTCAAGAGTTTAAGATAGAGATTCGTGATAAAAAAGGGGCCGAGAATTTAGCGGCGGATCATTTGAGTAGACTTGAGCATCCTTTTCAAGGAGATTTCCCACATCAAGAAATCAATGAATCCTTTCCACTAGAGGAGCTCATGTCTATCTCTTCCCAAGAGGATGCCACACCTTGGTTTGCGGATATTGCCAAACTATCTTGTGGGCAATGTGCTTATTGAGGGTCTTACTTACCAACAAAAGAAAAAGTTTCTTAAGGAAGTTAAGTATTACTTTTGGGGATGATCCATATCTTTTTAGGCAATGTGCGGACCAAATCATTAGACGATGTGTAGATGGGCCCGAGGCATTTAAGATCTTAGAGGCATGTCATAAAGGACCTACGGGTGGACATTTTGGGCCTAACTACACCGCCAAGAAAGTCTTTGATTCGGGTTACTATTGGCCTTCCATTTACAAGGATGCCCAAGAGATGGTGAAATTTTGTGATGTTTGTCAAAGACAAGGAAAAATTACACAACGTGATGAGATGCCACAAAATTTTATCCAAGAGTGTGAGGATATTTTGATGTATGGGGAATAGATTTCATGGGACCTTTTCCATCCTCTAAGGGAAACAAGTATATACTTGTGGCGGTGGATTATGTGTCCAAGTGGGTGGAGGCTAAAGCCTTACCTACTAATGATGCTAGAGTGGTTGTAAAGTTCTTGAAACAATTGTTTGCTAGATTTGGTGTACCTCGGGCCATCATAAGTGATCGTGGTACGCACTTTTGTAATGATCAATTCACGAGAGTTATGAAGAAATATGGAGTGAATCATAGACTTTCTACCGCGTATCACCCTCAAACAAATGGTCAAAACCGAGGTCACAAATCGTGGTTTAAAGAGAATTTTAGAAAGAACGGTGGGAGAGCATAGAGCTTCTTGGTCGGATAAGCTTGATGATGCTTTGTGGGCGTTTAGGACGGCCTTTAAGACACCAATTGGTTGTACTCCTTATAGGCTTGTCTATGGAAAAAGCGTGCCACCTTCCATTTGAGTTAGAACATAAGGCATCTTGGGCTCTCAAGTGGGCTAACTTTGATTTAAACCAAGCCGGTTCACATAGGAAAGATCAAATCAATGAGATGGATGAGTTGAGAGCCAATGCCTATGAGAATTCTTTGCTATACAAGGAAAAGACTAAGAAATTGCATGATGCTAAGATCAAGAATCGTGAGTTCAAAGTTGGAGAGTCGGTTCTCCTCTTTAACTCAAGATTGAAGCTTTTTGCGGGCAAGCTTAAGTCGAGATGGTCCGGTCCATTCACTATTGGCTCAAGTGTTTCCATATGGAACTCTTGAGTTGTCCCAACCCGATGGTCCAAATTTTAAAGTGAATGGTCACCGTGTTAAACACTACTTTGGGGAGGACATTTCCTTTGAAATGGTCCAAGAGGTCCCCATTTTCCCCATGAATTAATTCATTGTGGGACGAGTCGAGCTAGAGACTCATTAACTCAAGCATCGTATAACTAGGTTTAGAGTGTTGTAGGTTAGAAATAAAGGCATAGATTTGAAGATAAGTGTAGGGGAGACCTTCTTTTGTCTTCATGCTTGTTTGTAGGGTTGCTCATTCATCTCATGCTTTGGAGCTTATGGAGGAGGCCCTTGTATCTGGTTCACTTCGTTACTTTAGTGAATTTTCATTGACAACCTTGTGCTTAAAACATGATTTCACTAATAGTTGTCCTTTCCTTAACTTGGGTTAAGCAAAGTCTATTCATTGTCATAAGTGTAGGGGAAGTTTTTATACTTCCATGCTCTTAAACATTGAGGACAATGTTTAGCTTAAGTGTAGGGGGGTCTTCTATCGAAGTGACCTTACCTAGAACTTGTCATTGTCTTGCATGATAATTGGGAAAATTAATTTTTCAAACATTTTTCGAATTTTTGATCTACTTTGGCCACCAAAAATATGCATTCATAATTTTTGCATCAATCATTTTTCATTTTGCATAACACATTTGCATTGTATATATATTTCTTTTTCATCAAAAATATATAAAAAGGAGAAATATAATAAACATGGTTTTAACAAGTTTAGACTTCTTTGACATATTAGGCCCGCCATGGATATTTTGACTCAACCCGAGTTTGCTTATTTTAGCACTCTCTAGCTAGTATCCTTAACCATGTAGTCCTTCATTGGTCTATTAGGCTAAGCTTCCACCAATTTCATTCTTTGAAATTTTAAATTTGTGGAGAATGGGAAATGATAGAGTTGAAGCAAGTGTAAAAGGGCTAGATAGACTTCATGGCAATTACTTGTGGTTAAACCCTTCTCTTCTTGACCTCTATTTTCTTCGCTTGTATATAATTGTTAATAAATAATCAAGTACGGTTTTAATTGGTTTGTAATCTCTTATGCATTTTTGGCTAATCATTTATGGTTGATATGAGTACGTCTTAAGATTCTAAGTTAGCACGTTTTATGTGTACTAGACTTATGTCATGCTCCATATTTAGCGGGTGTTTTTCCTTTTCTTCTTTTCAAATTTCTTTGTGAGGAATAAAGAAAAATAAGAGCGGCTTATGAAAAAAAAATGAGTGGCTAGAAAAAAAAAAGAAAAGAAAAAAAAAAATAATGCAAGACTCCCAAGAGGGGCAGTGTGGTGTTAATTATAGTGACTATTGAGTTCCAATATTACCTTGACGGGTTGTCGGGGATTCAATAGATTGCTCCAATCCAATATTACCTTGACGGGTTGCGGGGTTGAAGATCCAAAATCTCAAAAAGATGCGGATGTAAATTATTGCGTGAGTTTTATTTTTCTTTCCTTAGCGAGTGTGTAGTTACTTATGAAAGCATGACATGAGGATTTTACACATAAGGCGAATGACTTATTACTCTTAATACGGACTTGTATTAATTGTGAGCGGTTTTTCAAGTAATGGATGAGAAGATTACTTAGGATTAAAACCGTGCTTCCTTATTTTTTGGATTTTACACTTCTTATATTTCACACTTGAATAATGACAAATTTGCCCACAAGCAATTTGCTCAATTAATAACCGGTTCCACATTTAATTGTCATGAATAAGTTGATGCACTTTTTACTTGTGAATGCAATGATCCCATTTATTAGCTTGGTATGGGGAAAGTGAAACTTGAGGGTGATAAGTATCCATGGTATCCAAGCCCTAATCCAAATCATAGATTTCTTTATGAGTTATTTCCATCAAAACCATTTCAAGAAAAATCAAAAAGATATAGATAGAATTGTATTTTGATTCATTGCATTATTAAAAGTCAAAATCATGCATCATCTAGTTTAGAGTAGTGTAGATGCATCTCATATGGCTAAGGTGGATTAATATGAGGGAAGTGTAAATTTTTAAGCCTTGAAATATAATATTGCATGAGGACATGGCAATGCCTCAAGTGTAGGGGAATTTGATATGAGCTTAAACTCATATCCCTTTTATCAACAAATAACCCTAAAACATGAAGCAAAATACCAAATTATTTTGGCAAAAACAGTATTATGTGGTATGTTTGTGTTTGTGTGCACTTGTGTAGGTAAGAAGATACATTTTCAAGAAAACAAGGAAAAAATCAAGCTCAAATGGATGAAAAGACAAAAGAGGATCAAAAGTGACAAGACTTTAAAGTTCAAGGACCTATCTTGACAAGTTATGAAAGTTGAAGGACTTAAAGTGCAAATTATGAAAAGTCAAGATTCAAGTCAAACCTGGTCAACTATCAAGTCAACTCAGTCAAAGGACCATTTTGTACAAATTATGGAAGTTAAAGGACCAAAATGTCAAAGGAATGAAGATCCTAGCTTGAAACAAGAATCTGCCAAGTCAAGGGGCTTGTTTTGCCAAGTTTGGAAAGCTGTTAAAGTTTAATCCATGTGATAGAGAGTTCAACCAATGGGAAAAGAGAATACATTTCACACGGATTGCCACATTAGCTTATTAAATACCCACTTCCCGCCGCCCCACATTTATTACAATATCTCAACAGTGTAATCCGCAATACATCTTCTCAACCAATAAGAAGATGACACGTGTCATCTTCTTCACAAAGAAAATTTCCAGAATCGGGATTGAGATTGAAGTCGTTTCATGAGAAGATCAAAACACCAAACTTGCTCAATTTGGGAAGACGAATTCAACGGTGCATATTAATTAGCAAATCATCCATTAAATCAAGAATCCCCAATTCAGTGTTCATACCTTCAAGTGCCAAATGCAGAATTTTTCCACGTGGCAAGTTATTACTGGTTCTGACACGTCACCAATCCCAACTAATTCTCCTCTCATGCCTATAAATAGATAGCTTGTACTTCATTTTTCATTGTAGCCTAATTTTGTAAAAACACATAGTTCAATTTCCTTTTCCTTTTTCTCTCACTTTTACCCTAACTACTCAAGAGTCTGACAAACTCTTGAGTCAGTTAGTTAGTTAGTAGCTTGTAACAACCTTATAACTGAATTCACTCAATAAAATTCAAATTTCCTTTTCTCCCGCCAAATTCTGTTATTCAAATTCCAGTTTGATTCTTGTTGCTGTTGAGTGTATTGTTGCTGATTGATGTTTGTTATGATCAACAATTGATCATAACTAACATTTGTGAAGATTAGAAGCTGTTTGATCAGAATTTGTTCATTCCTAGTTCTTTTGGAGATTTCAATGCAGTTTGATTGATTCCCAGATGAATTGTAGCTGTTTGATGGTTGATTTTAGTTGAATACTAGTGATAGGTGGTGGTTATCACTAGGGCAGGAGAGCTCAGCGCTCCTCTTCTTCCCAAAGGATTTCTACATTAGGTTCTAAAGTTCTTGTTTTAGTTCCTCTAAACAGTCAATTGCATGCTCAATTTCTTAGTTTAATTCTGATGGCTGCATGTTTTTACTTGATAATAGTTGAAGTTTGATTGATTTTAGTTCATTTGTAGCTTAATCTTGCCTTCTTGTTTACTGAATTGATAGCCTTTGTAGTTACCTGCATCATTTTTGTCATCTGTTTAGCCTTATTAGCTTATTTGCTATTCTAGTCTTGCTAATTGCTTGGTTTCAGTTTTACTAGCTTTCATTTTGTTCATCAAAACTAGTCTGTTATAGCCTTTGAATCAGTTTAATCCATTACTCAATAAGTCTTTGTTAAAGTTTGATCATAACAGATAAGGGAGTGTTTGGGAATAGCTTTTTAAATAGATTTCAAGTGTTGGAAATTTGTGTTTGATAGTTCATTTCTAGTCTTTAGTTGATAACAAGTGGTATTATACCTTTTACAAGTCAAATAACAGGTCAACTAGGCAAATGGCTTAAAAAATAGTTTGGGTTAGCCTTCTTTCAGCTTTGTTCTCTAAAACTTGCCTTTTTCATTTGCCTAGTATTCATTCAATCCTTAATGAAATTTACTCAAAACTTGTTTCTAGTTATAGCTTATATCATAAACTTTCAGTTTCTAAGAGGAAATTCTACAGTATTAGGTAATAAGCTAGAAAATAGCTTTTTTAGTTCAAGCCTGAGCATTTGTCATTCTCTGAGATAAAGAGGTGACCTGTTTTCTTAGTTCTCAAAATCCACTTCATCAAAGTTGTTATTTTCTTTCACAAATCCAGTTAGAAAGTATTGAATATTGATTTTTGAAGTTTTGAGCTTTTTCCAAAAAGTTGGTCAAACTTGGTCAACATAAGCTCAAAAGAGCTTATTTCAGATTTCTTAATTCATTTCTGGATGAAAATGTTTCTAGTTTGATTTCCCGTTACTTTAAATCAAGTGCTTAATCAGTTTCATCACAAAAATCAAGGTTGTGACTGATTGGAATAAGCTGTAGCTTATTTTGTGCTTATCAATAAGCACTCATTTGCTTATTTTTGACTTTTAGCTTATCTCCTTGAACACACGTAGTCTTAATTGGATTTTAAGAGTTTTGCAAGTTTGTTTCAGCTGATTTGGTTGAGTAATAAGCTCAAACGAGCTTAATCTTCATTGTGTCCCATTTTTGTTTAAATGTTTTTTAAAAATTGCACTTAGGTCCCTAGAAGTTTAATCAGTTTCTATACCTAGCTAAAACTTCCTAATTTTGTGGTATTTGCAAAATTTAGTCCTTTAACATTTGAAAGTTGTTAGTTTTCAGTTAGAAGTTTGTTGATTAGTTACATTTTTGGTTAGTTAGTTACTAGTTTTTACATAATTGGTCCTTGTAGTTAACTGCTTTGCATTTTTAGTCCTTATAATTTTTAGAATTTACATTTCAAGCATTTACATTTCATAGAAATTACATTTTCAGTCCTTTTAGTTTTATATTTTTGCATTTTAGACATTTACTTGAATAAAATTTGGTATTTGCAAATTGTTTTACGTATAAGTAGTCTAATATTTTTCATTTTTAAATAGTGTTGTTTGAATTAGCAAATAGATTACCAAGTAAGCTTGAACAACCAAGAACAATAATAAATCTGATATTGATTGGACTTTCTATTGGTTAAGAACTGAGAAAACGAACTTGCATTATACCACATTTC